>CM056829.1:6421117-7021117 GCA_029853015.1 Chelidonichthys spinosus | reverse complement strand
GGCGGACACGCATGAAGGGTCCCTGGGTCTTGAGGGCACGATGCCGCTGCTGCTGCCGGTGCTGCCGTCAGTGTAACGCTCCGAGCCGCGCAGGTAAGGCGTCTGGCTGAAGGAGGTGTCTTTGTGCGTGCCCGTCTCTGGGCACTGGGAGTCCCCTTCCACACTGCAGGAGGAGAAAATGAGCAAGAGCTTTTAGAATGAGTCACGAGTAACTACGAACACTTTGAAGTGTACTGAAAGACATATAATTGTACTTATAAGTACATATAAGGACTTACATGTAAAGTTTAGAGCAGCGAAGAGCTAGCCATCTCTTAGTAGAACTCATGGTGAACTTATAAAGTCCTATTTCTTTTTCTGGGGCCAAAGCCTGAGATCTGCCTCGTCTACATTGTGAGTTGCTGGACCCAAAACACATGAAGGTCTCTGCCCTCTATCTCCTTCCTTTCCTAACTCAGGAGGACGATAATATGCCACGACTTGTAGCCGAGCCCAACAGCTAGAGTTTATTCACTGCCTTTTGTCTGCCGCTCAACTTTCGTGTTCCCCTTTCTTCAGCCTCCAGTCTTTCTCTTCGCAGCGATGGCACATTTAAAAGGAGACACCACGAAAACACACTCCTCCACCGCCACATACCAGGAACACCATACTGACAGGAAAGACCAGGTCGTTACGTGTCTGCTTCAGCTCACCATGATATACCGTGAGACAAAAAACACATGACAAAGCACTTCTCCTCCCACATGTCATTCAAGCGAGCAACTAAGCGTTGCAACCAAATCACCAACAGAGTTTAGTAGGATTCAAATAAAAAAAAAAAATCTCATTTGCAGTCAGCAAAGCAATAACTCCAAAAGGAATCAAGTAAGTCCAGAGAGCCTCGAGTGTCCCGCTGCAGACAGAAATCCACCCTAAGTCAATTAGTCCGTCTGTGTTTGGGAGAAAAACTAAAGTCGCATGCTCCTGCCCATATTTCCTACTTTTCTTGGCCGCACCCCCTTCTGTCGGCTTTCCCATAACAAGGCAGAGAGCAGAGCCAGGGATGTGTGGGTGCATTACATTCAGCACACACACTCTTGAAATGGTGCCTTGTTGACTGTAACCATTTCTGCTTTGAGTGGGTCAACTAATGTCCTCCTCCCTCCCTCCCTCATTGTGTTGTCACTGCTCCACTGGATTGCAGAGACTTCCTGTGTTAGTGTTTAGTTGGTAAAAGAAAAGAAAAAAAAAAGAGGACAAGGAAAAGGCCTCTCAAGGAACAAGGAAACAACGTGGAGGTATTTCAGTCGGACAGATTTTATTGATCCTGTAGGTGATGCTGAAACCCGTGTCACTTCCTGTACCAAGTCTCAGGATCTTTGGAGTGTGTACAATGGAGGGTCTTTTGACAGGACATCCTGTGCCTTCGAGCAATACATGACTCGGCTAAATGATTGTTGAGTGGAAGAGCAACAAAGAGGAAAACTCCATTATGTTGCATAACACAAGATTCATGCAAAACGGCCAGTGATTTAAAAAAAAAAAGACACAATTCTGACATCTGCAGGACGGAACATATATCACAACAGCTAAGTAAATGCATATTTATATCATGATTTTTGCAGGGAATTCATCACATTAACAAGCTGTGCTTTGTTTTGAGAAAAAAAAATAATTATCAGCAACAAGTTGTTGTGTTTTCCCCCCTCTGTGCAGCATCATTTATCATTCCTCCTCCTCTGCTCCTTAAATAGAGAAACTGAGAAGCGGGAGGGGGGTTGCTTGGTGACGGTTGCTGTGGGACCTTTGTGGGCGGTGAGGCAGTTGTTAGGACGAGAAGCGTAGTTGCCATGACGATGTATTGACTGTAATCACCATTGAGGTGGGTGTTGAAGATGCTCCACAGGTTGTAAATGACAGTCTGCATAATACTTGTAAAACAACAGGACAAACATCTACTTTTAATATTTATTTTGTCTCCAATTTATGAATAGAAAAATCCGGTCCTCTGCAGAGCTAAATGTTCCTTTTAAGGAATGGAAAGTAGCCTCTGCACACTGCCAGCAGGTAGCGCTTCACTGTAACTTCCTGCCATGCACATCAGCACCAGCAGATGGTATTTTCATTCAACTGAGTCACAGAAACCTAAAACACATGCAACGTGACATTAGGGAGTCACCAGCCTGCTCTCATAAATTTGCCTCTAAATATTCACAGCTGTTCCTCCAATTGATTTTTTTTTTTTTTTTATACCTCTGAAATAATACTTCAGCTGTCGTCTTTTCACCTCTCATGAAGGAGAAACATCTAAACATCACAGTCTGTGTGCAGCATTCGTCTTTCTCTACGCTTTTGGAGGAAGGGTTAGGCCGGATCAAGCTCGGTTTCTGAAATAAAATGAATTTGAGATGGATTTTTCTTCCCGTTCGGCGAGAGTTAAGCGTTAATTTGCGGTGAGAGACGAGACGATGATGACACACGAGTAAGGAAAAAAAAAAAGTTTGTTGTATAAAACATGAGCGTGGCCATATCACAGCTGGCATCTGTGCCTCATCACTTATGTAAGGAACCCTGTATTCCTGTTACAGTGCCAGAGAGAGAGAGGTTCTCCCTAGAGGCTCCCTCATAAAGGCCAGCCCAGAGCTTCACTACCCCGAACCATTTCATTGGAGCTGAAACAGATGGCTGGAATCTAATAAACAGGTAAGTGATCGCTGAGAAGAACACTACGGAGGCAGAACTTGACAAGAGCTCGTGTGAGCGAAATTGAAAAGTGGGAAAAAGCACGTCAACCACAGTGCAGTCCACCGCCTCACTCATATAATATTGATGTGCTGACTCGGCGTGTTGTTTGTGTATGAAAGAGCGGCAGTCTGAACCCACAGCAGGACAAGGAGACCGGGGGATCCACCCCTCATACCGCCTGCCACCGAGGAGCCAATGATTGCATTGATCTGTCTGTTGAGAGTAGTTTTCTCATATCCTGTCTTAATCTCTTCATCTCCAACGTTGGTGTCAAATTTTCCATTTTGTTCCAAAGCTCATCAGTCAATATGAGTTACCAAACCTACTTCGGTGGTTAGATTTACCATCAACGTGATGACCTGAAAAGATTTGTATTTTTTTTTTTTTTCCCCCAGCGATGTTAGTGATGTTTTTCCATCATGAAATCGATAATCTCTTTGTCACATGTGATCCCATTATTTCAAACGGCTGAACTGAAAGGAAACAATTGAATCATTCATGGGTCCAATCGGAGCATTCCTCCACCGCCAACTCTCTTCTGCCACTCCGCTGTCTCAAGCTGTGAGCTTCCCATAACTCTCTCTCACACACACACACACACACACACACACACACACACACACACACACACACACACACACACACACACACACACACACACACACACACTTCTTTCTGTGACCCAGAGCCTCACTTTATGTTGAATCCAGTATCTGAAGTATCTGAAAATCGGCAGTGTTGTGTAAGCACAAACTTTATTGACTCATCTCTGGCACACGAAGTGAGAAAGAATGAAAAGATAAAGCTTGTATACAAAGTCATTAGATAATGACTTTATTAGTTTCCAGTGCATCATTTGGACTCCCCCCCCCCCCCCCTCCCTTTCTCCAGCAGATTTGGCCTTGTCCTCACACATCAGACTGCTGACTGCACTCCTCCATTCTCATGGACAATCCTCCTAATTCAACCTAACATAGCAAATATGTTCCAAGAAACGATTATGTTCCTTGTCCTACTTCTGAACATGCATTTGAGTGACAGCCATGACAGCCCGACTGATGATCCAGACGTTGAAAGGAATGTGAACGTCATGTACGCTCTTCCATCAGGCACTTCTGCTTCCATGTACACGTATGTCACTTCTTTCTTTTAAAAACACCCCCCCTACATTAGTTAAAGCAACACTCAACAGACACTATTTATCTTTCAAATTAACCCATCAACCTGTCTGTCTGTGGTGATTCAGTTATATTTTACCGATGCACAGCACACACACACACACACACACACAGACGGGTGATCCACAGCATAAAGCACACAGCCCCGGCTCTGCAGAGTGGGCCGTCGGTACAAACGCACCAGTGTAACAAGTAACGTCATGTCTCACTGGTGCCAGACTAAACACTCTTTTGTGACAAGTGAAATAAAAGTGGGGAGAGAGAAAAATAAGCCGAGTTCTTACCATGTTGCTACTGTCAGAGAAAGGTCCCACACTAACCGGAGCAACAAACCAGAAACACACCCCTCTCTCTCTCTCTCTCTCTCTCTCTCTGTCTCTCACTCTCTCTTTCATACACACACACACACACACCACACACACACACACACACACACTTTCACATTGGCTCTCGCTCGCCCTGCAAAGCTCTACAGGCTACATTCTTGACAGTCTTTTGACAGCTATGAACTCACGCTCCCCAGCGTTTTGTTATTACATAACCAAACCCATAAAAAAAAATTAAAAAAACACACGTGTCACGGCAACAACAGGAAGAGACAGAGAGATATGAGAAGGAAGTTCATTCATTTATTGTAAAAAAAGGGGGGTATAATAAATGTTGGGTGTATATTCCCTTTTTCTTGTGGTTGACCTTGATGTCTGAGCTACATGAACGCAGGTGGAAGCATGAACACAGCCGGGATGAGACGACACAGCTTTTAGTTGGAAAGTGAGTCAGTCAATGTGGATGAAATTACCTCGGTGGAAAAAAATTGTCTGTTAGCAATATACGCGTGAAAATATTGCCAATTTTCTGTACAATTAAATATTAATATGAAGGCCAGATTTAAGTAAATGCTACTCAGATAATAGAAACAACAACTACAAACAGGTTTCATGATTTACAGTCACATGAAAGATCATACACACACACACATGCACACCTGTATATCTTTCTGGCTAAAATCTAGTTTTCCCCTGATTAGCTGCAACACGCTAATCAGGTTACAATACGGGATCCATACGGGGTTCTGCAGGGGGAGAGCATTAATAATCAAGGTTACGCGCTCGCGTTGTGCACGAGCTGCAGCGAGGTGGGCGTGCACCATCAACATTCCAGCATGATTGAACCAACACAGGCCTTTCACGGCGAGAAATATTACCGGTTCAGACATTTCAAAAAGAAATGAAGCGTATTCAAGGAACTAGAGATCTTTATTATTGCTCAGAATCAAACCAACACAAATCTTTCAACAAACATGACAGTGGATGAGACGGTTAAATATCTGATGTGTGTTAACAAGTTATACAAACCGCACACAATTAATGTCTTTACACCAGACGATTGCATAATAGGGTGGGTACGGGACTTTAAAGCCAGTCGCACGGATAACAAATGGTGTCTTCTGAGCACGTCCAAACTGACATGACTCAACTGGTGGTTTTCAAGATAAGCATGGGCGCGACAGCAATGAGTGGACGGTGGCTGATGCGTTTCGACAGCTCGTTGCGGCTGCAAGAGGAGAAATTAAGTGCGGAGAACACAGAGAGAAGACGACACCGAGATTCCTTTAAATGCAAATGAATGCACAAACATGATGCACGAATAAACCAATGATAGCACGACTGTCACAAAGACCACATGTTGCATGCATTGCCCTGCTAAAATGCAGCACAGGTTGTTTTTGTTTTTTTTTAGTACACAGTGAGGTCTCCGTTTTTCTGGCAGCATAAACCGTGACAGGCTTTTCACAGGTAAACGGGCCAGCGAGGCGGCGTGCGGTCGGTCACGCTTGGCTCAGCGGGAGGAGGGGCTGCTGCAGCCTGAGGCAGAACAACAGAACTGATGGGCACCCTCATCCTCGCCTTCCTCTCTTGGGAAGCAAGACGGGACGAGTGAAAACAGAAAGGAACACGGGGGGGGGGGGGGGGGGGGATGATGACAGAAGAGACAGAGAAGAGAGAGAAAGCAAGAGGGAGGACAGGGTGGAAAACAGCATGAGACACGTAAAAAAAAGAATGCAGAAAATAGACGAAAAATAGAAAAGCCCAAAGCAGAGAGCATTTAAATTTCTTTTTTTAAGCTAAACAGGGACAGAACAGGCATCTTTATGGATAAAAGGCTGTTTACCATACAGTAAGTGTGTGCACAGCTGTCTAACGCCACTAGATGGCAGTGTTGGAGCATCATGTGCTGATGCTTGTGAGAAACAGCATCAGGTGGAGGATAAATGAGGGGAAGGAGGGAAAAGGTTCACTTGTGAGTCAGTCCACTTCTGTCCCGTGGCTTATGGACGAGGACCGCTCTCCTCTGGCTCTCTGTGGAGCCTAACTCCAGCTATTAGTCACATCCGGGGAGTGGTAGGAGACTAATGCACAGGCGTTAGGATGAAGCGAGGGGTGGGGGTAGAAAGGTGAAGCAGGAAAGGGTGTAAACAAAGGGATGGTGAGTGTGTAAGAGGAGATCTGGAGGTTGTTGAAGGTGACTTGCAAGGCGTCTTATGATGGTTGAAGGGTGTTTTTTTTCTCTCTTTTTGTGCTGTACTCACTGTACTCAGGCCCGGCGGGGGCCCTTACCTGTCCTCCTGCTGTACTCTTTGGTCAGTGGAGGGGCAGCAGTACTGATGGAGTCTGACGAAGCTGTGAACGGTCAGACTCGTGGGGAACGGAGCGGAATAGGCGCCGCCGCCGCCCGCCGCCGCCGTGGGAGTGGTGGGAGCCGAGACGGGCTGCCCTGAGAAAGACCGCGGCCGGACGCTTTGACAGGACGGGACCAGAGACGGAGGACGACACACACATGGAGAGATGGAGAAAGCAGAGAAACAGACACACAAACAGTCAGCGGCGAAGCAGAAAGAGAGAAGAAAAAAAGCAAGAAAGAGAGAAAGAAAAAGAGAGAGCATTGTTCTGAAGCTGCACATTGATAGTGACAAATCATACAGCGTCAATGGTAGTACAATGAATGACACGTTGAAAAGGAGAAAAAGACAGGCAGATGTGTGACAGCAACTAACACCTTCCAGCGATGCACCGTCACCAACACAGCCGGCGTCCTGGCGGATATTACAGGTGCAGAGCCAAGTTCAAGGTTGAAAGAAAGGAACGTATTCAAATCTTCACCGCCGGAATTGTGAAACGAGTGTCATGTGACATTATGAAAAAAATGGGATTATATAAAAGTTCTCTACCGGTCTTACGCACGGCTCATCCGGTATGAAAATAGGGGAAAGCACTTTCTGTAATGCATGCAAAAGTGCACATAGAACACAAAAGCCTCTCCGCTCCCCATCTCCTCTGGCAGGAATTAGAGATGTTCCATCTGCAGCTGAAGAGCGTGCAGTGGTTGAGATTAGCATGTAAATGGCTGGTTTTTCTCAGTGGGGCCAGCTGCTGTCAAGGACACGCAGTCCCCGTCGTTTCAGCGTCGGGGACACTCGGAGACGAGACGCAGCAGCAGCAGAGGAGAGCGCGAAAAAAGGGAAGTGAGATATTGCGACACTTAAGCAGGTCACTGGATTCCGCCAGCTTGTTTCATGACCAGCTGTGTAAGTGCAGGCGACTCAACGGAATAGCAGAATGTGTTATTCGCTTGGAAAAACAATGGATCACGTCAAAGAAACCCCTTTTTATGAGTAGCTACAGGCGATTCTGTGAAGGTTTGGTGATATACTATATTTTAATTAGTGTTAATGAAACCAAATGTAGCCATAGTCCTATTTTCATCTTCGCCATAAAACTCAATGGCTGTCCATAAACTATTAAAATCCGATCAATTAGCCACACTCTTGCACTGGGCATGACCAAAGGCACTGAGTTTATTTTCAAATCAAACCCACATATATCCTCCTAGCAAATAAAGTTAAAGTAAGACATCTTTTTCTCTTTTAAAATAGAGCTTCATAATGAGTTTCAGCTCGTTCAGCCGTCCGATCCACAACCTTTTATGCTTCATTGTCGCCGTTCACAGACGTAGCAGGCAGCCGTTTTCAGGGGGAAAACCCTCTAACAACCGTTGAACACGAGCTGCTCAGCACTGAACTTCAGCCAGACGCAGTCAGTGACTAGTCGGGGAACAAAGTGGAACGATTAGCGGCTGAATAGCAAAATATTTCCCTCAGGAGTTGGTAGGGAACAAAAACAGAGCAAAAAAAAGAGAGTGAATATTGGACACAGGAACTGTGAAAACAGTTATTACAGAATAGCACCAGCCTTCAATCCTACTGATCATAACTGAAATACAACCCTCTGCCTTTTGAATGTTGGCAGAGTCGAAGAAGACACAATTCTGGCACATTGAACAGGGCCTGTTAGCAAAAGATGTGAGCCTTTAAAGATGGAATCATGTAGGTGGAGCGCTCGTCTTCTGAGCACAAATGATTTAAAAACAAAAATAAAATAAACGTGAATAAACATGTGGAACAGGAGCACCTTGTTCATTCCTATATATATACATATACATATATATATACAGTGACGTGACGGGTCAGCGTCTTGAG
This sequence comes from Chelidonichthys spinosus, assembly GCA_029853015.1. Lineage (NCBI taxonomy): Eukaryota > Metazoa > Chordata > Actinopteri > Perciformes > Triglidae > Chelidonichthys > Chelidonichthys spinosus. The sequence goes on along the minus strand of CM056829.1, from coordinate 7,012,678 downwards.
AAGTTTCGTTGTTAATTAACGAGCACAGATTCTGCATCGCTGAATATCCTGACAAGATGCGACCAGCGTGTTGATCTTTCTCTGTGTTCGGTCTCAGAAACGCAGAGAGAAGAAATACTCTGACAACACCTGAACCCCATAACCTGCTCAGCTTTGGATGGAGATGTGAGGAGAGGCTGTTACGCCACGCTTGCTTGTACACGCTGGGGCATGGTATACTGCCAAGATTTGTATTTTAGCAGCGGTAACTACTGCCTCCTGTCAGAGCATCCTCTGTGTGCAGAGTGTTGACAGCCTTATCCAGGATCTGATTCCAGCTTCTTGAGCAGTTATGCCCGAAAAACAGACACAAGGCCCCAATCTCCATCCTCCTTCAATGCACACACACCTCTTTCGTATGTATTCCATGTATTTCTGTCATTAAACAGGCGTTTCAGGATGTGAATCGATGCTCATAACAGGTCAAAAGATGGCCGTGATGCTGGCGTGCAGCGAGGAAGTCGAGGCTAAAAGAGAGAGTGGTACGTTGGGAGAATGTGTGAGGGAGCGTGTATTTAAAGCGGTGCGTTGAGGAGGCAGGAAGAGGAGTGGGAGGAGAGCGAGCTACGTGAGAGTGGGAGAGGTTGGACACGGAGGAGGGCAAGGGTGAGAATAATCAAGGAGGAGGGAGGGGAAGGGAGGAGGGGATGCGGAGAGGAAATAGGAAGTGTGGAGCGACGGTTGCTGCTGGAATCAGTATTTCCTCGAACCGGGCCCAGCCAGAACTGGTCTATGTATAGATGAGCGATGGATAGGGGGGGGGTTCGGCTCACACAAGACATCGCCTGCCCTGACGCTTCGTTTATTCCTGTTCTCTTCCACACCAACACCTGTTTCGTAAAGCAGCCGACCACGTGGGCATTTCTGGAGGTACAGTTTGAAAATGCCACGGTACGACCCACTTCAAAACTGGGCTTCCAGCGTTTTGATATTATTTGATTTTTTTTTTTTTTAAATGCCATTGTCAATGAGAATAAGAGTGTGGGAGAGCACTGCGTCATCCCACCTCCAGCGTGTGACCCGCCTGACTCCCGCTGACAGAGACGTTTGATAACCACACACGCTGCGCTGTAGCCTAAAGTTAAGTGTGTTTCTAAACGCCTCCCCCCCCCCCTGTTCCCTTCCACCACTTCTTCCACAACCAACCCGTTTTTTTTTATTTATTTATTTATTTTTTCCGCTGCGAGCTTGAATCTCCTACTGCTTGGCAACAGCGTGGACTGCCTGCGTGGGCGTTTTAGTGTTGAGTGCCAGGCGAAAGGCACCGACGAGGAGGGGCACGGTTACAGTTACGACTCGACTGCGCAACGCCAGGCACCTGCTGAGCCCTGTGAGCTCGTGCATGGGCGTGTTTGATTCCCAGCGAATTTACGATTCAGCCCAGGGAAGAACAATCAAGACTTTTAAATGCGATGTGGGAGACACGGGAGGAGTAATTAAAGAAAATGACATCCCCTGCAGATCACTAATGGGGGGGATATTCTGTAAAGTCACAGATCTCGGGCATACGATGTGACTAATTGAGGTTCCCAGACAGAGGAGCCGACTTCTCAACGAAAGATGAACCTGTGAAACGTGAGGGAACAGAGCGCACTCATCCAATACATGTCATCAATCCCTCATCAAGCACTCATTCAATCCCGTTCCTGTCTTTCACCCGGCTCCCACTCCCTATCTCCTCGTCTCTTCTCTCCATCTCGGTTTTCTGTGTCTCTCGCCCACAGAGTTCTTCACAGAAGAGCTCACAGCGTTCCCACGGTAACCAGTCTCCCTATTCTGCTCCACGGAAACGCGTGCACAACAAACATCCCGCCTCAAAAAGTGCCACTTATCTGCATTTGAACTGGAACGGAGCAATGAATGCGGTCACAGCCGGGGGGAGAAGACGCTGGAAACGCACCTGTGAGCGATCGGCATTCGCTGCTAATAACAAAGTGAGAGAGAGATAGAGAGAGACAGGTTGGCGGTCTTTGCTAATCTCTGCACTAATTTACTACAGCTGTTGGTTCGACGCTGCAGAGCTGCCATTTAAAACAAAGCATAAGAGCCCCCTTCCCCTCCCATCGCTGCATAGGTGAGGCTGGTTGGAGGTGGAGGGGATCGACAGGTGAACGCTAATTCAATATTGTAATTGCCTTGAAGACAGCTTTACGGTTTCCACAGCAACTACATCCTTCACAGCTCTGTCTCACCAGTTGAGGACGGACTGATGTGATGCTATAGGTGGTGTAGATGAAAAATAATCAAGGTAAGCATGGGGAATGAATGGCAGGGGCAAGGCCATGTCTCTTTTATGAGTCTAACAATATGAGAGTTTCTTATGTTGGTGCTAACGTCTATTGTATAGCAGAGCCGGTATTCTTTAGCTCATACTGCACATGAACAGAAACAGGAACAACGAAGCTGAACGAAGGTAAAAACTTTACACAAATAAGTAAATAGCTAGACAACAGAGGAATGGGCTCTGGTATAATATCTCATTCTGAATGGTTGCTTTATATAGCCTACACGAGGTGAGGGAATATGACAGTAGAGTGTCTATTCGACAGCGATGATATGTAAAGGTTTTTTGTGTGTATTTAAATGAATTAACAAGTACAGCGAATGCAGGGATGAGTACATGTGACGCCACCGAAACCCGATCGCTTCCAACTGGAGAGCCTGTCGATCCTCCAGCATGTATATGTCATACGCACGCTCATAAAAATAACTCTGCAATAAGCTTAAAATCCAGAGCGCCTCAATGTGCTGAACACGACCATCTTGAGTGAGAGAGAGAGAGAGACAGAGAGAGAGAGAGAGAGAGAGAGAGTCTGTTCTTTTTTTCCCTTAGTAACACGTGACTAAATATAAATGACAAAATATTTTTCATTTGCACACCGTATGAAGTCATGAACACTCACTGCACGCAGGCGAGGAGAAGGCAAAAAAAAAAAACACTGCCTACGTACACTTGCCTCCCACACACACACACACACACACACAGCATCACAGCAATCATTAGCATTGCTGGCGATTTTCTAATTCTGGACGATATTAAATGTAGTTTAATCCACGATGTATCTGAAGGAGAGCAGGATACATTTTTTTGGGGGGGAGAAAATGGCAGCTGTGCGTTTCTTCTAGAAAGCCACGCCGAGTCCAGAGAGGATAAATTACCTCCCATCACATCACACGCTGCCTGTTCGGAGCAGGTCAGCACAGCCGAGCTTGTACCCACACACTCGCCCGGGGCCTGTTCGCTTCTCCGAGTTGCAGCCGCACTCATCTCGGCTACTACGGGATGCAGAACGCAGCAGTCACAAGTGAACACACGCTATTGAGCCCTTCATTAGCGCGGAGACGGGAGATTCAAATCGACCTGATGGGGGGAAACAATAGCTGCGTCTCGGTTCGTAGCAGGAGGAAGCGCTGGGGTTGTGGGGAAAGAGAAGAGCACAAAAGTAATTTCTGCAGCTTGTCTGAGTCATATCTGCAGCAGTGGGAAACAGAAACAGCGAGGGGGAGAGAGTGAGTGTGTGTACGTGGGTATGTGAGAGAGTTATAAAGAGAGAGAGACAGCCAGAGTGGGGGAGAGAGAGGGTTTTTTTTTTTTTTTTTTTTAAAGGGGATGGAGTTATGCGTCCAGCTACACAAAATTAGCAAATGAGGCTCCTTCTGAATCCATTACCATTCTCCCCGTATCACCCAAATTGATGTTAATTTCAGATAGAGTACGGCACTTGCCCACAATGCACTGCGTGGAGAGGCAGGCAGATGGAGGAGCGAGACGGGCGGAGACACGAGCACCTTCACAGGGCTCTTTGGAGCTTCTGAACACTTCCATTGTGACAGCGAGTGTGAAGTGGAAAAGGGAAAAGACAGCTCGGGTCTTCCTTTTTTTCCCCCCCGTTATGTAATAATACCGCTCCGAGTAACGGCACCGCCGGGGCTGTCGCCGAGACCTCTAGCTGCCCCCGCCTCTCATCCTATGAGGACGGCTGCATGAACGCAGCACATAATGAATGAGAGAGGACTGTCACATCGCCTGCATGGCGAGCTGCAGGGTCAAATTAGCTGTCAATTAATGAGCATCCCAGGTTATATATCCTACAGTGCGCGCACACACACACACACACACACACACATACACACACACACAGCGGTAATTATCACCCCTGGGCCAGCGGTAATTACACCCTGGTCACACTTTCCAATCTCGTGCACCTCTCCCCCTCTTTCACACAAGTTTGCACGAGCACATACGTTACATAAAGACACACGGCGGAATCAGCCCGAACGAACTTGCGTGACCTCTCCCAAAAATAACCACAACAACAACAACAAAACATCTGCCGGGCTCACGGCGAGTTGTGCCCTTCCAGTGTGCCGATTTCTTTGAGGAGGGACTTCCTCCCCCCCCCCTCCCCCCGAGGCGTCACATTGTTCACACGGCCATTAGCGGGAGGAGAGGAACCAAACGGGGAGGCATTTGGGACAGCTGTTTACGCTGCGGTGGGTAGGGAAGGGACTTTGTTTTGATGCAGTTGCAAATTAAGACTGTTTATCAAGATTTCTTTCTTTTCTGGCGTAAAAAATTGTGGATGAGAGAGCGCCGGGGCAGATATGAGGACTCCTGTGAGAGGAACAAATACTAATTGGACAAAAACAAAAGGTGGCAGCTCCGTGAGCCTTGCCTCTTCTGGCCCAGCCTCAACCCTGTTGACAGATGGCGGATCAGTGTGTGTGTTCCACCTTTTCTCTTTCAGGCCGAGGCCCACAGAGAGAGGTCACTCACTCACTTTCCTCCCCCTTGTCTTCGTTCTCCTCTCCCACATCTTCCTTCCGTCTCTTCCCCCACCGATCAGAGCCCGAGTTATAGCGTCTCCGGCATGAGGAGACTCGTGTCTGATCCATTACCGGAGGAGAAGTTTTTTTTGTTTTTTTTTTGGGCGTTAACCTGAGCTAATAGGCCAGTTTGGGGTCAGGCTGAGTCACAGCCAGACAGGACCAATATGGCTACCGCTGAGCGGGTGACTCTTTATTAAATGTGACACGTCATATGATACGCTTGTCTGAGCGCGGATCCACAGTCGGTTACAGACGATTAACAAGGGAGGGGGGGGGGGATCCACATCCACAATTCATCTCTGTATTTAGCACCTACATAAATAACTAATATGTGCTTCCGTCTAATGACTAAGTCACCCCCGGGGATGACGGGAAGGGGACCGGAGAGGCAGGCAGCGGAGGAAAAAGACAAGTGGAATCAATAAGGGATTGTGTGAAGTCTGATTCAGTCGCTGAGACCGCGATGGGGACCGTAAGAAAACACATTTTTAAGTGGAATCCGGTAATGATTGCAGAGATGACGGCCAGCAGAGACATGCAGTAATATTCACATGGACCAGCGGTCCCCGTTGCTAGGACTGCAACAGTATATTTCACTGTGTGCTTGTTTTCACATGAATTGCTGCCTACTCACAAAGCTTAATGCTCCCGGAACAAAAGCTATCTGCGTGCGTGGTTAAGTAAAAAAAAGCGAAGGACAGATGCACTCGTTTGCCAACGCTGTGTTTCGCAGCACTCTAGCTTCAGGTCATCCTTGAGTTTGGTGGTGGTGGTGGTGGTGGGGAGGGGCAACCCTTTCTTTAAAACCAACCAGGTCGAAACGACACATTTGGGAAGCGGTGGGCTCCGCCGGTTCCAGGAAGTTCAGATCACTGTCGAAAAAGACCCTCCCATGCTAGACTGGGATTATAACACAGATCAAACCCTCAAACGCAGCATGATGAAATGGACACCTTGAGCACTCTACCCATGATCCTCCAGCATGATCTCTCATGGTGGTGCATTAAAAGAAAAAGGCATTACTGCGAGGATTACCTCTGATGGCTAGAGAGGCTGCAGCTCCGTGTTATTACACTCATGCAGAATGTGGTCATCGCTAGAATTTCACCTATAACGTGACACGCTCTGCACCCATTGGTGGAACATCAAACCAGTAGAGGAGGCTTCCGGTTTTTTCGGCGAGAACTTACTTCCTGCGTATGGTGGAGCTGGTGTTGGTGTCTGTGCTGTCGGTGCGTTCCAGCCGGTCCCGGTCGGTGGTGGAGGAGCTGCAGGAGAGGCCTCGGGTCAGCCTGGTGTGGGTCCGCCTCTCCCTGCTGGGCCCCGGAGTTGTGGTGGATGCAGCTGATGCCTGAGCCGTCGTGGTGCTACCATTCCCGCCGCCGCCACTGCCGCCGCCGCCGCCACCTTGATGTATGGGGAGGGACAGAGGCTGGCTGTGGTTGTGGTTCTGCTCTGGAGTGTCCGAACCTGGCGTCCCCGGCGTCCGTGGGCTGCGATCCTGCCTCAGGTCCTGGTTCTCGAGGCTGACCCGGTCCAGCTGGCCCTCCAGCTCCTCGATACGCCGCCGCTGGGTCTCCAGGAGCTTGGCCTGGCTCTCGATGATGTTGTTGAGCTCCAGGAGGTACTCCACTGCCCGGTTGGGGCTCTCGGGGCTGGTCTCCATGGCGGGAGCCCTGCCTCTGGCGGTATGACCACCACCAGACGCCGCCACCGCGGTTTCGACCCCCGCGGGGTCGAGATCCACCCCCCCCACCAGCCCTGATGAGTGGGGGGGAGGGAGGGACCGACGAATGCTCGAGTGAAGATTAACTAATGGGCCCAGATGCTCGGAAACAAGAAGTCACTGAGATAAAGAGGGTTGAGAATTTTCAGAACTACATATCTCAAAATGTCAGGGCGAGAATGGGCATTAAAGCATCTTAGCGGCCATTAAAAACATCGCAGTGCAGAGAATGAAGCTGGTAAAGAAACTGAAGACAGCGTTGATTGTTCGTTTTCCTGAATTCGAGGTCATTTCGAAGGACCATGCCACATCAGCATGGAGCGAGTCGAGAGATTGGGGCATCATGATGAATCGTATTAACGCTGAATATTTAAAAAAAACAGGTGAGAGAGGTAAAGATCTATCAGGATCTTCCGGTTGCTTTAACGGCTCTCTGAGCAAAAGAATATCAAGTTATCCACTGACATGTGACATATTCTGCTTATTAACTTTTTAGGAGCTTTAGAAAACATCTCACATCAAACACTCTTTAGCCTCATTGACATACAGGGGAGGGGGGAGGGGGAGGAGGGGTGGGGGGTGATGTTATTTCTGATCTAACACTAATTGTCAGGCTCTGTCAATCATTACATAAGACGGAAAAATGCTGCTCCCTCCCACGTTGAACATCCCCGCAGTCTATCATGGTCGCTTTCAACCCATGGCTTGAACGTGTACTTTACAGCGCAGAAAGTGAGCAGAGGGGTGTCACTAAGTTCATTCTCCGGGTCCAGATCCGCTCCTCCGGTCCAACAAAAACTACATCCTAGGGCTTTAATTTCAGATCACTTTCCCCCAAAAAGTGTGCGTGGCTTCTTTTGTTGTTTTTCATCCAAGAATAATGTTTACTTCCACGTCATAAACACTTAGAAGATAAAAAAATTAATAATAATAATGTCCGGAATGAACTGTCCGAAAGTGCCAATAGGCTGTGACAAATCTCGGAACTGTACTTCGGTGTTGGCCGCTTTCGGCGCTGATTTGGGATCGGTTCGAAGGAGCAGGTTGAGTGGTTTCCTACTTATCTGAGACGACTCGGCTGCGGCGGGTCGGTTAATCCACGCGGGAGTCGCAGCGGCGAAGCTCGTTTTGCGGTGGCGCAGAAACACGGAGGGTTTTTTGGTTCCTCGAGCGTCTGAACTGCAGCGATGCGTGCGACTTTTCCCTCTGAGCGCATCACCGTCAAGGAAGTCACAGTGATAGGCTGCCTGACATCCGGCCAAGAGTTTCAGAATAAAAGAACTCCAACTGCGTGGAGGTTGCATACTGTAAATGTTGCAGCTTAAAAACAACGAAATGGTGCACTTGCAGGAGAAGATTGATGACAGCGAGTGATTATTGAATGAATTCGTTTTATTATTTATTTATTATTATTATTATTATTATTATTGTGTCATGCAGTAGCCCACACATTTCAAAAGTATTTTTTAGAAAAGTATGTATAAAAGTAGCCTAAAACAAGCAAATAAAAAAAAATGTTTTTTTTTCTATTGATTCGCATCTACAATAAAATTGATAAAGAAAACACACAGAGCAGGCAACGTATTATGAAAGCAAACTTAAACACAATCAAATTGATTGATCCAATATTTGAGCCAATGTTTTTTTGAGGCATTTGACACTTGCAAATAATCATATGTGCAATAATTGTAAAACTACTCCAACTTAGAGCACTAGTGGGCTCAAAGGGATGGTTCCCCTTGGAGATGCCTTGATGGAAAGTGTAATAGAAGTGACCTTCAAGTGGTGAAAACGTGTTGCAGTGCAATCGGCTGCCCAACATGACATTAAACTTTGCACTATTGGTTCCCCATTCACTGCATGCAGCCGGTGCCCTTTAATAAAAATCCCTGCCACTCCTGAGTCTGCCACTGTTACAGGTTCACTTTCATTTGCATAATAAGAGGACCTTCCATTTTCATTTCATCCTAAAATTCAGGGATTTGCCTCAACTTTTTGTAGTCTTAATTAATGGATAAGTACATTGCAAATGATATATTAAAGGTAAAGAACATATAATATAAAGACCATGTAGCTAAGCGTACAAACGACATTTTATTTTGAAGCTACGATCAGAGTGTCGTGTTTGCGTCCGTGCTGGTAACTTTGCACACTGCGGGGACCCTGTTGAGCGCCTCCCGGTGCACATGTAGAAAAATAGACTATGCTGCCATGCAAAACGCGCGTCAGGGAGCGAAAGAGTCTCATTATAGAACAATTATCTTTAATGTGCGTTTACAATCTTGACGTGAAGTCGTTTGAATAGTTTAGGTCTACTTAATTAATGTCAACATCCAACGAGAACAGCAACGCTTTTATAACTGCGGTGATATGTATCTATTTATATAATTATTATTTATTTTTTACGTCTGAGCTGACATGAACAGAAGGAGAACATGGGAGAAAGGCAGGCCTCCGAGCGTGATGTTATTTTTAGTGGCAGTACTTAAGTGCTCATATCTGAGCTGAGGCTATAAACTCACTCGCTTCCGCCTCTGTGTATCTGTATAATATAAGAGCTGACATTCAGTATAGTATAGGAAACTAATATTAGACTGAGTGGTGAGCGTGCAGGGGCAAATGTAAAATCCATGTTCTCGCAAAAAGCAGGTTTAATAATTGATTTGTGGAAAATGATCAGATTTTTGGTGCCAACCGACCGAGGGCAATCTTTAACTTCTTCTGAACATACAGTCGTATTTAATAGTCTCCTCTTCAAACACACACATTTACCATCATCACGTCAAAAACCCCATCTGATCATCATCATCATCATAATCGTGTTGCTGCCATCTGCTGGTCACTGCCGGTTCTCTTCTGGTGTTGGTGCAATAAAAAAGAAAGCCATGCAAGACCACCGAGGAAATTAGTTCAGCAGTTTATTTGCAGTTTTATTAGAATGTGTTTACAGTTCGGCCATATAATCCCCTTTAGGGAATGAAAGTCTAAAAAAAAAAAAAAAGGATATTAGCAAAGGTTATAAAATAAGTCTGACATATAGGCTACCAAGTTCTCCAGACGGTCAGTGGTTTACAGGATGTTGGTTTCCTCACTGTACTGCCATTTCTGGGCAGCACACCAATGCAAACAAATGGCCAAGCGATCCATTTCAATTCTGTGGTTTGGGTTAAAAATGAAGGACTTCACCTGTCGCGTACAACCTTAAGATAATTATGGGCTGGCAATAAACATCTGTTAACAGTCTGCGTCGTAGTTGCTTTAATATTGAAATGATATGTCTTGTGAAAATGGTGTGAAGTCACTGTGTAGCTTTTTCTTCCTAATGGCTTATCTAAAGCAAAGTATCTGGAAACCTGAGTATTTCAAAGAAGATTTATATTTTTTAGAAAAATAACATTTCACAGTATCCATTAAACCTCTATTTTTCCTTCATAACTGATTTTTTTTTTTTTTTTTTAAAGAGAGCAAAAGAAAATGAAGTGCTTTTTTTGCCATCTTAGACGCAACACTGAGATCAGATTCTGCAGAGGCTTATGATTATTAATATTTTTGTGGATTAACAGTGAGGGCATGGCTGAAATTGCTAAACATCCTGCCCTTCCGCTCGCATAAGAGACCTCAGAGTAAGACGGTTTTCACAGTAAGAAAAATCAGTGGTTAGGATAAAGGTTTATGTTACCAAGGCAACTGTACGTGGCACGACGGGCACAGCACTCTCTAGAATCCAGATAGTGTTTTTGTTGTGACCCCACATACACAATATTAACAGTACTTGAAATATGCACACCGGATGCATATTTTTGGCATGGTTTGCTGACTTCTGAAGTAGGGTAGAGTATCCTAATTCACACTCTAGCAGCATATTACAAAACATTCATTGATGAATAGGGCAGGTACAATATAGTTCTTAATCTGGGTTTACATTTTGAGCAATCACAAAATCTATATACCAATTCTCACAATAATATGACTGGGTAGCTGTCGTATGGAATATATAGATATACTATATTCATATATATAATTTATATATAGTCTTATAATGTATGACAATACAGTACAATACGGTAATACAAATCAGGGCTCCAGTTAGTATAGTATAGTACAATAGGTTCTGTAATTTAATTCTCTACAAATATTTACAGAATATAGATTTCACACCTGCAGTCAAAAGGGATTTGTATTATCACAATCAAATATTCAGTTATATGGAACGTTATTACAGGTCAACGCAGGGGTCCACCATAAGACAAAGAGGATATACAAACATGTCACACAGGTTTCCTCTCAGACCAGATCAACGCGGTGCACTGGAAATGGATGGTTGATAGTCGTAGACAGTTGCATTATTATTGCTTAGTATCTTCATGAGGTATAAATGAATGTCTATGCAGTCTTTGTACAGTAGAGTGGGGGTGGGGGGGGGAGCATGAAGACAGAGATGCAGAGAGACGAGTGAGAACTGGGTTGAAACGAAAAAACATGTCCTTGAAACATCGATAACAAACGCTGCAAAGATGTAAAGAGAGGAGTGAAACAAAAATGAGGGGCTTCAAACGTAACAGAAAAACGTTTTTATCATGTGGTTGTCATTTATAAGTTAAAATGTGATGGCCGTTTACCATCAGCCAAAGGTCAGCTGTAAAAAGGCACAAAGAATATGACCGTAGATATTAAAGTGACTGAGGGAATGTGTTGGTCGTGTGGGTCGAGGTCTATTCAGCTGCTGCATGCCCCGACTGAAGTGTCGAACGTCAGGAGGCAGCGCTTCTCCCTCCTTCCTGCCCTGTCGGCCCCGCGGGGTGCTCCTTCCCCTCCGTGACCGCAGCCACCCTCTGCTGGCTGGGTGTGAGCCAAGGGCCTGGGAGCACCGCGGCCCCGCGACTGCCGGCCCCGGTGGGGGCCAGAGAAAGGCCTGAGATGCTGGCAGCGGACACGCTGCCGTCAGATTGGCTGCCTCCAGACTCTGACTCATCATCCCCCAGCTGCTCTATGGTGAGTGTGGAGGTGAGGAAGGAGAAGGGCTTCCTCTGTGACACCGGATCCGTCACGGCGACGCTTGGTAAAGGCAGCTCCACATGCCAGCTCTGTGCATCGCCATCGTTCTGATCCTCGTTCAGTTCTCTCTCCTTACTTCCACCCCAGTCATCATCCCGTGGCGTCTCCTCCTCGGGCTCCTTCTCCTTTCTCCGTTCCCTGTACTCTGCTGCCATGTCCCAGTTTTCATTGGACTCCACCTCCCAGTTTTGTTTGGGTCTGGGAATCTTTTGGTTCGGACTTGGAATGGGTAAGATAACATCCTCTTCACTCTCTTCTCTCTCGAAAATGACCCTCTCCTCCACCACCTCCTCCACCTCCCCCACCCCTTCTTCCACCTGTTCCTCAACAGCAGGCGCCTCCTGCTTTTCCTCTTCCCCCTCAGGCTCGTCACCTTCTGCCTTCCTCACCCTCTCCTCACTTCTACCTCTCCTCTCCCTGTGTTTGCTCCTCCCTCTCTTCCTCTCTCTCTTCCGTCCCCTCACGGTCTCCTTGTCTGTATCGCTGTCATCCAAATTCCTGAGGGCATTTCTGGGTAAACTCTGAGAGCCTTTTTTTGTCCTTCTCCTCTTGTCCCTGGCTTCCCGAGACCTCTCTCCCCGCTCAGAGATGGGGCTTCGTAAACCCGGGCGTTCTCCTCCCTCTGAGCCCCGTCTCCTCCTGCTCCTTCCCGCCCTTTTCTCCTTCTCGCGTCCACTTGAAGACCTGCTTCTCCTCTTCTGCTTGGAGCTGTGCCCCTTCTGCCTGTTGGAGTTTACTGCAGCCAAACCCTGCTCCTTGGGTTTATGCAGGAGGGAGGGGGAGGCGATTCTGCGCTCATGGCCTGGACCCACATTTCCCGGAGAGAGGAGGAGAAAAAAAAAAGACTTAATAGGCAGGTAAAAGAGAGGAAGAGCAAAATCTCTGTCAGAGAATATTGTTATCTCTTATGAAAGAGCTGTAAAGGTGTTTTAGTTTTATGTTTGCGTGATCAGCTTTACTATTTTAGTGCAACCTTCAATAACCCTTCATAAGAAATACGACACACAGCTGATTATCAGTATGCTCTACAATGGTGAAATTCCATTCTCTTCATTAAATAATTCAGAAATCAGTATAATATTGAACATTTCTTTTCTTTTCTTTCATATCTTATAAAGGTCGAGGTCCAACACAGGCTGTAAGGTATTTTCGTTACAGGTGAAGACAGCAGTGGTGACTGAGTAGAGGAATGTAGAGAGACAGAAAATGGGAGAACTAACAGGAACCATTACCAACCGCGTATTCTCTGTCCGTCCAATGACATAGAAGCAAGGCTCGCCTAGCTTGGAGTTGGTCATACATAGAGACAGACTGGAGAGCTCCACTGAGAGAGAGAGAGAGGAGAAAGGAAGGAGTGGAGCAGGTAAGAGGGAAATGTTTGGAAGAAAAGGAGAGCCAAGATCCAGAGGGGAAATGTGGAATTTTAAAAGTAAAAAGGATCAAATGGGTTCAGAGGTAAACGCCACAAAAGAATAAGAAAGAATTAAAAGGAAGAGAGAACGTCGATGAGAATCAGTCCCACAGGGAAAGAATAAGAAATCAGATTACACACCCAAGAAGGCAAAAACATGCAAAATACAACAGGCTCCAAGTTGAAATTTGAAATCTCATATATTTCCATGCTCATAATTTCCCCCCCGTCAACACAAGGTGGTATAACCCTTGAAATATTCCACATGGGTCTTACCATAGTCAGGCACATAGCCATTTCCTCTCTTGAGGACCAGGTGGATACGGTGGCCTCCTCTGCGGATCTGCTCCACCGCCTGGCTGTGGGTCATCCCTGCTGTGCTGTCCCCATTGATCTCCACAAGCTGATCGCTGACCTGCAGACACAAACGATCACGACATTACTTTCAATACTGTATAGTATCTATTATCTCATTTAAAACACCTGAATATTCTATATTTTGACTTATCAGGAAAACAGTAGTCCGTGACATCTACGCAGTCCTGATGAAGACTAGCGTTTTCCTTTTTTGCAACAAATTTTTTAGGGATATCAAGTGTCTTTCTTTAACTAATAAAGTTGTAAAGTCCTACCAGATACAGAAAAGCAGAATACAGGTACACACTTTGTATTTAGAGGTATTTTATTTTATCAACGTTCAGTGTTTGATGATTTCACAATTTTTGCAAATACTTACACACAGCAGCGCAAAACTAGACTAAGATTCAAACAATCATCTACCCAAATACAGAGGATAACGTGGATATAACAGTAAAGAGTAGTATGCACATAGAGACAAATAGTGAAACACACACGGAAACCAGACACACCTGCATTTTTACGCTCCGTGAGGCTGGCCCCCCCTCCATCAGTCCCAGGACGTAGAGGCCCATGTTGTACTCGCTGCCCCCTCTCAGGCTGAAGCCGAAGCCTGACGGGCCACGATCCAGGTCCACGCTGTAATACCTGGAGTCACGCTGGGAGACGAGTGCAGAGAGGGAGGACTGATTATCATCACAGCAGGGAGACGTAAACACAGGCAATAAAAGATAATTCAGTGATCATGAGGCACACGTTATTCATCACAGCGCTGTCCTCACCTTTGGACGCGACCTCTGACCCTTTCTGCTTCTGTGGCCGGGTTCATACTCAGTGGTTTCTGAGAGGCTTGAAGAATCTGAAAAAGAGGATGAAGTTTGATCGTGGGTGAAGAATGAGGCTGTATGCCGTGTCCTGGTTACTCGTGTATGTGCTTACAGGTGCTGGGACGGGGGACAATGGTGAGGCGCAGAGTGTTCCCCGCTCGACGGAGGATCTGAGCAAGCTCCCGGTGAGGCAGAGTCACCACCGAGCGTCCCTCTACGGCCTCTAATCGATCTCCAGGCCGGATCTGACCACTCTTGGCTGCCGGGCTGCCTCGACGCACCGTCACAAAGCGGTGGGGGAGAAGTGAAGCAGCTGAAGGGACGACACATCAAACAGTTACTATTGCCCTAAATGAGTTGCAGTTGGACCATCCATTCGGTCTCAAAACTTTCCTTTTAACTGAAGGCCATGAGTAATAATGTAATGGGGTTGAATGTAGATGCATTTAAAAGCAGGAAGATTTATCTCACTGCTGACGTTTGCCAGGATTCCTAAAACAAGCCGTAATTAAGCTTTGGATCTTTTTTGGCAGGGTATACTTTATTACTTCCCAGAGTAGCCTTCCTTTACACCTCCCCCACTGTCTCCTTGAAACATCTCTTTCATCTTCCCATCTATCACCCTATCTCTCCGTCCGCTGACACATCAGGAACTCTTTTTCACTGATCAATGATTTGCCTTCCTGCTCAAAAACAAACTGTGATGGAACGCAAGCTTTCCAGCGATATTTTCCTGTCCCGAATCCGTCAAACGACAGACTTCAGATATTTACACTTCAGTTTATAGTCAGTGCTTCTTATGCTCAGCTCTTCTCAAGAGCCACAAACTTGCAGCCTGTCTGCATTATAATGCCTCCAATGTACAAAACAAAAACACACAGCGATATTTAGTTCTTTCTGTTGGTTCTCCTCTGTGTGGGTTAACCCTGTCCGCCATCATCTCCCTGTCCCTACACTGCTCAAACAAACCCTGAGAAAGTGATTATACACGGGAGACTACAGCTCAACTCGCAGACGGTGTTCAAGTGTCTTCTTGTTGGATTCGACTGACCTCTGGATTGGAGCGTACGATGCGAGGAAGGGACAATTAACGGCATGTATGGAACTCAATCTGTCTTATCATTCGTATAAAGAGATCACTCACAATTAAGATTAACTCTGGTCAGTGTCTGAGCTGGATGAGAAAAATATTGAGTGGCCTAAAAATAGATTTACTTCCATTAATCTCCTTCACCAACAAAAAAAAAGGGTTTAAAGAGTTTTTAGCTGGACCGTCTGTCTGCTTTGACTTCTAAATCTATCTTCTGTTCCCTTTTTTTGTATCTTAGTATCTCCCTGCTCTCTCCGTGACCCCTCTCCGAGGGTATGCTGTGATTTAGTGACAGCTGGCCCCTCTAGAGTCTTGCCAGTGGCCTTATGTAACCCATCAGGCAGCATAAACATTTTGAGAGACTCTGTTATTCAGATGAGGTACATAGACCTCCCTGTCTACATCCCTCCGGGATTAAACGTGCGTGTTTAAATTGTCTCATGGTGCGTCATGAAGTGGAAATCGCTAGGAAGCTGGAATAAAGTGTATGTCACATTCAAATGATGATCCTCCTAAAAAAAAAAAAAAAAAGGTACAGCCTATAATTCAGAGTCCAGACACACATCTCCAATCTGGGGCCTAATCTGGGTGACCCAGGCAGAAACGGCAATCAGGTCAAATCAAAGCCAAGGCAGCTTTGCAAATAGTCTTCTTATCATGCATAATACAACAGTCCGACATCCAACAGTCGCCAAACCCCTGAATACACGTGCAACAGCCACGCTCACACGCACACACACACTCACAGTGACTCACATGCAGAGCAACAGGGACAGATGTACTCTGCACAAATACACACACACACACGCTTAAACTACACACAGATGCTCCAAATGGTCTGCTTTATATCGTAATGTTCTCCTCTGGCTCTCCATGTTCTCCTGTCCAGAGTAATCCCACTGCAGCATGCCCAGCAGCCAGCTAGCCTCCGATGCTCTGCACTGATCACTGCTCAGGAGTAGGAGCAGTACACTAGTAAAATCCACACTCTGCAGCCCAGATGCATCAAGCCAGTGCAGACGTCCCCACGGCAGCCTGCAGATGCCTATTACATGACGACCGGAGACCGGGCAGAGCACTGTTGGTCTTTAGAGGGGCTGCAGGAGGGTTAATGCTGAACTCAGAACCGCTAATACTATCTGTTAAATCCATTCATGTGGCTCACTAATGGCTGTAATACACAGATCACAGATAACCACATGATGTCGTGCTCTGCTTTAAGCCTGGCTGGGTTCAAAATGTCTTAAATTCCCCTTTCTTGTTTTGTTGTCTCTGCGGTCATCTTCCAGGATAACTGTAAAAACAATACATGTCGATCGCAGCATCTCGGACATGTGAACCTGTGGAGCTAACTTCCATACAGTCAACATCTGACGGAGCAAACTTTAGCGTGCAGCACACAATCAGAACCCATAACTCATGCACACAGCTAAACATGACCAAACACTGCACCAAATCGGCACCCTCCCCCCCCATTTTTTTTAGTAAACATAAAATGAGAAGTGGTGCAAAAATAATTACGTTTAGACTCCTTCACAGTTTTCAAAGCAGACTGTAGTCTCTCCAGCATGGCTCTTTGATTAGCATGCGCAGAAAGCAGAAGAAATAAATCCTAAATTCCTTGTCAGGCAGCTTGAAGGTGCTCGGATTCACATCTAACGGTCAGCACAGGTTGGCTGTCCCCTCTGTTGCTCCCCTGCGAGAGAAAATGTTCAGCGCGGTTTTTCTCTTGAGCATTCGGAGAGCAATGGAGAGGTAGGTGGGAGGCGGAGAGATGGAGAGAGAGGGGGAGAGTTTTAATCTTTTGAAAAAAAAAAAAAACGGACTGGACGCTTTTACTGCAGAGTAAAGGGGTGTGAGAGAGAGGGAGGGAGGGAGTGGGCAGGAGCCTGTGAGGCAGATAAGAGCGATGGAGGGAAAGACAGATGAGAGGAAGAGAGGATAAAGGCAGATGTGGAGAGACAGAGAGGACTTATTTCCATCACTTGACGGGAGTGAGCATTAAGGGGAGGACATAGTGGCAGTTTGGGGAGGGAGGGAGCTGTCCCGCATAGACAGGTGCACCTACAACCTTTATCTCACCATGAAAAACATAATTGTGAGTGCACTCGTACCACAAAGCAAATTGAACTGCAGCAAACTGGAACAGGGGACAGACAACGCAACCCGTGGAAGAGGATAAGGGTAATACATCATGGGAATGCTGTGTTTAACCGGCGATCCATAAGCACTACACTAAAAGCTAATCAGGGTCGGATGCGTTTTGCTTCCCAGACAGATCATAAACAAGTCAGGGCAGAGTGGATAGAGCAACGCAGAGCGAGATATCATGCTGTGATACGGGTAAGAAAAAGGAAATTTTGCTGCAGGCAAATTGAAAATAAAAAGAGCACGGCTGTGCATAACAGCTGTGAAAAACCTGTTATCTTATTTAAGGGATGTTTTCACGTTTGGGGGAAAATATGGATTTGCTTTCTTGCTGAGAGTTAGTCTTGTCTGTGCGATAAATTAATGTTTATTTATTTTTAACATCTTAGCATATGGAAACAAGGAAAGAACGGTAACAAAATCCACCGACCAGCACATTTAAACCTCACTAGTTAACACATTATATCTTGTTTGTTCAATCAATTTACAAACTGAAGTGTTCTAGCTTAAAGAAGGCTATGTGCCAGACCATTTTTGCTGGCGAACAAAAAATATTGGGGACCTCAGAATTGCGTCTCTGCTCTTTGCAGATGATGTGTTAAGACGACCTAGAACATGCTGGAGGGATTATGTAACTCGTCTGGCCTGGGAAAAGCCTCGGGCCCCCCAGGAAGAGCTGGAACATTGCTTGGGAGAGTCTGAAACACCCTGCAAAGCCTGCTGCCTACATAACCCACCCCGGAGAGCCCCGATCGATCGATCAGTGGACAGGAAGTAAACATTTGAGTAATCACGTTGCTAAAAGTGAACGCCATGACAAACAACAACGCAAATAAAACTAACCTGGGTAAAAAAATGCTTTAAAAAAGCATTATAAGACAAGGGTTGATGATGCATCATGACTCATCTGGTGGCATGTGGCCAACTGGCCATGGCGACCACTTTTTAAGCTATAATTACCTAATGGTGCATCTGTCCACAAGGGCATCCAAATGAAACCTGTTTCCCCGAGCCAGAGATCAGCTAATGCTGCGTATTGCTGTCCACTTTTACTTCAAATCCAAACCAAAACATGCACAATTAATAAAGCAACTTGATTCCCATGTTACACAATATTATTTGTGACTATGTGGTTGGCTCTCACCTTTTCCATTCTCCACGTCCTGAGAGGCAATGACGAACCCAAAGCCCTCGCCTGGCTTTCTCTTCAGCTCCACGTCAAAACCGCGGAGCGGCCGAGCTGGTTTATCACCCTGCCTCTCCAGACCTGAGTCAGGCCCTGTGACAACGTCATCCTCCAGGCCCGTGTTGATCCAGTCTTTGGGTTCCATCGTCAGGGTCACTGGAATCGACTCCAAGAAACTGGTGCTCTGGATCAGCGAGGAGCGCATCGGGGCCGGGGAGGGAGGGTTGCTGGTGGAGGTGCGGGGCACAGGCAGTGCTTCTGGAAGCACAGAGGAGTTATCTGAACCAACAGGTGGAGGAGGGGGGCGGAGGAGAGGTGGAGGGAGTCTCCGAACAGAGCCGGGGGAGACGGCTGAATGATAGATGCCTGATGATGAGAGAGAAGAAAATAACTCAGCCACAGAGAATACTTTGTTTGTCAATTATCAATGAATGTGAATCATTTACCTCCTCTGTAAATTAACAAGATGACTTCTGCTTGTTTGGTGTGTTCCAGAAGAACTGTTTGTACCTGTAAATATATACGTATATTATAAATAAAAGCCTACTGTGGAGTGGTGTTGTAAATTGGCATTTTGCCACACAAATTAAACACAGTGCATCCAGTCTTTGTGCATTAATGCATGTTACGATTCTAATGTTACTGTGATGCCCATCTGACACTCCTCACGACAAGGGATGGAGAGCAGAAATTGCTCCGTATTCAGCAAAAAAGGGCAAAAACCACTGTTTCAACCCATCAACAAAGAATTGCGTTTAGTTCACCTTACTTTTCATGACTTCTCTCCCATCTGGACCTCCATTACCTGTGCAAAGCTAAGGCTCTGGACATCCGCTCCGTTGATTTTGACAATAGCATCCCCTGGCTGCAGGGAGTTGCACTGCTTCCTGTCCCAGACTCTTTTCACTATAGTCATCCTGCCTCCTGGACCGCCAGCCGTCACGCTGAAGCCAAGTCCTCGGTCTCCTTCGGTCTGGGCCAAGGCCACTGGCACCAGCTCCCCGCCGCTGTAATTGCTCATCGCCCCGGGAGAAGACACACTGCTGGGACTGGCGGTGGGGCTGTGGTTGGCATGGTAACCGTTATAGCCGCGGTGGTGGCGGGGGCTTTCAGGAGTGGGAGGAGGTCTGAGGTGTGAGGTCTGCGGTCTGAAGATGTGGGAGTGAGCACTCTGGGGCCGCCGGGGGAGGACGAGGGCCTCCTCGGTGACTGAGGCAGGGGCAGCCGGGACCCCGACAGGGTGCAGGTAGACAGGTCGCTTTCAGACGACTTGGATGTGCCGTAACGATAAGGATGAGGGGGTGTTGACAGGGAGTTGTTGTTGTGATTACGGATCAGTGATGCCCTGATGAAAAAGAATGTGAGGAGTCAAAATCAATAGAGCACGTCTTTGCTTTCACACAATCTCTGATACTGAAATGTTTAAGGCTGCAACTAAAAACATTATATGAAATGCCTATTAAATGACTTTAATATTTGCTTGATTAATCAACTATAACATGAGTTGCCTTTGTTGCAACTCCAGATGAAATTTATAAAAACTAAATTTGTAATTATACTTAAATTCAATGCACTCAACTGCTTCCTGTTTCAATTAATCACTTTACCTGTGTGAACCAATGGCTGAAACAACTTCACTGTCACTCTGGCTGGCGAGCGTCGGGTCGAATGACTGCAGCCTGGCTAAACTTCTCAGTGAACGAGGAGGACGGACGGGCGGGGGAGAGGCAGCGTTGCTCATACTGGAGCGTCTGTACGAAGACGTCTTTCTGGTAGCAAATGACATGGCATTTCCATTAGCGTCCAGAGCCGTCCCTGGCTCCATGTAGCTCCCTTCACTGTGGCCCCTGCTGTAGTTAAAGTGCTGGGTGTGGGGTGTAGGGAGGCGAGGTAGCTGATGAAGAGGCTGAGGCTGGGTGGTGGTGGGTGGTAGGATTGGCTCTCCGCTGTCCAGGAGCCTCGGTGGGGGCTGCATGGGACAACCGTCTGGATTGTAGAGCATGGGATACCCTCTTCTCACCTCCACATCCACACTGTGGCCCACCGGCACCGACTTGAGCATCTCTACCACCTCTTTGTGAGACACTCCCAACACACAGACGTCATTGATGTACACCAGGAGGTCCGCTAATGAAGCATAAAAAGAAAATAGCATTTCTATTCATCCGCAGCACAATAACACACCTTTGTCAATCTGTTTCCCTGTATTACTGCATCAACTTTTCTGCCCGTTTTCATATGCTTGAGTGTGCAGATAAGTGTAGTTTGCAAATGAACTGTCTGTGTGTTTTGTGTGGGTGTGGACTAATCCAACCAACTAATCCCTCTAAACCTATTAACAGATATGAACTAGATCAGCCGCTGCTGAAACAGCTTGTGCTGCGGCTTCCTAGAGTGGTAATATCTGCATGTATGGGTTTTTTTTGTGTGTGTGTGTGTGTGTGTGTGTGCTTGTGTTTGAGGTGGATGTGTACCGTCACATATGTGTGTGTTATGATAGCTTGATAACGGTGAGCTAGCCCTGCGGATTATGGACTGACTTGCTGTGGGAGATCAGAAAATTCCAGAGGTATAATCCCAACATGTGGAGACAGAGAACTCAAGATAATGCCTACTGCTGATTAAAATATGTTCTATTTCCACTTTTTCCGCAGAGTTACAGCTCAGTCTGCAGATATGTTGTGTATGATTACTAATAACATACCAGTTTGTCTTTGTGTCTGAGAATGTGTCCCTTCCTGTCTCTAACTGATAAAAAACATAACAACTAAGATAGCTTCGTCATGCATTAATTGTCCCTGACATATTTTACTTTTACCTGTCTTGAGTGCAGAGGGTCCACTTGAAGTCACACTGTAGACCTGGAGGAACTCTCTTGGCCTGCTGCCCCCGACAATATTGAAACCAAACCCTCTGGAGCCCTTGGTCAAGTGTGTGTGCACAGGGAAACCCCTGAGCTCCCCAGGCAGGTCCGTGAACCCTGGAAGCGACCGAAAAATATACAGAGACAGAGTATGAGATAACGATGGTGCTTACCTCCAAGGAAATGATGTAAAATTCTTCAAGGCATCAAGGATGAAAAAAAAAAAGCCCCATCACAGTAATATCAAAGAAAGCGATGAGCGATAATATTTTCAGTCTATATCTAGACTATAAGGTTCCAACTGAAGGGTTTTGGGAGTGAGGGAAAAGAGAGAGAGTCAGGACATTGCAAACCAATCGCCAGATGGCTTTTAACAAAAAAAGTACTTATAAAGAAATAGACACGCACACAAACCTAAGTGTTTGGTAGAAACATTGAAAGCAGAATGCATTACAGACTATTTCCTTAAAATCAGTCACATAATCCATTAGATTGACCCAATTCAGAAATGCAATCTGCTTCTTTTTATTTACAATATTACAGAGTTTATTTTGTATTTCTTAATTTTAGCCTTGTTTGTTAGTAGAGCAGCATTTATTTTAAGATGCATAAATTAAAACAGATTATGACATTTTGACAGATTGATTCCATTTGTACTTGATTTTACAGTAACCCTGTAACTCATGCAGGTGATTCTGGACCTAATTGAGATTATATCACCTTCTGCTGGTGAGGGCAGAGTACTGCACTTTACCGGGACGAGCTGGATTCACAGCAACAGATGGGTTCCTTACAGTTTGCATTCAGCCGTGGCAGTCGGACATCAAAAAGTAGATTATGTGCGTGTTCTTTTAACGGTGAATCATGTGACCAAATTATGAAATTAAGTTGCCAGTCACATGTCATCCACGTGTCGACCATGCCAGACACAGCAGCGAGTCTGGCTCTTTGCCAGCAGCTCCGAGCTTTAGGCCTTAATCACTTACACGTCTCCGTTCAGCTAAAAAAAAAGCTCATTCCGTCTCATTTGACTGGAACAGGCTGGCTCTTTCTGTGACTTCCGTTCTTAACAAATGTGTGGCTTAATTTAGGCTGTTCAACGGTTCAATGTTAAGTGTTGAAATAATTACATCCAGAAAGAAAGACGGAGACAAAGAGGCTCACACTCATTTTTGTAGACGGTTTCCCTGCTTGAGCCTCGAGGACTCTGCCAGTTGGTCCTCTTTGGGTTGTGACTTGAACAGACAAAGCAAAAGAAAAGATTCCCTCTTCACAAACATAATAGTGTTGGATACAATATGCCATAATTGGAATTTAATACAGTCAGAACAGCGATGCTTGCCATCGATAGGCACAATAACATAGCAGCTTAGCTGTATTCAGAGTAGTTTTAAAGGAATAGTTTGACATTTTTTTAAATTTTAAGATAAGCTAACTATCTCATGGCTCCAGCTTTATATTTAGAGAACAGATATGTACATCTAACTATCTGAAGGATTGAACTATTCCTATAATATATTTGAGACAAACAGATACTCACTCTAAGTAGTGAGACTCCCCAGGGTCACTAAAGGCCTGCTCCCAGTGATCAGGCATCACACCTCTCACCCTGGCACCACTTCTGCCGCCGATGATCCCGTTCTCTATGACGCGACTATCCCCGCTGCTGGAAGCCCTGGGCCGCCCGGGGGACCGATGGCTAGGAGGGTTGCGGCTGCTGACACCTGCAGAGCCTCCTGTAATTATAGCGACAAGAAAGAGTGTTAAAAATCTAAAACGAACGGTGATATGTCGTTCAACGGATGCGGGAGGTGGAAAAGTTTCTCCTGCAATCTATAACGACTTGATGCTGCATTTCGTGTCAGGCAAAAAGACCTGTGTTCAGCATCTTGGCCAGCGTTGTCCTCCCTCTAAGGATGCGAAGCGTGTGACCATGCATGCCATACTGCATGCAAAAAATCAAACGGATGAAAAGTAAGCTTTTTTCTTTTTTTTTTGCAGAGCTGTCCTTGTAGCTGTCCTTCAGCCGTGAGCTCCAGCATTGATCGGAGAGATGTGGGACATAACATAGGGTGTCCTGAACCCCGGCGTACTCGACAAGTGCTGCCGAACCCATCCACCCACATGGTGTCACTTCAGAAGATGACTCAGCAGAGGTCAGGATGTTGGATGGCTCTCTCACACTCCATCCTACCTGCATCCTGCATTCACCCCACTGATCCAAGCCGCCCGCTGCCATACCTGCCCTCTTTGGAGCACGTCTCTAACTATCTGGATCTCTGCCTGCCTGCGTTTCTCACCTCCCACTCAGCCGCCTCTCTCTTATCTGCTGTACCATACTGGCTCCCTGCCGCCGCCTTTCCTAACACTCAGCCTCCCTACCTGCCTCCATCGCCACCCTTTGTCGCTGCCTTGCTCCCCTACCCTCACCATCTAATCTCACGGTCGCCTTCTATTCAGATTGTGTGTTCTAGTTTCTTGTTGCCATCACTTCTCCAACACTGCCTTCATGACTTTATCTGCATGGATGACGTGATTAACAGTGCTGAAGGTACAGTGCCGTTAAGAGGTGTTCGTATCGTACTTGAGTACATTATCAACGCGTGGTATGACCTCTTATTTTAAAAAAAACTGTAGTTGACCTCCTTGTCAGACTTCAGATATCTATGAGTTTGCGGTAATATTAAAGAGACACTTCCAGTCTGAACGTCTCAGATGGTTTTCTGAGTTTATTGTCTGTAGGATTGTGAATGCAGGACGTTTACTTCTAGATGTATTGGTTCTTTTGAATAAATATGTGTATACTTTGTCCAGCGCTGGTGAGAAATACGCCTTTTGAATAAAGACACCATGTGTGGTACAATGAGTCATCCATCACATCAAATTTTTGCTTAAGAGATGAGGAAATATATATAACGAACTATGTGTGAGCCTAATGATTTAATTCATTAACTCTTTCTGCTTCCTTGTCACATGACTTTCCCTCACCTCCTTGTGTGCACACTTTCTGCTTTCTCCTACATGCCCGACCTAAGGTAGCCTGACCTTCTGTTGGAGGAGATCCAGCAATCGATGAGGCCACAGCCCCACTGAGAGTTTAGAGCATACTAATCGTGATAATGATTGATTCATTGGAGTATCAGAGACTGGAGGTATACGAGATATATTTTGTACCATCAATATGTCCGAAAAAACGTTTCCAAAAAGGGGCCCGACTATGCAATGCTCCACTTTACATGTATGACCTGACATTCTGCCATGTGCACCAGGTTTAGCAATACTCACCCGACAAGCCCGAGTCGTCCTCACTGTTCTCAATGTCCTCTACGGCTTTCTCCAGGTTGCTGAGCGATTTGCTGCGTGTGCGGAACTTTCTGAGCAGGTTGCGGTGTTCCTGGTAGGTGATGGGGGGGCTCTCTGCACTGATGTGAACGGGCCGAGGTGTGCCGTAGTAATTCCCTGAGACAAAGTGAGGACAGGAGAAATGGCATTGCAATGGATGAAAGTATCAAACTGCAACTTTTGTGTGGAAATGGTCCATCTAATGGTCTAAAGATGGCCAGTAACAGCAGCAGCACACAGTCAGCAATAACAGGATACTGACTAGCAACCTGATATGAAATAAAATATTGTATATTGAGATATTCAGTAGCAGGGTGGGTTCATATCATTATGCACCAAAACTACATGCCTGTATGTATGTGCATTATGCCTCCCCTGAGGTAATCTCCTGTATATATTCTATATTCTCGGTTCTAGCCATCTGCTCCAGCTGCTAAAGAATAAATGAAATTACCACCACCCCTCCGTTTGGCACATGGAGATCAAAATGGGTTGAGGGGAAACATTAGATTACTGAACTCGACAACAAGGTCACCAGCCGTCACCATTTACTGCGGTTTCTGCAGGCTGCTGCTGCGCGCACAATGCTGCTGATGTGTCTGTCAATGCCGCATGGAAGGCAAGTGAGGATGACATTTATTGCTCCTATTAAACTCTTATAAATTATGGATGCTAATGTATGGAGGGTTTTTAATGAGAGGCAGATCTCTGACCCTCAAGGAGGAGGAGACTGCAGGGGAAGATACAGCAGAGCAACACCTTAATATGCATAAAGCGATGGAATAGAGCGTCCTTTTTAAGAACTATGTAAACCTTCAAAAAACTAAACAACAAAAATAGTTTTCATTTATTTATAAAAGCCAAACTGGCTCTTTCCAAATGCAATAAAAACATAATCACCTCTAAAGCTCAACACAATTTATCTTCAGTTGCATAAAAGTTTAAGAATAACCTCAAGTTTGACCTGCCTAATTAGCCTATCTTTAGACACATAAACATTACTTTCAGCTGTTAACTGATAATTCATTACTGTTAGCTTACTATTTGGGCTATGTATCCATTACTTTCAGCTGCCTTTAAGCTAACCATTTATCCATTACTTTTAGCTAACTATTTGGATTGTTTATCCATTACCTTTAGCACATTTGTAGCTAACTTTCTCAACTTTTATCCATTACCTTTAGCATATTTGTAGCTAACTACCTCAACATTTATCCATTAGTTTTAGCTAACTATTTGGATTGTTTATCCATTACCTTTAGCACATTTGTAGATAACTATAGCAACATTTATCCATTAGTTTTAGCTAACTATTTGAACCGTTTATCCTCCATACTTTTAGCTAATTTTCAGCTAACCATGTCAACTTTTATCCATACATGTTTAGCTTACTTCTAGCTCACTATTTGCATTAAGCTAATTGTTAGCTCGCTATTTCGTCTGTTTATCCATTTAGATAACATTTAGCTCAATAATTCAACTGTTTATGCATTCATTTTTTTTTTATTGTTTTTTTTTAACACAATAATTTATGCTGTTTACCTTTCCTTATTTTCTTGGTGGGGTGTCGCTGTTGCGTCCGAACCTTTTCTCTTACCCATAATGCATTGCATGACGGGCCATCAAATTCAGTCATTCGTCGTCACTCATTGGCAAGCTTTGTGCAACAGGTACATTTAAATGACTATAGCAAGCCTGACTTGAAGTTATAGTAAAGACAGACTCGTTGTTTATGCAACCTGGCCCATGGAGTCTTTTCATCACCGGATGGTTGCCAGGCAATCAGCAGAGACTAGAGAGATTAATTAGGCTTAATGAGCCTTAGACATACCGGCTGGATCAACCTCACCTTTGAACTTTCCACTCTCAAGCAGCGCTCCCGACTCTTCCAGGGAGAAGAACTCCTCAATGGAGACAAAGTTGTAGTCTATGCCAGAGATTTCCCCATCTCTGGGCTGTCTGGTTGTACCTAGGGGAGGCAGACGACAGGATATATTATGTCACACATCTGAGGATTGAAATACCACCAGCTCAATTATGGATGACGTGCCAATTAATCACAGCCTTTTCCTCTCACCGGGGGGTCATGAATCTCTATTTAATGCTTAAACAAAACAACAACTCAGCCAACTATAAATACCAGAAATAATCAAACGAACGGTTAAAAGGAGTTTATTATAACAATTAACCGGAGACGTCTCTAATTACAGGATTTGGCTTTTGATGTGAAGTCAGTCGCAGGCCAACAGAGCATTCACCCACAAACCAGTGTATGCACTTTGCTTTGAAGAGCACGATGATGCGGGTAGGCATTTACCAGGTCCTATTTATTATGAAGGGGTCAATAAGATCAGTATTAAATATTAGTGAGGCACCGTGAGAGTCTTAAAATCTTTCTATCACCATTGCAAAGTTGGAGCACTCAGATGATCAATGATCATTATAATTGATGCCCATTGTCCTTGGGAGTCCGAACCACAGCAAGGAAAGCATCGTTCAGAAGTACTGAGTCTCGGTGTTCGCTGTATCTCCAAACCATTAAATACATGTGCAGACATGACTTGTGAAATACATCACTCGTGGAATATTTTTAATTTGCAAATGCCCGTTCTGACCTTGAGACAAGCAATTCCTCTCCCAAGACCAAATCTCACCAAGCTCAAACTGAGGACAAATCTCCGTCCTCTCTGGAGGAGCACATGTGATGTCAGCGCGGGGTCGGCAGGAGGGAGTCACGCCCAGCTACCCTATAAAACCCATGATTAATGCCCCGCTGCCCTGTGAGCCGTTCTTCCAGCCACAATGACACACACAGGACTGCACAGAGCATGCACACAAACACTCATAGGCCTAAAAAAAAAAGGAAGAAAACACTCACACACACACAAACACAAACCTTAGAGAGCACTTTGTCCCTGCTGTGACCACAAAAGCCGTTTTCATGACTTTGATGGCATACAGGTATAGACACAGACTTATCAAGAAGCACAAAAACATCTGGAAATTGTTATTGTATTTGTCAGAACTGTTTTTTTTTTTTTAAATGTGTTCATCAGTTGGTCTATAAAATGTCAGAAAAAGAGTGAAAAATGCCCATCACAATTTGGCACTTTTGAATAAAAAGTGACATAAACTCATCTTAAACACTAACTAATTTCCTGGCGATCGACTGATTGAAAAATTATTTCAGCATTAGGAAACTCTCTGGTGCTTTGGAAGTGAATGAGAAGGGCTTATGTGATTGGCTGATCATTATAGCTCGCCTCAACTCCACCTGCTGATACCGTATAATGTATTCAATCCACTTTGTGCCCTGCTGCACCGGGGTATTGTCTGCGCCACCAAAACAAAATGCAAATATTAAAGGAAATTAGAGGTCTCTGTGTCTAATTACGGATCTGATAGCACATCTGATGACATCTGACATGTGTGTAATTCTTCTCCCCTCAGGACACACAGTATCTCTCCAGCTGATATGGTGTGAGGCAGGGATTCATTATCCATGCGCCCTCCTAGGAAATATATATGGCATGTCAGCGGGGGAGGTGGGGGGGGGGGGGCAGGATGGATTATTGACATCTTCGTCTTCGACACACCTTCCCCGTAGGCGCCACACACTGATCCCCAGGGGGGGGGTGAGGAAGGGTTTGAAGAGGTAATTACACAGAACCCAGTATCAACACCCAGAGAGAGCTGTCTGTCAAGATGGTTGGACGCGAATAGCTAACGACGAAATCAAACCGTTGAAAAGGCCACAGACGGACAACGCCGGAGCGAGCATATTAACTAAATGACGGCGTTTCTTATCGCTGACTCACGCTGAAGACAATTAGAAAAGTCTTTTAGGGAGGAGATAGAGAAACACGGCCAGACTTGAAACGACGACATTGGCTCTGAATCATCCAAGGGCACATTGTGATTATAAAAAATATGGATGGGAAAGTTCAGGAGGAGTTAATGTAAGGTCTTGCACGCAGACATTATATGAACAGGGGGATGCATTTTTTAAAAAAGGGTCGTTTTCATGCTTGCGTAATAGAAAGCTGTGTTATATAAAATGGTTTGTTTTACTGCACTGAACATGAACACTACACATTTACCTGCTCCCCCAAGGCTTCACGGTTAGCATGCTGTCTGCTTCAGTGTGAGCCCAAAGCACCATTAGACTGCACTCTGCCCCTCCTCCACTTCGGAGCTAATAGACATTTGCTTTTAATTTAATTCCCCCCCCTCCTCTATTATTGATACAGTAGGCGGCATTTACTTAATTCTGTCATTCATTTCCATTTTTATGCACTGCCCTCCTGACTGAGCCTTTGTAATGATATTTATTGCATCAGTGCCAGCTCCAACATCAGAGAACATTGTCTCATCAAAAGGATTCGGGGGAATAATGTTCTCTCTAAATAGCACAGCCACAGTTACAGAAGAAGAAACAGCATCTAAATGTTAAAAATCTAAATCAATACTGAGGCCCCCGTCATACTATTTTTGCTTCCTTGCAGTAATAAAAACATTTAAAGACTAAAATGCACCATAGACGCTGATTAATCTTTATCCCAGGTAATTCTGTTTTAGGTTATCCACAAACTAAGAAACTACAGAAAAGAGTCTCCTGAGACAGGAGGAACATACATATGATCCTGAAGGGGGCCACAATGAGCCACTGATGAAAACTCCTCCTCAGCATCAAGCACAGCTGCCTCCTCGATGGAAAAACAACAACAAAAGGACACAAAAGAATCTGCTCCTATAGATCTATGAGTGGTCTGACAATGTGACGTGACGGTTCCTAAGCCGTCTCGGGATCGAGCTGGTGGCGTGTGTTGGTATCTGCATGAGAACAACGGCATCTTACTGGGACATCTCCAGCAGATCAGAGGATTACGCTGAGCCTGCCTTGTTGTCACTCTCACAAAAAGGCAGCACTCAAGAGATGGGAGGTTGTTTCCAAAGTTTGACACCACTGGTAAGGAGGGAGGCTGGACTGCTTTATTCAATATATTACAATCTTGTGCCAGTACATTGTGTATCCCAGAAATGAATCTACTGATGAATCTAAATTTGAATTTGCCTCTTTTATCCATCTCATTCACTTCATCCATATTCTGAAATAGCTAATTGCTGTCATATTTAGTCGTGCAAAGCAGCTGCTTGTACATGCATGTGTGCAGGGATAAGTAACGAGAAGGTTTCATCTGAATAAAACTCCAATTTTACCATAATATGAATATGAATATGCATGCTGTATACTAAGTGAGACAGTTTTTGTATTTCTTGCACCATCGCGTGAGTTTTGACCTGTGCCTTGTTCTGTCAGCGGGCGGGCTGTGTGTCGCGGTGGCAGACTGTCCCACATGACCTACTTCCTGGACTAAAGGAGAGATTAGCTGCAACTCCACACTGCCACGGCAAGGTTAAGACCGCGGACACACTAGGTGGTCCGTCTCCTCCGTACTACGACCCGAACGATGAAAAAAAAAAAGCAAAATTAGAGTGCAGTGTGTGACACCAGAAGCACAGATCTTTCTCAGAAAACCCGGCTACTATAGCTCTCATCCTCTCCAGTGACGTCATATTATAGAGGATTAAGACAGCAACAGATGTACTACAACTAGCTGCCTTTGGCTGCTATTGTGCTTGATTCATAAGCATCAAACTGAAAACTGCCTGTGAACTATGGGCCTCTTTTTTTTTTTTCAGGGGATGACACAAAAGCTGCACTAGTAAAAAAAAAAGAACCTGTCAATCCCAACTACCGTCAGATTTAATGCCATTTTACCACCACCCAAACAAAGTCCCGGAGCACAGGGGTGAGGATTGTAAGGGGGAGCCTGCCCGCCGAGGATAAACCCAGTGTTGTTAAAAAGCAGTGTTGCTATGGAGATGTCCCAACAGCCTGCATTTTAATTTTCTGTCTCACTTTAGTCTTATAAACAGACCAACAAGATGTCGTGTTTTTTTTCCCTCTTGATTTCATTAAATCCCGTCAGTGCTGCTTGCATACACTTACACGAGGAAGTGTGAAAAACAGTTCTGTAGGCTTAAAAGTCAATTAACACCGAGTTATTCACATTGTGGCAAACATAAGACGTGTTATCAAAGAATTAATGAGGTCCGTAACTTAAAGGGTATGGGTATTTTTAAACCTGGACCCTATTTCCTCATGTGTTTGTCTTCATGTGATCAAAGGGGACAACAATATTTGAAACTAGTCCAGTATTGAGGCAGAGAGCAGCCGCTAAATAGCTGTAATGTAATTCCTCCTCACCCTCAATGTACGTCTGCTAATTATCCGCCATGAGTTGATAAAGTAACCCCTTGAGAGTAATATCTCTGGTGCGAGCACATTGAAAATGCACTTAATATTAGGCTTAAATAACACATGAGAGCAACAGGACAAAGATCTGCAACTCAAAGACTTAAAGAGAGAAGTCCCCCCCAAAAAAGCACTCACAAGGTACAGCACGGAGGTAGAGGTTCTCCCGGATAACCTGCTGAAGCTGGCTGTCCACTGAGCTGGGAGTGAAGCACTTGCTCAGATACAACCTGAGATCCTTGCACAATGTGGAGCCTGAGGGAAGGGCAAAGGTACAAGTGTGGCAGGGAGAGGAAGAAGCAGAGAGAGAGAGACAGGGGGGGGAGACATTAATAAATCAGCTCGTAAGCACAAACACTCTGATGCTGTATATTCACTAAGATTTGTTTGTAGCCCGTCAAATAGAAGCCGATATTTATTTAAATCCTTCCTGCTGCCAGGCTTGACTTAACGGCATCATTTTACAACCTAGACGTTCACATTAACACCCGCTGATGTCTCTTTATCACCTCACGTACATCCCGAGTATAAAATCCGTTTTCCGGATAGATAAATATATAAAATCGGATGGTTAATGGCTCCAGACACAACAGTTGAGGCTGTCACCAGGTCAGGCAGAGCTGATCATCATGGCTCAGCCTCCTCTATCTGATCTCTTCATATCATCCCAATTGCTTTATGGCCTCTGATGACAGGTCACTTGCTGTTATGGATTGGCTGAGAGCATCTCCGGCTTGACAGACGACCGCTCTGTCGGTGCTTCCCTGACAGGCTGCCGCCCGGCTATCATCCACTCCCCCATCACTTCCTACCCCCCCCAACCCCCACAGTCTGCTACGGCGGCTCTGCCCAGTCATAGACTAAATTGTGAGCTATTTAAAAAAAAAATGTCATGGAGGTATAACTTTATTACCGGAGGCAGTCACATGCCTTACGTACAATACAACCGGCCACATATGGCCGCTGTCTGTAAAAGGGAAATTAATCCAGCCAGCTGCCTTTTAGGGAAAATGACGGACTTTTGTTCATTATGTTATGAAACAGCTGCTGTGTTTCTAGTATGTCGAAGAGCAAAATTCTGAACACAACATCAGCTCCTGGATGAGCCGACTACGCTTGCGCGTTTGCGAAGAATTTTAATTGCGCAGACATATGGGCGACCGTTTCAAAAGGGCAGACAGATGTCAAGGTTAAAAGCAATACAAAGACTGCGGCTATGTGGAAAACAAGTGATGCAACCTTTAAACGTGCAAACATTTGATGGACAAATATAGAAGGATAGCACCGGTATTAGCTAAAAAGCTTTAAACTGCCGCCTGCCTCTGGGGGGGACGTAGCCTGGCGTCCTGTGTTTTAGAGGCTGGAGCAGAGGGAGTCGTAGTAGGAGTAGGAGTAGGAGGAGGTGTGGTACAGCGAGCCGGTGCATCAGCTCATCCATCACTGTCCACACTACTGTGCAGTCACGCTGCCCAGGGAGGGCTGGGCCTGACTTCAGAAATGATAATAGATCTACCAGCAGCCGAGGAGCCGGGAGCCAAAGGTTCCCATTTACACCCCTGCGGCCAAATCAGCAATCAATCTGGCAAAGCAAGGCCATCGGGAACAGCGGTCAGGTGACACTCCAGTGACATATTGCTCTGTTCGGAGCCAACGAAGACATCCGTTACGCCCGGCCCCCTGTTCGAAACATCAAGGCCTCCCGCGGGTGACAGACAGTTATACCGCCACACTCGTGTCATGTGTCATCAGATAGTTTGACCCCCCGACCCACATATTGACCGATCGCCTTGACATATCCAGACTGTTTGACGAGTGCAAAGGCAGCTTCGGAACGCTAGAGGCTGCAGATTTTGCCTTGTGAGAGTCAGCTGAGGGTTATTGAGTAACATTATTATGGATGACAGCTTGGGCTCCAGTATTCCTGATTGTCTGGGTGTCGCCCGATAAAGTATAAGGGCAATGGTGTAAATTAAAGATTGAAGGCATTATTATGGCCGATGTGGGATACATAATTGCCATTAGCAGCAGGAGAGGCAATGCAATGTGTGTCAATTAGAAACAATGAGCTACAGACTAATGCTGAGTCATACCTGGTGACACAGTTTTGATGCGTATCGGATGAGGGCAGGAGTTGAGGACGCCACGGACATCTCCCAATGTCATCCCTAGCACCGGTGTTCCCCCAATCTCTAGGATGACATCCCCCACTGTGAGTCCGCCTCCCGGAGCCGCCGTGACAAACGGAAACTCTCCATAGTCCGCTCCTCCACCAACGGCGATCCCCAGCTCCCCCGACGAGCCCAGCAAGGGGACGAAGCTGTCCTGCACCTTGGAGCGCCAGTGCAGTTTCTTCACCGATGTCTTAGACATGGCAAACGAGCTGGGGAGATATAAAAAAAAAAAGGGAAACAGGATTGGAGGGTGAGCTGAAGGTGCGAGATAAGTGTCAATTACATCACAAGCAATTGGGAAAGAACCTGTGATTTCAGACAGGAGGTTGTTTTTGCGGGGAGTCGCGGTGTTCAGAATCGTCAGGAGTCATGAATAATTCCAGCTTAACAGGTTAGGGTGTTTTCCCTGAGACAGCCTGGAAGTCGGGAACAAGACAACACATGGGAACTGTGCCTTTGTTTTATGCAAACATACTACAGCGGAGTACACGACCGTCCACCCTAAAAACTAGACGCTCCCTCATGCTCACTGCACTCGCTGCAGGCTGAAGTCATGTTTTCATGTAAACACACCACAGCGGAGTTAGTGCACATTCCAGCACATCTTCAGTCACATGGGAAAATCCAGTTTGTGTCCAATAAAGGCACGGGTCACTGAATGAACGCACACGCATTACCACAGGTGAGCCAGGAGCCTGTAGCTGCAGTCCAACACCGCAGCAGTCAGAGTCATTTCGGTATCTACTGTGATGCATTATGCTTTTGCACAAATATAGATTGTTATAGATTTTTCTAGACAATGAATAATTGCCCCCGGTTTGTTTGTGCAGTGTTATTCCTCGGGACAGATTCTCCGATTGTTTGCTCATGTGTGTTTTTGCAGCAACATGTTTCCAGGGGAGCATCTTTGTATTTGTGTGTGTGTGTGTGTGTGTGTGTGTGTGTGCGTGCGTGCGGGGCTGAGGATGCAGCTGACATGGTGAAGATTTGTTTGAGTAGACAGCGGCTTGACAGCTGTGATGGCCGGAGAGAGTGGACAACGTTCCTCTGACATCATCAGAGCTGCACTGTCACCTTGACACGAACAGGACAACAGAGGTGGGCTCACAGGAATCCAAAAGACAAACACCGCATGGAGATCAACAGGCAGAGCCCGTTATCAAAGGAATGGTTTGACATTTGAGGAAATATGATAATTTCTCATATCCGTGACTTGA
The DNA here is from genome assembly GCA_029853015.1 of Chelidonichthys spinosus. Classification (NCBI taxonomy): domain Eukaryota; kingdom Metazoa; phylum Chordata; class Actinopteri; order Perciformes; family Triglidae; genus Chelidonichthys; species Chelidonichthys spinosus. The sequence goes on along the minus strand of CM056829.1, from coordinate 6,978,097 downwards.
AAACGCTTATTTATCCTTTATTAATGCAGGGAGATCTTATAATTTATGATGATCTTATATAAGATTATTTGATTGTTGTTAAAAAAGATTAAATGTAAAGTGATTCCAGTATGTTTTAATCCCATTTTCGAGTATTTGAAGAATCACAATTATTTTGGAGGGATAATCGCAAGAAATTCGATTTTCATATCGTCCCATGCTAAGTGTTAGCTTAGCTTAGTTTAGCATAAAGACTGGCGACAGCTAATCTTAGAGTCATGTCCTGGAAGCTAGACCGATACATTAGCCATGCTGGTATATAGACTCATATGAGATATTGCAGATATATTGTAAAAGGTGAATATGTTGGCAGATGACGAGCAACTCAGGTAAAGGAATTCATAAACAAAGCCAAAACACATTTTTTTTCAGATTATTTATGTGTGTATCAGTAAGCTTCAGAAGTCCTGGTAAATATATATATATTTGTTTTACACTTGAAGAGAGCCAGGCTGCCTTCATTCTTTATGCTAAGCTAAGCTAACCCTTTTAACGAATATGCGTATTTCCCCATATGTCAGACTATCCTCTTAAACTTACTGTGGGATGCTACACCGACACAAACATGTTCAAATGCAATGTTCCTCGTGGATAAGCCTGATCTTCAGTCCCATTGTGCTCAGGAGATTAGCAATTACACTTCACTACGGCAAGATCCAATCCTCTTAAGCCACTGTGCGACTGTGATGTGGTGGGATAACGCGGCCAGGGCTTCCCTGAACGCATCACCAAACCCATTGCTAGCGGGGGCACCCCTGGGTGCTCCGGTCCAGCAGACCTAATGAGACCGCTTTAAAGAGTGAGCGAAAGACAGGATGAAATAACTAATCCTTTCCACATGGCTGGTCATTCGACTGGCAGATCTGACAGGGATCCTCTTCTTCCAGCCTCTCCTCCTACTGCTCGGCTAAAAGAGGGGGCCCCTGGTGGCTTTTTATAGAGACGGATAAATAAAGGGAGGGGAAGGCAAGAGTGAAAGCAGAAATAGAAATGTGTAACTTAGATGGAGCCATGGGAGAGAAAAAGGGAAGTACAGAGGTCAGACAGAGATCGAGAGGCGCCGTGCGGCCCGAGGTTGGCATAGGACTCACTCGTTTGACCTTGCGGGACTTTGGCAGGACGACATGAGTCAGAGTTTGGGAAACGGTTGAGCTGGTTCATCTAGAACCCCCCCAAAAACGGCACTACTTGCAATTCAGTCTTCAGTTTCAAAGCAAAAAGGCTGTCAATGTTGTTCTTGCACCTTTGAATAAAATGCGATCAAACAAGTAAGGCTGTTTACACCAACCTGAAATTATGCTTATCGCTTCATCCTTGCCAAACAGTGCCCCCAGTCCCTCTCTCTCTCTCTCTCTCTCTCTCTCTCTCTCTACCCCACTGTGAAACCTTCTGCGGCAACATTGCCGACCTGCTTCTTCCAAAGCCAACCCGCCGTCCGCCCCCACACAGAAAACACTGTAATACAGTTTGCATTAAGTGAGTCGCGAGGAAGAGAATAAAAGCGTCATCTGTTTTCCCATCTAATCATACACAACCAATATGCATCAATCCTTGAACAATAATAATCTATAAGCCGTAAGTCTCTTCAAGCTTCGTCTAAATATTTCTCAGGATTTCTCAGCAGTTGGCAGTAATGATTAAAATGCTAAGAATAAAACAACTGATAGGATTTATCCTGTCATAGTGGGCCTAACCAAAACCTAAATTCAGCCCAGTCTCACCAAATGGTGTAATAATGACACAACAATTAGGTCATTGAGCACTTTTGCTTGAAGGCATGTAGTCTGTACTGACCACAATGCAAACGTAACTATGCAAGTGACGTAGTATAAAATGTAGGTTAGGAGGCGGAGGGGTCAAACAGACACAGAACTTAGACCCATTGATCAGTTCAGCATTGTGTTTTCCGTACATATGTTACATAGTTTATGTATGTATTTTACTTTACTAGTTGACGTAGTTATGTTAAGCCCGACCATTACGTTTTTCCAAAACTTAAAGTGGTTTTGTTCCCTCAACCTTCACGATAACGATGTAATGTTAACTGACACACAAAAAGGCCGGTACACAATCCTAACCCCTTGGCGTACAAATGACATGCAAAAAGTGGCATATAAATGGCAAGCAGAAAAACGAAAATGCGTACTAATGACATGTGGAAATGTCATGTTTTTTATGCACCTTCCCATGAGACCGGGTTGCTACATCCTGTTCGTGGAGGCAGCGTGTTGCCCAGGCTGTGGCTGGTGTCTGGATCCCCTGTGTCTGACGGGGGTTTAATGAGCCACAGCCTGTCAGGTCCACAGAAGCCTGGACTTGTCCCGCCGCAGACACACCCTGACACGGCTCTGCTCTCACTCTGCTGCTGGTGTTGATGCTATAAACGGCACACTCATCCTACTGTGTGCACTTAAAACACAAGCGCTAGGTCGCCATCGAGGCCGGGGACGAATGTGCTGCTTGAGGTGTGTCATTTTAGACAGTCGTGTCACTCTGTGTCATCATTTCTTACTGTAAAACCAAATATGAAGCGTGCTTACGTTAGCTGGTACCAACCAATTATCTAATACTATCATGACAGCAATCCATCAATCAATCTGCAACTTAGCGACAACAGGGGTGTTTGTGGAGCCACAGTCTTCATTAGCTCCATATGAGCACGCCCACTTTTTAGCTGTCCAATCAAATGCGAAGGATTTGATATAAATCCACAAACTCAAATATTCTGTTTCATTGGGGAAAACTCACAGTAAAGGAGCTAAAGATGCTGTAACTTACTTAAATGAATCAGTCATTTGAAAGAATGTAATATTCGGTGATTTAAGGTGTCATGCTGCAGCAATATGTGACAGCAAAGTGAAGAGAAGGTGCAAATATGACCTTCACTCACTCAGAGTCTTTCCATTAATTCAGTAACAAGACGCTGGGGCTGTAGGCACACAGTGGTGGTCTGAGTTAGCATGCTAACACGTTCACAGTGACAATGCTTACATGCTAATATTTAGTGTCATAGCATGCTAACATTTGCTAAAACTGAATTTCCCCCAAGAGGAACTAATAAAGTACATCTATGTATTTTTAATGATTAATACAAAAGAGAAGATGATGGGAGATGTTTGCATATTAGGTCATAAACAAATTCAGAATTAGACCTGATGATGGAACGAGATGAACAGTTATTACAATTCATCCTGAGGGGATGTCACTACTAAACTATACAGTTGTTGAGATGATTCACCAAAAAACACCTCCATGGTAGTGCTAGAGGAAATGTCAAAGGATGATGAAAGACGGTAGGGTTTATCATCTGGGAACCATGAATGTGTGCAGATAATTTTAATGGAAATCCATCAAATAGTTGTTGAGGTACTTCAGTCTCAAAGGAGGTGGAGAGGCCATTATTGAGATCACTTGGGCCGTGTCGGATGGCTACACACACACACACACACACACACACACACACACATATATAGTAGACCAGAGTAATAATAAAGAGGTAACAACACTTCTATTAGATGGATAGAATGCGACGATATGGGTTCAAGGATATCCAGCCCTATAAAAAGAATCCTCTATTGAGATTCCTGACCTTTAGGCCAGAAAAGAGCTGACCAGCACAGATCTGGTTTCACTGACTTCCTCAGCAGCGACCTGCTCAGGATCTCTAAAGCCTGCAACCCCGGACTTCCAGTGTAATCTCAAACCGCAGCAATCTGTCAATGGCACAACACACATCCTCTTGACTTCAAGGCTATTCTTGGGAGTTGTGTTTTTTTGTATTTACACACGACAGTATATTGGTTTAAATCAGAAAGCATAAAGCAAAGGCTGGAGGCTGCAATGACTCCGTGTGTAGTATAAACAGCTGTGCCACACCGTGTTTTCTGCTTGAAATGTGCCTTTCAGCCCCGAATGCTTGAACTATCTAGAGAACATTCATTGTTCTTAGTTGATTGAACACATTTTCCACTAAAAGAGAGAGCATTTAAGCTCCATCTTGACAAACTCAACATCCCAATTGTTGTAATATGTAATATTGTAACTGTAATAATCATAATAATGCTAAAATGTCAGCTCTTATGCTATCAAATTCTAGCTGGGGACACTTTACCCCCTGGCAGCTAATAGTCATGGGCGAAACATCTTTATTACAGGACATATTAAGTTGGATCTCAAGGGTGTTAATTTATTAAAGTTACACAGATGAGCTTTGCCATGGAGCTCAATAATTCAAAGTGAACTTGAAGCGATGAACCAAGGACATGAGGGAATAGCACTTGACATTGTTGTGGAGAGCATCTTGAAAGACCTTCAGGGGGGGAAAAAGAAAAGGTCGTATGGAAAGAAGCATCAATTAAGACGGGTGAATAATTGAATTGCTCGGTAGAATTGTAGAAGTGGAAAACAAAAACAACTGGATTCATCCAGCAGGGCGAAGCCCAAAGAACAATTACTTCCATTTGAAACATACAATACGAACATTTCACCGCTCAAACACCTATCCTAATCCCCCCGTATCAGTGACATCAGCGATGTCAGTGGATGGTGAAAGCAGTGACTGTCAGCTCTCGTGATTCTCACCATGTTCCTGATGTCTATCTAGACGCCGGGCCTCATCCCCATCAAAGCCTTCTCTCAGCTGGTCCGTGCTCTCTGAGATAATCGGCTTTGACCGCGGCGGAGTTTGTTCAACTTCTGCAAAGACGGGGAAACTTTCCACACAATCAGCTTTCCGCCGTCAGATCTTGCTCTAATTCCAACTCCCGGTCTGATTGTCCAACCGGGGAAACGTTCATGTCACCGAACAGCTTTTTCTTGCACTGCATGAGTAGCGGAGTAGCGGGTTTACGCTCAGAAGAGCTTCTCGTGGGTTTGACTTGGTGGACTCGGAGCTGTTATTCCCTCTCTGTTTCTGCTCTAAATGAGGTCTATGATAATGAAATTAGCCAATTAGCGCAGCTAGAATGCTTCATGCATTTATGTAAGCTCATTTGGTGTTTTATGCATGCTCACTGGAAGTTCAACAAAGCGTCTTGCTTTAAATGGGAGAATTTTGGAGAGTATTGATGGACCGACTGTGTGTTCTGTCAGCACGCGTGTGACCAGCATGCCTAATGGCTCCATTTGAGGGTCTCACTGCAAGTGCAAAGACTCTTTGTAAGTCTGCATAAGCCAGACCAGAGTCAGCATGACTGATGCTTACATAATAAAGTGACCTTGTGCACCGTTCCTGCACAGCCAAAGGTAAAGTATAAGAGAGCAATCATCAGAACACAGTAGCCAGTGTAAATAATAGCTTCAATTCATATAATAACTTACTAATCATCAACTTTTTTGATAATCAAGTAATTATGTTGATCTTAGTCAAGGAATATTACCAACTATTTCCTGGTTAGAGTTTCAAGAATGTGCTGTTTGTTCTTTCTTGACATCATTGTGTATATTGATATTGATTTGTTTCAATATTGATTTATCTGCTGCATTCCAACAATAATAGTCAAGAAATAGACAGAATATTGTCGATAGTTAATAAGTTGCAGACACATTATTTGACGGTATTATACGACACTATGTACATGATTGATTCATTTCATCAAAGGTGATGTCTTCCATCTGCTCAAAACCCACACATATCTAGCTTACTGTCCCATAACACAAAGAAAACCAGCAGCTCCTTCTAGCTGAGAACGGGAATAAAGGGATGTGAAACGTTTCTGCCACAGAAATTAATTGAACGGTTAATTAATCATCAGAATGGTTGCTGATTAATTTTAAATCTAAGCTTAACATCATCCAACGTTTCTGTAAACAAGATTCTTTAATGAAAGTCAGACTGCGAGTTCGCCCTCTATACGTGCAGAGGAGGTATTCTGTGCCGAGTGCAGGTGAGGAAAACAAACTAACCCGAGCCCATCCCACACATGGAACACTAAGCTCCTCTCTTCACCCCAACCTGCAGTGAAACACACTGCTGCTAATCTTACAGCATCCTCCCATTGCTGGTGTTAGAGGTCAGACAAGTGAGGCGTCTTAGATAACCGGCGGCCTTAAATTCATCTGCAGGCAGACAAAAACGCACGAGAACGTCACGCGTTTCTGCCCCGACTTCGCCGTCTTATCTGACATCTGTGACCCGACCTCCACCGCCGAACATTTACACCGAACTGAGCGAGCGACGTGGGGTCCACTAAAGCTCCCTGATGCTCGCTCACTTGCAAATCTAGGGCACGCGAGTGCTCAACACAACACAGACAGCAGTGGCAGATTTAAAAATAAAAGATTAAATGATTGTGGTTTGAAAAAAAACTAAACAAACAACACAAAATATCTCCTGTCTAAACATGCACGGATTCTCTCAATATAAACTCAATACATGGAAGGAAAAAAAAGCTGATAAGAATACATGGAATGAAAAGTACATTCGCTGTCCTCTGCACGCCATCAATAAATCCACAATCTATTCCAGTGTGTGGTTTCATTAAAGCTGCTCTTGTGTTGACCATACAAAAGGGACTTAGTGTAAGATTAAAACATTGTTGAGCATCGGAGGGACACACACACACACACACACCTCGCAGGATAACACCGGCTCAGCGGCGTTCCCTTTGGGAGAAACGGTGTCTTATAGCGTCACAGGATCAAGGTCGAGGGGCATTGGTTGGGGGGCATGTTTGCGTACACACTGCTCTTCTGAGGAACACAGCTCAACGACAACAGGTCCTCTTTCTCAATCTGCCCCGGGATGCACGACACCCCCGAGCCGCAATCAAGAGACGAGCTCTCATCAGGAAGGGAGCGATCGGTTTAATTAAACAGTGCAAATCAGCTTCTTAACAATTATGACGGATGAGAGAGATAGAAACGGGGAGGGGGGGGGGGGGGGAGCGAGGAGGAATTAGGAAAAATGGAGCCGGCGGTAGCTTTCTCAGGAGGAATGAAATAGTAGAATCAACACGGAGGAGGGTGGGGTAACGGTCTGAAAGAAGTGTAATAACAAAATGAATTATTCATGAGGAAATGGAGAGGTTCAGTTCATTATAATGAGGATTTTTGTGAGGTCGCAATTTGGTACCCCAAGCGGGCCTTCAAGTGTGTGTGTAGGCGTGTTTGTGTGCAAGGGAGATAGTGCTGATTCAGTAGGGATGGGTGAAGGTGACCCCTCGCCTGCTCCTGCTGCCTGTCTCACAACCTGATATTGATCCCCGTTGTCCACCTCAGATCTGACTCAAGGATACATGGAGTCATTGCCTTCTTGACATTTCAAATATGGACACTGTGTAAATTGTAACTCCACACACCGGCATTGATTAGTTATCGATTCGCCACCCGAGTTAGAGTCCAACCACTTAACGGCGGCTTATCCCGATCCAAATTGAATCGCGGTGCAAAGCTGGGGAGGGAACAGGGACACGGGAGTGGCGGTCCCAGCATGGGAATGTTGTTGTTGTTGTTGAAATTTCATATCAGGCTCCACATGAAGTGTCGGAGACTAAGAATAGTGCAGGCTACAACCGCAGAATCCAAATGCGGTGGCTGGGAGCAAAGGTTTGGACCACAGATGGGAGAATGTGCCTGCGTAGCCCTGCCCTGTCAAGGGTAAACTGCCATGCACACACACACACACACACACACACACATGCACACACACGCACACATGCACACTTTGTTTTCACCACACCTTAAAACAGCAGCATTAATATGCATAATGCCGAAGGACACAGGAGGTACATAATTAGACAATCAACAACTCCCAGGTGACATGCATTATGATGGGAGGGGGGGGGGGGGGTGTAGATGCATCTGACTTCATCCTCCCCTCTTGTTAAGAGTCTTGTTCATGAGTCGACATGCATTTCCACTTACTGGTGGCTCAAACTTGGAAACTGGAATCAAAGGCTTTTTGCCCAAGTTGTAGAGCAAAACAGGTGCTGAGGCTGAGGAAGAGTGAAAAATGTGAGGACCAGAGTGTGTGTGTGTGTGTGTGTGGTGTGTGGACAGACGGACGGCACTCTCCTTCCTTCCAGAACAAATTAATGATTCATTACAACGGCGTAACCTTGACTGCTCCCCAAATGCACAGCAATGCACACTATTAAGTCAGGGTCAAACATCCATCACTTCAGAACGAGCTCCCTGTATGGAGGCAGGGAGGGACACACCCTGACCAAACAGCAACAACAGAGAGGGAGGGAGGGAGAGAGAGAGAGAGGCACACCGCACACATGCTTTACACCTGGCCGTGAACTACAGAAGTACATTTTGCAAGTCAGTCTGTCTCTCAAGGCAAAACGGGCACAGGTGCAACACGGACTCGTGTTTGTGTTTCAGCCAGACAACTTCTGGAGCAGGAGATTTGAAAAAATAACAAAATAATTAAGAAATATAGAAATCAATACATAAAAATACACCATAGATTTATACCAAAAAAAGCTCACTACAAACTTTTCAAATCCTAACTGTGTTTTCACTCTCTCTCTCTCTCTCTCACACACACACACACACACATGCACACACACACACACACATGCATATCACCTGCTGTTAAAGGAGGTAAAGTTCATGTCAAAATCACACTCTTATCCCTATTATCTGTCTCCATCATCACTCTCTCTCACACACACACACACACTGACTATAGTTTACATGAACACACACTCTGTCATCCACACCCTCTCTCTCTCACACACACACACACACACACACACACACACACACACACTTGGGTTACACACACACAACAGATTCTCATATTTCTCATTATTTAGGGGAAATACTGACCTGCCTTGGCGCTGACACACACACATTCTTTTCAAGCAGTTCAGCCTTTCAAAGAGGATCCGTTTGAACGCGTCTATATACATTGACCCGACTGAGGTTAACACTCAAATAAATACGAGTTGTTTAAAGAGCAGCAGCAGCAGCAGCAGCGGCGGCGGCGGCGGGAGCAGCCGGTGTGTGGTCATAAAAAGCAGTGTGGGAATGCAGTGATGTGTAGCACCGTATCCCAGAGAAAGTCAGAGAGGCGATGCGCACGGCTGACGGGATATTTGGACAGTGATGCTCTGAGAGCCTTGGAGGGGAGAGAGAGTGGGGAGAGAGAGGGGAGAGAGAAAGAGAGAGAGCCGAGCGACACACACACACACACACACACACACACACACACACACACACTCTATCGTGCAAATCTGACAGCGGCCGCTTATAAATTTAGCAGCTGCTGCACTGCCACGGGCAAAACAACGCGGAAGGATGGACACATGTCAAAACGTGCTGTTTAAACTTGTGAGCGGCCGAAAATGTGGACAATAAGTGCGGGACTTTGATGGAGTCATTCCTACCTTCATGCTCGCTTTTCCCTCCTATTCAGATCCCGCCTTCTTGTCTCCGGTTTGGCAGCTCGCGGAGGTTAATTAATTTACTGAAGCAATTAAGGAAAAAGGACAACCTGTCTAGGCTATGCGAGCGCGCGGAGGCGTCTTTGAAGTGCACGCGCGGTGCTTTCAGGGCGCCCAGCGTCTTTTTCTCCGGAGATCAGATAAGGAAGTGTGGGTCAGTTTGGTGATCCTGCTGCTCCCCCCCCCCGGAAAGGCACCTTTCATGGGAAGAAACACCGGTAAAAGGAGAAAGGAGAGGGTTACCTTCGGAAGTTAAGGAGCACAAAGGGGGGAGGGAGTAAAAGGAGTTAAAAGTACCGCCCCTTAGTGTTCACACACCGTGTAAGCCACCTGCATCAGCAGCATCACTTTTCGCTTACGAGTTATAACGGCGATTTAAAGGCGTGAGAACCAGATTTACACGGGGGTTCATTCGCAGTGCAGTCATCGCGAATGATGGTCACAGAAAGAAATCTTTACTCTAAAATGCTGCGGGGTTAGTTAAGATACAACTTTAATGAGCCTCATGGAGGGTAGAAAACGGGCACTGTAGGGAGTAGAGTATGAGCCTAAAAACACTAAAACAGAATCAGAATATTTTTTAAAAGATTAGGCCCCATTGAATTATGCAAAAATAACAGCGGATTATATTCTGCAACAAATGTAAAATAATCACAAAATGTATATTATGCAATAGGACTACCGTTTTTTTGCCAATTTAATCCACAGGATGTAATTTAATTCCAATCATTCGGTTTTATCACGAACCCACATATTGTGTGTTGTTGTTTTTTATAGTATAGCAAATTATATTCGCTTCTCTTCCATGTGGTTTATAATATATAAAGTATGAAGTCATATTCACTGTACTAACAAGGTTGTTGTACCATTCATTTTGATGCATAGTGGCAATTTTGGTAGAAATCTGCTATAGCGAAATAAAACTACAACGACCAGAATCCCTTTCTCCTACTTGCGCTACAAAACAACGATGGCGTCGCACGGGGAAGATGCAGGTTCCCCCAAGTCGGCTGCTTCTGGGGACCAAGAAGAGAGGAAACCGGTTGCGGTGTCGTTCGGATTCACTAAAACAGTGAGCAAATTCAAACCTTCGACCGGCGACGCCGTCCTCAAGAAAGACGAGAGAGATTACTTGACCGGAATTGACGGGAAAGAATTACAAAGGTAGGCTAAGTAAGCTAATGCTAGCTAGCATACCGGTATAAATTAACAACTGTAGGTTAGCATTAGCGTTAAACGATTCACGGTTGCTTTTCCACCGTGACGTGACTAAGCTAACGTTTGAACCACTAGACGTTGTTAGTGAATGTTGTGTATGTGTAACGTTACGCAGTAAATACGTGTCGTTTTGAAGCGGCCTTTGACTGCTAAGAGTAACCGTTGCTAACGTGACTCCGCGCCGCAGCTCAAAGCCATCCGACAAGCCCAAAGAGCTCATCATCCCCCTGATCCAGAAGAACCGCTGGCACCGGCCGGACCGAGCGGCCAAAAGCGAAGCGAGCGGAGGCAAAACGCAAGAAACAACCCGAGACAGCGACTCTGTGGAGTCTCAGGCTGTCAAGGAACTCATAGAAGGTGTGCACATTTAAAACATCTAAGAAGATGTGGTGTCCTCTCATGAATGGCTCCTTATGCATCTCTAAATTCTTGGTTTGCAGACTCCCGGAGGCAGCTTGAGCAGTGGCAGAATGGCTCTCAGGCCGAGAGCAACCCGAACCTCGCCATCCCCCTGTTGATGCAAAACAAAGTACCTGACGGCTTTGAGGATGGAGATCACGTGAAGGTGGATCTACGGCCTGAATCTGTAAGTGTGGATAGCAAGTGTGTGACAGAAAGACTCTCCAGTCTGAAGCAGAGATGCACAACAAAGCATGTGTGCTTGTTGCCATTGCTCAGAGATTTGGTCTTGAGCTTTTTTTGATTTGATCTTTTGGACAAAGTCTTGCATTAGATTTGTTGAGAGAAGTACACGTTTTGTTATTCCCATCAGACCATTTGTGATTAAACTACAGAGGAGTTTGAGAGCACAAGAAAATGTAGTAACTCTCAGTATTTGAGGTGAGAAGAGGATTGAACGCGTAGATTACTTTAATGCGTTGCGTTTTATGCTTTTATTCGAGTAAGCGTTCAACCAGTTGCAGCTTGGGTGTGCTGCCTTGCTCAAGGGCATCGCGTTGTAGTTGTTTGAGGAGGAAATGACACTCGCGCTATTAGTTAATTATTAATTTCTTTAAATGGTATCGGATGTGAATATCCCAATATAATCTGCCAGAGCAGCATTCCGGTGAGTATATCAAAACGCCTGACCGTTACAAAAAAAATTGGTAGAGTGGCTACTTTTGACTCGGATTGAAATTTGAGTGTGTGAAAGTGCTGACCGTCTGAGGAGCAGAACACCCCTGTGTGCATACGCGGTTGTGCGCATGTGTGTACAGAAAGGCTTTGGTGGCAGACGGGCGTCAACATTTCCCCCCAGAGATATGCAGGCAACCAATAAGATGTCTTTTCTATTCATCAGAGGCCTCCCGTGTCTCGTCACTGCCATCCCATATCTGCTCTCGATCCCTGCAGATGTGACTGTCAGAACGTAGGGAGTCGAGGGAAACGTGCTCGCCGTGCCCCCCCCCCCCCCCCCGGAGCTCATTTTAATGCAGGCTGCTCTGTGAGAGTGGACTCCCAGCTTCCCTCAGAGGAAAGCCTTCTGTGGAGTCAGAGATGAGCAGGGCCATCGCTCTGATGAGAGCTGCTGTGGCTGCTGCTGGTGACTCCAGTCACTGAGTCTGACAGACCGGAGGCAAAAAAGGCTGAGTAAGACCAGCATTAAAAAGTGCTTCTCTGTCAGTCGCCACCACAGCCTTTTGTGTTTCAGAATTCATACATTACATAAGCACCCAAATTAGCCCTGATTCACATATTTATGTGGTGTCTGTATTTATTTTCTGTGGTTGTTTCAGCATTTCATTTATGTCTGATTCCAAAAGATAGTAAGACTGTATGTTTTTGTCAGTCGACAGAGGCAGATTATGAGAGTGTTCCTGTCCAGGCTTATGGACTGGCTATGCTTAAAGGAATGGGCTGGAATAAAGAGGAGGGCATTGGACGCACGTTTAAACAGTAAGTAAAACATGTAAGATCATGCTTAACTTTCACCACTGGGGTGTTAAAATTTGAGCTGAAAGTATTGATTAGTTGAGTGATAAACGAGTGAGTGGCAGTTGGCTGTGTCCAGCTTCTTCCTTTTTATTGATTTCGTTGTTCTCTGTCTGCTCAGACATGTGACGCCAATCGAACACCAACTCCGTCCAAAGGGTTTGGGTCTTGGAGCGGACCGTTCAGCAATAAAGGACTTGGAGCCCGGCAAACCTAAGCGCCCCCCCAAGCCAGGCGATGAGAGAGAGAAGGAGGAGGAGCTGGTGATGGGTCCCGGCGGCTGCGTGCTGGTGGAGTCGGGGGCGCATAAAGACCTTTATGGCAAGGTAGCGTTGAGCTGAAATGTATTTGCATCCATATCTGTCATCATGCAGTTAATTCCTGAAACAAACGTAAGCTCTGAATAACTTGTCATAACTCTAATTTAAATGCAGATTGAAGGCATTGACGCAGACAACGCCCGAGTTGTGGTGAAGCTGGCTATTGGCGGCAGGGCTGCGACAATCAGCCAGTATGCTATTAAACTGGTTGGGCGTAAGGAATACGACAAAAACAGCAAAGACATCAGTAAGTAACGCTCAACGAATGGAACAGAAAATGTCTTCTGGAAAATGGTGCTGATGCTGATTGACTTGATTTTGTTGGTGTGTGCAAAAGTAGATTATATATCTCTCCATTTTGGTAACATTTAGAGATCATCAAATGCCGAAATTCTGTTTGGCAACTTTTCATTTTGATCAATTAGGATGTATGTATTTTTATTGAATGGAAACCATTAATATGTAAATACAGCAGCAATGTGATATTAAACAGAAATGACCAGTAGTGTTTCCAGTGAAAGGAAAGAATCTGAAGCATTCTGCTGTTGTGTGTAGAGCTGAACATTTATTTACAACCATGTAAATTGCATAACTTATTTTATAGCACAAAATGCCCAAAATTTCACTGGATGCTGCTTCTCATTTATAACATAATATAACAAAACCGCTTTAGTCACATACTCACAATGTAATGTGGAGGTCACATTCTACTTAAGACTACTACGCTACGCTACCCAGGCCTTTTTTTTCCTGCCAACCAGGTCGGACCGGTAAAGCCCACAAAGGACAAGGAGAAGGAGCGAGAGAAGGAGCAACAGAGACGGGAGGAGAAAGAGAGGCAGAGTCATGGTGACGAGGTCAAACACAAGTCTTCAGAAAGAGATGGAGGAAAAGATGAGCGGAAGAGGAAACACAGAGAGTCAAGTCACGACAGGTACTCTTCCATTAAACGATGAAGATAAAAATGCACGCTCGTATTGACCAATATTTAAAATTTTACTTTTTAACCACTGACCCTGAACACAGGATAAGCGGTAGACGATGGATGGATGGATGGATAGATAGATAGATGGATCCATCTAATAATTTCTCAATAATTTGTTTACAGTTACTGTATATTTGTGTTGTTTTTTCCACTGTAGAGAGAAACCTCCAGTTAAAGAGGCAAGGCGACCACCGGCTCCCCCCTCCTGGCTCCAGAGAGACTTGAAAGTTCGCTTTATAGACAAAGCTTTCAAAGGGGGGAGGTACTACAACTCAAAGGTACTGATACGCCACTTACATAACACCTCATCTTCAAAGCCTCATTTAATTGTCAACTTACTCGACACTCGCTTGGGTCATTGAATTCAAATGTTATCAAGTGTGTGTCGATTTTAGATTTCAGGCTTTTTGTTTGAAATGAGGAAACTCCCAGCGTTTTTACCCACTTGATTCTATTTTTCTGATAAATACCTTTTTTTAAAAGGTAGCTTAACTGCCATCCAGTCACAAAAAAGCTATGATTTGATGCACCATCTTTAGCTGCAGTGATGAGCTGTTAACACCGGTGTTGTTTTCTTGAAGATGCGTGTGGAGGATGTCTTGACACCAACTATGTGTGTGTGTCGAACTGAGGAGGGAAGACTGATCGACGGTGAGTCATTAAGGTGTTATCCCAAGTCCCTCTTGGTGTTTGTGTTCCCTCTTTCTCGTCATGAAGGTATATCAGTGAGATGGAATTAATGATTGTTGCTACGGTAACTGTGAAGGAATTGTTTGAATAACCAGCTGTTCCTTATTTTGTTGGCAGATGTGAAGCAGGACATGTTAGAAACCATTATTCCAAAAAGTGAGAATGATTCTGTAATGGTTGTGCTGGGCGAGCATAGAGGACAGGTGAGCAAAAGGACCATCTTTCCTGCAGGATGTGTGCACTGGTTCGTAATGTTACTCATCGTAGCGTGTGGTTGTTTGTTCAGGTCGGCCGTATTCTCCAACGGGACAAGAACAAGTGCAGAGCGATGGTCCAGCTGGACCGCCACGAGGAGAAAGTGTTCACGCTGGATTACGACATCATTTGTCACTATGTCGGAGAACGCTGATTCAAATATTACCTGTCCTTTTACCAGCTCACCTCAAATGTTGTTTATATGATGCTCAACAAATAATGGATTTTAAAGCATTGATTTTTTGTAATAAAACATTGTCAAGAATCGTATTTGCACAGATGTTATTACAAGATCTACCGCCACCCCGTAAAAGAAAGTTACAATGGGTAATTTTCACAGTAATCATTAGATTTATTAGCAAATTAAGTCCAGTAATGGCTGAAAGTCGATCTTTAGGTCATATAAAAACATATTTACAACTGTTCTACATGTTTGACAAGAGTTTGAATGCACTGGTGGTACAAAAGCTCAGCACTCAATTTCTGACATGTACAGGTTTCAGACTGAAAAGAAACTTGAGGTCTGTAATGGAAAATGTGACCAACGGGAAGACAGCTGTGTCCAGACCTCGGCTTACTCCTTGGGTATTTGGTTAGCCGCGTTAGCCCGGAGCACGGCTCCTGGACTGGGGTAGGGCCTCTGCTGGAACAGGGGCCCCGCTGCTGTAGTATCTGCACCCGTCTTCGCTTCATTCCGCTTGGGCAGACCACTTGACCAATTGCCCCTGTAAAGATAATTTGTTTAAATCGTTTCCTTTGATAGACACTCCAAATTTCACACATCAAAATCAGTTAACTTTGCATGCTTAGTATTACTCGGACTGTCTAGTGTCTTATGTGGCTGTTCAGGCAGGGAGGATCAAATGAAAAGATGGGATTGTGGTCGTTTTTGTGCTTTTTTTTTATTTCTGTCTGTCCACTAACTTTATGGAAGTGCAATCCTACATTTCTGGTGCGAAAGGAACAAAGAGGCTGTTTGATTATCATGACTGTAAATACTGTACCTTGGTGCATCAGAATAAGCACTTGGATCCATGGGGTCCATCTCATCATCTTTTCGCCCTGAATGGAAAATTATGTTACATTCATTCATATCAAAGAGTATTGTTAATTCAAAAATGCTTGTGTTGTGTGACGCAGATCAACATTACCTCTTTTGTTCTTATTGTACGGCGCCGAGTCGTCTCTCCTCGGCTTCCTTCTGTCTCTGTCCCTCCCCTCGTCCCTCTCCTTCTCCCGCTCCCTTTCCCGCTCTTTTTCTCTTTCCCGCTCTCGCTCTCTTTCTAGCTTCTCGAACGGCCTCTCGAACGGCCTCTCGGGTTTTTCATCTCCTCCTTCAGCTGAACAATAACAAGTTAAATAAAGGCAGTAGTCGCAAAATGAACCAAAATCAAACTGCATTCTGAGATTATTTACACACATGATAACAGATCTCCATGGTGATGGGACTGCAGCGCTGCCCACAATTGTGTTATCAGAATGTTACCTTATGGAGGCTTTGAAATGTCATACCTCTAATTTTCCTGGCAGGTCTCGTTACCAATGCAGTCGGGTCAGTTGGGGACAGCCAGGCCACCAGATCTGTCTCCACGTTCCAGTAATAAGGAAGACCACTGCGGATCGTAGAAAAAAGGAAAATCGTATGATTCAGTTCGCTGAAATAACGCATTTAATTATCCATGATGAATAATGGAATTTGGAAATTGTATCAACTTAATTGAATCGATTAAAAATACTCTATAACACTGCATAGTAGTAGTTATAGTGAAGTATAGTGTACCACACTACCATGAGGCAGTATATTTTATTTCCAATGTGGTCCTTCAACATACAACAAAATACAAAACCACAAATACTGGAGTGGAGTGGCTACGCTTGCGTGAAGTTAAATAAATAAGACATGACAAAATAATCATGAATAACCATAAAGAAATCCAATAGTTCTGTTTCATCCAACAGTGAAAGTTTATTGAAGGTCATATTTATTTTTATTTTTTTGCAAAATTAACTTTCTTTTTTGGCCAATGTCAATTTTATCATTTTTTGGTGTAAATCAGTCTACAAATGACTGAGAAACCACATTTTCTACACCAAAAGTTAACAAATAATAATTATTTAACAGAGACCCATTATGACCTTTTTAAATAAGCTATGCCGTAGCCAGAATGAGGTTTATATTCCTGTGTAATTTCTTATCAAAATCTGCTGTGTCAGTTTGATCCCATAATAAACAAATTTGAGGAGGAAAAGACAGATTTTATGGGACTTTAACCATCTAGAATCTCTTAAAATAAAAGCAGAGTTAAACATGTAAAAATATGTCAGACAACAGGGACAACGTATTGCTGAAATCAGATATACATACCAAGCAGGGTCGAACACTTTATACCAGTTTGGTGGTAGATTCTCCGCCCTTGTGGCTTCATAATCTACGTTGTTGTCATCATAATCTTCAGCAATAATCTCCTCGTCTGCCTCTGGATTATTTAGAGGAGAAAGGTTGTTAAGTGACACGCAGAATAAAAAAAAAAAAAAGTAATGTCTGAAATCTTTGCGCCTGGGTTTCTTGTTAAATGTTCTCTGCTACCTTGGTCTGACGGTTTAACAATCCCTCTCTTGGCCAAGCGGGCCAGCAGTGCTGCGGGTAGAGGCATCAGAGCAAAGTCTCTGCAACAGAGAGACAAACACAACCATCATGCACCGACTTCAGCAGCTGCAAGCAGGGATGCACAGATAATGGCCTCTAATTCTACTTACCCAATCACTGAATGAAACTGATAAGACAATGATGATATTGATGATTCATTGTTATGAGTTTAGAAGCATCCCTTCTTCCCTATAGCTGTCTATGCTTACCTGTCTTTAAAAGTATGTGGAATGTTTTTTTATGGATGAAGTAACACATTATAAATATATGCTATTTGATGTCTGTATTTTTTGGCTTGTGTGACAATAAACTGAATATCTTTAAGTTTTGGACTGTTGTTTATTTGATGATCAAACAGTACATTTTAGAAAATTACAGACCAAACTATTGATCATTAAATAAAATTCTGCAGAATTATTAATAATTGAAATTGGCAAATACTGATTGTATGCATGTGTTGTTTGGTACGTCTATATATCTTTTAAACAAATAAAAAGTAAGATAATTTAAGAAACTGTAAGCTACTGAAATGTAAGTTATTACGAGTTCATATGAGCAGAGGAGAGAAATGTTAAATGAATGCTATTCTGACGAGCTGATGTGTTTGCTCTTCACGTAATAAAACAACACACGGATGCAACAAAGCAAAATTGCTGTGACTTTTCCGAGAGGCATCCTGAGATGTGAGGAGAAGCCAGCTGTTGTTGCTAGGCTACTTCCAGCTGCTCGGGTTCGTAGAAGTCCTCTTTATAAACAACATAGGCATGTTATACGTTTAAATAAATATCTTAATGCACGTTACAGACGTGTATCTCCATAAAAATAGCTGAGCCGCCCGCTCGGTAAACTACTGCACAATTAACATTAAAGCAACGCGCACACACCTGTTAATCATAAATACCAAAAAACTACATTAAAAACAACTCTACCTACATAGAGAATTTAATTATTAAAAAAGAATACCTTTTCGTTTCTTGCTTTTAAAGAAAATCGTCTCTCTGCTCTTCGAGGAGACACGACTTCCCTCAACAGCACACGGCGCGCACAGTGATGACGTAGCACCGCGGCGCTCTTGACGACAACAAACATGGAGGAATATGCCCGTGAGCCTTGGTGAGATTTAGCTTCTTTCTTTTAAAACATTTCCCTTGCGGAGTGTATTCTAAAGTGTTAACCTCGGACACAGCTTTGTGTTTTTTTTTAACGTCACATTGACGTTGTTGTGAGGGTGAACGGAGCGGCTCTGTGCGTTAGCCGGCTAGCTTAGCGGAGGCTCAGGGATAAATATAAAGAGATAAAGCTGCGGAACTAGTCTGAGCCTCAGAAACATGCATTAACGTGTCTTTTTAAGTGACAGAAACATAGCTCAGTAGAAATGTCTGAATAGAGAGACATTTTTTATTCATTTTTTAGATCAATTTGTTATCAGTCTATAAAATGTCACAAAAAATACCCATTTTTATTTTTAATACATACATTGTTTAAATGGTCATATATAATTAATCTGTTCTTTTATCAATCCACTGTTTGTGTTTATATAAATGTTAACAATTTACTGTCAATTAAACATCCAAAATAAATTCTGTAACATAGTGTGAATTCTGTTGTGGTCTGATTTCCTCTCCCAATCCGCTATTTTTAATTACATTTTGGTACATGAGTGATGAAAGTGCACACCTTGTTTTGCATGACATACTTTATCCTATCTCAACATGCTGGTTCCCTCTCTTCCTGGTGCGTTCCTGCAGTCCCTGGAGGATAGTGGATGACTGTGGAGGTGCTTTCACCATGGGTGCAATCGGGGGAGGGGTCTTCCAGTCCATCAAGGGCTTTCGTAATGCCCCTGCAGTGAGTTCACCACGTGATAATTATTTGCTCCAACTCTCATTGTGTTTTTTAAAGGCAAAATTCAGCAGTGCCCTAATGTTTCAGGGTGTCGGACACAGACTGAGAGGAAGTGCAAACGCAGTGAGAATCAGAGCTCCTCAGATTGGAGGTGAGGTTCTTTTGTTGAGAGTTAAATAGTATCATTGCTTGTGTATATTCAATTATTTACCTGCAAAGGGGTTTGTTATATTTGTGTAGATAGATCCCAGTTATACCAGCCGTGAATACACTTGTTATGGTGGTTTTGCAGGGAGCTTTGCTGTATGGGGAGGGCTCTTCTCCACAATCGACTGTGGTTTAGTTCACCTGAGAGGGAAAGAGGATCCTTGGAACTCCATAACAAGCGGTGCGCTTACTGGGGCCATCCTGGCAGCACGCAGTAAGAGGAAGCCCATATATCACAATGAGCTGATCGCAACATAAATTAACTAGTGTGATTCATTGAATTGTGCTTTTTCTGCAGGTGGGCCATTGACTATGATGGGCTCTGCCATGATGGGGGGGATTTTGCTCGCGCTCATCGAGGGTTTTGGGATCCTCCTAACCAGATATACGGCTCAGCAGTTTCAGAACCGTAAGTGAAGCTGATTGAGTTTTTAAATTATAATTTCAAGCAGCTATAAATATGCTTGTATTTGGAAGGTGTCACCTCCACAGTTCCACAACTTTGTAAAAAAGTGCTTCTGCTTAGTTTTCAGAAGGAAAAAGAAAAAAAAAAAGCTCCAGAACCAACTTTATGCTACCTACCTTATATCAAACAACAGACGGCAAAGTTCGATACTAACTTTGTATAACAATTTGCTGCTAATGAGCCAGATATTTCCCTCAGGAGTTAGTGCAAACCAAGGCACTCCTAAGAAGAGAGCAATATTGGACTTGCATTCCCCGATTGGACTCCAAATGCTTATCGATGCTAATGATGCTCCGTATCCGCTGAATGTGTAAATGGGCAACTGTTTGCTGAAAAGTTCACCTTTTTAACGTAAAAGTTGGATCGAAGCACTCGACACAGACTGGCGGTGTGTAAGTGTTTACCACAAGGATGAGGATATGAGAGAACAGGAATCTGATGAGGTGGAGAGCAGGAGCAGCTGGCATGCAGGTGAATAGTGATCCTGACTAATGGCGGGGGGAAACTAGTTGGAACACAAGAAAACACAAATAATAGAGGGAAGGGAAAATACATAAGCTAAGGCATGGCCATAACAAAAATGTTCCAATATGTCACTGTTGTTTTCACTGCCCCTAAGGGCCCCAAAAAATCCATTATTGCAGGTTGTAATGAACAAGAGGAACGGCATTCAGTCCCTCAAAGTACTTGTGCAATGTAATTAGACTCTTGGGTTTGATCTGTACCTCGTGAACATACGTATTCTCACTGCATTATTGCTAATGACCCACTTAAGCAAAGTAATAACCATTAGGGAATGACCATTATATGTAACCGATGGCCCCCTGTGGCAGTCTGTAACACTTTGAGAAAGGGCTCTTTAAACAGAGAATCTATAGGGTTTGTTGCATATTTAAAATAATTAAAAATAAAGGCAAATCCAGCAGAGCTACAATGGTTTGTAACACACCTGTGCTCTCTCTCTACTACGACAAGCCCAAATGCTTTCTGTGAAAAAAGTTTATAGACAAGAAAGCAATTTTCTGAGTCTCTTTGCACCCACTTATAGTGGATGCAACACGTTTAAATGAAACATGAAGGATTTGCACATGGAAATCAGGAAATGCATGCTGTCAGAGGTGTTATTCCAGTTTTCAACCATTTCTTTTAATTTGCTTAATGAAGCTGTTTTGACGAAAAGTAGCTGACAGATTATTTGACAGTAAAAGACATAAAAGGTTAACTGAACAGCAGACATTTACGACATGTGTAATGCTCGGTACTGTGGATGAACAGGAACCTGATAAATAACTTTTTCTATGCCTTCCATCTTGTTTTCTTCAGCTATTCCCTTTGCAGAGGACCCCAGTCAGTTACCTCCAAAGGATGGAAGTCAGCAGCAGCAGCATCAGGGGGCAAAGGGGCAGTTTGAGTAGAGAGCAACCAGGACCAAAACAGCAGATATCAGGATGACCAAGATGTGTCAGTGCTGTCAAGTAGGTGCACTATGTACTTATACCTCAGGGGGAAATGACTGTGAGTTAATTTATTTTATTTATTTGTCTATTTATGAGTGAATGTTTATGACAAACCTCATGGTTTGCACCTCATGCAACATTTTTCTATCAATGGTTACTCTTCAATGTGATCTTTTGGGGTTTAAATATACATTTTTAAAAGTCTATTTGATTATTCAACATCCAGGCATCATCCTTATATTCAAGGGATCCTTTTGAAGTTTTGGAAATCACGCTTATTTGCTTTGGTGCCGAGAGTTAGATGACAAGATCAACCGCTCTCTGCCGGAGCAGTCGACTGGAAACAGCCAGCATTGCTTTGCCCAAAGGTGACACATTTCACCTACCAGCACCTCACTAATTAACACGTTATATCTTGTTTGTTTAATTTGTAAAAAAAAAAAAGTTTATCAACTTGCGTATTTCTCAGCAAGAAAGCAAATAAGTGCTTTAAGCTTCCAAAGATCTTATACATGTATGCACAGATTTAGTGCTAAGAGAGATTAACCATGAAGAGTGGTGTTCTGAGAGGAGCGTAGTCTTTAATTTATGTCAGTGACAATCAATGCAAAGAACTGTGTGTGTGTGTGTGTGTTTTTAAATAAAGCGTGTGCTTAAGATGAATCCAGGCTCAACAAAATCTCAAGACACTTTTGGTTTGCAGTGTCTCTTTATAAGGTCTTGCCTCATCCGGCAGCTTTTGTCATGTTGAATATGTGTTGAATAGTAATGATGTCACGTTTTAGAAGGATGAGCACAAATCGTGGGGAAAATGGATGAGCTTCTAGTAATGATGATTTTAATTACTTATACATGCACTCTTAGTCACTTTGGTCGCCGCTTTTTCCATCAAACAAATGAGCACTTTTTAAAGTCCATCTATCTTGTTTTCCCGGGAGAGAGATGGTGCACAATGGTCCTGCGTTTTGCAGTTTATAGCTATAGAAAGAATGTCATTTTATGTATTGTCTTAATATATTTATCTTGCAAAAGCAGAGAAAAAAAAACAAATAAAGGCATCAAATGTTCTTTCATATTGAAATGGTGTTATTTTTTTCACATGGCACTAGCTTTAGAAAGCTAGTTCAATGTCCCTCTATCCACTGTGAATGAACGCCCCCTGTCGCCTCTCAGGTGGTACTGCACGCACCGGCTGCTTCTGTCCAAGGTCCTGAAATATCCAGTATCTCGCAGTAGTGCATTCAAAATGTTACAACACTTCCTAATGTTCCCTGTTCTGTTTCAATATCACTTTGCAGCACAGTCTTACATGCGCCGCAGCACAGTCTCCCGAGTTTACCTCCACCTTCCCCTCGGAAAGATTTCCACTGTCATCCTTTCTAAACGGCTCAGCTTGTTTAATCCTGCCGGCTGACCACCGCGGATACGGGGACGCGTTTGTTTTACATACAAACTCGCAGTTATGTTGCTGCGCGATTGCGGTTTTTATTCTAACGCGTAAGAAAACCAGAAAGCTGCTTTAATCGGATTTCTCGGTTCCCAAGCGAGGCGGTGAGACGGGATGGCCTGTCGCCTCTCGGCCGCACCGACGTGCTGCGCGTCGATATGAAATGACAGGCGGCAGATGGTGCTTCTTTCTTTCTTTCTTTTTTTATTTTTTTATTTTACCTCTAGAAAGTTCCCAAATTCCTATCTGTGGTCCGACACGCATCGCAGATCCCCTAAAGAGTTGATGGTGGGTTTCCTCAAGTGACTGCGTGGTGGGTAAACTGTGGACATGGACGGGGCGAAGAAAGGTAGGAACTCCTTATAATGTGTTTTTTTGCACAGAGTAGACAGCAGAAACAACACGCCTTCAAAGTGATGCAGAATAAAATGATAAAATGATATAAATAATGAATTTATAGGCCCATGCTGGATAGGAATCACATGCAGGTTGCATATAGGTGGAAGATGAATCATTGTTCTGAAATAATACTCCCAGATGTCCAGTGATGATGCTAAGATTGGTCATACGTAGTTCATCCTATGCTATGATTCAAATAAAAGCCTTAACTCTTTTTTTTTTTAACAATAATTAGACAACAGGCATCACTTTATAACAATATTTCCACAATAAGCTTGTTGAAGATCTTCTCTGTTCTCATTTCTGGCTGTATTTTAGTTTTATTTTTTCATGGGTGACATAATAAATGAAGCTGCAGGCTTATTCTGTGTGCAAGGCCTTGTCAGCAGGTGATCATGGGCCTGCTAGGGGATAGTGCTAAGTGCCACGCTGCTTCCACTAAAGAAGTAGGTCACACCTGGTCCTTTAATATGAGGCCTTCAGGACAGAATACCTGACTGTTACTACACCTCTCTCACTCAAATCCTGCAATTATTATGTTGGACAATAAACTGGGCTGATTAGTTTGTTCATCAACAGTAACTGGGCTTTGAATGACAGCAAACGTATCCACCGTCGTCACATAAACGTGCTCAGAGCATCAATGTTTACTCATTTAAACTTCACGTCCCAGATGCTCCAAAACACAGAATATCATAGTAACTTGTTGTTGTTGTTGTCTTGTTTTTTGACAGATTCCCCCCCTGGGGGGGATGGAGGAAAATCAGACACCCTTGGGTCAACTGGCTCCGCCAGAAAAAGAGGAGGGGGGGCCAAGAAGGCGATGCAGGCGAACAAGTCCGCCCTCAGGGCCCCCCGAGCCCTCTGCTGCCTCACCCTCAGCAACCCCATCCGCATGGCAGCGCTGGCCCTAGTCGAGTGGAAATATCCTCCTGTCTGTTCATGTTTATGCAGTCCTGCAAAGGATGTGTTGGAAGTTTTATCATGCGGATGTGTGTATTGTACATTCACGAGGTCTGTTTCCTTAACTGTACTCTCCAAGCCCTTTGATATTTTCATTCTGCTTGCCATCTTTGCCAACTGCGTTGCCATGGGGGTCACCAAGCCGTACCCTGACGATGACTCCAACGCTACCAATCACCAGCTGGTGAGTTTCCAGCCGCCTCAACTCGATGCTTTCACTCATATTAACAGTCCACGGTGCGTTGGAGCTTGATATTCAGAAAGATAATAAGACAAGGTGCTGCTAAATGTCATGGAAGAGATGCATGGGCTGAAACAACGAAGCTCACACAGTCACAGATTACATCAGGATTTATCCTTCCTGTATAACAAAGAAGAAATGATGTCCTGCAGGCGTTTCCAGTCTTAATTCAATAGCGTCTTCCATCATTCCCATGTTGAAATAAATAGAACACACAACATGACGGACCAGCATCACATAATGATGATGCAGTCGCACATAGCGAGAAAATTGATGCATAGAGCAGACCTTCGACGGAGAATATCACAGGAAATATAAACTTCAAACAGATGCCGCTGTTTGATCACGCAGGGCGTTCTTCATCAGATCACTGAAGTCGTGATCCTTGGAAACCGAAAGTATAAAAAAAGTTGAGGACAGCACCTTGATCCCTTTAAGGGGATTGAACGAAGCTGTCAAGGTGAGCTACGTCTACGTGGAGTATGTCTGAGCTTCTTTTCCGTCCCGTTTCCGAGGCTCCACTTTCAGGGAGAGCATCTTGTGTGAGGGATGATTTCTGTCTCCTCGGAGTAATTTGAGGACGCCGATAGACAGGAAAGACAGTTTGTGACAGGTGTCAGTTGGTATTTTGAAGATGATGGTCGTGTCCTGTTGGAGGGTAATGGTGTGACCTTGTTAAGGTGACCCTGTCAGGGATCATGACTGCCTTAAACACCAGCCATATGCTTAATCTCTCTCTCTTCCCCCTTTGTCTCTATCTTCATTTTTCCCCACAAATTAGAAACTGAAAACAAGCCTGTTGATCTTATATTGGAAACACGAGCCAATGTGACCCAAAAACAGCTTTGAATATTTGCATATATACATGCATTGATGGAAGTTTGCAGAAGGTAAAAAGCCATACAAATATTTGAATTAGAGTTGAGGTTATTGTATTAAAAAGGGGGAGCAGGGACACGCACAGTTGCAGCAGGATGGATGTTAATAGATCCCTTTATTGGATTGCACAGAGGAGGTAAGCTGACAGTTTAACATACACCTCCCTTCAGTGATTTACACTTAAAAATCTTTTTCCAAACACTTTAGGTGAATGTAACTGACTTTTCTGTGTGAATTCCACTCGTCTCGCACTAAAAGCACATTCTGCCCGAGATGATTGCGTCAGCCGGCTGTAAAAGCCCAGTGACAGTGGTAGCAGTGATTAGAAGCATTAAGCTGAAGGTTACAGGAAAGAGATCCGCGGGCTTAAGCATGTGTTCGGCAGTGGGTTAAGAGGTTAGGAAGCCAGCGCAGTCAGCCTTTAATGATACCACGCGTGCCTTTTTTTAAAGACGCGTGGAAAAAAAAGTCAGTTAATGCCACTTATCGCTGTATGTGACGGAAGAAAAATCCGTTTCTAAATGTCTTGATTTCACTTTGACATTTTCTTCAACGCTCCTTCATACATTTCCCTCTCAAACGCACGCACTGAAAAGGTCTTTCCAATTTTGCCAAACATTTATACGTTGCCTTTTTCTTTTGTTCCCAGGAACAAGTGGAGTACGTCTTCCTCGTCATCTTCACCATCGAGACCTTCACTAAAATCCTGGCCTACGGCTTAGTCATGCACCCCAGCGCCTACATACGCAGCGGATGGAACTTGCTGGATTTCGTTATCGTCATTGTCGGGTACACTGGCGATGCTCTGCGTCTGCAAATGTCCTGAATCACTGATGCCCTAACGTGCGTGTCCGTGTGCAGGTTGTTCAGTGTAATAGCAGAGGGCATGACGGACCATAAGCCCGGAGAGGCCCATCATGCTGCAGGAAAACCCGGAGGCCTGGATGTCAAAGCTCTCAGGGCGTTCAGGGTGCTGCGACCGCTCCGGCTCGTCTCCGGAGTCCCGAGTGCGTTTCATCTTTCTATCAGTTCGTCTGAATGTCTTTCTTGCCTGTTTTCCCCCCCCCGCTTCATCCCAAGTGTGTGTTTTGCCTTTCTCAGGTTTACAAATTGTGTTGAACTCCATCATGAAAGCCATGGTCCCCCTCCTGCACATCGGCATGCTGGTCATGTTCGTCATCATCATCTACGCCATCATCGGCTTGGAGCTCTTCATCGGCAGGATGCACAAGACGTGCTACTCCAGCGCCACAGGTCTGCACGGTCTGAAACGGTAACTTCTCATATAAAGGTGCTATTTCTCAGTGCTGTTCTCTGCTTCAGGTCTCATGGTGGAAGACGACCCGACACCTTGCGCGTTTGCCGGCAGCGGGCGCTTCTGCGTCGGGAACGGGAGCGAATGCAGGGGCAAGTGGGAGGGGCCCAACGGCGGCATCACGAACTTTGACAACGTTTTCTTCGCCATGCTGACAGTGTTCCAGTGCATCACCATGGAGGGTTGGACGGACGTTCTCTACTGGGTACACACACACACACACACACACATGCACACACACACACACACACACACTGTAAATACTCACCTGCACCCTGTGTATCCGCCTCTCCGCACAGATGAACGATGCCATTGGCTTTGAGATTCCCTGGGTCTACTTCGTGTCTCTGGTCATCTTTGGATCCTTCTTCATCATCAACCTCGTATTGGGTGTGTTGAGCGGGTAGGTTGCTGCAGCATTTCTGTGGGTTTTGAATGTGTGTTATCAGAAACACAAAGTGAATCCCGTGCGTTTGAGTTTCTGGGGTTTGTGTCCGTGCACAGAGAGTTCTCCAAGGA
Source organism: Chelidonichthys spinosus (assembly GCA_029853015.1). Taxonomy (NCBI): domain Eukaryota; kingdom Metazoa; phylum Chordata; class Actinopteri; order Perciformes; family Triglidae; genus Chelidonichthys; species Chelidonichthys spinosus. The sequence continues at coordinate 6,950,878 of CM056829.1, read as the reverse complement.
GCGAGAAAAGGCCGTGGCGCGTGGCGAGCTGCAGAAAGCTCAGGAGAGCAAGCAGATGGAGGAGGACATGATCGGCTACATGGACTGGCTCATAGAGGCCGAGGACGTGGACGAAGAAGGAAACAAACGTTAGTTTACACACACACACGTTTACGTCGGCAAACCGAAACTCACCCGCGTAGCTTGATGACACAAATCCTCCGTTTGTCGTTGAAGGTGCTGCGATCGCAAAGAAAAAGATGATGAAGAAGTTCGGCTGGTACAAACACAGCGAGGACGGCGGAGGTACGTCGGCCGTCTCCGTCTGATACGGTGCTTCTCTTACGTGATTGTCTCTAACGGGTCGCTGTGTTTCACAGAGTCCGACTCGGACGATGATATAGCATACCTCGATGACGACAATGGCTTCTGTGCTTCTCTCATGTGAGACAGTTTAATAGCAACCATCATTTTGATTCGTCGCTGGCGTTGATTAAGTCGATTCATGATTTGCACATTTTCTTGTTTTCTCAGGGCAAAAATGATGGCCAACAGCTTCTGGTAAGAAGAGGAATTGAAAAATCCAAAAGCACTGCTTATGAATTGAATTTGTTTTCTAACACCTTTGTACTGTTTTTGTGTTTTTTTTTAGTGACCAGTTGTGCCAGCTGAATCACACGATGAGGAAAAACTGCCGTGTTGCTGTCAAGACCACCAACTTCTACTGGTTGGTGCTTCTGCTGGTGTTTCTCAACACAGTGGCCAGCGCCTCCGAGCACTACGGACAGCCGAAGTGGCTCACGGAGATGCAAGGTGAGAATCGGTTGCTCCTTTAAATGAACTAACTTGGGTTCCACAGAACGTGACTCCCTGTATCCGTGTCTCCCTCAGAGCGAGCCAACAAGGTCCTGCTGCTGCTGTTCACCCTGGAGATGCTGATGAAGATGTACGCCTTTGGCCTGCAGATCTATTTCATGGCGCTGTTCAACCGCTTCGACTGCTTCGTGGTGTGCGGCGGCATCCTGGAGACGCTGCTCGTAGAGTTCGAGGTCATCCCGCCCATCGGCATCTCCGTGCTGCGCTGCATCCGACTGCTCAGGATTTTCAAGATGACTCGGTAGGTAGCGTCAGAGACCGGTGGTAAAACAGCTGGAGCTTTTCCGTCCGACCCCGCAGTCTTCTAAATGCATTCAACTCCTGATTGTTGTCGCTTCCAGGCACTGGGCTGCTTTGTCCGATTTGGTCAACTCGCTGCTCAACTCCATGAAAGCTATCTGCTCCCTTCTACTCCTGCTCTTCCTCTTCCTCATCATCTTCGCCTTGCTGGGGATGCAGTTGTTCGGAGGCAAATTCAACTTTGATGAGACTCAGATGAAGAGGAGTACTTTTGACTCCTTTCCTCAGGCTCTGCTCACTTGTTTCCAGGTGAACCATATCTCCTCTCCTCCTCCTCCTCGTGTTTGCGTTGTGGTACGAACTGTTCGTCTTTTGCAGATCCTCACTGGAGAGGACTGGAACGCGGTGATGTACGACGGCATCATGGCGTACGGAGGGCCGATCTTCCCCAACATGGTGGTGTGCATTTACTTCGTCATCCTCTTCGTCTGCGGTAACTGTATCCTTTCCCCGGTGTGTGTGCGCTTTCAGACGAGTCGAGGTCTCCGAACGAAATGATTGATCTTTAATTCCGAATGGAACAAATTGGATTCCTTAACTTTGTGATCAGACATCCTGCTCAATGTCTTCTTGGCTATCGCCGTGGACAACTTGGCAGGAGGCAGTGGGAAGCAACAAGTGGAGTAAGTCTGACATCAGAAGAGGGGATAGTGAGAGGTGGTAGCAGACGCGTTTGCAACTGACTCATCCTTCTATTTCCTGCTGAACTTCCACTGATCAACACATTATGGAAAATACAAAAAACAATCCCCCGTTAGCTTACTAGTTTATAATAATGGTTTGTTTTTCCAGGGAGAAAAAGGAAGAGGATGAAGAGTGGGATGAGGATGAAGAGAAAGAGGATGAAGATGCAGGGGTAGAGAATCTTTTTGATCTTTTCCTGCACCGTATTTCACTTATCTTTTTAAAGTGAAATGTCAAACAGCTGATGTTTTGTCTTGTGTGTAGAACGACGAGGACGACTGGCAGGAAAACGAGGAGCTGAGGGCCATCGAGGGGCTGGAGGGTGAGTCCGACGGACATCCAGCCCCGCAGAAACAGCAGACATGCTGATTAAACACATAAACATTTCTTTTTCTCTCTGTATTTCCTTGTAGGAGTCGCCCCGTTAAAGCCTGAGTTCTCAGGGCCCAAAGAGAAGATCGTCCCAATCCCCGACGGAAGCTCCTTCTTCATTCTTGGAAAGAAAAACTGGTAATTTTGAGATCATGCACCACTATGCTCCTATAACAATACGTCACTCTCTTTGCCTTCAAACCAAGATGGCTAAAGGAATCCACTTTTCTTCTCATTCCTCGGCCATCCTCAGTTTGCGAGTCGCCTGCCACAACCTCATCCATCACCCCTACTTCACCAACTTGATCCTCATCTTCATCATCCTCAGCAGCATCTCCCTCGCTGCCGAGGATCCCATCAAATCCCACTCATTCAGGAACATAGTAAGAGTGAAAACATCAGAGCCTCATACGGGGACGCGACCAGGTTGAATACTAATCCTGGGTTTTCTCCTCCTCAGGTGCTCGGTTATGCAGATTACGTTTTCACGTCGGTCTTCACAGTGGAGATCGTACTAAAGGTAACGGTTGCCAGTAGCAACACTGGTGAGAGAGGGTGACGGTGTGGCGAGCGGCATCTGACATTTTGCTTCCTCCCTCCCTCCCTCCCTCGCTAGGTGACAGTCTACGGGGCTTTCCTGCACACCGGCTCCTTCTGCAGAAATGCTTTCAACCTCCTCGACCTGCTGGTCGTCGGCGTGTCGCTCACCTCTTTCTTTCTCCAGTGAGTCTAACACAAACTGCACAAGTCTGACAGAAAATCAATGTGTTGAAGCAGAGAGTGTCAGCTTTTGAAGGGTAACGCTGTCCCCATGTATAAAACATGCTGTTTCCCAGCCAAATCTGATACATTTCTTATCTTGTTTTCTGTTTTCTTGACTCTTAATCGTTTGCGTTATTTCTCCCAGCTCAAGTGCAATCTCTGTAGTCAAGATTCTCCGAGTGCTGCGAGTGCTCAGGCCTCTTCGAGCCATTAACAGAGCCAAGGGACTAAAGGTGAACGGCTCTTCCTTGTCTATCTTTCTGTATTTGTTATATTCTAATTGCATGTTAATGAAGTGTTGTTCAGTGTGTGTTGCTAACGGGTGTCTGTTGTGTTGTTCGCAGAACGTGGTGCAGTGTGTGTTTGTGGCGATCCGCACCATCGGCAACATCCTGATTGTCACGACGCTCCTTCAGTTCATGTTTGCCTGCATCGGAGTGCAGCTCTTCAAGGTACGCTTTCCACGCTGTCGGCCACTTTATTAGGTACACCTGAGCAGTCTAATGCAATCCGATACAGCCGTTCTGCCACAAAGTCCCACCTTTAATTTCATAGAAAGTCATATAGAGGTGCTGATTCAATGATGGGCATCGAGGTGGTAGTTAGTGGTGGTGTCGTACTGGACTGTATTTTATTCCAGGACGTATTCTGCCCCCTGGTGTTCGCACATGTGTAGGAGTATTTTACCCCTGATTTGTCCAGCGAGTGCGTTTGATTAAAATGTCCTGTGTTTAATGTTACAGGGCAGATTCTACAGCTGCACAGATGAAGCCAAACACACTCCAGTGGAGTGCAGGTCAGTGTTGTTTTCTTCATTTCTCTACACCAGGGGGAGTTTCAAAGACTGAGACCTCAGACGAAGCAAGGAAAAACTTGATTATGTTATTTGATCCCGTAGACACTCAACAATTGAGCCCATACAGCCTGATATTGCTGTTTGTCATAAGTTGACAGCCTCTTAACTCGCGGTCACATGTCCATAAACATCTGTTTGATTTCAGGGGAACGTTTGTGGTCTATAAAGACGGGGATATGAACCACCCCATGGTGAGAGAGAGGATTTGGGAAAACAGCGATTTCAACTTTGACAACGTGCTGATGGGCATGCTGGCGTTATTCACCGTGTCGACGTTTGAAGGCTGGCCACAGTGAGTAGTGACTCTGGTTGGAACGCAAATCATACGGCTGGCGTTGTTAGTGTTAGTAAGTCCTTCTTAAAATACATTACCAAACTGTGGATTTGTTCGGCACTATTTTGTGCTGCGGATTTATACGTGTGCTCGTGATAGTGTGGGATTTTTTCAAAATAAAATACAGCGACGTGTTCATGATCGTTTCCGCTCCATGACAGTAATTCTCAAACTCTTTATAGTGTTCCTGTTAACCAGTTTGTTGCAGCATTTGACATCGAAAATAGGAATATTGAATATTAATTGTGGTTAATTGTTTTTTACATTTACATTTTTTTCAATTTCAATTATAATAAGATTATTTTTTAAATTATGCATGACTGATATTTTTTTGTTAAATAACATTTTTTTAAATTGCCATACTCCAAAGCATCCTGTTTGAGAAACACTGTACGTCACAGATGTATCAGGTTTTGGCTTCACAGACAATACTTATATTTTAATTCATTGTTATTCTTTGTGTTTTAATGCAATTTGTAGAAAATAATGAAATCACCCTCTTAACCCTTTCAGCTCTATATCATTTACCTATAATTTAAACCAACGTTTCACGCTGTGAAAAGTGTCCTCACTGCTGTGTTTCTCTTGCAATAAAGGCTCCTCTATCGGTCCGTGGACGCAAACGCCATCAACCGAGGGCCCATTTACAACTACCGAGTAGAAATCTCCATCTTTTTCATCATTTACATCATCATCATCGCCTTCTTCATGATGAACATATTCGTGGGTTTTGTCATCATCACGTTCCGGGAGCAAGGAGAGGCTGAATTCAAAAACTGCGAGCTCAACAAAAATCAAGTCAGTTGGTTTCCCCAAGACTCGAGTCCTTTTGAATTCAATAATTATTCATGTGTGATAGATTTTTCAAAGTGAATGATGTTCATGCTCTCCTTCTGTCCAGCGCCAGTGTGTGTACTACGCTCTGAAAGCTCAGCCCATAAAGATTTACATCCCTAAAAACCCGTCCCAGCTGAAATTCTGGAGAATAATCAACTCCAGCCAGTTTGAATACATCATGTTCGTGCTGATTCTGGGAAACACCCTCACGCTGGCTGTCCAGGTGCCTTTTCACACAACTCTGTCATGAAGTACAGGAATATCGACTTGTTCCGGCGCGTTGTGCTGTAACGTTGTGTGTGCTGTTGCTTCTCTCGCAGCATTACGAGCAGTCCAAAATGTTCACCTCCATCATGGACATCCTCAACATGATCTTCACCGTGGTTTTCACCATCGAGATGATTATCAAGCTGCTGGCTCTTCGGGCTCACGTGAGTCTTTCACGTGTTTCAGGAACGTTCTACGCTCGTCTGTTTTTCGACCCTGACTTTGTTCTTTTCTTTTTGCAGCACTACTTCATCGACCCGTGGAATTCATTTGACGCTTTGATTGTCGTGGGGAGCGTGTTGGATATCGCCGTTTCGGAGTTGAGCGTAAGTTTGTTGCACGAGCTGACGAAACAACACATTTCGAACGTTTCTCTACTTCTGTGAAAATACGTGACGTGAAAGAATAAAGTCAAACAAATCTCATAAAATTCCAGTATCGTTGCTACATACTGTAGATGCTTCATACGAGCATGTAGCTGCACTCTCTCCTGTTATGTCTCTCTAAAAGCAGAATACATTTAATAAAGCTTGTTAATCAAAAGTTTACTCTGAGAAACCATCCATTCGTTACCTCTATTTGACTGTTAAGGAACTGTAACAAGCTGCTACAACATTAACATTAGCAACGCCAATTGTTCAACACACACATTTTGAGAACACATAATAACATTAACCAACAGAAAGGAGCCCTTTTTGTACCACATAAAGTAGTACTTACTGACTCACATCCTTTGGATAAAATGTATTGAAATGTGACAATGTTCTATATGATTGAACAGAATAAATAAACTAAATAATCATACATTTAAAATATGCTTGAACCCTTCCTGCCTCTCACATGGCATCTCTACCTGTTGTGGATCACCATATGAATTCAGGGAGGAGGCGGCCACGGCGAGGTAAGAGCACAGCCGCGTGTCTTTTATTTGGATTTACACTCGAAGATACCGCATGCTCAAGCATCTATATTAAGATGTTTTTTTTATCTTTCTTCTTCGTTCTAGGGTAAAGGAGAGAGCGGAAAGGTGTCCATCACATTCTTCCGTTTATTCCGAGTCCTGAGGTTGGTGAAACTTCTCAGCAAAGGAGAAGGCATCCGAACGCTCCTCTGGACGTTTGTCAAGTCGCTCCAGGTCAGCGAATATATTCACAAAACAAAATGGATCCATAACAGTATTTGATCTACTTTTTTGTGATCGTATCTTTGACTATTTTTCCCACGCTCAGGCCCTGCCTTATGTCGGTCTGCTCATCGCAATGATCTTTTTCATCTACGCTGTGATTGGCATGCAGGTGGAGTCTCTCATCTCAAGTGTATGAACTAATTGACTGTTTCTGTGTGTTATTAGTCACAGTGACCCTCCGGTTCAGCTGTTTGTTCCTCACTCTTCTCTCCTTTTTTTAGACCTTTGGGAAAGTTGCCATCGATGACGACACGCATATCAACAGAAACTGCAACTTCCAGACGTTCTTCATGGCTGTTCTGGTGCTCTTCAGGTGAAGCCAGAAAAGAGTTTTCAAAGTTTTTATAAAAATATAACTTGCATACATTTGCTGCCAAAAGCACAATATGTGTACAAGGTTTAAAAGCTGTTAGCGTGTACGCAGAGGTCCGAATGAAAACGCCGTCCTGTGCCTGCGTCCTCCCAGGTGTGCCACCGGAGAGCAGTGGCAGGAGATCATGCTGGCAGCTCTGCCCGGTAGACGCTGCGACCCAGAATCCGACACTGAGCCCGGCGAAGAGTTCACCTGCGGCAGCAACTTGTCCTACATCTACTTCATCAGCTTCTTCATGCTCTGTGCTTACCTGGTGAGTGACGCTGCCTTTTGTTAAATCGCTGAGCTCTCAGAGCATTTGAGGTCCAATGAAAGCAGAGAGGATTGTGTTGTGTTTTTAAAAACGAGAACCCTGTCTCCTCCGATTCCCAGCTCTTCAGAGAACTCACACATCCGTGGATTTTGTTAATCCAGACAGCAGAGGCAAAAATCCCAATTTTAAAAGGAGTGCAAACATCTTTGCTAACATCTCCGTGACCTCACGGTGCTATTTAAAGAAATTAAGCAGGTTGATCATGAGACTAAGCGAGAGCAGGAGATCTCCTCTGAAGTCTTGCAGATGAAAATGGAGCCTCTTACTTCCATTTTACTCCAGAAGTAAGAGGCAGATTACCTGCTTAAAATCATCATCAAAGCCATCTAATAATACCATCTGATTCTAAATGGTAGGATCTTAAAGGTCCAGTGTGTTGGATGTGGCGACATCTGGTGGCGAAGTTGCACACTGCAACACACTGGAACTTCTCCCCTTTGCTAAGCATGTGTGAGAACTACGGACCACCATAAACCAGCTCCACCAAGTTACCACATACATGTAAAAAAGAACATTTGCATGGAGTCTAAAAATCAGTGTGCGCTATAATATCCTAGATTCCTAAAGACCAGTTATCATCCAGTTATAACCTTTTTGCGAAAAGACATTACACATTTAATGCAGTCCGTGTCATTTAACATGTCAATTTCAGACGGTCTCTGACCTTCTCCTCCACCTCGGGGGTCGACCGTTTTGTCCGTCTCAGCTCTTTTCTTGTTTCCTTGAAGCCAGATTTACGACCTTCAGCGTCCAGGTTCATGTTCGTCAGCCTCATGTGTGTCTCACATTCTTTCATCAGCTCCTTCTCCCATGGACAGCTGACATCCATCAGCCTGTGTGTGGTCTTTGACCTTTAGGGACCCTCCTTGGCAACTTAAATAGACCGCCCCTTGTGCTGCTGTTTTGTTTTTCTTTCATTCATTATAAAAGACCATGTGTTTAGAGAATAACAACTACACATTGGTGCAAAATGTTCCCATTTCCAAGAATATTAATGTTTTCTGACTCACTTGAGTACACTGAGTGCATTCATTTCAATTGGTGCACAGATGTTTTTAAGGGTATGTTAGAGTCATCACCCATTAATATTTGAAATAGTTTGAAAGGGTCTTTGTGTGTAAACTTCAAAAATCAAACTTTTCTAACGATTAAATCAGTTATCAAGTCTTATAAGTAGTTGTGATGTTTCTGTGCTCCTCTCAATCCAGATTATCAACCTGTTCATTGCCGTCATCATGGATAACTTTGAATACCTGACGCGAGACTGGACTGTGCTGGGTACCCACCACCTGGACGAGTTCAAGAGGGTCTGGTCCGACTACGATCCAGAGGCCACGTGAGACTGGTTTCTCTTTTCCCCGCCCGCTCTTCTTCTTGCTTGTTTCCTATCTCGTCAGTAAATGTCTTGTTCCCTCTTCGTCTCGCAGCGGTCGCATAAAACACATCGATGTGGTGACAATGCTGCGGAGGATCCAGCCACCCCTCGGTTTTGGAAAACTGTGTCCTCATCGAGTTGCTTGCAAGGTGAGTCGACCCCCAGACTCGAGCGATGCACGCTTGATTGCGAGGAATGGATAGAAAGTTCTGACTCCTTGTGCCTCGTCCTCTCAGAGACTGGTTGCTATGAACGTCCCGCTGCACGGCGACGGGACGGTCACCTTCAGCGCTACTCTGTTTGCTCTCGTGCGAACCTCACTCAAGATCAAGACGGAAGGTTTGATCTCATGCATTTTATGTTGATAGGCAGATACTCGTGCATGCTCATTGAGTCCACCTCGCTCGGTGCTTTTACACTTACAGGTTTGTTTCACTGTTTTTCCCCCTTAGGCCCCATCGACCAGCAGAACGAAGAGCTGAAGGTGATCATTAAGAAGCTCTGGAAGCGGACCAAGCCCAAGCTCATTGATGAAGTCATACCGCCCCCTAGAGGTACGACAAGAATTCACAAACCTGCCAGAAAAAAACCTGTGAAATCGCTTCAAGTATTTAATTCGACTTTTGCCTTTAGGGACTGAATAAACAGACTTTGATGATTTTTTTTTTCTCCTCCCCAGGTGATGAGGTGACTTGTGGGAAGTTCTACGCCAGCTTCTTGATTCAGGACTATTTCAAAAAGTTCCGCAAGAGAAAGGAGAGGGAGAGGAAGTCCAAAAGGAAGGACAGGGCGGCTTCTCTGCAGGTGACTTCAGGGACCAGTTTGAAGGGATTTGGGGGGATTTATTGGAAGAAATGGAATGTAATATTCATGATGAGGTCTACTCACCTTATTTGTTAGCTTAGAATGAGCCCTTCATATCTACATAGGGGGCGGTGTTTCTACCGTACCTCTCTGACACGCTTGGAAAGGGAGGGGGTATTCAGCTCGGAAAGGGAGGGGGTATTCAGCTCAATGCAATCTGCAACCTGGCCACTAGATGCCACTAAATCCTACACATTGCTCCTTTTAAAATCAGACTTTAAAGATCCCCTTCACACATATAAAAGAACGTGTTTTTTTCCACGTAATAGCTCACTAATCCTAAAAATCCACTCCAAAAATCCTACGGATGTGCAAAAACTACGTTTAACTACTAGATACAAGATGTCTCCTACTTCCCTTCCTCTCAAAGTGTATGTGCATAAAGTTACAGGACCATTTATTGCCTTCCACATCAGAAAATAACACATCTTGAATTCACATTTAATGCAAGCACAGAGCCTTCTTATGTTAAACTCTTCACAAGCATCATTCTGCGTAGAGAAGATCAACAAATAAAGTCACAATGATTTGCTTTACACTATTATTAACACTAGGAGTACACACTGTATGCTAATGTGTATATTTGTGTGTTTTTAGCTCGGGCTGCGGACGCTGCAGGACCTGGCCCCGGAGATGCGTCTGGCGATGGCCTGTGACCTGGAGGAAGAGGAGGCCGCCGACGGAGAGATGACCGGCGATGACATATTCGAATCCAGCGAGCCGGGAACCTCGGTGAACAACACGCGCACCAACACGCCGCTGCCGCCCCTGAACAGGCTGGTGGAGCAGATAACCGTGCTCATGGAACAAGATTCCAAGGCAGCCGGCGAAGACGTGATCACCAAGCAGGTGACGGGTCTACAGGAGCACCAGAGACCAGGATCAGAGCTGGCGGGAGTCAGCGTGGTAACAGAGCAGCCTGTGATGTCCGAACCCCTGCCCATCAGGTGTGTTTCTCTCATCTTGTATCAGGTTTACTGCATTATATGTAAATCCACACGTTGGGACTGTAGATTTCTTTTTAGAATGGCATCATGAGTTGTTTCCTCTCCTGTTCAGGGTGGAATCCATCAGCGAGTTGTCTCTTCCTCCTCCTCCTCCTCCTCCTACTTCTCCTCCTGCTCCGCCCCCGGAGATAGTGCAGGCTGTAGTTGAAGAACCAGCGGCTGCATCCATTGATACGGCCGTTTACACAACCGCTGATGAGCGGGTTTATTGCATTGAGGCGAACGCTGCAAGTCCGGCATCAGTAGACAGGTGACAAGCAAACAAATTGACACGTATCAATATTTTCATCCAACTCGTGAAAGAAATGCGAATATGCATATTGTGCATAATGTTCCAGGTACATGTATCCAGAGGCCGTCTCTCCTGCACCAACCGAGACGGGCTACAATGGACTGAGCCTGGAGAGGGATGGCAGCATCGGGGAGATACCGTACGATACTCCCGACGCCAATGGCTTCGACGGCTCCGTTTACGATGCCAACAACATGAGTGCCACTGCTAGCCCCACTCCCTACGTCACAAACGGATACAATGGGAACGGGTACGCGGCCGACAACGGCAGCGCCATTTACACCAATGGAAACGGAAGTACGCTAAACGGCAGCGGGAACGGAAGTACGCTGAACGGCAGCGGGAACGGAAGTACGTTCAATGGCTACAATGGGAATGAGAATGGTTCGCAGTTCACCAGGAGACGGCTGCTTCCTCCCATACCGAAAGGTGAAAAACATACGTTTACTTTTTCCTTTGTTTTCAGGGGGCAATATTGGTGATTTAATTATGTGTGATTTTGATTTTCAGTTATTTCTTTAAAAGTAATTGTTGCAGCCCTACATACCGATATCTGACCTGGATGAAAACGGTTGTTTGTATTACATTAAATCTCCTATAATAACTAATAGTTTATTCTATATAAAGTGTTTTATGCACTAAAACCATCCCTCTGTTACTGGAATCATCAAAAGGATGTTGACTGGATTGGATTGTAATCACAGCCTTTCACTACTTAATCTCAATACTGGATTACAAGCCAGTTAAATTTAGGGAACTACACCCAGACTTTCATTGTGTTGGTTTGTGGTAGTTTGTAGATTTACACCCCTAAACCAGGATATCAACTAAAATGATGAGGTCCTTTAATTAACAGCCTGATTAAGCTTGAACACACTCCTTTATATATTTTAAGATTTATATGGTACATACATTTGCCTTTAACTACATTTTTCACAGTTAGGGTCACAGGGCCAGCTCATTCTTGCCCTGAGGCCCTCTAGTGGTCTAATCCCACGATGCTGATACTGCTACAGTATCATGGTCATCCTCACTCTGCCCTGCATCCCGTTTCAGGTCGGAAGCCGTCCTTTAACTTACAGTGTCTGAGGCCACAGAGCAGCGTGGACAACCTCCCCATCCCAGGATCCTACCGTGGGAGCGCATCCCCATCCAGGTCCCGACTACAGGTAAGACATGTCACACACACACACACACACACTCACACACTCTAAATGTCTGTATGCCTCATCCTGCTCTCTCGTACCAGACCCAGCACAGCCTGGACTCCCGGCCCAGCAGCGTGTCCTCCACGTCATCCGCCTCCTGGATGAACTCGGCGGCAGCTGGCACCACACCTCTCCCGGGAGTAATCGCCCCGTCGGGACGCCGGGGCAAGCTCCTCTACACTCCCATGATCCTGGTGGACGAAGCCACCGGCAACAGCCAGCCGCTGTGGAGCGACGGCTCCGCCAGCCTCCCCGTCGGAAGCCGGGCACCCGGCTGGTACCCCGGTCAGACCAGGACCTTCACCAGCATGAGGATGCCACCGGTCGGCCAGGGCTTCTTAGACCGAGGCAGCGCAGACAGTCTGGTCGAGTCGGTGAGTTATAATATAGCAACCAGGATGTAAGATTTATGAACATATGCTGTTTGGATTTACTTTGAGGCTCCTAGAAGTTCAATTTCATGTTATTTTCATTAAGGAAGGAGAGGTTCACAATATTTCAAGTCTCCCTTAAAACAATCTCCGAAGTTTTGTTCTTAAAAGACCAACTTTTTTTTTATGCACTTTAGGAAAGCATCTCTTAATGTCTAGTATGAGTGATTACAGCAAAACCTGTATTCCTTTTATATGGGAACTAGTTTTTAACGAAACATCATGTAACTGGATATGCATGATCTGATATACTGTTAACTGCAAATACTGTATAGTATTAATACAAGGAAGGAAAATATGACATAATCGGCCTATCATTAGCACTAAAAACACAATATTGATTTTTTAAAATGCTGATATAATTTGAAGCTTATATATTGATTCCCAGATGAGACAAATTCCTAGTAATTTAATCCTTTACTTTGCTAAAATGTGCTGTAAATTCAAGTCAATTTGCCGTGACTGCACTTTTTATAATTGATTAAAGGAATAAATAATGATGCTATTTTGCTTTTCAATTAGTGTAAGTGACTCTTTCAGCTGATAAAATGCTCTGTGCGTCAGATAGACGTGCAGGTTTATGTTTGCATGTTACGGAGAATGAATGAGTGGTTAAAGACGTAATCCCCGTCTTACATCATTGTTCCTCTGCTTTTTGTTCTTTCTTGCTAATATCAGATCCTGATCTCCGAGGGTCTGGGTGTCTACGCCAGGGACTCGAAGTTTGTGAACTTTGCAAAGCGGGAGATCGCTGAAGCCTGTCACATGAGTATGGATGACATGGAGAGCGCGGCCGCTGACCTCATCGCTCGTGGAGCCAGTCAGTCCATTTCTCGCTTTGAGGAGGAGCTGGCCGACGAAATGAACTGCGTGATTTCTTACTGAGATCAGCAAAACTCAAAGAACTGTGAGAGGAAGTGAGTTGTGAAATTTGTGGAGAGAGAAAAAAGAAAAAAAGTGTGTTTAAATTTGCTCTGGAGGGGACGAGTGTAAAAATGAGGTGATAAAAAATGTGTCAACTTAAGGTAAAATGGTGTGCTGGTAAGAAGTATTTTTATTTTTAAATGCCAAAACACACACACACACACACACACATAATCACACACACACACTGATTTTCAACCCCCATGTCAGTATGTGGACTCAACAACTATTCCTATGAACACTTTGACTGCAGTGTTTTGCAAAAGTCTGCTGAACGTGACGGAATATGTGGCTCTTAGCATTATTATGACATTTTTATTTTGCATTGTATTCTCATTTTGTACTGTACTTGAATTGTCCTCATGTTACACACATAAATAAACTATAACAATAGAAGATATTAAACTAGTAGATCAATAAAATATTACACAAATAATGGATATGTGAGTGTCCGACAGCATTCACTATTTTAGAGATATATTTAAATATACTTGATATTGAATATCCTCTAATAAAAACTCAAAGTTTGAGATTTTTGTGACCATGAATAAAGCAATACGTTTTCTCAAATGTAAGTTTTATGTTATTTTTTTTTTGTTTCAGGTATTATCCTTGTGCAGTAATAACACTGTAGCTGTGCTATTATTAGGTTGAAACCCACAACAAAAATACAAAAGACTGAATTACATAATGAGCCATTAATGGACCGGCAGATGGACAACATCTGGGTTTCACTTCCCCCCTTTAGGTAAAAAAGAAGCTGCCAAACAGCCATCCATATTAGATCTTTATAGTGCATTAATTAGAAAACCTGAACTCTCCCCAACTTATGCACAGAGTGAGGTTTGCCTATAAGAACATCTTCCTCTATAAACACTAACACCTGACATTTGATGGTGTGGAGTTGCCTGCTAATGTCCCGCAGCAGTTCGGGAACCTTCGCCGACCTTTTTATTTCCCCTTTACATCCCTCCTTCTGTCCATTAAAGCGTGAACGCGCTCCGTGCGGCTCCTCTCTCTGCGTTAGAAGCCCGGGGCTCCATCTCCAGCAAGCCTTAGAATAAAGCGCCGCTGCGATTGGACAGACGGCCCGGCTCGTCTTCACTCCACCTCCAACTGATTCCTCTGACGTCACGACGCTTCACTCGTCCTCGCCCAGATCGTGACGCAGTCCGGCTCTTCCTCCTGGGCGTCTTCCTCCCCTGGGCTGTTCCGGATGAGACGCCTCCCTCCCTCCGCCCCTCTGATCCTCTTATCAGCGAGTAAGCGGCCAAGATGGACGTTGTGAATCAGGTAAGGCTTTCTGGGGGGAAATCTTATGTTTTACTGTTGTTTTCTTCGCTAGATTATATTCTTTCTGTTTGCCTGGTTATTCCTTTGTCGTGCGCTCAAATTACGATGTGTTTTTTTGCCGTCAGATGCGCCGACCTTAGGGTGTTAATGCAGCGCTGCGATTACCTTCGAGTCGAAATTGTGATTTATGCATTCACCTTAAAATATATCTATATATGTATCGCACCGATGTAAAGGCACGACAGAGCGAGATGTAATTGGACATTTTCCCACCCGGGATGCTGCAGTCTATATGATGGAGCGGCCCGCTGACAGCCCCCCCCCCCCCCCCCCCCCCCTCCTCCAAATAAAAAAAAAAAAAAAAAATGTGTGTAGGATATCCAGAGGTTTGTGCGGCAGTGACATTTCAGCGAAAGGAAGGAGATGGTGTAGCCTATATCATCTCCGGGGATTCGGCTAATTGATTTAAGACCGCGCGCGCGCGTCTCAATTAGCCTGCTGTTGCTAAGATAACAAACATGATTCATCTCCGGGGCCCTCCGTGAGTTCGGATAGCCGCAGTAGGCCCCGACACGGAGCAGGAGGAGGAGGAGGAGGAGGAGGACGCTCTCCTGCATCTCGAACGGCTCATCTCTCACAGAGCCGTGCGGTTTGTGACAAAACCGACGAGGCTTTCCCCGAGAAAACGAGCGAAGAGTCGGGCTGTCGTTTTGTCAGTGCGTGCGTCATCCGTTTAATATGGATGTGGAGAGAAACAATGAGGGTGAAAGTAGACAGACAGACAGACAGACAGACAGACAGAGAGAGAGAGAGAGAGAGAGAGAGAGAGAGAGAAAAAAAACACACACACCGCTGCTGCTGCTTATTTCCAGTGCGGCCATTTATTGATGCACACAGGGACACGCCGCCTTCTTTGCGGTGTCGCATTCACCTGCGCACAAATGCTTCCTCCTCCCTTTTTTTGTTGTTGTCAATGGCAGATTTTTCCTCACACATTAATCATTTTAATAAGGGAAGAAAAAAAGAGGCTGCTGTGTAGTGTGCAGCGAGAGAGTATAGAGAAAAACACTCGGTTAATCAGCTTTAGTGTGATTGTAATGCTGGCAGGAGCTCACACGTACACGCGCACGCGCACACCCACACGCGCACACCCACACGCACACCGACAATATTAAAAAATGACTGTATTGTTGATTTAAAGCGTCCCATAAAGGCCCACAAAGATGCCAGCTGTGACCATTGAGTCGCTTTATTATATTATAGAGGAGATAATTTGATGTGTTATTAACAAGTGCAGGCGCCAGCAAGTAGACCGGGCCTTTGGTCAATATGAGACTGGAGGTAGTCAGGTTCACATTTTTAATCAGCATCATTTCATCATCAACAACACACGGTTTTACACAGAGACCACAAGAGCTAGCGTGGAAATGTAACAGGAAGTAAAATAAGCTGCTCATTGGTGATTTTTCTCTTCTGTTTTGGCAGTTGGTGGCCCAAGGGCAGTTCACTGTACTCAAACAACCGTTGGGATTTATCAAAATTCTACAATGGGTAAGTTTCACTTGTTTATTTATTGGCATTAAATTTGACCAACATGGATATTTCCCATTTGAATAAAAAAATGAATGGAATATTTAAACCCCTTGATGCTTGTGTTGTTTGCAATAAATAACGTTGTCACGGCCATAACTGACAGATTTGTGACCTTCTGTGACACAGAGGTCATAACGCTGTGTGGGGCTTAATAATGGATGTGATACTACACTTAAAAAAAAAAAAAAAAAAAAGGTTCACAGTTGAACCCTCTCTCACGAGGGTTTAACGTTGCTCTAGAAACGGCACCGTAACTCCACCGGGTTCACGGGTTCTGATGATCACTGAATGTATTCAAATAATGAGCTGGGTATGGAGGCGTCTCTTGTATGCCGATAATGTGACTCTGTCCCAGCGAGCCTGAGCGGGAGTCACGAGCGTTACGTCAGTGTTGTAGTAACACAACGTCAGTGCACTGAGGGATATACTGACAATTTGTCAGATCCTTCTCGGAGGACGTGACCTCTGCATACCAGAGCCGTTCATTACCTCCATGGGTTCAGTCTCCTCCACCAGACGATGGAGCCAGAAAGCTGTTTGTCTGTTAGCTCATCTGAAGAGGGCAGCATAACGGATTTGTGCAATTTTAGCTCAATTTCAAAGTTTCTTTTTTGGTCGTTCTATTCAAAACATTCTAAAAATGTATGAGGTGATCAACATCATCATCTTTTAAGCAAAAATGTCAAACACTCCCTGAGTCCAGCTTCAGAGTGAGGATTTGCTGCTTTTCTTTGTTTTTTTTATACGATCCTAAGCTGATTATCTTTTGGTGTTTTGGTCCGTTGGGTCGCATTAAAGCAACCAATATGATGCCATCAGCTTGGGCTCCACTTAATGGTGATGCTACATTTTTTTCACTATTCTCTGACATATTAAATCCAAAAGGATCCATCAATTAAATGAGAAAAATAATGAGCAGATTAATAAATGAACATTTGTTCTATCCATGAGCCGTTACAGACCCATTTAGAAGATCAGACGTTAAGGGTTTTGTCTCACAGACATTCTCATAGAATGGAACAATACTGAAGAGGCTGCAGGGTTTAAAGTGGTGCCTCTCTCTCTCCGTCTCTACAGCTGGGGCACCACAGTGGTGGGAATAGTGGTGCTAATTACCCACACAGGCCCCGCAGCCAAGCGAGGGCCTCGATAAAACGTGTCTCGTCTTATGATGTGTTACGTTAAACCCCTGATGCGCTGTTACGAACTGGTTCTGACCGGTCGTGGCTTGTGGTTCTGGGTGATACGGCAACCATTTTGCATTAGGAACGTGGTGAGCACAATTATTT
Source organism: Chelidonichthys spinosus (assembly GCA_029853015.1). NCBI lineage: Eukaryota > Metazoa > Chordata > Actinopteri > Perciformes > Triglidae > Chelidonichthys > Chelidonichthys spinosus. The sequence continues at coordinate 6,933,463 of CM056829.1, read as the reverse complement.
CTGGAGCTGCAACTATTTCTGACCATCAGTTCATCATTTTAAATACCCCAACTTCCTCTCTTTCTGCCTCTTCATATGTGAGGATCTGATGCTTTAATTAAATGATAGAAAGCAGAACATATTTGATTTATTTTTTACTTGCAAAACAAGCTATATGAGGAGGTCAGGCTGGCATTACTTCCTACTATTTATTAGTAAGTAATAGGCTTTAGACTTGGTTTATTAGATAAACATTACTTGCAGACCTAATCGTTTTAATTAGCTCCACCGTCCTCATTAAATATGTGCATTCACTGTAATTTATTGACACACTTGGATTGATTTGGGGAGGGTAGATGCCCTTAAATGTGCATGCGTCCCCATAATGGCTAGCTACACCCCCCAATCCCCACTTAACGCGACCCCGGATGAAAGCGTGCGTGCCAGAGCAGCTCGGGCTGCGGCGGCCTCTGCAGATATGCCGGAGAGCAGTGAGAGCTGCATGACTCCGTAGTCCTTCCCTGGAGCTGCGTGAGTGTGCCAGCACCTCATCACTGCCTCCCTGGGTCACAGCGAGCCAACCACCAATCAGGAGGCCCGCTCAGGAGGCCAGGGCCCGCGAATCATCTGTCAGCGAGGCCTGCGTGCCACAGCGTCAGACTAGAGGAGGAGCCGCTGCTCCTTCTGGATTAATATGGGCAAACACAACCAGCAGCACAGTGGGTTGTTTTTTTTAGGAGGGCGGATTGGAGCCTCCCCCACTCTCAGTGGAATCAGGCAGCGATGAAATCAAACCTTTTTGGGATTTTTTCTCTGCAGTGCTGATATGCTGCTCTTTTTTTTTTTTTAATTGTCAGTGGTGTTCATATTCATATGCATCCATATTTGAATGAGAGAGATGAGTCATTGGAAATGGAAAGGATTGGTTGAGACCAGAGAAATCTTTTTTTTTTTTAGATTTTCTCCAAGTTTGATGTTGAAATTGTGTGAGATTTAAACAGCGTTCAGTATGTGTGACTCATGATGCTCTCCCCACCCCAACAAACCCTCCCTCCCTCCCTCTCTCTCTCTCTCTCTCTCTCTCTCTCTCTCTCTCTCTCTCTCTCTCTCTCTCTCTCTCTCTGGGGAATTGTGCTGACAAAGCCTAGATTTGATGGATGTTGGAAGACATTGAGTTCCCTAATAAAGCTGATGTGGAGCTCCACCACGGAGCGTAACGCAGACAGCCTCCTGCTTCCCACCGGCTGCAGGCCGCCACTGCTGCGCTGAGTTTCATCTGCATGCCATTTTCCCTTTCTGACTCATAAAAAAGTCTGTTTGTGAGAACATGATTCACTTTGCTGTAGTCCCCGATGCGTTATAAAGGCCGTTGGTTTTTGCTGTAGCTCAGGGGATTTTGCTGCTCAGACACTTTGTGGTTATTATTACTCCAGGGCCTCTGGTGAAAGCTCACACTGTTTATTTCTGTGTTATGGTGATATGGAAGGAGCTGCTTACCGTCCTACAAGGGGAGGTTTCCACATATTAGTTGCATATGAAAAGGGAAATAATTTAATCATTTTGCCTCAAATAATATCGCAGAATATTGATCAGAGCAAGATTCATTGGCCTGCACTTGGCTGGTTTATTGCAGATATATCGGCTAATGCCACAGATAAGTACTGCAGAACAAGGAGTCTATCAAAAACATAAAAAAAATCCATATCTAATGTTTTGTTAATGGATTTTTGTTCCTTTCTGATATTAAATGAAGTTGGTGCTTTTATTGAGCTGTGGATCAGTTTTAACAAGAAAAAAAAGACGGGCAGTGTGGAGAAAGCAGCCGCCAGATCGCTCGTGTATCTTCTCAGCACAGAAGAGCTGACAGGCGTCCAGCATACCAGGAGGGGCAGGAACCAGCCTCTGCCTCCTCGCTGTGTGTGTGTGATGCTGCCAATAGTGTTACCATGGCACCAACGCTCAGTGTGCCACCATTTCTTCTCTCTTTCTGGCTGTCCCTCTCTTTCCTTCCCCCGATCGCTTCCACTCAGCTTTCACCATAAAAGTACAACTCTTCATTGGGATTTGGAGATGTCTGTCGGGTCGACCGTCTTTGGTGAAAAAATATCTCAACAAATATCCGATTGATTGTCTTTAAGACACATTTAATGTGTGTTTGATTTTTTATGCAGCGCCATTATCAGGTTCAAATCGTCCAATAATATGCTGATGATCAAATACCTGCAGAGAAATCTCATACATTCCCATCAGCCTCAGTGTTTCGTGCTGATTGGCTGATCGCCAAAATATCTCTAAGGAGAAGACGGCTGGGCCACAAAATGTTGCCGGTCTCCATATTGATCCCGCTCATGAAATCTTAACCTCTAACCGTCTCAAGGGGATAATGGAAGATGGACACCGTGAGCTCTGAGACCTTTAGGCCTTTTAAAAATTAAAAATAGCCACCGTAGTGCCAAAAGTCTGTGATGCTAAACAAAAGGGATGACATATGATATTGTTTAGGATCAAATGTGCACTTTGTGAGGGATTGTGCCGACACTGCGTATTGTGGTATTGATTAATTGCACGGTTGCTGAAGCATCACAGTCCATTCTTGTGTTTTGTGTTTTTCAACAGACTGTCCACAAACATGACATCAAGAATAATACGTGATGGACGCCGACATAAGTCAGTGTTCATGATGCATTTCCTGGTTCAGAAAAGCTCAAATATTCCTCATATATGCAAGAGTAATAAAAGTGCAGAATTATCCGTGATTTACTTTGGATTTTCATTTAAAAGCTTGAGTCCAGATGGCGTTTTTTTTTCTTCTTTTCTTCGCCTGAAATGTAAAATAAACCGTGTTGTTTATCAGCAGTGTCCTTCCTCTCCCTCCTCTCACACACAAAAGCTGCCAGTTTCATCACGTACACAGTCCAATGCATCGGTTTTAAAACCTGTTAAGTAATCTCCTACCAAACGACGGGGAGGGAAGGCGTTCGAGGTGTTGGGAGAGGACGTGAGGAAATGAAAACCCTGCAGGAACAGAGGAGGACGAGTGAAGTGATCACAACGAGGCTCGCTTTAGGCCGTCGGTGTGTAAATCCAACAAACGAGCCTTCGACTCACATTCGCCAAGAGATTACTGTAAATAGTTTAGTGTGTTGATGCCTGCAGCAGGTAGACCGTAGTACAAGACGCGCCTGTGTGTGTGTGTGTGTACGTGTTGTATTCAAGCTCACGTGTTGGGGTGTGGCTTTCTGTGTGTGTGTGTGTGTGTGTGTTGTGGCTGGCTTTACAGTAGCTTGTTGTTGAGTACTTGGTGACAGATGGTAGCGCACCTCAGTCAGATTAATAACTGGATTTCCCGTCCAATCGGATCTGGCCGGCAGTGCAGGGAGGGTGTGGTTAAAAATAGTCTCGTCTAATCTGCTATGCGTGTGTGTGTGTGTGCGTGTGTGTGTGTGTGTGTGTGAGAGCTGAAGAGCTACACCGAGCTGTGTGCACCTGAAGTCACAGACGCCCCCCCCCCCCCACTCCCCGAACGAATGCACGAATCACTGTTGTACCACAATCTACTACGAGGGGAACGTCCACTGAAAACCAATTGTGATGGTAGCCATGGCAACAGGCGCAGCCTGGTGATAACGCTGCATTGATTTGCACTCCGTGTGCATTTTCTTTCAGCAGCCCGCTGTGATTGGCGGAGCGTCGGCCGGCTTGAGACGTCGCAGTCTGCAGCTCTCGGTGTTAAATTTAAATGGAGCCGTCGCCTGTTTTTGTCACAGGACATTTTAAAATGATCACTCTGTGTTTTAGGTGTGTGTGTGTGTGTGTGTGTGTTTTTTTTTTCACTGTGTGTTTTTCCTTCCTCCTTTCTCCTGCAGATCTTTGCCATCTTCGCCTTCTCGACATGTGGCAGCTACTCTGGCATGTTCAAGATGAGCGTGGAGTGTAAAAACCGGTCGGAGAGTGACCTAGGAATAGAAGTAGAATTTGAATATCCGTTCAGGTACATCTCACCTCACAAGTCACCACTGTGGTAGAAATATGGAAACACATTCTATATAAACTATAAATGCACATTACGCACAACTATCCAAATCTCAGGAGCAAATTCATCTTGTTGTCGGTGATGCCAATTGGTATGTTAAAGAGAGATCTCATTTTAAATAAAGCTTTTAAGATTTAATTAATCATAATGCACTTTGATTGTATAACATAACGATTATACAAATTTAAATAAATATAAGGCATGTTTTCTTTATGCTAAGCTAAGCTTGCGTCGATTGGCTGACACACAAGAGCAGTATTGATGTTCTCATCTAACTCAAGAAATACATATAATTCTCCATTTAAATACTGTCTTCAGCAGTATTTTGTTACGCATGAATCATATTTTACAAAAAGTACACAACAACAGAAACCTCTCAGAAGTTGTTTCACATCTGAGATCTGTATCACCGTGTACCTTTCATTGCTCTGAGCTCTTCTTGCATCTTCTCACGTCTCCGTCTTTGTGTTGCCGTTCTCAGGCTCCATCAGGTTTACTTTGATGCCCCCACCTGTAAGGGAGGGAACCCCGAGCGTCTCTTCCTGGTCGGGGACTACTCCTCCTCCGCCGAGTTCTTTGTCACCATCGGTGTCTTCTCCTTTCTCTACACTATGGCAGCGCTCTCTGTATACTGTTTCATACTGGAGAAGTACCGCGAAAACTGCAAGGGGGCCCAGATTGTGAGTTTGAGTTGAAGTCCTGCAACCTGTTGTTACCATTAATATCTAGTCATTGCCGTCGGTGGTTAAAGTGAACATGCTTGCTGATCCCCAGGACTTCATCGTGTCCGCGGTATTTGCCTTCATGTGGCTGGTGTCCTCATGCGCTTGGGCTAAAGGCCTGTCAGATGTGAAGACAGCCACCGATCCGGAGAGGGTCATCACTCTCGTCTCAGCCTGTGACGAACCGGAGAATCGCTGCCGCGAAGTCTACGACCCCAAGGTCTCCGGCCTCAACACCTCTGTGGTAGGTTTCCCCCGATGAGGGACCAACCTACACAAAGAGTTGATGTGAGAGCAGACATATCTGAAGTCATATCTCCAAAAAACCCCTCTCTGCTCCGCAGGCATTCGGCTTCATCAACCTGATCCTGTGGATAGGAAACCTGTGGTTTGTGTTCAAGGAGACCGGCTGGATGGCCGCCTTCTCTGGAACATACGTTGCATCCCAGGAAAAGCAGCCCGCCCCCGATTCCTTTGCCCAGGGAGGCTACGCTCAGCAGGACCCCTACGCCGGCTCCCAGGGCGGCTACCAGCCCGAATACGGCCAGCAGGGAGGCTACACTGAGGAAGGAGGATACAGCCAGGGCTATGAGCAGCAGCAGCAGCCCACTTCCTACTCTAATCAGATGTGAGCCTGTCCAGCCAACACACAGCTGCAGGATGGTGAGTGTATACACGTGTGTTAACATATAAGCTGATTTAAATGGAAAACAATACTGTGCATCTTTACGGTAATGATCTAAGCTCATCTTTAATTTAAAGCACAATTTAAGGGTTAAACGTGTTTATGAGGCTTACAATGATACATTCTGGATATCAACCTTATGTTAATGTCATTTTCTTAGTCTTGTAGGCGCCTTTTCAGAAGGTAATGAGTGGAATTCTGTTTCTATGCAGATGACACGCAAACATCTTCACAAAAACCGTCACATATGGCTCTTTGCGAAATGTCTTGGGGGGTAGAAACCTGAAGATTCTATAGATGTCATATAGATCTCTTATTCACATCCAAATGGTAGTTTATGGACGAGAGTATTGGGAATGGATCGCTCCAAGTTATGTTGTGAAAACGCTGTTTCCTGATGAGGAGGAGGTTAGATAGTATGCAAAACGTCAGCTTGCAAGTCTATGGTCCCCAGGTCACCGTTCAGCACGTCTGCTCCTCAGCAAACAGCCTTCAAACTACATGTGAAGGAGCTTTTTGGTGAAGTGCTCTGCCTGATCAGTTAAAACTGCACTCAGTCCTCAGAGATTTAAAAACCCAGCGAGGGCCCTTTTGCTAGATTTAGTTTTCTTTCATGACTTCTTAACTGCTGCTTCACTTGTATTTCAAGGAAAGAAACATCCTTTTTTCTCAATCGGGGTTTCACCGCTGGGATCCCACGTGAACACAAATGCACCGTTTGAACAGTTTCGGTTATTTGAATGTAGGCGTGTTTTATCTCTTCTCACCGGTTTGATGTGGGAGGTGAACACGCATCAGCACTGAAATGTGATGACACTTTTGGGGGTTGGTTTGTCTACGTTCCCAGCAATGATTAACTCACACCAACACAGAAGTTATTTACTTTGACTGCTGCTTGTTTAGACAACAATATTTAATGTTCTAGAGAAATACATTTTTAAATTCCGGTTTGTTTCCTTTCTTGAAGAACGTCTACCACTTTGGGTTTATACATGCAGATAAGATAAGATAGTACAAATTAAGAAAGTAAAGAGAAAGTAAAACAAGTACATAGTAAGTGGTGTATACATATGGGGACCAAAACAGAGACTATATTCTCTGCATACATAATATAACGTTGACACATATTACCCATAAATACAGGCAATTGTAATTTTCAGGAATGCCTGAATAGCATCACAGAGGAGAAACTTCAAAAGGCATTTCCAAAGTGTCGATATCAGCTTTTCACTTCCCATATTTGTGGAGCCGTAGCTCTGTTTGTATATTCAACATGTAATTTGTGTGATCTAAGTGTTTAATATGTTCCTGCCTCCCCTCCCCCCTCTCTCTCTTCTCTACCTTTATTTCCTTCTCCCTCTCTCCAGGGTGACCTTGTGATTTTTCGGAGTGTGGCTCTCGACCACCACCTGCATTTCCACACTCCTCTGTTTGTCTGTTTGTGTATCTGTGAGTTGACAGGCGGAGGGAGGGCGGGCGGGCGGCGGGCGGCATGGAGGGCAGCCACCTGGCTGGGCCCAGGGAGGGGGGGGACGCCACTGGGGAAATGGGGTCTTTTGCTGTAAAATGATGTTTATTCTCGTGATGTATTTAACTGTAGAAGACAACAAAGGATTGTCTGTTTGGTTATACGAGAAAAACTTGAATACAAATACCAAAACATTCGTTGACGAACATTTAAGAGAAATCTTGTAATGGAAAAGACTTACATTTATGGGGAAGGGGAGGGGGGAATTGTAGTTATATCTAACTTGGGAGAATGTATTTGTCTGTGCTGTGTAAATATCAACATGCTGATATATATATATATGATTATATGTACACAGTTGAATAATTGTGCACTCCATAAAAGTTGTTATACAACAAATGTTGAGCACAGAGTTATTCAATTGCATTTATTTTGGTTCTGTTTAGGAGCTCACATAGTTTAGCCTTTGCCCCCTCAACCCCCTTAAATTATTCAAACCATACATTTTTTTTCATTTATTCATCTCAGAATCTATGAACATCTTAATTTTTATATATTTATTTATTTTGGTTTGTTCCATTTAATCAGCATCACAGACTTTAAGATAAGGGTTGAAAATACGATGGCATACGTTGAAAGAAAAACAGAATTATCAATATAAGGTGAGAGTAATTTATAGTAACACCGTGAATAGATGATAGTAGTTGGTTTTAAGTAGGTCGTTTTTAACTGTATTTATGTTTTTATATATATTTTTCCATCAAATATCACTGTTTAAGCAAGGGTGCATTCTTGTGATACACAGAACATTTTAAATCCTGACATATAAGATCAAAAATCTCAAAGGGTCAATAAAAAAAAATAAGGAGCATGGTAGCATCTCATATTTGCTGTGCTGTTTCAGAAACTGCTGTAGTGTGCAATCAGTATGAAAATTGTGAAATGGGGGGGAGGGGGGGGGGCAGTGAACAAACAGATTTAATGACGTGTGTGTGTTTGATTATTTGTTTTGGATTTGTGTGATGGCATCGAGCTAATTTTGTCAATGAACCCCTCGTCCTGTTTTTGTTCGCCTGTTCTGTGGTCCGGAAGGTTGTAAGACAGAGTCATATAGTTTTTTAACCGGTGTTTCTATCACACTGTCATCAGTGGCGTACGTACTCACTTTTAACGGTAACTTGTAGGCAAACGAGAACATAAAGTATGTTTTAAGACCTTGCATAGTAAACGCATATTATTACGAGGCGGTCTGAACGTCATGTCTCCATGGTTACTTCTCCTGCATCCCCAGTCCTTCTTTATCTCCCCTCTTTCGGGGAAGGTGAATTTACCGCATGCGTCCTTATATCCTGAAGCATCCCTGTACGCGAGGCTGAGGCTTAAAGCTGCAGGAAAGTTGGCGCCCCCGGTGACACCGCGATGTGTTTTTCATCCATCGCGGCGGTTGCTGCACAGCACACACAGCAGCTTTGCTCTATTCTACTCAAAGCACAAAGTCAGTGCTGCAATAATGACTTCTTTCCGGATAGAAATACCTTGTCCTACTGCCAATCCTCCGTTTGCATATACAAAATTGTGTTTGCCAAATGGTAAAAGATGTGTGTTGATCGGTAGTTCTGCTCCCACGGTCCTCATCAGGGGTGACTCCTTGTCCATCTCCGGTATCGAAATCCATTGAACATGCCTTGGATTCACTTCTTTTGTTTTTTAAATCAGGGTTCTTTGATTCAGGCGGTGTAGAAACACCTGGCTTTCTCTCTTGGACGTCCCTTCCCCTACACCTCTGTTTAGTTTTCTCTCTCTGTCTTTCTCTCTCTTCCACTGTAGCTCTTATAAATATGCTGAAATGAAATATACTCTGTTGTTAGTGGTGAATGATGTCTTGTGATACTCTCTCTACGCCTTTGGATAGTGCTGTGTTTATTGTGTATGATGTATTCATATTAGTATTTATGATCATGATAAGTCAGAGAAAAAAAAATATCCAAGACTCTCCAGAATTCTGCTGTATTCTTATTATATGGGATCCATGTGAAACAAAATGAAATAAACTTGAAATTATTCTGTTGAAGGTTAAAATGTGTACTTCTGTTCATAGGCCGATGGTTCGCACACTTGGTTGAGCTGGGTTTACCAGAAAATGAACGGTTTAAAACATAGCAAAGCAACGCAGACAGGGGTGGAATAAAACCTTGGAGCAAGCTCATCTATGTAGTGATAGTAGCCCACAGTTAAATAGAAAAATGCAAATATTTCTGTAGCTGACCTATATTTCTGACTGCAGCTTCCAGCAGGCCAGCATGCAGGTTAGTTTGACCCGAGTCTGTGGTTTTGTTGATGACTCTGCATGGCGCTCCCTGGTGGCCGGGGAGGGTATCAACTAAAATTCACATTCACGCCCCCTCATTCTACTAAATCTGTGACTTTATTTCACTTTATTTAAAGACTTGTCCATATAAATAATGCAAGGAGGACCAAGATTTAAGAGCCAGATTGAGCATATTATTATTGCAAATTGCATTGCAGACACAGTTATGGTCCAGACATTATGAATTCATGAGTCAATTTAAATAGATTGTTTTTGCAGCACATGAACACTAAAATCAAAATGTCTTTGTAGTCTAATGACTATCGCTGGGTGGATAATATTCCTGCAGAGGCCTCAGAATTGATACAATAAACATATTCATTTCTGTTAGTGGTATGTTATAGTTTCATGTAATACTTTCTTTGTGTGTTATTAGTGTCTCGTCTGTCTGTCTGAGCCTGTAGCTGCTGAAGCAATTACGTGTTCTATTAAAACCTTTCATTATTTAAATGAACAATATGTATGTAAAGTATTTATCAGCTCTCATACTACAGAATAGGATGCCTTCAACAACTGTTGGAAATACCACACCATGTACTCTTATGTTACTACTACACAACCAAGAACAACCTTCACTCGATTGGCAGTGAAAAGTAACTTAGTGGATGGACACGATAGGGTAGAATATTGTAATCTGTAACAGTTAGGCTGTCAGACAAATGCAAGACAAGTGCAATATGTATGAGATGTAGTGGAGTAGAAGTATGAAGTAAAATAAAAATAAACAATCAAGTACAAGTTGGAATGTGTATTTAAACAACATAGTAAATGTACTTTACATTCCAACACTGCTTATACTCTTCTATAACTTCTTCCACCACTGAGTTCAAGTATAAATTACACAACTTGAGTACTGATGCTTCCACTCTCAGTGGTGGAAAGTACATTTACTCAAGTACAATTTTGAGGTCCTTGAATGTTACTTTTCATTTTATGCCACGTTATACTTCTACCTCACTACAATTCAGAATATTGTACTTTTTTTACTCCACTACATGATTTTATTACTTTAGTAAGTAATTACTTTACGGTTTCAGCATACAACAAAAATATATTGTTATTATAGTAAGCTACAAATACACATACACACACTACACGACGGGGGCTATATCCATATTATGACACGGTGATGTGTACGTGTGTCTGTTATCCAATCATATAACTTACATTACTCTACGTCACGACTACTCGGTGCTGTGCCAGCTCGCGAGTGCCAACGGCAGCTTCCTTGAGAAAAGTGAAAGCCAACGCCCCACTGTCAGCTCCTCTGCCCGGCCCGCCCTCCTCGCACAGAAGGCAGTAGTTTCCGCGGAGCTGCTGTGGTCGTGACTGAGCTCAACCGAGAGAACATTTCACGGAGAAGTTGATTCATCCGACTGGTGGGACGAGGAGGAGTGGAGAGAAAAAACTAGCTAACGGTCAACGTTAGCAGCGTCCAACAGCAACAGTCTTTTTCCTCTCTTTTTTTGGCGCTCGGGACTAAGTTTGCGTATTCAAACGTCGTTTAGTAAGACTTCAACTCTACTACACGGTCGGTATATAAGTTGATAAGACAGTTGTTAACAATATGGCCGATTCGAGCGCGTCCAGCACCGGCGCCAACTGCTTGGAGAAGCTGAAAGTCTACGTGAAGACCCAGAAAGGGTTCCTCCTCGCAGCGGAAATTGTAAGTTTACTGACCTGGGTGCAGTTAAGTTCGCGTGCGCAACTTTGAATCGGTGCAACTCACTTCACATTGAATTGTACCGTCTGTATTGAAGTATCCTGCAGCTAATCAATATTTCATACATAGTAAAGTGGTTGTTATTGATTTCAAGGGAGGGATTTGTTCTTTGTGTCGCCAGTATTCTCTTGTTTTATTTCTAAGCTGTGTCTGTGTGTTTTACTTCTTCTTTTTTAGTGCAGTCTTGTGAGAGAATGATAAGCATGTGGTCTGTGGGGGGGTTGAGGGGTCACGGACCGAGCTCAGGGGTCTCCACCTGTCACCCGTTTTCCCATTTGGCACCAAAGAGCCAAATGCTGAGCGTGAATGGCAGATGAAGGGTCACATGTGTTAACTCGACCCAGTGACTGCTGTCAGGCATCTCCTTTTTTTTTCTTCTTTTCTTTACTCATTACCACAGGCTTCACACTGTAGTAGACACAACAGCAAGTAGTATAAATACAAATACAGCGAAGAAGAAAATGCAATGTGCATCACATTCCTACAAGTAGAAAGCATCATAAAGTGAGTTTTTTACTACACGTTACCCACATCTGGCTCTAATAAATATACTTATGGAGGTGGAAATCATCAAACGTCACACTTGAGCCTGAATAATGAGTAACTTACATGTGGTTTTAGTCTTGTCTGGTTAGTATTATCGCTTATCTCACAGTAACTGACTGTGCTTCTCCCCCAGCTTTGAAAAAGTGAGGAGAGTTAGGGGTCTGCTCTAGTAAATCAATCGACTCGTTATAAAGCAGGCTCTCAGATGTTGGTGGTCAATGGTCCACCCACCCACTGCAAAGTTTTTCTCTTTTTTTTTTCTTCTCCGAGGTAATGGAAATTCCAGGCTGTGTGTGAAGTTTGTTCCCGGGAACAAAGAATGTGTGAATTGCTTAGCACACATCTTTCGGTGTGCAGTTCACGGTAGCTTCATGCTTCACTGGTTACACACGGTAGCTTGATTCCTCTCCCCCGCGTCTTTACTGGAGTGATACACCCTTAAGGAAGTCACTTCTGGTGGTGGATGTCTTGAATAGTTTGCAGTGCAGGGAGACGGATGTGGGAGTGAAACAGGAAGACAAATGTCATTAGTGCTTGATATGTCCAATCTAATGGGAAATAGGTTGTTTATTTAAAGCCAAAAACTAAAATCTACAGGAATAATTCAGCTCTAAGCAAGTTGTGACAGCAACGTTGTCACGGCTTGTTGAATTACTGAGTTAATCTGGTTGTCCGAGGCGTACTTGAACACGTTTGAAGCTGCACAAAAACATACAGATCAGTCACACACCCATGTAAAGTGCATTTCAGTTTGTCATGTTGCACGCTTAAGCCGGTAGCGATAAGTCAGGATGAGTCATGCACCGAGCTGATCTTTCACCTTGATTTTACTGGTGGTCACATTTCTATGAAATGAAAAAAGAACTTTCCGTTTTACTCTGAAAACATATGGTATACACTTTACTGAGCCACAGAAAGAGAGGGGAAAAACCGCCCCAAAACGTAAGTGACTTCCCTAGCAACCGGTTACTGTTTGGTGTGCCTCTACCACCGACTAGCTGTTGGCTCTCCTGTTGCTACTGACTATAATTAGCCAAGTGTTCACAACAGTTTCCCCCCAGTACGTTTTATAAGAGCAGCTCACAATATTGATGTGAAAGGATCTTAAAAGCTGACCCATGCAAACAGATCTGCTGCTGTAGAAAGCATAGAAGTGTTAACACGTCGGAGCCTTTCTTGTTCTCTGAGGGACTCTTGTGTCGTGGGTGTTTCTCTGTGCGACGGCCTCCTCTGTAGGCGCTGCCCTCAGAGCAGCCGGCCCCTGGCCTGTATAAAGCGCCTTTTGTGTAGGACTTTGGCCTCGGCCGCCCCGTTACTCTACAGAGGCAGCCTGTGCCAGTCTCCAGGACACATGAGCTACTGATGCATGTGGCTGGCTGGCTGTCTGCGTGTTTGTGTAACAGTTGCGATGATGAGGGGAAGCGTTAGTGACAGATGTAGGGCTCGTGTCGAATCAGTTACATCATATGTGTATCGTATAGGCTGCAGGGATTTGACACTGGCTCCATGGAGTCATCTGTGGCTGAGAATAAAACATTGCAATGTCCTTGTTTAAAAATATATATACCTTTTGAGTCAGAGTCTGATTTTAGTGAGTATGTGTTAAATGATTTGAGTTGTAGGAAGCAGTGCAGATAAATGTTGTCGAACACCAGGATTCAGTTCAGTGGATGTTGATCTAACCACTAAGTTTATAATTTAATTCTGATTTTACTTATGTCTCTTCTAAAAGATTCAATGATTTAATTTGTTACATGCTGATACAATAGAAAAGTAAAAATGGAAATAAAAAAATAACTGATAATGAATTTTTTTTTTTTATGTATGTTAGCACATGTTTTTTTTGTACACGTCAATGTTGTAGAAATTAATCAAAGAACGCTGTTTGCCCGTCTTTAAACAAGTTAACCATTTAGACTCAAACACCCATATGGACGTGTACAATTTTCAATCTCCTTCACAGCCGTCATTTGTCCGTGTTGTGTGAATTTATCTACCCACGCAGTTTGACAGCAGCAAACAATAGCGATATTGAAACAAAAAAAAAAAGAAAAATGCTGATACTGGTTCAAGGCCGTGGGCTGCCTGCCTGAGTTTATGATTTCTGCACATTGGCAACATTTCAGCGGAATGGGCTGAGAAGAATGCATGCTGACTTTTTTTTCCCCTCATATGGAAAAATAAGATCTTGATGGAACAAACATGTGCTGTCAATGTAAAAGAAGAAAGCAGCATGTGATAAACAGACGGCGTTATAGTTCATCCAGTTGTCTCACTGTGTGCAGAAAATAGTTTTGTTCTTGGCAAAAATGCTTGTTATTATGTGGATGTTGAATTGTGAACTGCCTGGAATAAATGAAACAACGATGCCTTTTGTTGGAGTGATTTACTGTCTCATGGGCTTTGGCTATTGAGTGGACACAGATCTTTTTCTGTTGCTGAGCATTGAGATGATTTGACCTCTTCTCAGGTGAATTGCAGTAAGGGAGGAATTCTTTTTTTGAGTGTTTTGAGATATCTTCCCCATTTTCCCAAATAATGAATCTCTCTGTTTATTGCTTTCCCCCACCCTCTCTTTTTCCCTCGACCACTTTTAGTTAGTCTGTTTGATTATCATCATCTGCTATGCTGCATCCCGAACTGGCGGCTACTCCTCCTTGGCCATCTGTGAGATGGTCTTTGCCATGGTCTTCTTCGGCATCTTCATGATGGAGTTGGACAAGCAATTCAAACTGGTCAACTGGGTCTGGAGCGTGAGTCATCCGCACGTCTTACGACGCCATCTTACAGCAAGCATGCACACAAGCTGATTCACACGCATGCGACGTTTCATCTTCTGATTCCCTCTTTTGTGCAGGACCTTTTCCGCGCGGGTATTGGTGCAGTCCTTTTCCTCATCATCTCTTTAATCAATGTGATTGGAGGGTCCGGGGATGGCGCGCGTATCGCAGGCGGGGTGAGTAACGCTGCTCTGAACTGAATACTGAAACTGTTCATATGCATGTTTTATCGTTTGTTTTGACAACCATTAACTATTATCAATTAATCTGTTTAATTGTCGGTGTGGAAACTGATTATAGATTTGGTAACTGAAATGGTGGGGGTTTATTATCCTCTGATGTTTTTCACAAACACACAAACTCGGGAAAGGCACTCATCTATTGGCAGAAATGGACTTTAATGATAATTTAGTATATAATCAGTTAGATAGATGTTTGCGTTTTTGCATCGGCCACCTATACACATTTGGAACATGAGAAATTTCATTTGCTTGAAAATCTATAACCTGCTGCAGTGTGTCACATGGCAGGCTAAATATGTGACCTCGGGGAGCTACCGCCAATGAGAGCACACGTCAAGTGTTGAGGGGAAACTCGGGTGAAGGGACTCCTGCTCGTCATCAAAAAACCTGAGGAATTCGAAACTAACAGCTTAATTTAGTAGTACTTTATTTTACAAAATTATATCCATTACATTTTGATCATGAATTGATGAAATTGTATTCATCCCCCACATGATTACTGATGAACGTGCTTAAATCATAAACACAGATTTCAGAAAAAAATAAAAACGGAAAACATAATTTTGGAAAAAAAGGGAATGGATTTCATTGCTCCCTTGTCTTTTATTAATGTTACAATCATTACAAATCCAATGCAACGTGTGTTTACATTCTGTATACCTTCAGTAGCTTATGTTTGCTAACAATAGTTAATGATGAGTGCAACCTTTCCAGGTAACAAGTATCACTATTACACAATGTTTAACCATGACTTGCTGGAAATGAGAGTTGAAGGAGCCCAGCCAGATAGTTTATGGAACCTTGCTAAGAGAGCTGGCTGTTAATATATTTTATTTATTATAATGTTATATCAGTAATTCTCTATTTCCTCTATTCTTGATATTTGTGTGTATTTCTCACTCTACTGCATGACTGAGATCAGATGTCTGTACTTTAAAATATACATTTCACATCTCTTTTTCTGACCACAACCTTCCTTGTGGCTTGTACAAACCAAACCGGCACTATTTTTATGCCCACTGATTTGTGTAATACATAAACTTCACGGGTTTGTGACTGACGAGTACATCACAAACTGCACCTGAACAACTGTCACAAATTTAGCTCACAGTGGCTTTTTGCATATTTCTTTGCGCATGGCAGTCATATTTCCCGGTAGTGAAATAATCTTGCAGTCAGTATGTCTCATCTGAGATGAATTATGTAAACTAAAAATGTCCTCTGGTGTTAGCAGCTCAACAATTCTAAGATTTAAAATGTCACACAGTACTTTCTAGTATTTCTACTTATTTGTTATTTGGTGTTTTATGTGAACAGTAAATTTTGATTATTATTGTGAATCTGATCCTGAGTTATTGTTTCTTAGGTATTTGGTTTGATCGCTGGTTTGCTGTTTGCCTATGACACCTACACCATCTTCTTGCAAATCAAGAGCACCAGGCAGCACACGGCGGCGTCCACCGGTGAGAGCAACAGATATTTTATTTTTTTGACTTAAAACACTCTCTATATGAAAGTGATCTTCCTTATCTTCATGTGTACGTGTTTTATCTAATGTCTGACATGTTTTTATACAGACGACAGAGTTTAAACACTCCAAGACACATGTACTTCTGCCAAGAACACAGCAGAAGAACAACGAGGAATTTGTGCAGAAGAAAGGACGATGGACATTACAATGAACAGGTCACAGTTTAATCAATGTCACTGTATGATGTGAACAGACGAGAGATTTCTTATGGGGTTGTGGCCGCGAGGAGGCTGCACGTCGAGGCACAAGCCTGCTCCAACCTCAATGTACCACTGATGAAAAAAGGGAAAACTGTAAATAATAGGCAACAGTTGTCTTCAAGCAGCTTGTCTAATACACACGTCTTCTTTTTAATGTACTGCTGTAGTATGTAGTAACTGTGTGATTTGGACTTTAGAAGTAACTGACACGTGAATGGCTGGTTTAGGAGCTGTGTAACATCGTAATAATGCACTTCTTGAGTGTGTTTCTTCTCTGGTAGTTGACCATTGCTCTTTCGAGTGCTCCCCTTGTGTTTCAGTGCCTTAAAGTGTCATTCAAATTAACCAGTTCCTATATCTTAATTGATTTTATATTCTTGAAGCCTAAACATTTGAAGTGCCCTGCTGTCATTGATCAGCAATCTTTGGACTGTTTTTGTACTAACTAAGAGTTTAGTCTGCATTTATGGGTGGCGTTAGACGTCCGTTAACCATCAACCACATGTTCCTTATTTGAACTACAGTGTCATCCTCCCGTTTCACCTATCTACTTTGATTCTTGCTCAGGTTTTTTTTTTTTTTTCGTTTCTTACATCTGCAACACAGTTCTAAGGGTGCAAGTATTTTTCTGCTGACATTTTATAGTCTAGAAGTACAGTCCAGTTTTCGATGAAGCAGAAAAATTACATAGTTGAAAATTTTATGATGTGAGTATCACCATTTTAATAGGTTTTGTAACTGTTTCCTCTATCCTTTGGTTGTTATTTGTCAAAATAAAACTGCCATATTATAATTTTTTTAGCATGCTTTACAAGAGTCTGCAGTGTAAGTTCAAAGTTCAAAGCAGCATTGCTTTGGGAAATAAAAGCCATTGTTACTACAAAGAAATCTTGTTTTCTTTTTTTCTTTCTAACTTATGCTGCACACTAATCCTACTTCCTGACTGATGTTTGGAATCAGCCTTGTACAATAAGAACCTAATTGATTGCATGTTGCTGAAAACATCTGGGCTGTAACTTGTCTTCTCTCAGATTACCACTAGATGGAAGCAGACTCATTGGAAATCAGTTGTTTAAAACCCCTCTGTCCCATCAGCTAGGAGTACATACTGTATAATAAGAGTTAACATTGACACTGGAGTTGTGTTTACTCTGGTCAGTCATCAGATTGTTGGAGTCCAGGAACTTTGTTTTGACACTCTGTCTGTCAGGATTTTTATTGACCTGGTGCAGCATGCCTCTGGGATCTCTAATATAATCTGAAATGTTTCTTTTCCAGACAGTTATTTATGCTGACCCTCTCTTTTCACTTTAAAATCCCCAAATCCTTTCCTACTTTGGTTTTGCTGCCTCTCAGTTGCAATACACCACCACAGTGCATGAGTCCCATGTCAGTTTAAAGACCTACAGTGGAATGGTAATCCTTTGTTTGGGGTCATACTGAGTTGTTATCAAACTAATTCCCCATGTTGAGACTGCTGTAGAGTGTAATAATAACTTGGGGCCTAAACACGTCTGTGTTCATATTTCCTTGTCTGAATTTTTATTTAGGAATATGTATTAAACCCATCCTATTTGTAACCAGTTTCTGCTTACATAAAGACTCAAATGGTATGAATCAGAAAGTCTCGCAGGGGTTTGTGGGTACTTGTACTTAACCGAGGTGAATTAAAGCTTCAAGCTTCAGGACAGTCGGCTGCTAGCGTTCAGGTTTAAGGCGAGGGGAGGTAGAGTTGGAATTTACTCAAGTTACCAAGGCTCTGTCAGGATGGCGCCCACGCCTTCAAGATAAAAGCGGCGACGTCATGATGTTGACATTTTAGAGTTTGTCGGTAAATATATTGGGCAAGAAAACAACGTTATACTTTCTTAACAAGAAGTATATCTCAATTTAGCTTTTAGGTTGTGTCTGCCCGATAAATATAGAAAATAGGTGTTAAGCAGTGTTTTACTTTAAAAGGTCACCCGGAAGTCACATTTTTTTCAGTTAGGCTAGCTTGTCAGTTGCCAAAGTAGTTAGCTAAGGCGGAAGGAGGAGTCCGGGGCAGACTGGAGGGGGGACATCATGTAGTTTGTTCAGCACAGACTGTGTGACTTAATATAGTTCTATACTCGGCGTTTCTTCTCAAAGTTTGTTCATCTTCAACTCAATTGTGGGTTTTCTTTTTTAACTTCTAACTGACCTCATGTTTCTGCACGGATCCAAAAAGCGACGGTCGAACCGTTCGGTAAGTGGCTATTTTTTTTTGGCATTTATTTCTTAATGACTTTCACAAGTTAGTAAACATTTTGGGTAACCTGTTATACCATCCTCTGTTAACATAAACATACTATAAGGTTATGTTAAACCTCGCTCTGCCTCGCTTTAATAGTGAGGCTTGAAATGAACTTGTAGGCTATTCAAGTCCAACACTGAAAACAGCCCAAGCGGAACTTTGTCCACCTTCACCTGGCTTTTGTGTCGTACGCCTACATTGTTTTTTGTTATAACAAAAATGGCCGACTCCTTTCCAACACTTAAAATAATGATGTTCCATTTGTTTATTATATTATTTACCAGAAAGTAAATTCTTCGTTTCTTGAGTAATTTCGGGCGCCCCGGGTCCCGTCAGGAGGTGACGTCACATATTTTACCTGAACAGGTTGGTGATGTGTCTCTGTAACCCGAACATGTTTATTACCTTTGTCAGGATTTCATTACAACAACACTTTATGCTCGGTTAGATTGTGCGCTAGCTGGAAATTTGCCCCAAAGGCAGCCTTTATGATCAGGTTACTAACCATGAGGCTTGTTTTGGGACCAGGCGAACAGCTGTGGGGCCAAGAAACATCTGGCTGGGCAGCACGCTTTTCATTATATTCAGACTGTGAATCCAACTACCACATTACTTGCTGAAAAGTCTTAAACTTAATGTATTATTAGCAAACCATAATGCCCCTCTCTGGATGTAACTCAACTATACATTTAGTAGTATTTTTTTTTACAGTGATGCAAGAACCTTCATCTTCATCTATTGAGTAAAAGTAGTATTTGTAGTAGTGAAATACTCTTTTTGAAGTAAAATACTTGCGGTCTAATTGTTAGTTAAATAGAACTACAAAAGTATCAGCATCAAAAATATGCTTAAAGGCCTATTTCAGGATGCAATTTATGTATATTTTATGATTATTATTGCAATTACTTTAATGTTGCAGCTGTAAAAGGTGATTGCTGTATATACTGGAACAAGACTGTTGGAATGTTACTCTACGAGCAACCCCACTGAGAGGGGATGTATGCAGAGGATGTGGAATACATTATATATACATATATATTTATGTACTTAGTTACTTTCCACCGCTTGTATTTAATGTAGGCCTAGATCTTGCAATTTCTTGTTTTGGGAAAGGGCTTCCACCCTGTTTAAACACTCGGGGCACCTGTTCCCACCTGACACGTACGATAAATACAGTCAGGTATTAATGAATGCCATTAATAATTTATCCTCTAACACACCATTACATCGGCACTCGAAAAGAGAGTTTTGAATCGTGTTACAACACAGATGTCAATAACTGCGAAGTGTACATTTGTGTAAGATACATGTGTTTTGCCTGTAGGAAACAGACTGATTTAGGCTCTATGTTATAATATGAGATTAGATAGCATCTTGGACTTTACTAGACTTTGATACAGATAAAATGTCTTTCTTTTCCTAGCAGTAGCACAGCAATTGAGTAGTATAATTTTGTGTATTAAACTGGATGAATTGAACAATGTCAACAACTGTCTATATCAGGGACTGTGTTACTTTACATTCTTTTATTATTGTCGGAAGGGAGTCATCATTAATTGAAGCATTATCTGCTACACCTTTAATTAAAAAAAAAAAGGTTCCCACATACAACAGCGCTTTGTGACCCCCAGAATGACACCTGTAAACCTCCAGTTGTGAAACATTGTTTTTCTTTTGTGAAGCGTCAGGAAGCAGTGATGCATAAGAGTGATTGGAGTGAGATTGGAGGGGTCTGGCCTGCAGGCTGTCTGTTTGATCCTGTCCAGTGACGAGAGGTGCGTCTACTCACTGTGGCAAGGCTGCAAAGGCCCCCCGACCTCTGACCTTTCCTGTTAATGTTTAACCCCTCCTGCACCACAACATTGAGGAGAGGAGCAAAACTTACATTTCAATCAGTCTTCTGTTGGATCAATAAACTAAACCGTGCACAGAGCACTTGCCCTCGCACCTGAAGTGTACCACTCACTTAGCTTTTAGCGTGGGCTTCATGACATCGTTTAGGAGAATCTACTCTTGTATATTATCGTAAGTAATTGGCTGAACCAATGCAGTGGTTTTCAGATAACAAAGCTGGCAGACTTCCAGTTTGTCCATTACCTGGTTACACGGTTACTTGGGAACACAAAAAAAAAGCAAAGCAAACCAAGCCAGCGCGGCATGTGATCAAACCTTACACCCACTTACAGAAAACAAAGGAGCTGATATGAAAAGTCTGACGCCGGTCTAAGTGTGAGCATGTGAGCCGATGTAAACTTGTGTGAATGGATTATTTACCTTACCCACACTCAGTTTAGAAGAAACTTCCCACCGCCACTCCCATCACATCCTTCATGTGCAGCACAATAGGCAAACCTCATTGTTCGGGCCACAAACTCGACGCTTTATCTTTTGTGTAAAACTGAAAGGAAGCGCACATGAAGTCTCTGTGTAGCTTTGACATGTAGGACACCGTCAGCAAGATAAGGAAATGTAAAACTAACTGGTAAAAGGCTCATTTTCAAGGTTGGAAGGTTGCCATTCCTGTTGTAATTAAAACACAGTCATTAAGGAGTAAATTACAGAGTTCTCCTGATTATTTAAATTAAACTTGGGGAGCACCCAGATGTCATGAGATTTTGTGGAACTAAATATATCAAGTAAGCAGTGGTGTTTATTTACTGCACATACAATTTGACATACTTCATGTGAGTATTTACATTCTATGTTACTACACCATATTTTAGAGTCAAATATATATATATATATATATAACTGTATTTATTAAGTTAGATTTAGGATTCGGGAGAATACTCACAAGAATTTTCTTTATTTTCTTTATGTCAGAAAGGGGAGTTTTCAAACTCAAAGATGAACGACTGGCTGTCTCTGGAATTCCAGAGGTTTTCAGACCTGGGACAGATATCTGACTTTACAAGATTACCCTGTAGCATAACCATCTATAATCCAAGCAGTTCAAATATGCAGCGCTGGCTCTGCAGACCTATAGCTCAAGCTCAAAGCAACAAGCCTTCAATGTCGGCTAGCTTGCTATCTCTTCCCAGATGTACTCTCCAAGAAGGAGAATTAAACAATTATCTGTGGGTCTTTTTTCTGTACATAAACTAAGTAAGAATAAAAAAGTTCAAATCAGAATCAGCTCAGCTGCCGTGTGCTCATACAAGACGTGTGGTATAACCTATAATGGCAGCAGTGAATATTTTGATGTTCAAGGGTTATTGACAAGGGCCTGTGACAAGATTCTTTTTTATTAATTGTATTCTGCTATTAAATGTGCACTGCCAAAGGCTTCACTGTGCAGATCAGAGTGCAGAAAGTGTGCAACAATGACAATAAAAACATGAACGTATAAAGTGTAATTTCCTTGAATGCAAAGCCAGTAACACCCTGTTATGTCCTGAAATGTAATCTCTTCAGATCAACTCAAATTGATCTTGCAGCCATTTACTTTCATTCTCTGTGACTTCCATTCTGGTGTTAAATGGACACTTTGTAGTGTCATAAGGAGATCCCAGTGCACACAACACAGTAAGGCATTTGAAAAAGGCTTGTAAATTATTGTTTACTGCCATGTGGGACTATTCTGGACAAACTAGTTCTGGATATAGTCATAGCTGCAAATCTCCAACATGGAACCATGTACTCAGAGGAAATAATAAAAAAAAAAAGCACATTAAAAGTGAAAAGTATACAAAACACGCTGCTCATTGCTCCCAGTTAGTGGTTTCTCATTGCAGTAGTAAAGTAGTGACGACCCGGGAAACAACCAGTCAGTAATCAGTAAGATAAGCTAAGCACACTCGGCATTGCCCTAATCAAAGTAATGCATTCACGGTTTCGTCCATAAAGAGCTCTGCATGGGAAAACAGGCTTGATGTGAGTATAGATGGCTACGGGGTTAGAGCTGCTGTCCTGCTGAGGTGTGTGCAGTTTGGGAAAAAGAACGCAGAAAACACAGCTGAGCAGGTATGCACAGGTACCTGACCTTGCTGTATCACATATCTGCATTTTATTGCTTTGCTCGTTAACCCGTTAGCGTCTGTGTGCTTGTGTATATATATAGCCTGCGTCTTAATATCCAATTTCTTTGTGAATTTGCAAATACGGTTTTGCAAATGATGTCGGAGAAAATGAGATTTCTTTTGGGATTATAAAGCAGATCCAGGTCACTGGATACGGACACCGGGCGAGCCGCGAAAGCGTAGTGAAGTTGTCGCACACATTCAGTTCCACGGTTGTATTGATATACTGCAAAAACGGCGACAAAGAAGATACACAAGGCCAGAAACCGCTGACCGCTCGGAGCAGTGCGGTCTTTTTCAGGAGGAGCGAAACATGTCTATGGCCAGCGGGTGTCGTATTCTGAAGACATTTTTATATGATTTGTGATATTGGGCTATATAAATAAAACTGACTTGAACCGAATCTCTTCAGAGGGGAAACAAATAGCTCACAAATAGACGCATTTTCTCTCTCGACAGTGAGCTTTTGTTACAGAAGATCGGAGAGGTGCGGTGGAATAAAGGCTTCAGAGAAAAAGAAAGTGGAGACAGAGTGACTACATGGAGAGGGAAAGGGTGCAGCTCTCATCCTGAGTCTGCTTCCTTCCTCTCATCTCTAAAAAGAGGCTTGTGTCTGCAGTCTGTAGTCTGCACACATGCACACACATGCTGCAGGAGGCAGTTGGTTTAGCTGTTGGCTCAGCATTTCTGGAAAAGGGCATTTTTTTCATGTTTTACATCCATCATGGTACTGCATTTCCCATCAATGATACCACAAACAGTATAATCCCTTAAACTCATGCATATATAACTGCAGCTAAGTTTGAAAACTGGTTTGCCTAAATTCTGGATATCAATCACTCACTGTTTTTTGTGTCTGGCAGCAGCGGACAGGTTTAACACCCACTGTGAGATTTTAGTCTTCTTGTATGAGTAGGGAATCCAGTAGATAATTACTGTGCATTCACCTCTAAGTGTTACGTAGAAGCATGAAAGCACATTTTGAGCACAGTTTCAGATTCACCAGCAACAAATCCAAACAGATGTTACACATGCTGATCGTCATACTCTGCAGCCACGTCACTGGTTTTACCTCTGCCAGCTCGAACACACACATTGATATGATGATGTAGGATTTCCATAAGCGACATCAACGAGTGATGCGTGGGTAATCTATAGACGGCCCATACTCCACCCCAAACGCTGCCCAACTAAAGGCTGCAGACTCTAAGTGCATTCTGCTGGTGGCTTAGGTGGAAACACTCGCTCACTCACTCAATATGATGTTGATTCTCGTGCGGCCATGTCTAGTAAAAGCGGTTCGTGCCCGCCTACTGTGTTGTTGTAACCTTTAGGTGTCTTGTGCCAAAAGGTATCAGTGGTTCTCCACGGGAAATGATGTGAGTTGAAGTGAGTTTGTGTTTTGTTTTCAGCAGGAGGAAGAGGACCCAGACAGAGGGCAGCCCTGTATGCGCTGTGGGGACCAGTGCCCCGGCTTCCGTGTCCATGGCTGGAGGTTTGTCTTATTAAACACTGCCGGCGCTGCCTGTTAGCTTAGCAGGAAATGTTTTTCTCATACTTGATATTCACCTTTGGTAGAGTTGCGCTCCCTTGTTGCTTTTTGGATCTTGTGCAACCTCTGATAACAACCAGCTACTTTAAAAAGGAAGGTACTTTATTTTATTTTTTTTAACTTAAGATATAGCACGGAAACAGGAAAGGACAAAAGTTGACACAAGCATGTTCTGTTTTGTGAGTACATAAAAAGTGTAAAGAAAAAAAGAACCGAAGGGTTCACGAGTCGATCTGCCTGTGTGTGTTTGCACATGTCTTAGGAAGGCCATCAACATCACTACCCATGACAATCAGCTTATCATGTGTGTACACGCTGAGAGCAGATATACATTAAAAGACAACAAACATGACCTAGTCAGAGCACCACATGATATCCACAGAGCCGATCAGTCTTACTGACCCCGGGACCATGAGGAATCAGTGCTGTAGACCCATGAGTGCCATTAAGCCCTGTCAAGTGCAACAGAAGCATCTGCATTTAGTCGACTTCATGGGAAATCAGAAGCACTGCAGGGCAGCAGGATTACCAATGGTTCACCCTGCAACATGTGCAGCATGTCTGAGCTCCAGCGGTTTAAACTGAAGGGAGGCTTTTAAAGTGAAACACATTGCGTTGATACAGCCGATTATTTGCTTTAGCACACATCGGACTGAGTGTTCATTTGGAACAAGACGAGATCTACTCAGCCGAAGGGCAAGTGTTTTGTAGGATGTTCGCATTGTGCTCGGGAAGTTTCTGTAAATGTAGGAGTCTCTGGAGAAAAAAAGCCCTTTCAATTCCTCCATTTCTTTCTTTTAATATTTAGAAACAAGCCACTTGAAATGTCTGCCTTCGTGCCTGTTTGCTCTGGAGCTGTTTAGTGTCAAAGGCACTATTGGACAATAGTTTGTTTCATTCTGTTCAGCAGCTTTTTGTGTGCTTACCTCTGAGCCCCCTTTTCTCTTCTCTGCCTTCATTAGTCTGTTAGAGACTATCCACCTAGTCGGGTCTCTTGGTTACATTAATCCTGTCAATCGCACTAATAAGATTAGGCCTTACTGCTGTGATAGGAACCCTCTCGACCACTTCATACCTCATCGTGTCTCCACTGCACTGCTGCTCTCCCGTTTCTCTAAAAGGGATATTTCTATTTCAATTTGTGTTGAAACATATAAAATTACTTTATCTTTATTAGTATTTATTTATGTGAGTGTAGAGTCAACCGTTTGGAAGGAAGCTCTATGATCCATATTATAATTTAAATTCTCGAGTACAACATGCATCGTGTAGTGTTTAGTGTTTAGTGGCAGCAGACTCACCAGGTCTGACACACAGCGAGATGAATGGAAAGAAAAAAGGACCCCAGATGACAAGTTCAGGCGGGAAACGTACGGCTGAAGCCAACTGTGACTCGGAGATGGAGAGAATCAAACAAAAGGCACAGGAATGCGTACTTCATGTAACCAACAGGCTGTAATTGTATCTTTTAGCTTTTTCAGTTCAGTTCCCTTTTATTCAGGTCAAGACAAAAGCTTAGAAGTTAGGATGTAATCTAAAACACGTGTGCTGCTCTCTACCTCAGGGCACACTCTGGTGGAAGTCCTGCCCCTGTATGCATCATTCTGTTTACAGTATCTGTGTAGTATTACCGTAATGCTGTCGGTTATGGACGTTTCTCAGTTATGCCTTTGGCTGGAGAGCGGATCTGAAATGATTTGGGCGGGACGACAAAGAGTAATGTCTTGTTCAGACGTCTCTTTGCGGATCCAGGAGAAAGACGGACATGATTTTGATTAAATGATTGAGATTTATGGGGGTCAGTTTTGAAGACCCCCAGAGTCCCGTACTAATTGCATCTTCCCTGATAACCAATTTAGAGTCACACCTTCCCTGATGGAGAAGATCATCCAAGTGACCACAGGCTTAACTGCTGATGCTCGCTGAGAGGGAAGTGATCCATCTTCATCCCGAGCTTTCTCAGACAGAGCTTAAACTGAGGTGGGGGGCAGATGGTGCTTCCGCTGCCCAGCAGCGAGCGAATTGAGTTACTTTTGACCCACGGGTCCCGGCGACGCTTCAAAAGTGTTCAAAGTAGCCGTCGCCATTAGTCTGGGTGGACATGCGGCAATTACTCAGCCTCTAATTAGTGGCAGAGACTTATAGGACAAGGCCCATCTGTTTCTTAAAATGTGATCTGAGGAGGGCTTCACTTACATCCTGCAGCGAGTCATAGATTAATACACAGCAGCACACGTTATGGCTGATTTTAATAGCTATATACTGACCAACAATATATCTGCTCACCCTTTTGAAAGCGTGTTGTCTTAAAACTGCATTGTGTTATGACTGCAAGTTAACTAAAACATGTTTTTAAGATTATTTATGGCTTGTTATATCTGGCCAGCAGTCCAAAGTGAAAAGATATTTGGCTTATAAGTGGCCAAGACAAAAAGACGCAGAAAATCATGATCTTTTCAAAGCTGGAACCAGAGAATGTTTTGCATTTTGGGCCTAGAGGAACATGTAAAAAGAAAATCTACAGAATAACAAAGTGAAGATGAAGATGCTGGTTGACCAAAGTCAGATGAGCTGGTGTGTCGTGACTGCATTAAGACTGGTGAAATATCGAGCAGACGGCATGACTTCAGAGACACTTTGTTGTCAGGCATGCCCATCTTGAGCGCATAACATGACAAATACTGCGTAGCGCACATTGCTCATAGGCTCCAAATCTGCTCCACTTTCATTTTTATGATTAATAACTGCATCAAGGCAACAAACAATCGTCCATCTGTGGTGAATCAGTGGCAGCAGTCTGGTCTGAGGAGGAGTGAGTTTACTCTTCGTGGTTGTCACTTGGGCTCTGACGCTTCATATCTCCAACCGTGAGTAAATTGTCAGGTTTTTTATTGAAATCTCAGCATGTGTGCTTAAGCTTATCTTTTTGAGTACATTTTAAAAATCACATGCCTGCGTGTACCTTGTGTATTTTCCGTCACGCCTTTTGTTTGAGCCCACTGTCGGCACGGGAGAGGGTGGGAGTCGGGGGTGGCGGGGACGTTGAAAAGAGCTGAGCAGACGGAGAAATGATCACATGGAAAGGAGTTCCCGTGGAATATCCTGCTCTCACTCACACACAGCTGTAGTCGCCTATGGGATGAGCACACGTTTGAATGGGACAGCGTCAACAGGCCGAATCTGGACTAATTTGTCATGATTCCGGCAGGTAATGAAGAAACCATATTTTACTGTCTAACAGGATTAGAGGGACTAGAAACGCAAGCAGTCATGAAGTTGGGAGACTGAAAGGTTTTGTGTGTGATTTTACGTTGCTTTGTACACATCTGTATGGACTTAAGGTGCAGGACATGACGTCATGTGAAGTTGGCGTTACTCAACTCTTCTGTACACAGCTTAAAAGGAGGATTACATGGTTTCTTTGTGGAGATGTTGTTTTATTTAAATATATACACACGGTCGAGAGTGCAGGCTAATACATTATTGGACAAACTCGGGTCAGTTTGGTATTCAGGGGAGGATTGAACAAGGCTTAATCTCTGTGTTCAACAAATTAAAATGATTTGAAATCCCCTTAACCCAGGCTAATTAAAGCTGGGGGATTTTCCACAAAGTTCAAAGGTTTATTACGGCACCTTAAAATGGGAATATGAAGCTCTATTCAATGTCCTTCACTACCTGTCTTTATTACTAGTTATTTAATTTATTTGTTAATTATTTTGTTTATTATGTATACGACACACAAAAAAGATACATTAACAGCACCAGCTGTACCAGCAGCTTCAGTAACAATGTTTTGGTTCAGCAAAACAAATTTAGAAGCAGATTGTTGATTCATGTCCAACGCAGCATCTGTTGTGTCTCCTGGTTACAAACACACATGGCCGGTTAGTGCTGTTCCCTTGTATTTCTTGATTTTTATTTGTCCAGGCAGCACAGTTTGATTATTCATAAATATCGTACAGAAATATACCACAGTATTATTCATTTAATTACACTTTTATTTAGACCCTTACACTCATGGGTGTTCTCCCACAAGTTGCTATTTCTTTCCTCGCAATCAATATTTCCTATTTTTATTGAATCAATGAGGATATCTTTTGAGATGTCTGTCTGTCGTCTGATTAAACTTTAATTTCGTCTCTTATTTTGACAGAAGTTTGGTTATTTATAGGTTCTTGCTCTATACATTTTCACCATAACTATTTTATATATATATTTTGATATTTGATTTTCCCTCATTTAGAAATCCATTTTAAGTGTTTTGACCTATCAGCACCCAATGTGGTAGGACAGGTGTGTAACAGGACAGGGCTCAGCACACCAGCGCTTGATTTCCTGCAGAATACCTTTCAGAAAGTTGCTGCTTTTTAGAGAAAAAGAAAAATACCATGGGTATGTTTTGTAAAAGCATTATAGTGTCCCACTATACAGTATATACTGTTTGTGGGTCCAGCATTATGTCTGTACATGTAGTAGAATTACATTTAAATGTCTTGGCATGTGTACAAACCAATATCTGGTCAAACTGGATGGCAGCCTGAGCATATTTTCACCCCATATTGGTTCACATTAGACCCATTAGTCCCAACAGCATGTGGAGGCTGGTAGTGGTGGTGTTGGTGAGGGTGGGGGATGAAAGCTGGTGATACATGGCGCATCTGCCATCTGTCCCATCGTGCCAAGTCTCCGGCTGTGTCCTCCTACCCACTTACATAGGCATCCCCCCCCCCCCTTCTGCTAACACACATACACAAAGGCACACACTCAAATACAGCTGGGGTCAGATTCGTGCCAACATGGCTTAGCCTAAGCCGACTCGCTGTGTTTACTGTTATTTATATTGGTTCTACCTGCTTTGCAGCTATGTTCATATAAGGTGCCAACCTCAGGATTGGCTGCATATTATATATTAAGCATATCCTGAAAAAGGATACAAACTTTAATTTATTTTCTCTGTTTTTGTAACGTCCTTCCCGATTAACTCATGTCATGTAAAGACAGAGTGGAACGCGTTGACATGCAGGACCTACCTGCCGTTGCTTTATCTTTTTTATAGGACGATTGATTAGAAGGGTAGAGCCGGTGCAGTTTACAAGCAGTTATGTGTGTTTGAGCGTTTTGGTTGAGTGGGGGTTGGGTGCTGGAATAAAGCAGCTTTGTGCCTTGTGAACTTGAGCCACAAGTGCCAGCTGGCAGGCTGTTACGCAATCACAACAGAGATGTACACATGCAATAGATGCTGCTTGTAGCCACACCGTTGCCTCCACACACTCTTTGCGTGACATCCACACCTCACCTACACCCCCCGGGGCGCTTTACTCTGACTCCACCTGTCCCACAAGTGGGCACACCCACCTCCAGACTGATTGTAGTGAGCAGCCAGAGGACGGGATGGGGTGTAATACGAGGCTGAGGGAGATTATTGCTCCCATCTTCACCTCCCTCTCTTAACTGCCGCGGGATTGACAGCCAGGCTTATGTCAGCGACCTCATTTCCTGCTTGTTTGTTAGTAGCTTGTTTGGGTGCCTGTCCTGATGTGAGCTCCTCAATAACATCTGTGATGAGAGGGAATTTACTCCAATTGTGTAAATGCATTAGCAATATGCATGATTTTTGGATGTTTTGAGATTCAAATGATCTAGAGATTACATTTTTTTTGTACCGGTGTGACAACAACAAGTCATTTTTGGCTGCAGAGAGTCTCGTTGAGTCAACCTCAAGAATGTGTTTACGACGTACTGTCTCCAACGCAAAGTGTGTTCATAAATAATATGGTTACAAACTGTGGGAGTGGCCATATGAAATGCTTTAAGAGCCCTACTGTTTGGGTTTGTTTTAGGAGCTGCCCTAATTACCATATCTTAATAAATTCATTATAATTTTCTTTATAATTCTGCTTTATCAGATGGTACCACCGGAAAATAGGGAGTCTTGATTCAGGTTCGAATTTTAACATTGTGGTTTGCACCTTAACCCCTAGAAGAACCAGTAAAACCCAGCTTCCTGGTTTTTACTGGTGGCTTCCTGCTGACATTTGATCAAAAAAAGGAAAAAAGTCCTCAGGGATGAAGCTCAACGCCGTCTCTGTCTCCACAGGAAGATCTGCGTCCACTGCAAGTGTGTACGAGAGGAGCACGCCGTGCGCTCGGTGCCGGGCCAGCTGGAAAAGATGATGACGAAGCTGGTATCAGACTTCCAGAGACACTCCATCTCCGATGATGACTCAGGCTGCGCCTCCGAGGAGTACGCATGGGTCCCACCTGGGCTCAAGCCCGAACAGGTAACAATAAGGGTGTAGAGCAGACGCAGTCCAACCACAAAAAAAAATCCCTGCTATTGTAAGCATGCCGCACGCTTTCACCTGGACGTGTTCATACATACACAAACAATTAGGTAACCACGGGGGGGATGTTTGTGATTTATGACTGCAATTGTATAGATTGCTCTCGGAATGACTGTCTCTCTGTACTCTATCATTTATGCTCTTTATGTGAACACACTTGTCTCCTCATACAGGTATACCAGTATTTCAGCTGCTTGCCAGAGGACAGGGTGCCTTACGTGAACAGTTTAGGGGAGAGATACCGAATCAAGCAACTTCTGCACCAGCTTCCAGCCCACGACAGTGAGGTAACACCTCCGTCACTGACTTTGGATGTTCTGGTCTTTAGCTTAACACCTGGTGTATCGTTATAGTGTCGTGATAAACCAAACACAAGCACACCATTCAGTCTAGCACATCTGCTAAATCACAATACAACAAAACCTCATTGTTATCCATTCTGAGCTTTCTTTCAATAGATTTTGGATTTTGTTCCTTCTTATACCTTAACATTTTATTTGGAACTGTTTTTGGTGAGTCGCCTCACAGCGAGAGAATCCCGGGTTCCTTCTGTGTGGAGTTTGCATGTTCTCCCCGTGTAAGCGTGGGTTCTCTCCGGGTTCTCCGGCTTCCTCCCACAGTCCAAAGACATGCAGGATGGGGATAGGTTCATTGATGATTCTAAATTGCCCGTAGGTGTGAATGTGAGCGTGAATGGTTGTCTGTCTCTACATGTCGGCCCTGTGATAGACTGGCGTCCTGTCCAGGGTGTACCCTGCCTTCGCCCAATGTCAGCTGGGATCGGCTCCAGCCCCCCCGTGACCCTGAATACAGGATAAGCGGTAGAAAATGGATGGATGGATGTTTTTGGTGATTCATCTTGAAATATCTGCATCTTACCCATCATTGCGATGTGGATGTGGCCCTTGAAGCCAGAAAAAAATGGGTTCATATTCATTTTAAATTAGCATTTATTTAAAGCATTACACATTAAATCCAAAGAATCTTTTGGATGATACAAAACCAGCCTAACTTTAAAATCTAGATGTTTCTAATCTTCACTTTTCGAATTTTTTAGGACCTTTTTGAAAATGACATTATAAGAGACTTTGAACAATACATTTGTTCTAAATCACAGTTACAAAATGACTCTCTGAAGTCACTGAAGCTCAGATGTAAATAAGAATATGTATGCGTCTCCTGCAGTCCCAGTACTGTAACACTCTGGACGAGGAGGAGAAGAAGGAGCTGCGTTTGTTCAGTCAGCAGAGGAAAAGAGAAAACCTGGGCAGAGGCGTCGTCCGACTCTTCCCAGTAACTATGACGGGAGCCATCTGCCAACAGGTAGAGCAACATTTTTACTTATGTCTAGAAAACGTAGCCGATTATACAGTTTCCTTATATAACAAAAGGGAGTCTTGCTGATGGTGAATTGAAGCTATAGATTCTTAGTGATTTCCAGCAGTGCCTACATTTACCAGAATGCACTGTGCACGAGCCAATATGACCTCCAAACGCTCCTCAGCACGCCGCTCAACAGCCGGGAAATAAAACACAGGCAACTTCTGTTGGTCGCGAGGAGCGGCAGCAAATATTTGAGCACAAACTGCAAACTTGATATTTTCACGGCCAAATCTAACACTCCCTTCACACACAAACACTCTCAAGTACTTCTCCTCCAAATGAGCTTCGCTACTCTTGCAACAAGCAGTCGGTGTTTGCTCTCGGCAGTTAAGGTTCTGGAGGCCCTGGCTCGGATAAATACAGTTGAATGTCGGAGTCAGCTGAAACAGTGTGCACTCATATTTTGGGATGCCATTCACCCAGTTTGCCATACAAGCGAAGACAAACTGGTAGCTCTGTTTTTGATTGAGTACGCCCCCTGGCTACCCAGACAAATTCAATTCAATTTATTTATAGTATCACATCACAACAGAAGTCATCTCATTGAGCAGGACTAGAATACACTTGTGATTTTCAGAGTTAACACAATTTCAGAGTCCAAACATCACCCATTACAATCTGGTTTAACTGAAAAAACTGCCTAATAGGCTTTTAGGTATCAACAGTAGTAGTCCATGGCAGCGAGCACAGCCACACCGAGATGCATCCATCCCAACCATGTCGCCGTAGACCAAAAAGCAGGAGTAGTTGAGCAGCCACACAGCAGCAGGTGGAGCTACTACTGTATCTGGTGTTTCCAACATCAGGCAGTCTGCATCGTCAGGACCTCAGCGGACTCTGCTGGACCAGAACGCACAGCCAGACTCCCAGAAGTAATCTGCTGAAATAACAGCCTGCTCTTCTTCCTTACATCCAACTAAGTCACTGTCGGCTCAAACGGCGGCGTCTCCATGCAGGAAGAACAACACAGTTTGCAGTCACGGGCCCACGCTGAGTTTATAGCTTCAATTGACTACATTTACCATCAGTCACATAAAATGTGCCAAATGTTCTCTTTGCCTAATATTCAAACGCATCGGAGCCATGCAGAGAATCTCTTTTTGTGGGTTTGGGAGAAAGTTCAGATGCAAGTAGGCGCAGACTCAGATCAGGAGCCACAGCACTCTGGGATTTACTGGGATTTTGAGTACAGGGCTGTATAAGCAAATTCCTGTCCAACCTGCAACGTTCACCATTTTGTTCAAGGATAAACCATCTAACTTCCTTCCCTCCGCACCGCGCCCCCACCCCAACCAAATCTATTTTTACAGTGTGGCAGGCAGATCTGTGGTGGAGACATAGCCGTGTTTGCCAGTCGGGCAGGACACAATAGCTGTTGGCACCCGCAGTGTTTCCAGTGTGCCACCTGCAGCGAGCTGCTGGTCGATCTGATCTACTTCTTCCAGGACAGACAGATCTACTGCGGCCGACACCACGCTGAGAGGCTCAAACCCCGCTGCCAGGCCTGCGATGAGGTGACTTACAAAGAAACACCAGCCTGTGAATTAATCAACAGTATTGTATTTGATCATTTTCCCTGACCACTGCATATTAGAGGGGGTATCTGCATATTTTTCTGGCACTCTCTTCTTGTTTTGAATGGCTTCTCAGTTTGACTTAAGAGATTAGTTGACGTGGTGGACTAATGGATCCGCCACGACTGACCTACAAGAGTTCTTTAGACCCAGAGGATGGCTAAGCCTGCAACACGGCGCCAATAGTACTCGTTTTTTTTACAACTGATTGGTTTACTTCCGTACCCATGAAATCATCACTGCTGTGCCGAGTGACCCCTTTCTCCCCCTCTCTTCACCTTCTCCTAGATTATTCTGGCAGATGAATGTACGGAGGCAGAAGGGAGATACTGGCACATGAAGCACTTCTGTTGTTTTGAGTGCGAGGCTGCGCTGGGCGGCCAGCGTTACATCATGAGAGAGAGTCGACCGTACTGCTGCTCCTGCTACGAGTCCCTGTACGCCGAGTACTGCGACACCTGCGGAGAACACATAGGTATTGAATTCCGTCTGAAGAAACTCATTCGCCCGGGTTTGTGTTCAACTAACAGCCGTTATCAGGCAGATGTTCCTCACTATTTCTTTACTGTCACTTAAATATAATAAATGATTTAAGCAGATGGAAGAACATTTTCTGGTATTTCTTAACTATGTTTTAATGTATTTTCATTCACTCATTATCTGTTTATACATCAACATTCACTTGGATTCCCATAAAGAAGTTATATCTGTCGCAAGAGCATAAAAAAAATGATGTAATCATGAAACGATTTCCTCTTAGGTATTGATCAGGGTCAGATGACCTACGAGGGTCAGCACTGGCACGCCGTGGAGTCGTGTTTCTGCTGCGCCCGCTGCCAACTACCTCTGCTGGGGCGTCCCTTCCTCCCCCGGGGGGGGCTCATCTACTGCTCCAGGCCCTGCTCGCTGGGCGAGGACCCCAACAACTCCGACTCCTGTGACTCGGCGCTGCAGAGCAAACCGCCTCAGCACAGGCAGACAGCAGAGAAACACCAGCAGCCACAGTGCGGTTCTCCACTGCAGCCACTAGAGGGCATCAAACCTCCTATAACTCACACTGCAGTGGAAAGCAGAGGTGCCATACTCTGATGTTATGTAGGTCACACTGCTAAGAAATACTCTGTCAGTATCTTATACTCACACATGTAACTTCTCTCAGGTGTCCACTGCACTGCTCCAGTTCAAAACGGGCTTCCTTCACCCAGCGGTCACCTTCATCCCAGAGGCTCCTACTCGCCTCTTCCCCACATCCATCTAGGGAATGGCTTAGGTCCATCTTGGCCCAGCGACCTTCCACATTACAGTTTACTGCCAGGGGAATCTGGTGTCAAACGGCCTGTCGCTGATCCTCAGTTCAGGAAAATGGAAATACTGGACTAACTGGTCTTAATTCGAGGGGAACCTCTACTAAGGACTGTAGGAACTGGGTGGAAAGGACGAATCAAGTAATGCAAGGTATCAGAAATCAGCGATGCTTGATACAAAATAAAAACCTGTTTCATTATTCTATGTCTCTATATTTCATCTCACTGTCTTAACGACAACGTGCCCTCTGATTTTCTCTCCGCAGTGTTTCCTCCTCAGAAAAAGTCCAACCTCATTTCCCCTGACTCGCCTCCCCCCCCGCCCATCCTCCCACCTCCTCTGCCCCTTAAGTCTCGTGACTTGATGCCTCTGGACTCACCCGCACCAAACCTCCCCCAACTAGTGGACAGACCATCTGATTCTTCGCCCCCGCTGTCTCGCAGCGGCACAGCCCGGGTCAGCTTCAGAGAACCAATCAGCAGCAGCTACTCTGTAGACGAGGACGAGGATGAAGAGGAGAATGAGCAGGTGCTGCAAGAGGGAGAGGAGGTCCAGCAGGAGGAAGATGAGGTGGAGGGAGGATTCGGAAGCAGGTTGCATCTACAGAAAGGCATCCCACCACAGATGGATCTGCTGGGTGAGAAAAGGCCTTGAAAGAGATGAAAATTAAACGTAACATTTGAGAAGGAGGTTAGTTTTGTTGATATCATGATTTTTATCTTTACCCAGATGGATCCTCTTACCACCAGCGGAGTTTGCGGCGAGGGTGGAGCCGCTGCCGCATCGCCTCCGACCCCGCTCTCCACCCGGGAGCAGAGAGACGTTCCCGACACTCGCGGCACGAGCGGCCCCGGCTAGACACCCTGGACTGGAGGGGCGAGAAAGAGAAGGACAAGCGGGGCTCCGCCATCGACTCCTCACTGACCCTTCAGATGGGCCAGTACAAACATGAAGACTCTTGCTCCACGTGCTCTTCGTCCTCGGACTCCGGGGAAGAGGGCTTCTTCCTGGGACAGCCCATACCTCTTCCTCCACAGCTCCGACAGCAACTACCTGAGGGGAGCAAAGACAGAGAGGGAGAAGAGGAGGAGAGGGAGGTGCAGAGGGACTGGGGACTGAGAGGCAGCATAAGGCGGAGGCGAGCTCACAGCTTTGGTGCAAAGGACAAAGATAAAAACTGTGCTATCTCTTAACCACTAGCATG
This sequence comes from Chelidonichthys spinosus, assembly GCA_029853015.1. NCBI lineage: Eukaryota > Metazoa > Chordata > Actinopteri > Perciformes > Triglidae > Chelidonichthys > Chelidonichthys spinosus. The sequence goes on along the minus strand of CM056829.1, from coordinate 6,897,527 downwards.
AAAACACCACATGCTATTTTCTAAATGATGGTGCACAAGAAGGACTAATGGCCCTTTATTACTCTGGTATTCAAGCTGTTTGTCAGTTTTATGATGGTGATGTAGAGTTTAATCCAATACAGACTATTCCAAAGGTGACCAACAGACATGGTTGCTGACACACTACTACTAAAGTATTGACTGAGAAGTGATGAACGTGGAGTGATTATTGTAACTCGTCTTGTAACATCTAGGAGAGGACTTCCTCCTCCGTGTTTATTTGAACACCAACAGCCAACCGCTGAAGTTAAATGATCACCATCATTTTCATATGCAAACTTACAGTAGCACGTTAAACCCAGAACCAACAGCTCATTCCTCCGTCAAGGTTTGTAAAAGGAACAATAAATATATCTTATTTTGTAACCGTTTCTCTGTGCTCTTATGTGCAATTTGTATACGACTGTAATATATTACAGTTAAGAACACTACATGGACAACTGTTGTGGTAGTTTTGGGATTGACAAAGTATCACACAAAGGAGAATTTGAGGGGGTTTCATTTGTTTCAACGTTTAAACACATTCATGTCTCTGATTAAAAAGAACACTTGTATGACTTTAAGGTCATTTTTTTTTTATATATACTTGGTGTAGGTCACGATTCTTTCTTGTTTTATCTCGGTTAAAAAGAAAAGATTATAATTTCTGTTTCCCAGATTGTGCGAGACAATTTTATGATAATAAATGTGACTAAATTGTTTGTCTTGCTTTGCGTACTTCATTCTGCGTATTTCAACATTCAACATAGACCTTTGAACAGTTTGTCAGCATGCAGATGAGCCATGACTCCTTATCACCCAGCCCAGCGGTGTGCAACAATGGCCGGGTCATGTGACTAAAAAGAAGTCAGATTATTTCCTTGTATGAGGGCTGTTGAACCAATCGGTGGGAGGGGGGGCGGGGCTCAGGAGGAGCACACATGAGTTGTCAAACAGGTTTGTCTTGAGCTGCTAACTCTTTTCAAACACATTCACACACATTCTCCTAAGCAGGACGGCACGGTGCGTTCGCTGGCCTCACGGGAAACTCAGGAGAGGATCAGGCGATCAACAGGGAAGGACAAGGTGAGTTTTGTGGAGAAATGCCTAAGATAAAAAAAAAAAAAATCAAAGAAAAACTGGAACAGCTTCATAGAAGCAGAGTTGAGCTTGTCAGGACATGACTGGTGGAGGCCTTGAGTACATGTGGGACATTTTTCTGTTGTTTACCTGCCCCCCTTTGTGTTTCTCAATCTCTCCTGCTTCGCTCCATGTTTGTCATTTACTCTCAGTGGCAGAACATGCTGGCACTTGACTCAGAAAACATTACATTAATGGCTTTATATTTGTTTGTCTGACCCACCTCCTGACATTCCTCTTTGCTTTGTAATAATACACCAGCCTGCCACCGTTTTAATGATACACACGGTGCTGGTTGTCTCTGCCCTTTGTGTGAATCCGTAGCCTTCAGGTAACGAACGGAGATGCAGAAAGGGTCACAGCTCTGTCAGCAGGAGTTTGGCCCGGCTCAGACTGGAATGGCAACTATGTGGAGAATGTGACCGGCCAATGCAGACTATTTCAATGTCACACGGTCTCTTCAGCATGTACAGAAGGGCAGGGAGACCGCCTTATACCAAGTTCATTATTGTGACCTTCGCCAAAGTTCGAGGCTTAACGCTTTGGCACACAAAGAGGGATGCTTAGTGGACCCGGTTGTTATGACTTCACTTTACCCTCGTGGTTCAGCAAGAAGCCCACTACGGACCTTGGCAACTGGCTGCTGTATTTAAAGATGAGGAGCCATTGTTCCCATAGCAGCTGTTGGTGTGTGTGATCTGCTCTGCATTGCCTCCAGACAATAGCTTGTTGACAGCTGTCCTGATGCACCTCCCCACCACACACACACACACACACACACACACACACACTCTTTTCACAGGCCTTCTACTGAGTGAAAATCAAGTGGCAGTTTTATTGTCTATTTGTCGACAGAGATGGATGACTGAGGGGGATTGTTAGGATACGTCTGTGTCAGCAGCGAATGACATTGTAAGACGGAGAGGGCTTCGAGCGGGTGATTGGCTACGGCCTCAAAGAAAGGGGCGGGATCACGGGTGGAGGTGGCTGTGTCCCGTCTGTGTAACAATACTGAAAGTGCCTGAGGAAGACGCTTGTTTTTTTCATGTACATGTTTTATTGACTTTCGTCTGAGTTCCTTATTGAGCTGACTGTCTCTTTTCCGCAGGAAGTCCAAATGAGAAATGGAGTTCAACTGAGATGCTGAGACTGCATCTCCATTTCTGCAGAACTGGGAGATTTATTTCAAGCTGGCCCCAAAAAGAAAAAAGCTGTGAAGAGACGACTACTAATCTCACAAAATGCCTTTGGAGGCTCTCCAACGCCCCGTGAGGCAGCCGGCGAGGACTGCTGTAGCTGCTACACCGCCACGCTTGCGGCCCAAGGGGCCAGTGGGGCCCGTGGGGCCGGACTTCTACCGGCAGTTCAAGACGGCAGCGGGCCGACCGAAGCAGAGTGCAGTGGAGAGACTGGAAGCAGACAAGGCTAAATATGTCAAGAGTCAGGTGGCTCTTTCTAAACAGCAGCCGGTCAGGGCCCCTGAAGTGCGTAAGCCCCTGCTGAACCGCGGCACGGCTCTGCAGCCCACCAGGAAGACCCCCGCCCAAACGAAAACAAAGCAGGAGGGGGTCCAGCTAGACCTGGAGCATCTGACTAATCTGATCAGCGGTGTGAATGATGGTGCTGCTGCCAACTCAGAGGACCGTAGAGCTCCTGGTGGTGCTGCCCCCTCACACAGCTCTCCTAGCCCCACACCTGCAGGGGCTCCACAGAAGAAGGAGAGGCCATGTCCGCCCCCTCGCCCTGACTGGTCCAGTCCAGCTAAGGTGAGATTAAAAGCCTCGGGACCTGCCAGGGTAGAGAGTCCTGGCTCTCCAGGGTCCCCAGCTGCAGGGACCGTGCGTAGAGTGGACGTCATGCCTCAGGCCAGTCCTGCGAGGACGCCCTGTAGACCCCCTCAGTACATCCGGCAGCCCCTACAGCCCATCCCTTTACACTCCCAGTTTCCACTCCGCCCGGCTGCTTCACACCTGCGTCTCTTCCTCACCAGAACATCACCACATTCTTCTCCTCTGAAACCAGTCGTTGCTCCATCTAAACCTGACGATCCTCCCTCCTCTCCAGCCGATACCCCCGTCCCAGTTCCACCTCCCACCGGCCTTGCCGTCTTCCCTCCCCCGTCCCCGGCTATAACCCGTTTGTCCTCCTCCAGCTCCAGGAAACGCCCGTCTCTCACCCGGTCTAAATCGGACATGAGTGACCGGTGCTCTCGAGCCGGGACGGAGCTGGAGCGCTTCTTCAACCTGTGTGGTTTGGACCCCGCAGACCTCCAGTTGACTGGGTCTACGTCTGACATTGTGTCCATGGCCCGGTTCCGCAGTGTGAGCGCCCCGGGGTCCGAGTGTGCGGCCTCTAATAAAGAAGATGAAGAGGAGGAGGAGGGGGCCGGCAACGCCGCCGAGCGTGTTCCCTACGGGGTTTCTGTCATTGAGAAAAATGCCAGAGTGATCAAATGGCTGTACGGCCTCCGTCAGGCCAAAGACAATGCAAGCAAGAGCACCAATTTATAGGCTGGTGTTGGATGGTCAATAAGATGTAAAAATGTGTCAAAACTGCATAACACAAGGAGGACTGATCTTATGATTACACTGATCCTAGTGATGTATATGATGAGATGATGCAATCTGTCTGTCAGGTAATTTGTTTCCATTTGATTTTTTTTCTATTTTACAAAATTAGACATTTTTGTTATTGGAAACAGATTGTTATTTTTTAGAAAGTCTTCTGTTATTTTGTTGAATGTTTTGTGTAGTCTCTGTCTCATCATGTGGAGGTCAGAGCGTCACCTCCGGTCACAATCATGTAGGTGGACAGAATTAAAGAATGAATGCTGAAAGCATCCCGTTTGGCACTGATGTCTTTTCAGAGAATCACTGATTCAACCCAACGCTAATAATGCTTTATCCTCAGAGTGATCACAGGGTTTACATTCCTCACAAAATGTTTTCATGGAATTATCTGTATTATAAGACTGCTTGAATTGGTTTACATATTGATGGAAGTTTCACTGCTGTTCCACAAGAGGTCAGAGCTGTACGTCACTTCATCAAGGAGTGTCTGTTTTCTCAGAGTCCAGTGAAAACTATGGCCTTTCCCCCCATTCTCAGAAGACATTTCAACTGATATTGAGGAAATATTAACACTTTTTCGAAATGTTTAGATCGTTTTGTTTAATTTTGCATCTCTAGTTTGCTGCATTTTTTTCTTATTAAAATATTAAAATAAAATAAGAATAATAAAAATAAGAATACTAAAATATTTGATGATTATCGGGACAATATTGTAAATCAAGATTATTCTTTCCTGGATAATCATTACCAGTAGAACCAGTAGAAGGTATTTTAACCTCAATTGATCTTTAGAAAACAGATATTGCGGGTAAACTATTACCATTTTCTAACAAATACAGTAAAATTCTGATTTCCTTCATCACTAATGAATCGTGTTTTGTCAGGGATCAGATACAAGCTGTTGTTTAGCCAGTTCATTCATTCTTCCTGTAACCACGAGCAGGTGGGCTGGATGGCGGCGCCTCTCTTTGACAGATGAAGGAGTTGTTCAACCAGATTTCAGTGTCAAACCAGAGGGACTAGAACTGTGTGAGAGCTACTGGGGAAGACTGGCGGTCTGAGTGTGGCGTTATTATTCATAACTTCATAGGATGAGTTGTCTTAAGGATTTTACGAATCAAGTCCAGGCCTTAAAGAGTCATTTAATAAGACAGACCTCAGACAGAAACTCATGCAGTGAAAGTCAGCAGAGGGTAAGTTTTCCCTGCTTTTGCATTCATAATCAAAACTAGACTATATTCATATAACAGGCAAATATTAATATTTTCAGTGTCGATTTTGTAGGAGTCATTTGTAATACCTCAGCTAAAAGTATTACTTCATGTCATACTCTCTAATGTGACGTGCAGTGGATGATCTTCTTTTTAATCAATACAGCACATTATAACGTTCTCTGGGTTCTAGGATGCATTATTAGGCACAAAAGCACACTTTTAAGAGTTAGCAAAATAAAACTATTTTCAAAATAAATTCCATTGTTTCGATTAGATAAACAACAGCTGGGATCGGCTCCAGCCCCCCGTGACCCTGAATACAGGATAAGCGGTAGACAATGGATGGATGGATGGATTAGATAAACAGAAAAGGCCTGCTCCTGTTATTGCACTCAAACTAGCTAACAAAGCTAACAAAAAAGAAAATTGACTGTGATTTACCTCGAGTTGTAGTCTTTATCCTTCCATATTCCCTATAATATTATGCTTTGCTTTGAGAAACACCTGGTATGTGTCTTTTCCACCTTCCTGTCTCTGGTCCCCACAGGGGTCGGGGGGGATTCCTCTGGCCAGAAAGGTGTGTTATGCTGTGGGCGAGGTCCCATATCAGATTACCTCAGCAGCTATAAGTGTCTCCCAGCAGATTTTTCTTCTGGATGTTGTGCAGGTACCGGAGTTTAATGCTGTTCTCACAAACGGCACAAATCTGTGTTTCTTAAATCATACTTTCAAAATAAAGCACCTTATATTGACAGATGGAGGCCTCCTACGTCTCCATGATTCTCTTCGTGAGTCGGGTCTGGGATGCTGTGACCGACCCTCTGGTTGGATATCTGGTGAGCTGCAGTCACTGGACGCCCATCGGCAAACTCACTCCATGGTTGGTGGGCGGAGCTGCATGTTTAACACACTTCCTACTGAATTAGTCTACAGTTGATCTACCATGTTTATCCCCCAGGCTGATGCTTTCCACTCCATTTGCTATCCTGTTCTATCTGCTGCTGTGGTTTGAGCCCCGAGGTTGGACATCTCAGGGTGCCAGCGTGTTGTGGTTCCTCACGGCTGCCTGTCTGTTCGAGACCCTCATGAGCGTAAGTCAGTGTGTTACAGCGGTTCTTGCTCAGACCGTGCTCATACTTTACTTGAAAATGTAAAAAAAAATTCTACTTGAACTTTGAGAGGGACATAGAGAGCATTTACATAAAAAGGACACATGATTGGTTATAGTAAAAGTACAATACTATTTTTCAAAAGGGGTCTAGTTGCGTCTAGATGAATACTCAGCAGTTTGACCAAACAATGATGACTTCTCTATAAATTTTAGAGGCCCGAAGAGGTAAAATTATCCAATATTTCACACAGAATTTTTTTCATAAAGAAGTAAAAGAAATGGTGTGTGTATATCAGAATATTGTTTTCTTCTTCTTTCCTCTCAGTAATCTTCTCATGACCCCTCAGATTTATCTTGTGACCGTTTTAGATGCAGTTATGTACTTTTGAAGACGGGAATTTACATTTTCTAACATTGTTGTATTTTTTTGTTGTTGTTGTACTTATTCCTTAAATCATCCGTCCACCGTCTTGGGGCTTCTGTACACTTTCACCCTCATTCACCCTCCTCACGTCACCATGGTGACAGAAGTTCACACTAGTCCTCTTGTCACTGTTGCCATTTTGCTCTGAGCGGTGTCACTATGGCGATGGAGTTTCCACACTGCTTGTGTGCTGTCTGTTGGTGTCATGTTTTCCCCCCCTGTCATCCGTTCACAGTGCTACAACATTCCCTACCTCTCACTCAACATGTTCCTCGGGGGAGATCACAGAGACAGGGACACTGCCACGGCCTACAGTAAGAGAACCGACATCTCCGATGGTCATAAAACAACAATGTAAACCAGGATTTCCCCTCTGATGCATCACTATCGTTTTCACTGTGTGGACTATATAGCCTACTTTTCCCCAAAATAAAGGAGCTTAATAGCCAAATGCTTCCACCACTGCACTTCTTCTCTCCTTCTGTGCTTGTTTGGCAGGAATGAGCGTGAAGATGGTGGCCATGCTGTTGGCCTCTGTAATGCAGGGTCAGGTCGTAGCAGTGTACAACACAGAAAAGCAAGAGGCCTGTCAACATCTGGACCAGGCTCTTGAAACACCTCAAAGCACGTTTTCACCACCGCTCCAGGAAACGGTAGATAAAACGTGAAAAAAAAAGCTGTCCCTCCGGCTGAGCATGAGATAAGACTTGTGTTTCTTTAGCAGCCCTGCAGCATTGTAGTCCCACAGCTATCTTGTTACCCTGTAATTTACTGTTCTTAGCTCAACACAGGCTTTGTTGTTTGTTCTCCTTCTTACCAAGGGTTACCCTTACATTAGCAGACACAACCATGTTGGTATTTCACAATTAAATATAGTGCTGGAGCTATTGCGCACATGTTAGCTTAGCCTAGCATAAAACAACAGTAACGCTAAGTAGCTAGCCTGTCCCTGCCGCCTACTAGCACATTTAAAAATGACTAATTAGCACATTATATGTATTTCTTCAAAATCAAGTGCCTAGTAGGTTGATTTTGTCTCTACAAACCAAGTCAGGCTAGCTGTCACAGTCAATGACGATTAGCTAAGCTTAGGATAAAAGCTAAAATAACTAGATAGCCTGACTATAACAACAAATATCATAAAAGCACATTTAGCGTTCACTAATTAAACATTTTTTGTTTGTTTTTTTGTTTGTTTACGTTTTGCAAAAACTGAGTGCTGGTAGACTTTTGTTATCTACAAACCAGGTAAAGCTAGCAGCTTCCCCACATTTTATGCTAATACGCTAATATTGAACGTTAGCTGGCTAAGTGACAGATGAGTGGAAGGTAGCCTATGAATATTGTGTATATTAAAATGCTTAATAATGTTGATAATAATGCTATAAAACAATTCAGTCACATTACTTACATGATGTTAAGCAGTGAGGACTGTTTATGTACCTTTGGGGTTTGTTGGCAGCAAAATATTGTGCTTTATTTGTCTTTAATTATTAATGTGTGTTTTTTGCCCCCAGCGTGAGTATTTCCTGACCTCGGCTCTGATCATGGGTGCCTTGTTTTTCCTCTGCAGCCTGGTTCTCTTCCTCGGGGTGAAGGAGCAGAGGGGTGAGTCATTCAATGTTACTGGTTAAATACTATGATTATGTTCAATTAAGAGACAAAGGAAATGAGAGCATTACATTATACATATTATTTTGGGGTGTTTTTTCCAGGCCCTCTTTGCTCTGATGACAAAGTGCGACCGCCCTATTTGACCTCGCTGAAGATGCTGATGTGTCACATTCCTTTCCAACGACTGGTGCTTGGGTTTGTGTTCAGTGTGCTGGCATTTCAGGTACAATTTGAGCTCATGGCTGTGTTGCATGCCTCACAACATAATATAATAATCCTTATATCCTCTGTAGTAGTGTGTGTGTACATGCATGTATTTACTTTTTGGTCTTGGTTATCAAAGCATGATATATTATATTATTATTATAATGTCCCGTATCGCTTTCTTCTCAGGTGTCCTTGGGTAATTTTGCACTTTTTTGCAGCCATGCTGCGGGTCTAGGAGCCCACTTCCAACACCTCTTACTGGTTCTACTGGTAAAATGCAACAAAAAAGTTGTTTGTATTTGCAACACATTTTAAATTTCAAATGAGTAGGTATCAATATGTTTGCAGGCTTCTGCCTCAATAGCAGTCCCTCTGTGGCAAATAGTTCTTCTGAGAATTGGAAAAAAGGCCACGCTTTTCATCGGACTATCAGTAAGAACTCACACATATGCTTGTATAACAATCTCAACAATGAGAGTACATTTCCACACCTTCGAACCTCTTCTTGTCTCTAAGGCATGCTCATATCTCCCTCAGCTCTTCATCCCTGCAGTGATCGTGGTCGCCTGCGTTCCCAGTAACCTGCCAGTCTTCATGATTATGTGCGTTCTGATGGGATTCAGCGTGGCGACCGTATTCTTGCTACCCTGGTGAGTCAGCTCCCAGCGAGCACACGCCGTTCTAAAAACCTTTCCAAGACCGCCTGTCAGATGTAATCAGTATCAGAACTGGATGTTGTGCACATGAATCTTTCACATTGCCTCTACCAGACCCTGGCCAGTGATGAATATTCTAGCGATGATGTTTCTTTATTGACTGGTCAGTTCACTATGTCGACTTGTTCTGTGTCCGCTCCAGGTCTATGCTCCCAGATGTGGTGGACGACTTTGCTGTGAAACACCCCTCCTGCAAAGACCTGGAGCCCCTGTTTTTCTCTTGTTACGCCTTCTGCAGTAAGCTAGCAGGAGGCCTGTCTGTCGGCATCTCAACCCTATCATTACAGTGAGCCAACCTTGCGTCTACTCACTTCATGTGTTGTGCGTGTCTGTTTCCATCACATTTTGTTTTCTCTACTCATCCGCAGGTTTGTGGGCTACAGAGCTGGTGCCTGTCACCACGGCGACGGAGTGGTGACTGCTCTGATTGTGCTGTTCTCGCCAGTTCCCATTGCACTCCTGCTAATAGGGATGCTCTTTTTTCGCTCCTACGCCATCAGTGAGAGGCGATGTTTGCAGCAGGAACAGCTGACCACAATTAAGTATGTGACTTTTTTTTGGGATGAATTAGAAGCCAAAAATGTTTCCCCAACATGTCATCTTTAAAGTAACAACCTATCAAATGATGAAAGATCTCACTCATAATAATGAATCTACATGTTAATTGGTTATTGGTTAAAACAAATGTATAGTAACACATGCATGTTTTGATGCTATTTCAGTCATTTTTCTTTTTATCCGTCATCCAGCCCAGAAACTACATCAACATCGTTGGACCAAAGAGAAAACGCAGAGCAGCCGTCGATTCTGCAGCCCCATGCTGGTGCGACATTGACTTCACATAACAACAGAAAGGCCGACACATTGTACAAGTCAAATTCCTCCCCAGGTTGTTACAATGATAATAAAACATGCTCAGTCAAGTCCTCTGTCCGTTCACATGCATCAAAGAGCTCTGCTGGAGAATACAGCACTCAGTCAAATTTAAATCCTCACCTCAACTCACCCCAGCATGCAAGAGGAGATAAACTGGTCAGAAATGTTCCTGAGAAAGATCCCGGGTCTTCCTCAAGCAGGTCAAAGGTGAGATCTAAAGTGTCATGGGTATAGTCAGATAATAGCTTCATTCAGTGTACATGAGAGTGGATTTCACCTTTACACCTAACGATCTCGTCAAGAAAACAAAATAATTCCCAAAATGTTGCTATTCCTTTTAAATAGTCAGTGAACAGACAAATAGAAACCTACGCACATTGCAACACAAGCCAATACATCATGCCTGTAAAATTACTTTTGAAATATTTTTGTCATATTCATACTGTGACGGAGAGATGCTGAATCAAAGCAAAGGTTTCATAAAGGTGGCATTAATATGGCTGGATGACTCTCCTTTCAATCCCACATTTTTTTAATGTAATCTGATGTTACTTCATGCCATGAATCTGAATTTTTTTCCCAATCCATAAATGTACATGCATTAATGTGTTAACTTATTTCTATATCACGCCACCTTTTTGTGTAATAGTAGCCTACTTATCGTATCTATCCAGGATTGTGTGGAGGGTTTCATTTTTAATACTGAAAACTGAGAAGGTTGAGAAACGCTCAAGTGACTGTGGTGAAAAAAAATACAGAATGGGCCTTTAAATAAATGTTCTTTAATGTGTTCTTGTTTTCGTGAAAAGTCCCGTAAATAAACCCCATGAATATGCCTTACATTATTTTGAAGCTGCTTTGTAAATTGCATCCCATGTGTCTCAACAGCATTCCTTTCGTTGTGCTGCTTGATTTAATTGTATTGTCTGTTTAAAATGGAGGCTTTTGCTGTCCTTGTGGTTTACTTTGCCTATTTTTGTGGAAATGATAGAAGCATTGTAAATTGTAAGTGGACAACTCTTGTCGTCATTGTTTGCAACATGTGCTTGGATGTTTCATTAAGTGCTTTATTTTCAACACAATGCAATTAAATTTATACATTGGGTTGAACTTTATATTAAGTTCTGGTGGAAGCCCCTTAAACACTTACTAACAACAACATGGTGGTAAAATACCTTTCCAAGGTTGAAAAATGATCAATTAAGTGATTTAGTTAGAATTTTGTCACAATGTTTATGAAAGGTTTTAATTTCCAAATAAGATTCGTTTATATATTTTTATTTTATTGGGGTGGGGGGTCACTGGGTGCCTTCCTCCCCCCCCTCATCCATGCCCACCCGCCCGTCAGCAGGCCGCCCCTGCCTCCTGCTTCCGCTCCTACCGTCGGGTGGTCAAGAGGAAGGATACAGAAGAGCAAAGATGGGAGTAGAAATTGAGACCATAACTCCGGGCGACGGTGGGAATAACTGACCTTCTTTAACGACTTGATACCAATAGACCCCACAGGCTGTACGGCTCGGTGTTATTCTCGCGTTCTCTTATTTGTCTCTTTATTTCCAGGACGGACATTTCCGAAGAAGGGGCAGCGCGTCGTGGTGCACTATGTCGGTGAGTGTGGAGGCTGGACTGGTACCGATGCTAACGTTGGTGGATGCAGCTGGTAGATCCGGACGCTTCGTGTTTTTTAATTTTTTAATTTTTTAATGTTTTAATAAACAACACGCAGGCCGTTAACGCGAGTCGTTACCGATGTGAACACCCGTTGTTCGCGTCACATAGTGCGACCAGGGAGAAACGGTGTATTTTTAAGCTAGCTAGCTAACTAGCCACATATCGCTGCTTGTGACGGCTAGCAGCCAAGCGTTCAAAGCCGTGTTTACCGTCAGCATAACAAATCAGTTGTTTGTTCGGGTAACGTTAGCCCCCCCCCCCTCCCCGTATGCTAACCGGTCCCATGAAGCTAGTCGGGTAACGTTAGCTCGCCTCTCCGTTAACCGTTATGAGGCTAAAGTGGGACTTGTCAGCAACCCGAGTCGATTGCCGATGTGTGTATATGTATGTATGTATGTGTGTGTGTGTAAATGTATTTGATCAGGCACACTGGCAAACGGGCAAGTGTTTGATTCGTCGAGGTCCCGGGGGAAGCCGTTCAGATTCAAGATCGGAAACCAGGAGGTGATTCGTGGTTGGGAAGAAGGAGTAGCGCAGGTGAGCTGAGCTAACTTTGACTACAGCTGCTCATCATGTTAACAGCCGTGTGTGCTATTTGATTGAACGGCAACAGCAATACATCTGCACATCATTTCACACATCCTCCATGTGGTGAACTTTTTCCACAATCCTGCACCAAAATATTAAATATATATATATATGTTTTGCATGGTTATATTTGCATTTTGAAACTGTATTTATGATTGCTTGCAGTTGTCTTTTATCTTTTAATGTTCTCTTCTTGACTATCCTTGTAGGCCCATGTGAAAATGTGCATGTGTACATGTGTGTGTTCATTTGCAAACAAAATATTTTACTTTTTTTTTTTTTTTTTTTTGCCCCTCAATGTTTATTATGTCCAATCCATGGATATCAATCAAGCTGGTGTTATTCATTTAAAAATGGCTCAAACTCAACATTTCTACATCTCCACAGATGAGCGTAGGTCAGCGAGCAAAGCTGATTTGCTCACCAGACTTTGCTTATGGCCAAAAAGGGCACCCGGGGATCATCCCGCCAAACGCCACTCTCACCTTCGACGTGGAGCTGATCAGTCTGGAAGCCTGAAACCTGTGCACTCACTTTGTTGAATTCCACTCAAACTTTCAGGGTGAGAAGTGTTATTTTGTTTTTGATTATTCGTACGTTCATCACGATTGCGTGCCTCATATGTTGTTGTTTCTAGAACTGTTAATACATTTACTTTGTACATATGTACAGTGGCTAAATATAAAATTATGTAATTTAGATCAGTGGTTAGAGATTAAATAGTATGCAAATAACAAGCTTTAGTCTCCTCTCTTGCCTCACCTACTTAAGCGCAGCACTAACAGCCCTTTTATTCACTGCAGGTTGACTCCTATCTCGGGAACACAAGAGGCAAAATGTTAACAGATGAATCCTGCCTTTGATCCCTGCATAGGACCTATGTCTATATCTTCACTGTTCACTCTCCTTTCCATTTAACACAAATTGTGTTCCTTATTAAAATGTTATCCTCCATACTATACTTTAGGGTCCATACAGTAATAAGTCATAGGCCATCCCATGTATTTTGTCATATTCTGCTATGTATTTTTATGGTGATGTTTTTTTTTTATTTTTACTTAAACATTTCCAAGTTGTGTCTGCCGTCAGGACCAGATTTTGGATAAGTGTCATAAGTATTGCATCAAGCTCATTCCTTTTGGCTTTGTGGCCTTTACACTAAAATTGTTTTGCTTGCGGGTAATGAGTTGTCTTGGATAAAAAAAATAAGAATAAATTGTTTGACACAATGATATTTCTATGAATGACCTTTTTGTGATACTTGTTAGGGGGTTAATTCAAAGTATGGAATACATTGTAACCGGGGATTCATATATCAAGCACACGATTGCCATGAACAGCCTACAGGTCTCTGCAGATGTATGATTTTCTTTGTCTATACTGCAGCGTCGGTTCTTAATTTAAAGAGTGAAAAGACTATTGTTCAAACACTCACACAATTGGACATCTTTGGTCTTGTTGACAAATATTTGCTCACTGGTAAAATGTTCCTAAACTTGCATGGTAAGTCCCCCTACAAAGATTTGTAGGCACATCTTGTGATTATCGTTGTTTTGAAGGAGTTGTGTGTAACGAGCTGTGGATGTTGTAAAAGGTCTGTTCCTTACTCTAAACATTAAAAGAGTAACACAAACTGATATTTTCCTTCCATATTGAATAATTATTATAACTCACTGTTTAACATTAGTATTCCCTTTTAAAATAGGCTATATCATCCTCACTTATTAATGAATTCATATTTGCTACACATGCTTTAATATAAACACGATGGAAGTGCATTTTATTTAAGAAGAGAGGAAATACGTTATGGTTTCTTTGTTTCCTTCATTTGAGAAATGTACTTATTGTAAGTCGCTTTGGACAAAAGCGTCTGCTAAATGACCTAAATGTAAATACCCGGGGGTGTTTTGCGGTATTCTTTCTCTGCGTTTTGTAGTACAGTTACTGTCACTATTTCATTGCTTTTGAATGCACAAGCTGATGGAAGGTTTAGTTTTTCATGGAGAAGGATGACGAGAAAATTTGAGCAAGAAGGAAATGTAGTAGCCGAAGTCTCACAAATTGGAAATATGAAAATAATGAAGTTCCAACATTAAATTATGCGCCGCTCCAACCATAGATAAATTACTTTATTATCCATTTGAAGGTTCCATTTTCATCTATTCGTCTGCCTTCGCTGAACCATTAAGATCATTATGATTAAACAACCAGCAAAGCCTCACTGGAAAGATCCTCGAATGCTAAAACATTGCTCTTTAAGGCTGAAATCAGTAACCACACACACTGAATCTCATAGTTTGTAGTCACAATTGAGCCGTTTCTGTCCACACACAAAAGGGCCACTTGTAAGATGAGTATTCACCACTATTGTACATACAGTACATCATTATTAGAAACTGCAATACAGTGCTGTGGAAGCAACCTTCACTGGTGCAAAGTATTATTCTTTACTCGCAGCTGTGCACAAATCATGTAAAATTAGAAAATATGTCCTCTTATCAAAAACATTTATCTCCTCATGAAGTCTGTAAACAAAATCGCTCATCCAAGTCCTTCATTCATTCCGCTGCTTGGATCCCAATCTTCTGTGCGTTATATATTAATTCATATTAATATGTGACACAACCAGAATAAAGGCTAAAGCTAGAAGCAAAGCGCCTCATTTGGCATCATCTCTATTTTACAAATTTAGGCCGTAAACTGACGATTTTTGCTATTCATTATTTTCAAGTTCGCTGACGCACAACTAATCCTAGCGAGCAGAAAACTAGTGTTTATGTTTAAGATAAATGTCCCAACAGGATCAAAGAAATAGTCTGTACAGTTTTAAACTCCCATGTTTTTTTTTTTATTGGCAAAAATATCAGCGATCTGTCTGTTTTGCACCCGAGAACTAGATTTGATGCACATGCTTTTTAAAAAGGTAAAAGTCCCAACAGCTTTCAACCACATTCCGTATCTTCATGGGTGTAAATGACTTTGCTGCCTACATTCACTGTGCCTTTCATCTATGAACAGCTGCTGCACAAGCACTGACTGTGATGTATTTGTTGATGTGACCTCGACTCTCCCCTTTTCATTTGAAGATTTTTAAAACAATAAGATAAAGTAGAGAAGCATTCAACTTCAGACATCTTCTCTTCTACTTATTTTAAATGATAAACTGAATGTCTTTGCCCAGAGGATACCATCTAAATCCAGATAGGGGCTTTTTAATTCAAGCATGAGAACCCAATCAAACTGGCTTACATGCACATTTCAAAAATGGAACCCCCCCCAAAAAAAACACAAACTGCAGGTAGTAGCAGTATGTATATTTGAGTTATTAAATAATGTACAACTAAGCCTTTGTTCTCTAAGGCAAGGCATGACCACAAAATCACAACGGTAAAATCTAGAAATCTGATAAGAGGAGACCCTAACCCCTTGCTGTGGCTGCAGAGGTTGGGAGTTGGATTGTTAACGTCAGAGGATGCAGGAAAGTCTCAGATCGGTGTAGTTCCATTCATGCTGGCGGGCCCGCGTCCCCTGACCGCGCCCCTGCGACGAAGCGAGTGGAGGGCCACGGCGCAGCAACCTCTCAGCAGGGAGCCGATGTGATAAACGGGCATGACTTCCCGCGGTGCCCCTCGACACAGCCACGCCATGGTCGGGACCACCGGCATGGCCAACGCCAACAGATCCACCAGAAAGTACCGGCTCCAGTGGCAGAGCTGAGGCGAATACCCATCCTCGTTCCTCCCTTCAGCTCCATCCTCGCCGTCCTCCTCCACCTCCACCACTACGGCGTCGTGCCTCTCTGGGAGCGGAGCTTTAGGGTGGGGCTGGCAGGTGTGAGGCTCCGCTGGCATCCTCGTCACCTCCTCTGGATTGTCGGGTGGTCCGCTGTGTGAATGCTCGGGAGGGAAGACAGCCGGTAAAGGAGATGGAATGAGCTGTGGTTCTGAGGGGGTGATGTCCGCTGAGGACAAAGAAATGATGCTCAGCTCCTCGACGCCGCTTTCCTCACACAGCCAGGTCATGGTTGGGCTGCAGGCCTGGGAGCGCACCGCCGGCTTCTTCTCTGCTGCAGGAGGAGGAGTAGGGACGGGATCGGTAGCGGGGACAGCAGCAGTTGCAGTTGTGACAGGGGCCTCCTCCTGAGGTAAATGCAGGAACAAGTGATGATGGGGGAGGTAGGAGGGGCCACTGCACTTGCAGCTGCTACTGAGAGTGTGGCATGAGTGGGAGATTGGCAACACCGCCCCCCCGCTGCACAGCCTTTCGTAGGTGGAAGAGCGTGGCACCGCCGGAGGGCCTCGGACGTGGCTCTGCGGTGGCAGCTGCTCCGATAGAAGGGCCGCCTCTAGGAGCAGATGGGTTTGTCCCACAGGGTGAGAACCTCTGCTTGACTCCGGGGCGTTCGGGCTGTGCTCCAGTTGCAGCGCCTCGCTGCTCAGCCGGGTGCGGGCGGTGCTGCGACTCAAAGTGCTGGCCGGGGAACAGCCACAGGAGCGAGACTTGCCCCCCGGCCGAGCTCCCTGCAGCCCCACGTATGGCTTGTGGTCATGGGGGTCTTGTTCACGGACACTCAGGTTGGACCTCACCGTCTCGACCACCCCTTGAAGGTGCTGGATCTCCTTGCGCGCCTCTTTTAGGGCCAACTGGGCCTCCACACGGTGGCATTCCTCCTCTATCCAGTCCTCCTGCATCCTGTACAGTTGGCTCCTCAACTCATCTATTTCACAGTCCCTGATAAAGTACAAGGACAAGCGAACAGCAGCAGAGTTATTACTCCTCTACAGAAACGAGCCGAGGTGGAGAACCCAACTGCACGGAGGAAATGACTCACCTGTGTTGAAGTCTTTCCACGTTGTCCCTCAGTCTGGCTCGCAGGTGTCGTATGCACACCTCCTTCTGCTGCAGAGGGGTAAGGTACTGCTCCGGGGTGGGCGGCCTGATCCCATGGTTGTCACTGCAGGCTGTGTGCTTTGCTTGACGCCTGAAACAACACACAGATAAGATGAGGTCATCTGAAACATGAACGCTCGCTATTGAATATGGCCCCTGGAGGCATATTCACATATTAAGACGTTGTACAAGGAGATTTGTATGATTCATAACCTGGGTGTGGTAGGATATGTCCGGGCCGTGGGGCTTTCTTCTGCCGCCCTAACCCTCCCGGGGTAGGTTTGGGTGCTGGATGTATCACTATGGGGATATCGCACGCTGCCGCCACCGGTGCCCACTGAGCGCCTTGAAGGAGGGAGATCCCCGTTACAAAAACCCAAACACGTTAGACCCTTTTGCACGATTCTGAATCTAAAGGTACGAGAAGGTCCAACAGTACCTGCGCTGACCTGAGGAGGGCTTTCGACTCGGAGTGAGAGACATTGATGTGCGAGGGACCTCCAACCTCTCCACCGCTGTCTCTAGAGAGGGACGCTAGGAGTCCTCACAACTGGACCGCGAGAACCGGCACAAAAACATCATCAAATCACAAATACCCCCCAAAACAACGTTTATTTCTTCCAGCTTGTGGGATGCTGCGCTTGGCTCCTGTGTGCTTCTTTGCTTGGAAGTCAGCGACAATAGTCTAACCCCAACCCTAATTAAGAAAAAAATGGTCTAGGCCAGCAGCAAATAAAGCGTCCTTTCTGTGCTGACACAAAGGGGACACAGAGTTCACAGTCGGTGCAGCTGCCTCTCTCTGAGCTGCCTCGACGGAGCAGAGCTGCAGACAAACATGATAAACCTTCACATTCACTTGAGTCACAGGGCAACAAAGACAGCAAGGATTTTAGAAATACAGTCATGAGTCATGAGCCCCCCCCCCTTTCCTTTTTAATTAGTTCTGGTAACCATTTATATTGTCTTTCATTTCTATTTTTATCATACAGTCTGTCATTGACAGCTGGGTACCAGAACTATTTTTTACTTATTCTCTGATCAGTTATGTCTTTTATTTTGGTCAATCTTGTTTATTCCATCTGAAGTCTGCGACATTGGGCAGTTTGATATCTATTGTTATATTTTAAGGATCAAAACATGTTTATACTTCTTAAAGTTTGCTATCATCAGCACTAATATCCAACACTAGTTATTTATATGTTGTTGATGTAATACTAGACTGTAATGTCCCTGACACATCTGTTAATAAATAAGTCATGTTGTTCTGTCACCACCCCAATTATGGAAATGCTCATTTCTATATTATAGGGGGGGGGGGGGAAGAAAGATGAGGACATCTTTCTTGACAAGTCCCTGTAGCTGAATAAATCTTTATATATATATATATATATATATATATATATATATATATATATATATATATATATATATATGACACATACGTTGTCTAATCTACTGATGGTGGAATGATGAAACGAAACAGACGCATCTATCTCTCTGTATCTGGATTCTAGGACAAGGAGAGCTCACCTCCCTTCTCTTCTGCCTGCGCAACAAGTGGCTAACTGGGTTATTGGCGAGAAATACGCAATCATCTTACGTAAGTGTGCGTATCGCTGTTGACTGTGTGGGGGCGAGCACCACATACAGTACGTAGATATAAAAACTGTACTAAAAGCAGCATTTCGACGTGGAAAATGAGTCGGCTCATGACGCAACAACGTTAGATATGAGACAGAGAGAGAGAGGGGGAGAGGGAGGGTGTCCTTGAATCATCATTACGACATTAAAAAGCCGGATTTTCCAACCACATCTGTCACCTACAGTAACGCGCTGTTAGATAAGCAGGCAAGTCTGCTGTGATGCGTTTAAAAAAGAAGAAAAAGTCTCATCATTGGTTGAAGTATGCAGCTGACTATGAGTCCCTGAACAGGACATCCAATGAGCCCAGCAGGTAGTCTCGTCTCCGTAAGAAGAAAACGCAGCTTCTGATAAAGAAACAGCTGACTAACAACACATGCTGCTCCTCTGAACCCCACAATAATGTTAACATTCACAGCAGACGGAGGGGGGAGAGACACGGTTTACCATTCGGGCAGGTGGAAGTTGCGCATCGTGGAAAAGCCTCGGTTCCCGCCACGCTCGATGGTCGATGAAGGGTCGCTGGTGGCAACAGGAAGAAAAGATGCTGCTGATGCTGACGCGAGTCCATCCTGCAGCCATGAAGCCCGGAGACCAAGTGAGGCGACTGCGTCTGCTGCATCGCTGCTCCTTAAAGTGACAGTATGAGAGCGCTTCGTCGGGATGATTACCGCTGCCAGGGTGATGATGTCCGGTGTTTAAAAAAAAAAAAAAACCCATCAGATTGATGAGTCAATGTGTGGAGGAGCGTTCACTGACAGCAAACTTTCCTCCTTTAGAATAGAAATATTAAAACCACATTCATTTGGGCATTTATTTGAATATAATTCACAATAACATTTACAGTTTCAAGGGGAAAAACACATTTAACATAAAAGTGTTTAAACTGTAAGACTTTTTACAGAATATTTAAAGTATCTTGACCACAAGATACAATTACAGTAAACAGTAAAGTAACCACAGAAAAGCTATAAAGTAAACATTGGATCTGTGTTACGCATCGAAACAAGGAACTGCTTCAAATCGATGCAACATTCGCTTTTTTCTCTCCCGGAGAAGTCCTAACAGGCAGGTCCTGCATAAATATTTAAAACAATCCGTTAGGAATAAATAGAGGAACTGTGGTAAAACACAATCTCAACATGCAGTCCAAAAAGACTGCATGAATAACTGTGACATCATATAAACACGCAAAGGATCTTGGAGATAACTTAAAATATTTAGGGGACATGAATCCCACGTCTGGTGTCAGAGAGCGTAAGATGTCTGAGGCCTTGTGAAAACTTAGTTTCAAACTAAATGTTCCTTCATTTACTATACTTTCTTACAAATGAAAAGTGCCGACAACAGGCAAGAAAACATATTTACAGGTTTCAAGACACAAACATAACAATATGTGTGACATATAAAAGTAAAGTGAGATTTTTCTTTTCACGCAGGACTGTTTTTTTCTGTTTAATCGCAGAACTTGGGTCCAGGTGTGGCGATGATGTCCTCATAAGGTGCTCTCTGGTGCAGGTGAAGGGCGTTTCGTTTTTTCAGGACTAGGAGACAAAAGAAAGTGGCCGCAGCCTGCGAGCGAGTGAGTCCTTCGCAGATCGCTTCCAGGCTGAACGCTGTGTCGCTGCTGCTCCGGCTCTGCCAAACAAACAAACGCACGGGAGGATTTTATTTCTCAACATCGTCCCTTGTCCTGCCACAGCCTTCAATGTTAAATACAGCAGAGAAAGGGGCCTAACATGGAAACAACAGTTCCTGTGTCTTCAAAATACAGGCTTTACACGAGAGACACTGAGAATACCTGAACATCTATTTTTAGGTTCTTACTTTCAGAATGTCCAGAAGGTTCTGTGTACGTCTGGTTATCCTCCGCTCCACGAAGTCCTGGCTGTCCAGCATTGACTGCAGGTAAGAAAAGGACCATATTTCAGTCTGTGACAGCGGGACCATTTCCAAGGCAGCATGGGAAATTACAAATTAGCACCTGCCATCTGGCAAAACCTGATAGACTAGTCTGTTTACTGCACAGGGCATTATTTCTTCAGATATCCATCCATTATGAGTTCACTTTCATTCCAAGGATAAGGCCCAACAGAGTCCAACTTCCTGCCATGCTTCTATTTCTAGCCGTGTGTTCACAGGCACCTGAGTGTGGAGGGAAGTTGACGGAGTCTCGTTCTGCACGTACGACGGATGGACAAACATGGAGTCCTCTGATGGAAGTTCTGGATGAGTGAACTCCGACCCGTGTTCCTCCTGACAGACACGGCACAGATTACAATCCAAACATAAAAAAAAAGGTAAAAGGGCATCATTAACTCCCCCCCGACCTGACATGCTACTGCTTACTTGTGTGTGTTGTGAGTAAGTCTCACGTCTCACGTCATTCACGTGATCAAACGCCATCAGCTCGGTGTGATTCGTTATTTCAGGACCTTCTGATGACTCTACGACGCTGTCTGTGACGAGGGCGCTCATGTCCCTCTGAACTACACCAGACATGACAAGCAAATGATGCAGATGTCACCAAAGGCAGAACAGAGGACACCAGTGATGCCTTAAACTAGAGAGATTACAGTTCACGTCAAGTTCCTGCCTTCTTGTTCATCCTGGCGCATCACCTCAACCTCCTCAGGCGCACGAAAATGCTTCACCTGGAAAACACTCTTGGCAAACAGCTGCAGAGGCAAAATGACATGTAAAAGCAACAACAGTTGTCATTGTTTTTAAGATATAAGTCCATCTTTTTACCTCCTTTATCTCTGGAGCTGCTACAGTTGAACAGGGCTGTGCAAAGAGTTTGTCCACGCCGCCGCTCTCCTTCCACTGCATGAGCTGCAGGGTTGGCGGGGCCATATCCAACGGGGCAACTAGATCTGAAATGTCGAGAAGCTGCCCTCTGATGGATTCGCTGGTCAGCTCTTTAGTCTGGTCCACAACCAACCTGCGTTTCCTCTTCCCCCTCTTCCTCTCCGAATTTGCTGAAACAGCAGAAGGTCACGAGATTGTTTGTTTTGCTGAATCAAGCATCGAGAGCCGACTGTATGTAAGTATGGCAACGTTCAGAATTACATATTCACAACAGTGATGGTTTCAGGGGGCCATCATATACAGTAGAATTGTGAGTTGAAGGAACAGTTTGAGAGTTGTTTAGTTTTGCCTACGAGTGATGGTCACAGGTTCAAGTGCAAAGGCCTCCCCCATGTTAGTGAGCAGGGTGGTCTCATTCAGTGTAGGGGTCTCCAGTGTAGGGGTGTTCATCTCTATTGGGTTGTCATCTGGAAAACATGGAATGCATTTGGTTTGAAAATAAGTCTGAATGCAAATGTACTTGGCCTTGATGTACAAAACATAACACAATCCACTGGTGTTGCTAAATGAACAAAACCCATCATCCAAGCATAAAAACCTTGTTGAAAAATAGTAGAATTCTTTAACTACTAATAGAAGGTTTTAACTTACAGAATGTAAATAACTGAAATAACTCAAAATAAAAATGTATTATCACCTTGTTGAAGATTGAGTGCAGAGATCTCTGGATTTTCACTTTGAGGCTCTCCGAAGATGAAGTCATTGGACTCAGCATTACCATTGGAATTCATCAGAAAGTCTACAGGGTCATTAAGGATTAAATGTGAATTAAAATGTTTATATAAAAACTCACTAGTAAACAAGGGCAAATATATAATGTATATAAAGTTAGATTTAAGACTTTTAAATGCCCCAAAATGATTCATAAAATATAAAACATTTTAATACCAGTGAAAACTTTATTTTTAAACTAATAAATTCAATGCCGTTAGTAATGATCTGCAGATACAGTGAGCCGATACTTTTAGTATTTGAACGTGATCTGTAGCAGAAGTGAATGAGTACTGAGAGAATCTATTTCCTATTTGTTTGTTGTGATTTAATGAGCGCTTAGGCCGTGCTGTGTCTCAGATGCTAATTATTATTCTTTGTGTACCGGTTCAGAGGTTGGATCCTTCAAAGACGCAGCCTATAAACACTGGTCCTTCAGAGGATGGGAGACGGTTTAGCCTCACAGACACCAAACCTCTGTATTGGTGCGATAGCAGTCTCAGTCCCACTCGATGAGTCAAATACTTCAGATTATAACTCAGCTATTATGTGTCAGTGACATTTCACTGAAATACATAAAGGATGACTGGAAAATTGTACCAGACTTGCTTCAAATCAATCCATTTATTCATGCATACTCCTTTAATGCCATCTGATTCATAACAGTCAGCCTCCTGACAAACTGTAGAAAAATCCTTTACATCTTTTAATGACATAATTGGCTTCGGAGGATCCAGCCCCTGAATTGGGACAAATCTGATGTGTTGGCTATGCTAAACTAATTTCCATCAAGGTTATAGATTTTAATGTATGTATTCAAACACAACAGCCACAACTTTTGGCCAATAACAATATATTGAGAAACCTGTAAAAACAGTAAATCAAAAATGCAAGTGCAGTGCGAGATGTTGTTCAGACAGATCAATTCAGTCACTACCGAGAAGGTCGCATCCTGTCTCCTCATCCCCAAAAGTGTCTCCATGTTGAGAGTTGATCTGGAAGCTCATATCCAGCAGCCCATGGATGCTCTGGGATTCATCTCCTACCCATCAGAGCACACAAAAGAAGGGGGGGGATTGTATGACATGTCAGCGTTGCACAGACAATGATGCTTTAAAATGAGAATTTTTATATCATATATTTTTTAGTTATTGTCAATCCCATGAAAAGATCACACCTAGCAATGCATTAATCCGTCTCTCAATGCATTACGACTTATTATCATGTCTTTGGAAATCAGCCTACAGGCTACACAGAAAATCTTGTAATTATCAGGACTAAATTAGTGCTGAATATACCAAACCGCTTCACCTTAACAGGGCAAAAGGCATTAGTTCACGTCAAATCAGGAAGTTCCATAACATGAGAACAAATTGGTTCTTACCATAATCTATCAAGGTTAGAAAGTTATTTCCAAAATCTTCTTTCAGAGTGATTTCCTCTGATCGACACTGGTTCAGTGAGAAGTGGTCCACGACATCTATGTTACTGGTGTCCCAGTACGAAGAGAACACAATACTTAATCGTTAGGCTTAAAGAAGCAAATTTTAATGAAGGTGTACCAGAATCCAATACACAACATAGAACTTATAACATCAATAAAGTTGTACTCCAGGCATTAAAACTTAAGATTTGTCATGAATTTTTTGTTCAATTATGGTCATTGGAGAAGCTCAAAATGTGTATGTTTTACAGGTTATTCACAAATAAACCTGGCTTTAAACTGCCAAGTCTTGAGGGACTTGTCTTAAATAAACCCTCCGTATATAAATGTCAGGTTGGGATTTGTCGGAGAAGAAAAAAAAGGTACCTTGGGTCCGGCAGTTGTGCTTCAAAAGCAGTGAAATCTTCGATCAAAGTAATTGCTTTTACTGTTGCCTGGAGTTCCTCCACAGGCATATCTGTCTGACCTGGTGTGTGTCCAGACAGAAGCAGTGCAAATAATACAAATATAAACAGCGTTTAGAACTAGAATAGGTGAGAACATCACCCGGTGATTTAACTGAAGAGGTATTTCTTCAGAGCTTTGTAATGCACTAAAATATCATGTCAAATAGACATCTATATTCAAAGGTTAAGTTTGCATTATCTTCCACACAAGTACGTATCAGCTGAGCTAATATGAGTTTAGAGATGCTAATTTCTTAACCTCCTTGTTCGGTGTGTGTTAAATGACTTTTAGCTGCATAAATGTATGACTGCGTTCTGTTTCTATCCTCCTATAATAAGCTGGTGAACTAATTATGTCTGTCACCCTCTGGTGGTTGTCCTCATTAGGTAAAGTATTTACCAGTTTATTAGGTACAACAAACTAAAACTAATGCCGTCTTATCCTGCAATAAATCCAAACTTAGTACAGGTTATGATGTCCTGTTTGGTTTAAATCGGTTTTAGAGAGGTCTTTATTCAAATGGATGATCATTTTGGAGGATGTACTTTGTTTATTTGATTATTTTCCTTTCAGTGAACCTTTACCTTTGTACAGCCACAATTAACAGTTTGTCCAAATGTAACGGCAACCCCTTCAAGTCTCCATTTGTCTTTACAATTCAACCAATTATTGATGGATAACAACACAGACGGATGCGTTACCTGGCCTGAAGGCTATTTTAATTTGAACCAGGGCACTGTTGCAGTCTGCGAGGAGATACTTCGCTTTCCTGAAGTAGATCCTGACCACACCCACGAGCAGATGACTGGACGTCCGCAATCCAAGTTTCATCTGGAAAGATAACACACATGCGTCTAAGACAGCACTTAGAATATTAAGTCATTACATGATGTGTTTGTTTGTTTTCCAGGATGGCTACCTTAGGGGAAACGATGTTTCTGATGCTCGTTTCTAAATCACATTCAAACACATGGGCCTTTGTGAGTTTCCTCTCCCAGTGCGCTGCCAGCCAGATTTTGGACAGAGGACCCCGCTTGGAGGTGAAGAGTTGAGTGAAGAACATCATGTTGAGGTATGGAGGCTAGCTGTCACCTGTGACAAACACAACCACGATTATATTAAAACCCTTCCCGTGATAAACGAGAAGTGCGTTCATTTAGCTGACATTTAGAGTGAGGGTTAGCCGTTTAGTCTGTGTTATGTTATTGCCAATTGAGCTTGAACTTCTGGGCTCAAAGTCGCATAAGCTTAGCGGGGTTGTGTTGGCTAGGAGATAACGTAACTAAGCTAGGTGACGTTAGCGACGTCACCCAGCTCACATTTTAATGGTGGAATATAATGTTTTATTACAGTTAAGAATTTAAGTAGAAACGTGAAATGTTGTCGTTTCTACATTTAGCGAGCTAACCTCGATATCAACAGTACAGCCTACCTTTTGAAGGTCCCGCGTTTTGACATTTGGAGCCTGGACGTGAGCGCGAGACGGCGACGTTCAAGTCTTGAGAGCGCGCGTGAGGACGTAACCAGGCAGCGACTTCCGCCCCCTCGAAAAAAAAACGATGAAAGCTAAAGCTAACAGCGTGTAGCTTACCTATTAACTGTTAGCCGTTAGCAACATCAACAGTTGTGATTTCCAGAGCCTCTTAGCGTCAATTCGAGATGACGGCCGAACCTACAATGTTAGCATCTCGACAAAAAAACCGTTGGTTTAATGTTTACTCGGTCCCGTAAAGAAGCAGCAGTGTTACAAGGCAAGAGAAGATGTGCTGAAAACTACTGTTTCAGGAGAACCCAAGAGTTAGTGTGACTCCATGTTTTAAGCTAACAGTTCGTGTTGACCAGATGTAATTTTAACCTTACTTTTAGTAAGTTTAAGTAATTGTGGTGAGTATGTGAAAAGCAACAGAATAAACATTAACTTAAATTTGTCACAATAGGAAAGGAACGTGTAGTTATGAGGAAATGAAAGATGGCTGAATTCCATTTAGCAGCGTTGATTGATCTCAGGGTCCTGAGCTGTGCTGGTTTAGTGTGCCTGCTACTTCTGACAATCAGCCATTCACTCTCAAGTTTAAATCCCCATTTGTGCAGTGAGTGAAGAGAATGTTTTTTTTTTTATACACAGTCATGAGAAGACCTAGGAAGAACCATGGGAAGAACACCATCAGGCAACCTAGGTTCCTTATGTTGTTCTATTTGTGTGCACTAGATGGCAGCATTGTATATATCAAAGCCACCCTAAACACACTGACAACAGTAGGAAGAAATAACCTGTGCATTGTCACAATTAGAGTATGAATATGAGTTCAAATACAAGTTCTGTAGCGATGACACATTGATGTGAGTACTACCCAGTACAAAAGGCTTTCAGCTTCTTTCATAATAGCTATAATTTTTAATCTTGTTGACCATCGGAGACTTGATTTCTACTCTGTGATCACACATAACAGGGCTGTAAATCATTTTGATTGATTAATGATATTAAGGCTCATTAATGTCAAGCAATGATAATTTGATTCGTCTGTTTTTGACTTTGCTTCAGGTGCATTGTTAGGTTTTCATAATAGTGTACTTCTGTCCTTGAGACTCAAAGCAACAATCTGCATGTGAGCTGGAACGCCAAAGCTTCAGATTGGGGAGTTTAAAGCTGGAGTGTGTGCATTTGCTATATGGGAGACAACACTGCAACGCAGCAGCGACCAGCAGATATCTGGAGTGGATGCCCCAGATAAAAGAGAAACTTGGTGTTCAGAGGAAGGATTAAAGTTTTTTAAAAAATGCACGAGAAGACTTCAAGGGAGCACTGGTGGGGGTGGGGAAGATGCAGCAATCTCACCTGCAGGCATACGTCCAACAGCGTGGGAGAGTTGCCACAGTGTTGTCTGCTAACACAACACACTACAACTCCAGTATACTCTGAAATACAGAGAGCTTTCCCTGACAGTGATGGGATGTAGCAGGCATTCAAGTCCTGCATACCATCTTTAAAATTAAACCGTTTATTCACACAGGTAGCCTGAATCTAAATATTTAATCCTAGTGGCCCAATTACATATATAGTTGAGCCTTTAAATGAAGTGAAGGATAACTGCAAATACCTCTGATGCATTTAGCCTACGGTATATTATGTATACAATGCGAGATTACAATGTATTGTATGCATACAGTCTGTACTTTAGTAGGAAACAAACACTAACAACGTTTTTATATAAACTGCTTCCAAAATAGTGTTATTGTAGGGCTGCAACCAAAGATTATTTTCATTTGATCGGTCTATAAAATGTCAGAAATTAGTGTAAATGTCCGTCACTCTAAAGCAGATACCTTTTATAGATAGCTTTTTTGTCCGTCCAAAAGTCTTAAACCCAAAGATATTCTGTCTGCAACTATAACTATATATATATATATATATTTAAAATGAAATGCAACTGAAATATGTTTGACAAATGTCTTGAGCAACTTAATCATAATAATTGTTGATTATGTTTCTGTTGATCAACATATCTAAACGATTTAGCTCTTCATTAATGGTACTCCAAGTACACACAGTATCCAAAACCACTGGTGTTAAACCCATTAAATAGATGAGATAATTATTTGTTTTGGTTATTGCAGTGCATTATCATAACTATTTTAATTTTATTTAATGCAGGAGTGGACACGAACAGATGAACCTGTCCGAAATGACTGAACTTCTCGGCCAAGAGGTAGGATGAAGAAGTCTAAATGTTCTCTCTCTATCTCTATCTCTCTCACACACTCACACACACTCACACACACTACACACACACACACACATAAACATACTTAATGTCCTCGAGTCACCATTGAGGCACCAATGTCGGGCCAGGAATTATTAACATGCCAAGATAAATTTGTGTTTTGCGTTGACCGACTGCCTCGGGTAGCGTCCGTGTGGCTGCACAAGAACAGTTGGTATGGAGGGTCGTGGCCTGAATGAGTGAGATAAAGATTAAAGATGTGCAGTACAATACGTTGGACCTTTATTACCTTGAAGCGACTTGTAATATAATTCTTCTGTTTGTGTGGGTGTGGTGTTGTGTAAACTCTCACTCCATCTGTGATGGCAACAGAGTGCATTCGTTAATATTATATGATCATGTTTTTATAAAAAAGCTCATACTGAACAAAAGGAAGAATCTCACACACAGTAGTCACGGTGATTAAAAAAACCTGGCTCGGGTAATTGTTGTTTCGTTTTGTGTGTGTGCCCATGTAGCATTAATCAGCCAGCTTCACTAAATCAGTTATTTTTCTTTGAATTCCTCCTCTGGCTGCACATCAACACTCCCCTCCATTGGTTGTGAGTGAAAAGCTCATCCTCTAGACTTCCTTTTGTCCACAATGGGGGCAAATAAATTACTTTGCATTTAAGTCGATACTTCACGCATATTTACTCAGACTTCCTGCTGGCACAGAAGTTAGAAGCAGATCTCTCCAGCAGATCCACTACATACTGTAGATAGACACATTTCTTTTTTTGTACTTCTAAGATGTTATGTGGTTTGGATGCACATGTTTATTATCTTCAAATGGTAGGCACCCCCGCCCCCAGCTGTATCTTTGCTGTCATCATGAGTTAGGTCAGTGTACTTTAAAAATACTCCTCAGTGGAAAACAAAGAAATAATAATGCTGCAATACAATAGAAGACAGAGAGACCCTTTAAATGAGTATTCCAGTCTACCAAGTTTAATTTAAACATCTCATTAAGTAATTAAGGTGATTTTCATTTAATGAATCGCAGTGACAAGAGATTTGTTTGTTTATGCACATTATTGCATAGATGGATATAATGGGACAATATCATTTTACAACTATTAAAGCTAATGCAACATAATGTCTTGGTCTCTGTTGATGTTTGAGACATTTGACACTTTCTCCTAGTGTGGAGTGAATTTGAACCTGGTGTGTCCTCAAGTTAATGATGAATGTGTTTGTTTTCCTTGAATCACTCCTGTGATATAACATCTTGTGCTGGGTTTGTAATTTTGTCTTTACCATATACCTTAATCCGAATAGATTAAATTAAAGGATTCAAGCAATCTGAGCTGGCTTCCCGTTGCTTCAGAGAAATTGGACCACAACGATTATTCACCATTTTTATTTCTTTTGTATATAAAGCTCCACAAGAATTGGTTTTGATAATTATATCAACACATACAGTTTGCATTTCTTTATATACATACAAGAAGCCACAGCGGACAATACCATTAAAAAAGGAGAACAGAATTAAATTGCAAAATGTTCTTGTTTTTTTTTTTTTTATATATATATATAACTGACCTAAATGTATTTTAAACCATGGCTTCATTTTTGCAGTAAACTTGCATAAATTAGCACAAGAAAATGAGGGGAAGAAGACAAAAAGATCATATATAATATAATATGCATTAGAGACTATACACTCATGTGCAACTCATTCCAATTGATTAAACATCAATTGGGGAAAATAAATATTTGTAATAAAGGATCGTCTACGTTCCCACAAATATGGACTTCTAACAAAATCCCAGTTTGTCACCTGGGCAGTGAAAAATAAAGCTCCCACTTGTTCTTCTTTGTTCCTAAACAGACCTTAAAAAGACATCCTGTCAAACTGTTCACTGTTCTTAGATAAGTGTTTGTTTTGACAGAGTGGATATTTTTAATCAACTTAAATCAAGATTTTATCCATCAGTCTACAGTAGGGGAATGGCTACATGGCACATGGTACATTTTTCTTGAAAATGTTTGCATAGGCCAGATATAAATCACGGCATATCCTGATGTAAAACAGTATATTTGTGCATTATGTTAAAAAGTAAATAAATGGCCAGCTGCTTTGAAATGTTACGTATTTGCGTAATAAACCTTGGAGCGTTTTCTGCTCCTGCAAAACCCAGTTAAATTTGTTATTAAAATGAAACGGGAAACAAGATGTAACACGTGTAGGCATGAAGACATTACATTTGTGTGGCAAATCTTCTCAGATTGTGTCTCAGGCATTTCATGAGTGACTTTCAGGAATGATGCCATTGAAGGTATTTTGCAAAACTGTGGTGTATTTGTTCTTTAAGTCTTGTTGACGCACAAATTCGTTGTAACTTGTGCAGTCCCTTTGTTGTTTTGTTGTCGATGCAGGCGGCAACGGGTCTGGTTGCAAAATGATGTTCGATTGCATAGACGTCAGAAAACGAACCCATTTCTCACTTGATTTACTGCCTCAGAAAACAATAAGTCTTCTTCAACACAGCATGATGCTCATTGAGCAAATGATGTGCCCATTTTTGAGGAAAATACATGATGAAGCAGGGTATGAATAGTAAATGGACTTATATATATATATATATACATGGATTTATATAGCACCTTTAGCACCTATATATATCTATATAGATAGTCAAAGCACTCTACACTGCAGCATTCACCTATTCAAACACACAATCATACACTCATGGCAGAGGCTGCATTGCAATGTGTCTAACCTAATACACATTCATGCACACTCACATGCTGCCTTGCCCAAGGACACTTTGACACACGGAGCCAGGGATTTGGGGAATGGAACTACCGCTCTTCTGATTGGCATGGTAAATGGTCTTAGTCAGTGTTCGGTTGTACTTAGCACCTTCTGGTTTTTAAAAAAGCTCCGATGGTGGGAGCCAAAATGCCAAAATCTGGGCTTCAAAAGCAGTCCACAAACCAATGGGTGACGTCGCTGTGACCATGTCCTCTTGTTATAGACAGTCTGTGTGTCCATGCCCAGTATTCCCTTTGTCTTTTTGAGCAGCTGTCCTGTCTCATTAGCTTCATGCAAGAATGAGATTGTACAACTAGACGAAATCAGCCTGTGATTTGGCAGAGTGCTGACTAACTGTCACCTCCTTGTAGGTGGATCCAGTCAGGATGCAGGCTGTCCTTTGGGCTGTTGTCGCATGACATGGCGTTGTATTCTCAGTGCAGTGCAGGCACGCCCCATAGCTCTCTGGCTGTCCATTCGATAAGCGCACGGAGATGCTCATGTGCTTGCTGCGCTGCGGGGTCGATCCGAAATGTTCTTTCGGTTGTGACTGTGGACTTCCCCTGTAGATCCTCTGTCGTAACATCGACGTGTCTCTGTAAAGACACTCACGAAAGTTGGGCTTACAAAGCAGGTAGACCACAGGGTTGTAGACAGTGGAAGACTTGGCAAACACGGCGGCGAGGGCGAATGCATCAGGAGGAACTTGCGTGGCATCTCCGAAACTAGCCCACATGGCCACGACAGCATATGGAGTCCAGGCACTCAGGAAGCCTATACATACAGCCACTGACAGCTATGGAGAAGAAACAGATGCAGACAGTACGTGGATACACACACACAGCAAAAACACTACATGCACAAGATTTATTCAGCTTCATTCCAGTAGAAAAGTACACAAATATCTGTTGTACCACCCTTCTATCACGATAACACACGTAGCGATATCAACAGCATTAAAGATTCTTCAAAGGTAAAGCGTGTAAACGGCAAAGCATTTTTATAAGAGCTGAATAATTTACTGTCTCATATCCTGCTTATCATCAATCAACTGCAAAACCTGAAGTCAAGACATGCTGAAGTGGTACACTCATATCCTCTGACCTTGACAATGAGACCGTGTGCATTGGTGGTCTTGGTCTGTGGTGACACATGCTGCTGGACTGCCTGACGTGACCCCCGCACTGTCAGCAAAATGAAAGTGTAGGAGAGGAAGATGATGGTGCAGGGCAGTGCATAGCAAAAAACGAACAGGCAGACAATGTAAGACAAAGCCGAAAGCTCGTGGTTGGGTGCGTGCCAGTCGATGCAGCAGGCTGTGCCGTAAGGTTCAGCGCTGTAATGTCCCCAGTGTGCCAAGGGCCCAACAGCAAACACAGATGCATAACACCACACTCCAACGACCAGGAGGCGGGCGTGCGACGAAGAGAACCTGTTACCTGATCAGACAGGAGATACAAAAAGATGCTTTGTAGTTATTGTGGTCTTTTTTTTTTTACCCTTTCCTCAAATGAAATGCTGTCCACCTTGTCCTGTGATCAAATCTGTAGTTTAGTTTATTTCCCCCCTCACCATGGTTGGGGAAGCAGACTTTAAGGCAGCACACTAAGGAGAGGGCTGTGAGGTTGGTCAAGCTGCATAGACCAAACAGTACTCCACACATAGCATAGAGCTGACAGGTGATTTCTCCAAACAGCCACCTGCATACACAGACAAGGAGAAAAGGAGAAATGGGGTGCAGACTAGGGCTGCAACCAACAATCATTTTCATCATCACTTAGTCTACTGATCGTTTTCTTGATTAATTGTTTGGTCTATACAGTGTTAAGAAAGTGGAATTCATTTAATGTTCTAAATCCTAAGGCAACCTCTTCCATTGATTTGTTTTATTGGACCTGCAGTCTAAAACCCCAACAAATTGTATTTACAGTGATGTAAAACAAGACAATTTATTATCAAATCGTTACCAGCCGATTGTTCAAGAAATTAAGTTGATGTTTCCCGAGATGTGTCTTGGAAGCAATTAATATGGTCTGACAGAAGATATGCCTTTGCGGGGCAAGAGACTATATTTCTGGGCTTCTGGTGTTGGCAGCGGATATCCGGGCCAAGACTTCCTTTTCCGTGCACAGCTCGTTACTTACAGTCTGATTAGGAACTTGAGATATGAGACTGGATTTGGAGTTGAGAGACAATGTGTACGAACGGGTTGATTCACATGTAGCAAGTTTAAATTCTCAACCAATAAAAGGCTAAATAATCAGCTGGTATCGGTAGGCGCTGAGAAGGCATTTCACCCAATTTGTTCTGCCTCTCTTGCGCGTCACACAGACTGTTAACCTGCATTCATCCAAAGCTTGCTTAAATGTGATTGGTCAACACTACATGGACTAGAAAAAGGAGACCAGAACGCTTCCAATGCCAAAGTCCTGTCCCGCTGCCCGCAGATAAACAGATTCTGCATATGAATGCAGAATCTGTTTATCTGTAGGCAATAGAGATTACCTGTGTGTAAACGCTGAAGGTATTGCCAATGGGAATAAAGAGAGCGTCATCCCAAGGTCACTGATTGAGAGATTGATGATGAAGAACTCAGCTGGCTTCAAGGTTGAGCGCTTGTGATATGCAACAAGTAGCAGAATGCAGTTGCCCATGAGGGACAGTAAGCCTGTAAAATAAAAAGAGAAGGGGGGTTGAGCCGGGCTGGAGAGAGTGCATCTGTAGGGGGGATGGGGATGGACCAACGCATTAGAGATTTTCTTTTTGTGTGCACTTACAAAAGATGCTGTAGACTGAACCCATGAGTATGTCGTACTCCTTGGAGATGGTGGAGGCAAACACAGCAGATGTGTCTGAAGCATTTCCCATCTAAAACATCAGCACGCGCACACACACACACACACACGTTCATTGTGATTGATGGGATGGGAAGAAAGGATAAATCATTTAGCCCATTGATGTTGTAGGCTTGGCTGAAAACACGCATAGTGTATTGTTGAAATAGTATATATATATGATTTCTGATTAGTGGACTGCCTGCTGAACCTCCTGAGCCACAGCCGCCCACAAATGAAGAGTGCTTACTGCTCAGTTACTGCAGCAAAACTACTTCCTCCTTCATTGGTTGAAACAACAGCATTTCTCTTCATTTTATTACCAATGCATCAGAATGCTATCTTTTCTCTGTAGGACAAGCTGGGCTTTCTTACTGTCTTTGTTGCAAAACTACTTCCAGCCTACAGCTGCACAAATGGATGAAAAAGCTTATTTTATTAAAAAAAAAATAATCCTGTGCGAAAGAAGAGGAACATTTGTATTTAATAGAAATACACAAAGTGGGATTGACAGATGGAAAGAATTAGAAAGACTGTGCCCGTCAGGATTTACAACAACGGTATGAGATGAGAGATTTAGAGCTTGGGAACCAAACAACACGATTAAGATAACATGCGCTCAAATGATGGAGAAAAATAGACAGTGAAATTGCAATATTGTGTCCAGCCTTCACATGTTTACACACGATGGATGAATTTGCAATACAGACACATACAGAATGTGCAGAGATAAGAAGTTTTCATTCTGCCACGAGAGGCTGACAGATCCTCAAGAGCTCATAAATGAACCTAATAGATTGTTAGAAGAATCATACGTGTCCTCTCAGCATCAGTTGAAGCATGTCAAAAGAAATCATGCTCCTTGTAACGAGCCAGAGACGAAGACAAGGCAATCAGTGTCGTCTTGTCCAGCTCTCTGTAAACGGGACGATGATTGCTGTTAAGTACGTCACTTTCCAAACTAGAAGAATGAACATATTCAATGGGAACCCATTAGAAAAGCAGCGTGCAAGGACGCTACTTATAGCGCTATCAGAGATGATGCGGAGACAGCATCGACTCTCAAGGACTATAGGCAAGATAAAGAAAGAGGCTTCATTGCTATGCAAGTCAGCACGCCAGCCAATGACGAAATGTCCAGTCAGTCTGGAGGAGACACGGCAGAGACGGTAGTTATGACCAGGTTTCGTGAAATCAAAGAACTCCACTTTGGGGTCAGCGCAATAAATGATTCTGTTAAAACAGATTTACTATCATGGTTCGCTAAAGTCTAGGACACTGCATCGCCAATTTAATAATAATAATCCTGCTTTTTCTCTGTCTCAAAAGACAACAGAATTTCAGAAGACAATTAGTGGGTGCCTGTTTCCTGAGTGATAACTCTCCTGCACAGGGAGACTTCAGAATGAAACATCTGCGCACTGTTTTATCTCATGCAAGCTCTCTTGGACAGAAACCGTCACGCCTGGAAGATTTAAAGCTTGCATTAACCAAAACAACTTTTTTGCTGAGATCCGAGTGTGCGGATGCTTCCCTCTCAAGTGTGCTCATCTAGCAACTCTAGCGCCTCCACCAAGCCTGGGCGAGAACTGCAAATGCCTGATTTTCTCCTTTTTTTTAACCCATAAAGTGCAATTTCAGAAAACAATATTGAGTAGAATCAGTATTGTTTAGCAATAAAGTGCATCTCGTCATGTGACCTTACTGTAGTCTGTCTTAACACATATTTATGCAGCCAGAGAGACAAAACTAAGATGACCCTTAGCCATGTGAGTGTGAAAGTGAGAGGGAGGGGGTAGACAGAAAGAGCTTAACCAGCTCAACTGTGACTTTGGTCCGCTGTGACAGATTGAGTATTTTGAGACTGGCTGAGCTGTGTCACTACTGTTATCATGTCTCTGAGCCTGGCTGAATAACACTTCTGTACAGTTGTGATTAATTGGACGCCTGTGAGACGGGGACGGGGACGTTGACCTTCAGATGATCATTTAGGATGGTAAACTATAGAGCGTGCTGACCTGGTTTATGTACCCCATCTCAATCCCTTCTGCCCTGACCTGTTTGCCCAAGACATTTTGTCTCTGTAATTTACTGAGGAAGAAATTTAAATGGATATATCTGCAGTTTTCCGCTGATGTCAGCAAGACCAGTAATCTCTAAATTTGCGACAAGTTTCCCTGCAGCATGTCGTCAAAATTGTCAGATTCATGTGATGTCAGTGTAACTAGGACTGTCACTCATAACATTTAAATGGCTGCGGTCAGAGGAGATAAGCAGCCATTTAACGGCTGGCGGGCATGTCAGGATGTCCACACGCATGAGCACATGAGGAGTGACAATCACAATGTCAGTGTCTGCATGCTTTACAGAGATTGGCAGTCAGTGGAACAGCTTAGTCTTCTGGTATATAAAATCCCCACTCGCCACATGGCGGTCTTGTGTTTTCTCCTTCAAGCTTGGGTCCTCTACCAGAGGCCTGTGAGCCTGAGGCTTCCGTGCAGTATCTTAGCTGTTCCTAAGACTACGCTCTTCTGGACAGAGACATCGGATGTTGATGTCTGCTGGAGCCGCTGTCCCAGTTTGGAGGTTACAGCCCTGAATGCTCCCATTTCTGCTGCCCCCTGTTGTTTGTCCAACACCATGATGTCCAGTTGGTTAGCCATCACTGATTTATCAGTCTGCATCTGGAACTCCCACAAGGTCTTAGCTTGATCCTTCTCAACCACCTTTGGGGGTGTCTTGCAACTGGATCTCTGGATTTCCAGCCCATAATACTCACACACAGATGGCGCTCCATGTACCTGCCTGCATCTTACACCCTGCTTGAGGAGCCAGAATTAGTTTTGCCTGCGTTATTGTTTGTTTATCCTCAACACACTCTTTTGGTTTCTTTAATTTCCAGTAATTAACAACTGGGTTTGTTTCCCCCTTCATTTACCTGTTCAGTGGCATGGTAGTTTTTTGGCTCTGATATTTTTCTTTGACCGGGTAATTTTTGTTTTCATATGTTAACATAATTTTCTTCAATAAATACTTTAAAACATTTCATACGAGCGCGTCACAGTTAAGTGCCTACTGAGCCTCTTAGCGGCTTTAAAAATTGATTAATTGTCGCTACACTGCTGTTATTTGCTGTACTGTAGGGCCATCATTGCACAGCCTGCACCTGGGGTCCTGTCGGGTGTGGTAGACCCCGGCTTCTATTGATCTTGATATATGCCTTTTGACATTTTAAGTGTCACGTTGTATCTTGTGTACTAAGGTTCATCATCATCAGTGCATTTCAAGGCAATATTGGACTTCACAACATTTGCAAATAGGCATGAGATTAGTCTACTTCTTATTTGCATACTTAGCTCTGTTTTCTTCTAATTAAAAGAGGAAAGTGTAAAGCTTGTTTAGCACATAGATAGAAATGCTCACATTAGGGCTGCAACAAATTATTACTAACTAAAATGATTTCCATTATTGATCAATCTGTCAATTATTTTGTGTTAATTTATCCATTTATCCATTAACTCTAAAATGTCACAAAATAATTAAATTTTCTCATCACAATTTCACAGAGCCCACAGTGTTTTCTTCAGATTGCCTGTTTTGTTCAACTAAATGTCCAAAACCCAAAGACATTGAATTTAATTTTCTTGATCAATTACTGAAACGACTAATGAAATAGTTAATCTCTAGCCTGTTAATTGTCTTTCCATTAGATAATGGATTAATCGACCAATCATTGCAGCTGTAGTCCACATTTTTGTGTGCAAACTTGTAAAAGCACTACTATTTTATTAAGCCTTTGATTCACTGCATTGTACAATACTTCAAAACATATATGACACACAGTGGGCTGTGCAACACAACCCCTCAGGGTCCAGTGTGACCTTTTGTGAGATTGAAATGGACTGTATTCACCCTCACTGTTGTGTAACTGCCTCCTAATCTGAGAGTGACTGACAGTGACAAGTGAATGCCTCTACAGTGCAATATTTACACTGAGGTTAAGCAGCATGATAGACAGTGATGGGGGGCATTTAAACATTGCAGGACATATTTTATATAAGGACTATGGAATATGATCATGTGAAAGCTGCTAACAGCTTTTGTTTTTTGCTTTTCTTGGACAGTATTATTTTTATTTTATTTTTTTTACACTTGGCTTTGGATGGTAGCAGATTGACAGTCAGTGAATAGATTTCTAATTTTTTTGAAGAAATTAACCATTTACAATATCAACTTTGAAGTATAGAGAAGGATTTCAAAAAAAGAAATTGCATAGTGGCTCTGCGATGGACTGGCGTCCTGTCCAGGGTGTACCTCGCCTTCGCCCAATCACAACTGGGATCCTGAATACAGGATAAGCGGTAGATGAAGGATGGATGGAAATTGCATAGTTTTTTTAACCAGGAGAATTGGAGCAAGTAAAATAAATAGGGAGATAGAGGATGTTACTGAAAGACAGTGGTGGCAATGATGTCATTTCAGAGATGGAATATTTAAGATAATTTGTCATTAAAGTTGGTAATTTTGTCATGCCCTTAAGGTTAATTGGATTACTTTTCAAAGCTGATGTTCAATAAAAAAAATCTGAATATCTCATTTAAGATTCTATGAAGAAGCTCTAATTAATCAGGCTTAAAAATGTTAGTTATCTCATTGCCTCTTATCGCCATACAACAGCAAAGAATGCAAAATAAATAAATCTGTACAGTTCTGCCACCCTCGTAATTTGCATCATCATCACTCTACCACAACTGCTTCCCCTTCATAGCACAACCATATTACATAACCGCAGTGTGATACAGTGTGGGAAAGCAAACATCTCTGTGCCAGTGATGGGTAAATGTGTCGCTTGTTATTCGTCTTTGTCTCTGAGCTTCAGTTGAAGGTCGTTCACTTTGTCACATCATGTTGTCTCCAATAGAAATACATCATAGTCTGGCATTATAATCCATCACTTTCAACACGCATTGATTTACTGTTGTGAGGCTGGAGTCACAAACCAATGAATCGCTCACATGGGTCTGTGCAGGTAATAAGAAAAGCCACATCCAGAAAAATCCTGTGTGGTAGGCAGCCTGAGATCGAGTCTGTTTGGAAAATCCGCACAGTGACAACTACAACTTCAGCTAAAAGATGAAGAAAAGCAGTCTTTTTTCCTCTTTTTTTTTTTTACGGAGGGATAATCAGTGACCTTATCACTAATGCTGCCGGAGATCCCACAAATTGGCTGTGATGTCGGTGCCTTCATTTCATCTGCATTTCAGCCGGCACAATCTGTTCACTTCCTTGAGACAGTATTTGAACCTTGACTGAATGTCTATCACTAAACCCCTCTTCAACACAACCAGATGTTATCATGTTAGAGGCAAATTAGAACCACTGCAACCACTACCAATCCTTTGCACAGAAAATCGAAGTAAAAGAAGGAAATATGAGAATAAATATTTTCGAGAGTTGTGACGGCTGCTAGCAACCATTGAAAACAACATCAGCAAAATATAGAAGATGAATGCGTCATCATCAAAGATGCTGCTTTGTGTTATTGTCTAATATCTCTGTATTGCACTGGAAACAGAAAAGACACCCCGTTGTGCTGCTTACCTTACAGGGAGGGATGTCTTGTCCTCAGTTAAACTCATGGAGGCCAGGTGGAGAGCAGGACAGGGAGGAGAAGAGCTTGGACAGCCACCGTCAAGGAGACAGAGAGGAGGGACAGAGAGACAGGGAGGGAGGGAGAGAGAGAGGAGCACTGGAATGGTCTTGGTTAAGGTATTCTCCTCCTCTTCAATGACACACACTTGCACACATTCAGCCAGGTGGACATACACTCGCTCTCTCATACAGAATATGCACTCATCATTGTGGAGATGCAGTGAGCCCCACAGATGTAGAATGAAAAGACTACAGTGACAGCAGGCCAGCCAGAGAGAGGAGAGAGGAGAGAGAGAGGAGAGAGATGTGTGAGAGAGAGAGAGAGAGAGAGAGAGAGAGAGAGAGAGAGAGAGAGAGAGAGAGAGAGAGAGAGAGAGAGAGAGAGAGAGAGAGAGATACGGAGAGGGAGAAAGGGATCAGCATAATACTGGCAAGCTCCGAGTGTTACTGATGACTCAAAACACCACTCCCCACCCCATTTCCTCTATCCGTCCCTACTTTATTTACTTTATCATGTATTTCAACAAATCATACATGTAAGGTGGCCTTTCCCAAAAATCACGTTCTCACAATTTTCTCACTCATGGCTACACTTACTGAGCAACGGTTCTGTTCATACTGCATGTTACAGATCACTTGATCACAATGATTGTAAGGGTGGTAATCGGAATCTGGATGAGAGAAAAAGCACTGTTGTGGCAATGTCGAGGTGTTTTTAAATCCTATTTAACATTTATAAGGATTTTCTCACTGAATACAAAATGGAGAATATTAATATTGCCAGATGTATGTGCGAAGGGGTAATTTAAAAGCTAGAAGACAGAGTGAGCAAAAGGATAATTGTAATTTTTTATCATGTGAGTTGACATCTTATGACCATCCTTCATAATGGTCCTAATAGTTCACAGTAAAGACATTAAGGTGCACTAATAGTTTATGATCATGCTCACTGCATGCCTGTGGCTACTGTTAAATTAATGATAATGTTGGGATGCATTGACGACAGTAACAAAACCGTTAAATAATGTGAGACTGGAATGAGATTTTTTAGGTAATGGTGTCAAATTCAAGAGTCCAAAATGACTGTGAAAGCCACTTAATAAAATAAAGTGACATCCTCGTTCACACAGTAAATGCAATACCGTTTGGAAGCGTTCGAAATGCACCTGAAGCGCTGTGTCATCCCACTTTATCAAACCCACCCGTGCCGTTAGCCTGGAGCAGCTCCCTCTCACTCTGACAGTTGAGGAAAGCTGCTTAAGGGAGTGTGGGTTCGCTCGCCGAGTCGTGCCAAGGCTGCAGGGCTGTCAGAAAGCTGTAAAGTCATATTAATACCTCCGGAGCAGGGTCCTGGTCCCTCTCAGGCTCGATCTGCCACCTTGTATGAGCTTAGTGTCACAGCCAGTGGCCTGCTGTATTGGGAACTCCAAGCACTGACTTATTGGATATGCTAGAAGGCATCTGAACATGACAGCAGTCCCCCCTCCGATCATGAAGACGTGGTGGATGTCAATACGGGTATCCATTTTTCATTGTCATTTTGGTCTAGACTGAAATATCTGAACAACGATTTCATGTCTTGCCGTTAAACTTGGTTCTGACATTCATGGTCCTCAGAGGATGAATCCTAATGATATCGGTGATCTCCTGACCTTTCCTCAATGTATCCTAATGAATTTTCCGTCAACCGTCACCTTTGGGATAACATTTGTGGCTTTTAATTAGATCAACCTTTCCTCTGCCCTTGAAATTTGCTTTGCCGGTCTGTGTCATGCTTTGGTGCCCAGTTGGCGAGGGAATGAATGATATGAATATGAATCATACGTTTCCTCAAAAATACATTTAATATTGTAGTCTGTTGTCCACAGCTGCGCCAAACTGTATGAAAGGCTTCTCCTTCAGTTCATTAAATCCTTTCTTTAATTAAGTCTGTCCACTTAAGCTAGATATTTCCTTCAGGTGTTCGTAGAGACCAAAAACAGAGCATTAAATGAATATTGGATTATACATTCACCAGGTGGACGGAAACAATTTAATGATACTGTTGCTCCCTAACTGCTTGATGTGTAAGTAAGGATTATCTGATCTGAAATTGGCATCCAGCCTTCTATAGATTATCAGTGGTAATGGACTGAGAGCAGAAGCCATTTCTCAACCTTTTAAGAGGCTATGGCTTCAGGCTACAGAATTAATCTGACTGCAATAGGACTAATTGGCACTGCTGGCTTTTAAAGATTAACATTTTTTTAATTAATTTTTTTATGTGGAAACTGCACCTCTAATTAGTGAATCCTACATACGGCCCATAGACATGGATGAGAAGGGTTGGAAACTGAGAAGTGCACCTTTGAATCATTAGTGAAATAAATGTTAAATCACGTCTATTTCATACTGAAAATCTTAATTGAAACCACTTGTATCCGTTACATGATTTCCGCTATTTAAGCAAGACAATAAGACAATGCTTTAGTCAATTTACAGTCATGTGTTTTCTGCACGGTGGTGTAGTGGTTAGCACTGTCGCCTAACAGCAAGAATCTGGGTTCGGGTTCCTTCTGTATCTGAAGTTTGCATGAATGGATGGATTAAATTATAATTTAATCTTTTGGTTTATTGTTATTTTAATTGTTTTCATTGTCAATAGTTTGATTAATTGTGGCCTTCTATTGTGACCAATAACAATATTCTTTAGAAGAAGCAACTTGAGGTTCCACTGAGAAAAACTATTTATTTAAAAAATATTTCTCTCTGACGCAACATGCAAAATTAAAAGTTAACTTAACACAAAGACAATTTTATAGGCACTTGGATGATTTGATTGCCCTTCTTGTTTCCCTCCTCATGGTACATGATCCAGCTTGATGCGTCTACCAAGACAACCAGCGCTTTAGAAAATACTTTTCATTAATGTCTCTGTTTTTGTAAGAGAGTGATTGAGCTTCAAAGGAAATCATAATGGAACATGAAAATTGATTGGTTACACCTGCTTGGCTCTATTCATTCTCTTTTTCAGTCACTTAAGGGAGCAGCAAAACTAATAAACCTGATGCAGGGTTTGCGTTTTCTAGGTTGACATTATTATCAGTCTCTGTGTGAAACATTGGCTCACAAAGTCTGACAAAGCTGGTATATGGAAATCCTTTTAGTATAGAAACATTCTCAGTTGGCACTTTTGTAACTAGAACAGAATACGACCTGATCAAAAGGCCCATTACATGAGTGTCTCAGGTTTTAATGAGTTTTAGTTGTATGGGCGCTTAAACTGAACTGGATTTTAAACATTAGGACAGAAACATGTGGCATGCCATGTTTCTACCTACACCTCCACCTTCAAAGCTTACTCATTTATATGTTATATCTTGTTAGTTTGATTTGTATACAAACTATAATGTATAAAAAACAAGTTTAAGTTTTACTGTACAGTCTTTCCCCTTGCTTTCAGTCTACAGGCTAGCTAAGCTAATCATCTCCTGGCTCTAGCTTCATATTCAGTGTACAGACATCGGGAGTGGTTTCAATCTTCTCATCTAATCCGATATAACTTATTAAGAACTTATTAAGTCAAGTGCAGTACTTATGTGTACCTCATGAAATCTTCATCTTTATGGAAGACTATTCACTTTGGTGTGAATTAGACTAATTTCCCTTCTGCTATCCATCTGTTTTCCTCAGAGTGGAGGTATCTCTGAGGATTGAGCCAGGCATTAAACTCTTGCAATAATCCATCTTCACACATTTTTCAAGAAGCAATAATGTGTAAAGCTGTACTGGAGCGTTTGTCCTCTATACCCACCACGCTTACAAAACATTGTGAAATGTATTTGAAATAATAAATAATAAATAAAATATGGCCAAACCTAACATGTTACTGCCTTTTGATGTTAAATCCTGGAGCTTATTATTAAGAAGCTCTGAGTCCTTGATTTCAAAGTAACCCTCTGCTGGGCTTCCTTGTATTTGAGCCAGCTGTCATCATTACTGTCTGATGTCGGCCATCACTATAATGAGGACAAAACCTCTTCTTTAACCTTAAGCTTCCACAGAGGACATTATATAGGATGATTCACATTTTAGACTGCGGCAGCTCTCTGTTTACACGAATGTCCTTTGTCCTCTGTCTTTGTGCCAGCTTTGCCTCTTTTGATTTAGGTGCATGTCTTGGCCATGACAGCGTGCAAGTTGTGCAGGGAGCATAATCGGATCCATGAGTAGGCAGTGAAGAGACTCGAGTCAGAGGAGACAAATTCAGCGGCCCATGACTGCCCTTTCATTGCAAGTGTCTACTTGGAAACAAACAAGATTAATGGGACTTTGTTGGGGCTTGTGTTCGGTCTGAACTTCAACGAGGCATGGGAGGAATACAGAAAAAACACAAGTCATAACAGAGATGTAATTGAGAAGCAATGTGGGACTGCTGTGGTGCAGCAAATAGAGAATGGTAGATTAATCTGTGTGTTGCTTTATATATAGTACCCTGTTATATTCAGTTATTTATCTTTAATTGCATTTATGTTTATCTTAAAGTACACTTTAAGTAATGGAAGAAAGGTTGCTACTGGAAGCAGTAGAATGTCTCTCCATTCCTCTTACCTGCTGTGCATGCACGGTCATGAACCTGCATCGTTACCGAGGTTTCTATTTGTTTCTTTACTCAAACACTCAGCTTTACCAACATATATCTGGTGTCTGTTTTCTGCTTGCCCTCCTTTTCCTTCCTGGCATTTCCCTAGTTTTTATTCCCCACATGTCCTGGGTTAAATTGTTTTTACGCAGCAGTTGGCTCATCTCCTACAAAGCTGTCATGTTAATGGTTGTTTGTCTGATAGGGAGTGGCTGAGCGGGAGCTACAGTGACAGGCGAGGGTTATTCGCAAGGTCATCTATAGCCC
This sequence comes from Chelidonichthys spinosus, assembly GCA_029853015.1. Classification (NCBI taxonomy): domain Eukaryota; kingdom Metazoa; phylum Chordata; class Actinopteri; order Perciformes; family Triglidae; genus Chelidonichthys; species Chelidonichthys spinosus. The sequence continues at coordinate 6,853,478 of CM056829.1, read as the reverse complement.
TACTGTGACTTCCAATGAGAAGTGTGCTTCCAAAGCCAGGCTGATAGATTTGTAGGGAGAGAATGAAATGCAGCAGACTGTACAGAAGTCCTCCTCGTCATTCTGTTTCTGTTGCAATATTGTCAATTTGTAATTTTCCTCTGGCAAGCAAGGACTGTCTTCATGAACATAATTTTTAGATGGAGACTATAATTTATACTCACAGTCAGTATTATTAATGCCTCTCTATTATTCCTTCTCTGCATAAAACACTTCCCACCACTAAGGTGAAACATGACTAGTTTTGGAAATTCAGGGTTGGATCAGAAGACTCCTTAATATATTTTTGTATTTATCGATCACTTCGGGTGTTACTCAACTGTTAACCAAGGAAACATGAATAATAAAGAAATGTATTTATTGGATTGTCAGAATTGAAAAACATTGAAATTAAACTGTGTATAGCTTGAAATGCTAACATATGTAGGATTACAATCAGGATAGAAAGGGAATGCACAAAAATGGAAATCCTATAAAAAACATAATATCTTGTATTCTTCTAGTCTAGACATAAAAAAATCAATAGAAAAACTTAAACAAGAAATGTAAACATTGCTATACAACCATTCATACAATAGTATTTGTGTAACCTTACAGTAAAAGAATAGTAACACAGATGCAGTTTCCTCAATCACTGGCCCTGTGAATATTTGATCGATAACAAAAAAAGAGTTAATTTCACCCTTGTGATTCATGTTTAAGATTCTGTGTTATTAGTGCAGTTGGAATTAGCTCCCATTGTTTTCATTTTATACTGTAAGCTAACTAAAACCATCATTCAGTGCAGGTTCAAAACCTTTTGTATTTTACAACTCAAATAATAACATGGGGTTTTAGTTGACCCAACTACACCTGCAGAGTATTTCCCCCTTTTCATTCATTTCTTTTCTTTTTAATCCATCTGTCACTCCATATAAACTGATCTAATTCGACGTGAACGTGTCCCCTCTCCTCAGCTCTGGCTCCAGCTCTAAACTCTGTTGTGTTGGCTCTACTTGGGAGGTGCAGTTTCTGAGTCCGCCTCTCAGCTCAGACAGCTGCTGAGCATGACTGGAAAGAGTCCCGTTGACTTGCACAAGAAGCCCATTCGATTGTCTCTCCAACTCTTCCCTGATTCTCTCCAAGTCCTCTGCCAAGTAATTCAGGCCCTTACACTGGTCCTCCACACTGGCAACACGCCCTCCAACCTCAATGACCTCTTTCTGGACCCCCATGGCTGTGCTCCGGCAGCCCCGGACCTCCTCAGCTAACCGCCTTCTCATCTCTTGCAGCTCTCCTTTAACCCGGGTCAGTCTGCGCTCACCTGCCCCGAGCATTGAAGCCTGATGTCCTACTAGCTGCACCACACCCTTTATCTGCTGGGCCATACGAGCCTCTCTCTCTTGCCAGGAGCTGTTTGCTTGGCCCACCTGGTGGACCACTGTCCCCAGGGAATCCTGGAGGCCTTTGAGGGTATGGTTGACTGAGCTGACATTAAACTTTAGAATTGTGAGCTCTCCCTGGATGGAATAATCTCCCTCTGCTTGTTCCTGCTTGTCCCTGGGGGTCAGATGCGTTAGGATCTTCTGCAATGTGATGTTGAGGCTATTCAAACGGTCACCTTGCTTGTCGAGTGCCTCCTTCACGTTCTGCTCCTCTGCCAGGTTTGCGCTTGGTGCAGCAGAGTCTCCTTGGATGGCAGATGGTTTTTGAGGAGAGGAACAGGAGGAGGAGCAGCGAATCTCGAGGCTGCTCAGGTGCTTCTGCACTCTGTCCACATCTACTTCTATTCTCCCCCTGAGAGACTCCAGCTCTGTCTCCAGAGTGGGAACAGCATGACCCTCAAGCAGAGCGGGGGCAGTGGCATTACCCAGCTCCTCCAAAGCCATCAGTAAACGGCCTTCCAGAGCCCTCAACTTACCATCCATTCTGTCTTCTACGCCCTGTCCTGTCTGGGCTCTGTCTGGGAAACCACTCTTCCTTTGAGACTCATCGTTTTGAATCAGCCCTGTCAGGTTGAGCTTGTCCTCTACATACCCCAGACGCCCCTCCAACATTCCCTCTATGTGGTCTTTGTGTGCACCTAGCTCCACTCTTAGGTGCCCCTGGGACTGGTTGAGGCCTGCCACTGATGTTTCCAGCATCTGCACCCTTTCAAACAGTCCATTCACTCTACCCGAGCAGTTCTCTCCTTCCTTTACACCATGGATCTGTGACTGGAGGTTTCTCAGCTCTGTTCTCAAGTCTGTGTTCCTTTCCTCCATAGCATCCTCCATCTGCTCCTGCCCCTCACTTTGCTCCCTCTGGCACTGACGACGCAAATCCCCAGCTTTCTCCTCGCATCGGCCCTCTGCACTCTCCACACGTTTCTCAAAACCATCAAGGATTTCTGTCCTGGCTAAACTCAGCTTTGCATCCATTATGCTCTCCATAGCTTTCTGGGTGTTTTCGTCAAGATTCCCATTGAGGTCTGATACCACCCCAGCTTGACTCGACATCTTCTTCAGTGCTCCATCATGTCCCGTCACTGTTGCTTTGAGTTCCTGTAGCTCTGCTGTCTTGGTTTGCAGCTCTGTCCGGAGCTCTTCTACTCTTACATTTAGTTCATTAAGGCCTGGAAGCACATGTGTGCCATCCAGACCCTCTGCGTCAGGGTCGCCCCCAGGAATCTCAACAAACCCTACAGTAGAGGAACCAGAGGCTACAACTGGAGCAGGAATGGGACCAGGTGCAGCAGAAAGCAGAGCTGACAGCATCCTGTTGGCATCCTCTCTCAGCGAGGCTCGTAGACTATCTTCCAGTCCATTCACAGTTCCCCTCAGGATGTCCAGGCCCTGGTTTAGGCGTCGTACATCCTCCTCCATTCGATATATTCGCTCCTCTGTCTCACTGTCAAGAGCCTGGCCTAAAGATAGAAAGAAAAGCTATTAATTGGAAAAAACATACATTTTTGTGCTTTTGGTGTTATTTGAATCCAGTTCAAAACAATGATCATAAATCAGGATTTCAGAGCCCAATGTGACTCGGAAAAGTATTATATGTTGTATGCTCACATTTGTTTCAAATCATTGGCAAAAACAGTTAAAATTACGGTAGTATATAGTTTTGAACTCACCTATAGTTTCACCCTCAGGCTGTTCACCACCAGAGGAAAGAGGAGGGATATCCTCTGGTATATGTTCCTCAGGTCCTTGGCTATGCTCATTTTCTTGTTCATGCTCTGTGTGATGTGGTTCCTGGTGCTCTGGCATCAGCTCTGGTTCGGATGGATATTGCTCAAAGGTGTTGTCTGGGTAGGAGGAGGTCCTTGGAGGCCCAAAATGGTGCATTGGGTAAGAGTGAAAACTACCGGTGGCAGGTCCTTTGGGTTGACTCCATGGACTGGCCTTCGCAACAGTGTTCATAGGTGGGCCCTTGAACATGGGACCCTTAAACGTGGGACCTTTGTACTGTGGCCCCTTAAACTGCGGGCCTTTCATTGGTGGGCCCTTGAATGGGGGCATCATTTTCATGGGGTGTTGGTAAACTGGATGTCCCTCCATACAGCCATAACCGGAGTACCCGGGACAACAACGCCACTCCAACTCTGTGACTGTTTTATGTGCCACCTTGAAGATTGGTTTGTGCATCAGACGATACCTGAGGGGAAAAGCCAACCATCCGTGAGAAACATACACTTCACTGTGGTATTTGTACTCTGAAGTGATATGAATAGCAATTTTTGAAACATGACAAAATAAGAGATTGTTTGCTCACTGTAGAGTTGGACATTTTTGGCCCCAGGAGCACTTGTTGTATTCAGCTTTTACATATGGGGCCGCCCCATCCTGCACGGTGAAGGACACTGTCTTTTCAACCACATAGGCACAGTGGTTCCTTCCAGAGAGGAGATCAAAGATGACACAATAGAGGTGGGACACAGATATGATATGTAGTTAGATTTAAAAAGATGAATTGATGTAGACTTGATTCCTGACAGCACAAGACAGAGAGAGAGAGAGAGGGACAGAGAGAACTTACTTGTGTCTGCTGGTGGGTTTCCCTTGGCCATGGTGTTGACTGAGCCCAGCTTTATACTGGTTAAACTGGAGTGGTCTATAGAACTTGGTTTCGGCCAGTGACAAAAATAGAGTCAGGAGCACAAAAGGAGCCATCACAAAATGCATCTTTGAATAAAAATATCCAAATTTGAAGTCAAAAGTTTAGTGAAAAGAGTCTTTAAACGAAGGTAAAGGTGATCTCACAGAAGAAAAGAGTACTCCTCCATCAAGGGCAAGTATTACCTAAATAGTCCCGTCCGTTCACTTGACATGGAGATTATTGAATTACTGGGCTTCCAAAAGCAGAAACTCACAAACGATGATGCAAAATTGACATCAGAAAAAAAAGTTTGAGTCTCTGCAGGACAACCCTTTTTGAGCAGAATGCCACCCTGTGTTGCCTCTGACGCCGGTTGTGGGTGTGGTGGTCTCTGTTCGAGTGACAACAGTCCACTGTGAGTTTGGTGGACTGCAGACACCACTAATAGGGCCCCACTGGCACCATCTGCATATCTCCTCCCACTCAACCTCCTCAAAGTAACACCAGAGTGACACTGAAGGAGGCAAGAGAGCCCTCATCTTCACAGTCGGTGTTATTCCTGAAGTATGCCATTACACTCAACTTAAAAGTTTGTATTATAAATCCAGTTTGAAGGCTGCCTTCTACCAATGAGGGCAGAGGCTAAAATCCCATGAGCTATTTTTCCATTTTGACATCACGGCACACCAGAGTTGTCCCAGACTTGGCAGTGTTTGTGTTGTTTTTATTTTTATTTTTAGGATAACTGCTGAAATAAATAATCCAAAGATGATGAGTGAATGTAGTCAGCAATTTTTTTTTTTTTACAGTATGAAGAAGACTTGGCCTGTATTGTGTACGATCCTTAAGAAAATAACAATAACATTGACCTTTTGATGTAGATCAACAATGTTGCTCAAAAGCATTTTTCATGATGCCGTTGGTCCTTGAAAGCATCCTTGTCGTTTGCCATTTCTAGCTCCTATTCTTCTCATTTAAATTAGTTTTTTAATATCATCCTCAGAATGACAATCATTAGTAACTTTGTCCTTCATTATTAATGACACATTCAGTTGTTGCAAAGTGTACGGTTGTTATTAATTAATATCTTAATTATTTTGTTGGGATTACTGCCTAGTTCATATAAGAAGATATATGAAAAACTATGATGCCCATAATATATAATATTGTATGAGGTCTGTATGGTAATCCACACGTGATGATATTGTTGAGATTATGTGATGGCTCTGCACTCTCTAAGGGAAATCTGTCAAACATATTGGGCTGTTTTTCTTCACACATAGACACAGCTTTAAACCCTGACCTAACAGCAAACCTCCAGGACTTGGAACAAATAAAAACAAATACCCTGTGTTGAAGGCTGTGACCGTACACACCCATGCCTGAGTACCTTGCCCCCACAAGCCCACACATTCATTTACAACACTCCTCTTTGTACAGTTGAATAACTTCACCCCCCCTGAGTAGAGAGAGACGGCTGGCACCTCCACTATTCAGCAAGAACACTTTCCATGTTAAGGCCACTTAGACAGAGCCACTTTTTAGTTTGCATTTTAGATATTTTATCGTCACAATTTTCCAAAGAAGCACAATGAAATATTGAATTTACAGAATTAGCTTTTGGAGGGCAAACTGAAAACTCAAAGACTTCAAGGTACACTGCCTTTCAAAACTATTACCCATCACCTTTCTTTCCAGTTTGCGATGTGATTTGTTTTCAAGGTAAATTTCATCACAACGCTGTCTTATTCTGATTGTCAAAATGAAAAAGTGTGTCAGAATGGAGAACACAATTTCCATTCATTGCCGGAACTAGAGTTTGAAGGCTCTTTATTTAATGTGAGTGTTTTTAACATAGGCAGTGGTGGAAAGTAATGAAGTACATGTATACAACTACCCACTGATCATATGGGCAGCTTCTCAGTTGTTGGCAGTTCCATTTCCTATGTTAAACTCCACAGATGGCTTCATTGGTTGTGAATGCAGGAGAAATTCACAACATATGTTCTTCTTTACACGTAATTCTTTATTTTCTTATCATATCTTCCGGGTCAGAAAGTTTGGCCCTTAACTCCTTCAACATTTTTCAACATATTCACTCCATTCAAACACAGAATATTCATCACACATGGGAATCGTGTCTATTTTTCTAATTGATATCATTCATAATTTCAGAGATATTTGACGTTTTCCATTTTTTCCCATTCAAGTAGATTACGGAATCTCCAAAAAAATCCTCAATATTCACACTTTTTCAAGCATTTTCAAAACTCATCTATTAATTCACACTTCCAGATAGAAACTCCATTCAAACTGGGAAATTATCACAAAGATTAGGACTTTTTCACACAAATTCAACTTTATCACAGCATTCGTATTTTTTGCACAGTCGCAGTTCAAATATTGGACATGGACTTTTCTTGATACTTTGGCTAATGTACTTTTTCATAAGTATGCATGAAGGAATTTTACTTGTAATGGAAGATTTGAGTCCCTCCTGTATGGACTGAACACCATTAATGCCACACGTTTGTGAAAACTGTTTTGCTCTGACCATTGTAACATGACCTCATTTTAAACAAGAGGAACTCTGTGTCCTTTATTTTGTTGGGATCTTTTGATTGATCCTTTTTAGAAGCATGCCCATTTCCTGTATCCTGTTTGTAACAGGTCCCACCTCTTTTACCTGGAAACACCAGAGTGTGTGTGTGTTGCATATTCTCCATGAGCTTTAACCCTCCTGATTTGTAAACAACCTCTCATTGTATCATGTGAAACATGTTGCAGAGCCACACATCATCCAGGCTCGGACTTCCTGGTGCAGTGAAACAAGTGCAGCTTTATACTGCGGGCGGTGGCAACTCCACCCAGAGTTTTCCTTGAATGGTATCACACAGCCACAGCTGTTTTGGCTTCCACTCACCTGGTCGTCATAACGCATACGTCAGACGTAAGCCTTTCATGGCCTTCTCCACATCGCCACAGTTGAGACGGGGTGAGGTCAAATTTGACTGCATGGAAAAGAAAGTGGAGAACACCATCTATGGAAGTCTGTGTAACATATGGGTAGCTGCATTCATGTTTATCCCTTCCGTTTTCCTTTGTGTCTATTTAGTTTTAACACTAGCAGTCCAAATTCTGAGCTGGCCTGTAAATCTCCTTATGTGTGTCTTTAGCGTTCAACAAACTCAGTCCTTTACTAGACTGTGTGACTTTGGCAGTGCTTTCCCAGCACTGCTGGCTTATAGTATTTGCATTTTCAGAATATGTTCTCACTTGCATGGAATAACTGATAAGTTGGCGCATGAACGAAAGACATTCAAAATGTTTTATACATTTTTTATAGCTTCTTAAAAAAACTTTATTCTGAGCCCTGTATGACCCAAATTTCTCTCATTTCTTGTTTCAGATACAAGTTTCTGAATTCTGCATGTTATGGTATCAATAGCATTTATGTATCAACAGCTTTTCTTCATCAAATGAGCTTCAGAGAAAAGTTCAGAGTAAATGTTGCAAAAGCAGGTTTACATACTGTCGTGTCTAATTTGCAGCTTTGTTTGTTTGTATTAGTGGCATATAGCCGCTCTTGTATGTTCACAGCCATGTAAAAGAACAAACAAGAGTAATTGGTCTCAACACATCACAAACCTCAGCCTTGTTTCCTGTGGTGCTGCACCTACAGCTACATGCTTCTTTTTTTTTTTACCTCTTTATGTAAGATTGTTGTTTTATGTTTTTGAGTGAATGTTTTTTTCTCTTTTGGTAGTGTGATCATTAATATCTGAGGCGTTACCATCTTAAGAAAAATAGTAATTAAATAAGACAAATGTTGGCCTGAACAAACCTTAATGTGGTGACACATGGGGAGCCAGAGGTCACGGCACACTTCACACATTAACCAAGAAGTTAAGTGTGTTTGCTGTTGCCAGACTCCTGACTGTGAGTACACATCTGGAGGCAACACACACACACACACACACACACACACACCAACTAATAGAACTCTTACAATAAGCTTTCATTTTTATTAACTTTTTATGAACCCTCTTTCACTAATCTTTGTCACGGTCATTCAATATTAGACGGTGTGGATTTGATGTGACAATATGTTAATTTTCTTTAAAAAATCGAATTCAATACGATCCGATTAAAGGGGTGGTCGTCAACAGTTCAGGGTTGAACAGAGACTCAGTAGTAGAGTGGGACAAAGGACACGAGGCAAAAGCAGGTGGTCACAGCCAAGTTATCAGTCCCAACAGCGAAATCTACCAGGCAGAGATCCAAACACCAGGGGGCTATTCCACAAAACCTAACCCATGAATGCCAGTATCCTGGCTGAATTTAGCCACGACTCAGTTTCATGAAAGCAGTGGCACATTTTTTTAAATCAAAGATATTTAAAAGACTAAATGGTTCATCATATTTATTTATGCCATTTTCGGTAGCTTTGCATCATTGCATTACACAGTAGAATGTCTCCCTGTACATGGAAAGAGACTGCCCCCTTGTGTTGACTGCTTGTTTAGATGTAAAGTGAAGAATAAAACAGTTTCTACCCTCTCTCTTTCAAATGCTCTTGACTCGACAAAAAGGGTAGAATTGTTGCTCATAAGAAACTATTCTACTAGAGTTTTACAGTACAATATATTTTATGTTTGGACTAAAAATAATGCACTGGGCAGGATTTTCTGGATCTCTCTGGAATTACCATAAAAACAATTGCTGAAAAATAATTCCTTTCACTGTTAAAACAAAAGTCAGCTGCTCGGTGTGAACCTCAAATGTATACTATTAATATGTTAGGCCCTTTGATGTTCTCTCTTGTGGTAACTATTCATCCACACGGCCCCTTTCATGTTTTAGCCCGCTAACCAGGCCAAATGTGCACATGCTTAAAGTTTAAGAGGAGCCCCAATGCTCAAATTCTTGTGTCCTTAGAAACATCTGCAGAAACTACTCATACCCGCACCCTGCCAATTAAACTAGTCGGCTGGGTGGGGGGGAGGGGGGGTTATATTTGGCAGACGTTATTTAGTGTGGAGTCATTTAAAATAAACATCAATCACATATTGCAGTATCAAAAACAGCAGGGAGCTTTGCCTTGGATCCTCTCTTGGCATATTTTGATTCTTATAAACCCAAAGAGAGAATGTTAAATCGGGGACATTAAAGGCGCCCAGAACAACAACACATCATCATCATCACTGTGAAACTGTTGCTATTGTCAGCATGCATCCCAATGGACCCCGGTAACTCTTTCCTGTTGCTTCTTGCTGCTTCGCACAACTTCTGCACTGTGTTGCGAACGCTGATTTTGTTGCTGTTTCTGTCTTTATCATCAGCTATTGTTTGTTCAGGGAAAATTTACTTCATTAGGCACTTTTACAGCAATGCCCTGTATCACATTCATACTGGCAAGAAGGATATAAAACACATAACAACCGCAGTAATAACAATAAAGGGCTGAAAATAGTCAAATTAAACCAATAACTAACAGACATGGCAGGAATGAGAAATGGCAATAAAAATTGTAAGATGAGGAAAAAGTTAAACAACAACTAAATGAAAAATAAATCTGCCAAGAAGGAAGGATATACAACAGCAATAAAAATAATAACAAAGATATCTGCAAATGAACCAAAGCAACACTGTACAACAACCATATCATCTATCATACACATCAAATGATCTGCCAACACATATCTGTCTACTCAATACCTCTTGTAATTTGTTCCATTTTATTTACCAAGCTCAGTTTGGATTTTTAATGGCTAAAAAATCCTGTAAGTGTGTGTGTGAGGACAAATGAGGTAGAAGAGCAACTTTCCTGGCAAGGCCGTAAAGTAGGCCGTCTTTCTCTTCTTTCACACTTCTTCTTCTTCTTCTTCTTTCACAGCGGTGATTTCTAAAACCATCCCCATTTCTAAAATGTAGACGAGGGTAATCTGTATCTAGTGATTTTGATGTCAATGGAGCTGTAAGCACATACAAAATATCACCATAATCTATTATAGTTGATTGAACAATTGTCATTATTTTATTCATGGTGTCTTGTTGTCTTCTAGGCATCAATCATCTGTATTTTCTTTTAACCAGAAACAGCATTATCGCTCTTGAACTCTATAAAAAAATATAAATTTGAGTATGTCGTAAAATACTTGATTCAAACTTTACGGAAACAAATTACCTCACCAAATGCACCTTGGTTGATCTTTCTTTTTCATCAATCACGAACTCTGGTTTGGTCGAAATAAAGCATACATTCACTATGTTAGGCAGGAAAATATAAGGAGAGGAGCAATGAACAAGATGTTTTGGTGAATTTTATTTGATTTCTGTCAACTTTCAATTAAGTGTTATTACGACATGGTAAAATCAATGGTGTCTGGTATATTTGGCACAACATTAATGCTGTTTCTGGTTAAACCAGGTTTGTTTTTCATAGTGTTGACTAGTGGCAATTATAATAACTGTCAGTGGCAAGAACAAGCATTTGTGGTGTGGTGGTTCACGTTTACACTGTGATCTGTAAAATTAACATTTTGCTTCTATCTTTTAGATTTGTTTACGTTTTTATTGCTGCAAAGTCTGTTTGAAACCTTGGCTAATCCTTCAAACGCATATTGTAGACTTTTGTGTACTTCTCTGCTTTCTGTTTTAGATAACATTTCTGTTTATTGTAGCGGGTGCTTGTTGTGACTTTACTTCATTGTGTAATTTAATGAAAAATGCACTGACTATCTGCATTTTGACTCTTTTTCCCCCTTCTTTTTTGATATAGGTGGATTCAGAAATCTACAAGGTAATTTATCTTTTACTCAGACAGTCTGCAGAGACCCTCTGATATCCATCTGTGTCTCTCCATCACTGCACAACTGAACACCTGCCCACATTCACTGTTGATGCTGATCAATTGTGCCAGGCCCAGCCCTGTGTATTATTGTGATCTCTCTAATCAACTTTCATCATCACACATGCACCTCTACAGTCTCCTGCCAAAATCTGTCTGGAGGACAATCATGTTTAAATCTGCGCGGAAAAGAAATGCAGTTTTTCCTCTGCTGGTTACCAGTTTGATAACGCTTGTAGCTGCAGTGTTTTTTAACATTTTTGTTTTGCTGTTTTGGAGTTTTCAAGCAAAATGGTTTCAAAGCCAGAGAAGTGATGTATAAAAATAATAGAGATGAGAACCATGAAATGTATTTTAGTCCAGACCTTCAAGGGGCAATCCCTCAGCTCCTCCCTGATGCTCTTAAGATTTGTAGCATCTGATAAATAAAACTCAGTTTGCCCTCCTTTTAGATCTTGTTATGTATATATATATATATGTCTGCCTTATTTGTACTGGGAGATCCCTCCCCACTTAGCCAATCGGACCCAAACCTCTTTTCCCAAAATATCTACTTGTATTCTACCTTGGGTAGAACAGCATAGCATTCACGTTTCTTGTACTAATAGTCTTGTATTTCTGACAAGGCAGGGACTTGGTTGGTTGTAATGCAGTGCCCACAGTGTGGCGCAAACCTGGCCAGACAAGACAAGTGCAGGAGGCCCAAGAGACAGCGACCGCATATGCTCCTTTGGGGAAACCCCGCCTGGATGCACCAGGGACAGAGCGACAGGGGGAAGCAAGGCCGGGTCACCAAACAATACAGTCTTCCAGAGCAGGCCCTGAGGACAAACCGGCAAAAGGAAACCCCTCCACTCCAGAGACAAAGACTTTTGCGTGCATCCACCAAACCGGCATCACGGTAATGATCTTTCCACAGGTTCACCTATGGAAACCTGAATAACTTTTACTTCCTCTAGGCAGTAAAATTTGATCGTCTTCTCAGCACTCTGCCAGGGGAAGGACTGCCCCCGGCAGGACAATCTGAGGACATCACTAAACAATGTAATTGGTAGCAACGGGTGGTGTATACAGGATCTTAATCAAGGCAAGCTTATGACTTGCTTTTACTCTGAAGTCTCCATTCATGGGACGTGATTGCATTCCCCTGTGACTGTCACACGTGAGGCAGGAGCCACATGCTGATCCACTTAGTATGGCGTGCGTATAGCCCTGGGCATCAATGGGCATCACAGACCTGTTGTTGCACATCTCGTGTGGCTGAAGGACACTTATCCCCCTAAAAGAAGATGCCACTGGATAAAACTACGTTACTAGTTACTACAGTCTCTCGACATTATACATGAACTGCCATGCATTTGTTTGCAGGTTGGGAAAAAGAAGGTGTCGACGGTGTTGGATGCCCACTTAGTCACTACCACCTTTTTGACAGTGACTTGCAATGATACGCTCAGTATAACATTAGTCAGAAAGAACGGCTATTTTAAAATTAATACATTCTTTTAGAAGAACTACTAGTACTACTCTTGTGCTTTATGACTTATTGTACTATCAATATCTCCTGATCAATTTTTTACCCACCGTTCCCCATCCAAGTCATTAAATTAGAGCATGGGTGCTCTCCGGATACTCCGGCTTCCTCCCACAGTCCAAAGACATGCATTTTAGGTTAATGATGACTCTAAACCTGCCAGTAAGTGTGAATGTGAATAGTGGTTTCTCTCTATAGACTACCTGTCCAGCTCCAAATGAGAACATGACTATATCATAGAATTATAATATAATAAAATGAGCAATTACTTTGTATTTAGTAAATAGAAGTGTGAGTATTTTATGTGATTCTCAAAGCTAGGTCTAGATTATGTCCATTATTGCATGTGCATGGGTCCAAAGGGGAAGTTTGGTATATCCAGTTCCCAATATATTAACACATCTGTTAAGTTATTATTATGTTGTGTTGCACAAGTGAAAGATGAATGCTTGCTTTTTGTCGGACATAGTGTGTGATCAATAAAGTAACTGTGCAGGGTAGGTGCCCTCTGATTGGCCTGTCGTCCCGCAGCTCTTCCTCACATAGAGGGTCCATCACAGAGATAGAGGGCCCGCTGCCCGCAGGCGCGCACAGAGCTCCCTTTCTTTGAGAAAAAGGCGAAGGGGGGAATTCCGTCCGCTGGATGCTGCAGCGACGAGAAGCCCTTTTTTTTCATCCGGCTGTTTTTCAGAGTCTCCACTGGCTGCGATAATTACAGGGCCCGGGGCTGCACTTTGAGCCCACTGCGCTCAAGCAGGCTTGAGAAAAAGCTGCGCATCTGATTCTCACGACACATGTATTAAAAACCACAAAGCGCGCGCAGGCACGCACGCACGCACGAGCCAGCGGAACCAGTCAGCCAGCTGCTCGAGGACATTCCTGTTGTGTCTCCCAACAACTTAGGCAGCGGATGACACCGGTGGACGACGTGAGCTGGTTTTAAGGCAGCTGGACAAGGAAGACTTGAGAGGATGCGGAGCGTCAGTCCTCCTGTCGGAGCCCACTGAAACTTTTGTCCGCTAACGCAGCGTGGAGAGGCGGTGGAGAGGCGGGCGCAGGACCCGCAGTCCGTGCGTCGATCACCGGAGAGGATGAGGGTCTCTGACTAGATCCACTACGGCGCAGATAACACCATGGCTGTGGACGGTAGGCGGCTTTCTGTGGCTTACATTCTATACATCAGTCGACAATTTCTTTGAAAGAACCTGCATTATGTGGAAAACTTGGAGCGAGACTTTGTTGACTGAATTCGGTATCGTTACCCGCGAGACCGGTTTGGCTGGTATGTTGGTCTGTTGACAGAACGGCAGCTACACAGCAGATGGATAGCTGAAAGTACATAGGCAGCAACATACAAATGTGAGTACACCCCTCGCATTTCTGCAGATATTTAAGTATATCTTTTCATGGGACAACACTGACAAAATGACACTTTGACACAATGAAAAGTAGTCTGTGTGCAGCTTATATAACAGAGTTAATTTATTTTCCCCTCAAAATAACTCAAAATATAGCCATTAATATCTAAACCCCTGGCAACAAAAGTGAGTACAGTACATTACAGTACATTATAGGAAAACTGGGAGGATGCAGGCTGTTCTGTTGACTGTCAATGACTTAAACGGAAACCCCACCAGACAGGACCAGTATCTCCAGCCTGCTGGAGCAGCTGCGTTTTAAGTAATTGGACAGTTGCTGTTTACCACATTCTGGTGAAAATGAGTGTAGATTGTGTGTTGTCTCACTTTTTTAATCTACAAAGCAGATTCGACCATCACACCAAGTTAGACGCACTGCATGCAGGCTAGATCCCTTCACAGCACGCCTAGTACGATTTTTGTTCATGAAAGAGTTTTCTATCCGGTGCTGGCAATTAATATGTGTGCTAGTTAATGAGGAATGTTCCCTTTTATTAGGCGGGCAAAACTAAAGGAAGGGAGAAAAACTCTGTCTGACAAGTGGTCTTAATTAAATGTGTTTAATCGGGGAAAGGGGCACATGTTTGGTGCTGCAGCAGCCTGGGGGGAGTAATAACTTTGTGAAGGAGAGTTCAAATCTTCGCAGCTTTGGAGTTAGACCTCAAAGAAACAAAAATGGCATACTGAGTTCTAGTCATAATAATCTGATGCTGCTGGTTCGCCTTGATGATTGCAGGACTCAGCTTTGCTCCGCTCTCAGCGGGAGATGTTGAGTGACAGAAAGGAGAGGCACGAAGCCAGAAAGCCAAAAGACACTCTTTCATCTTCTCAAACCCTCGTCCCCACTGACAGTCTCTCTCATTATGTCCTCTTTTCAAATTCTCTTCTCAATTTAAGATATTGAAAATGCGCGTTAACACACACAAGCACAGCTGCACACATAGCTTCAAACACGGCAAGAATCAGTAATGACCCGTAGCTCTCAGCCAGGATCTGTGCCAGCAACGGCGTATTTACTGTAGTTCCACGCTTTCTTCAACTACTAGATATTGGGAAGCCACCTGCTGTCGAGCGGGTTTGGATGTCTGCCTGCAGGCTTCCTTGTAATGATGAGAATTTGGCTCATCTCACAGCTCCAACATTCACCAACAAGTACAAGGAAATAGTGTCACCTGAACACCTACTTCTATGACTTAACCAGGAGCTTGTACAGATTTCAGGGACTTTGAACGTTACCTCATGCCTGCTTAGTGGAGCAGGTACGAGCACGCACTTCATGATGAGATCATTCCCGAATGACAGGGTGTTCAGGTGGGTTCAAGTCTGACTTTTGTTTACAGGTCTCGCAGAGTTTAGGGACTTTTTTTTCTTTTCTTGCAGAGCATTTCTCATGCTGTTTTTACACTGTCAGTGGTGATCTAATCATTTCACCACCTGCTTTTAACTCTCCAGCGGCATCCAGTTTCAGTTTCTGCCGGCCAGCTGTGGAGTACAGGGCTCTGCCTGAGGACTTCAAGCACCAGCTGAGTCGCCGTACAGGTGGGAATCTAACCTGGCACGATGGCCGTGGACAGAAAACCGCAGGAGGCAGGACAGTGAAGCTGCTGCAGCAGCCGGGCACGGAGGCCCTGCAGGTGCTGAACGCAACCTCAACATGTCGAATAGCACACACCTGGTTCATGAGCTGATGTGATATTTTTCTTTCTTTCAGCGCAATGGAAAACAATACAAGGCAATAGTGTTTTAAATGAGATCCCTTTACATTATTCTGTGTTGTGAATCATGGCATAATGTACAGATTGGTGAGGTCACAGGTGCCAGCAGCTGTGAATTTTATCACCGACTCAGGTGGTGGAAGGTAGGCGGTGTAATAACACGACCGAAAAGTTGGTGAGAACCAGTGCTAACATGAGCAAGCTAGGCTTTAAGTTACAGAGTAGAATACAAACAATACGACAGAATCTTAAATAATTAATTGCATAAACACTGCGGGAAAAACCCCATCTTATGTCAAAGTTAGGATAGAAGGGGTTCGTCCTGATTTGATAGACATGAAAATATGCATCATAGCTGAAATATCAGCTCCTTCCTCTTGAGAGAATTCACATTTCTGTTTATTTAATCACTAACCAAACATTTTTTTATATATATTTAATTGAAAATCATTATTGGGATTATTTTCTGGTTGCATTATATGGAATACATGTTATATGTTTCAATTTCCCTTTTTAATTGTCAGTCCCACTGCCAAAGTAAAGTAGTGCAAACCTAATATTTGCTTAACAAATCATCAGGACAGACATTTTCCTTATCTTATCAGCATGAGTATACATGGAAATTGTCCTTGGTGATGTTCAGTAACTCTACTCCCAAAATTCTGTGCAAATGAGTCTGGCAAACGTGGCCCGTCGCCACACGTTGTTGCAAATGGACACTTTTGTTAGCAGAGAATGGAAGTTGCTCTCTCCCCAGCGGGTTGGTGGGCTTCAACAGCCTTTTACTACAATATGGCTTTAAATAGCAACGGCCCTCCAACACTGGCGCTGTGCTGCAGCAGCACTGTTGACTGAGGGCACAAAGAAACCGAATTTAGTTTGATACAGTCTGTGATTGTCATTGCACGGTGTGCACAGCCTTTTTTTTTTTTAAATAAATCTCTTTATGTGAAACGTTATCAGATATACTTCAAGTTGCCTTTCTGTTCCAGTTCCAACATTTTTCTCAGTCGATATTCATTTTGTTATCTGATTACTGCATAGCCGTCAACAGACACCATCCGTCTGTGCTGCAAACTGCCCTCTTTTAAAGCCCTCGGTTAGAAGTCAGAAAGCCTGTGTCTTTGTCTTCACCCCATGAAAGACTCTTTAAAAGGCAGTAATGAGCTGAAGCCAAAGCTGCAGACGTAGAACTGGGCTGGGATGATAACAGAGTTGTACACAATGCATTGTTTGTTTGCTTCAATCCTCTTGGATGCACATAATGCAGTGGTCGGTTTATTTTTCTGTAAGATGTTCGGCACTGGCACATGTGACTCTTTTTCTACATGTTGCCAGCGACGCTTGCCCACTCTGCAACCACAGACTCCTCACTAATACACTGCACATGTTGCTTTGGGAGCAGTAAAAGCTCATTATAGTCTCTCTCTCAACAACACAATATATTTAGTAACTGTTGAATGGAAATAATAATGGTTTCCCCATTTGTTTGTGCAAGAATGTTCAAATCCAGCTTCTATGTAATGAGAGTTTGCTTCTTTTATTTCTCTAATTAAAAACACAACATTGTTAAGACAAAATAAGCTATTTGCTTATTACCTTTGGCTTCAGGAAATTGTTTTTTTTTTTTTTTTTCCAAAATTCTGTCTGACGTTTGATTGGTCTAAGAATTCATCATTTAGTCACCAAAATAATTAGGATATTAGTTAATAATGGAATCCAGTACTTTCAGCCTGAGTAGAAATGGCGACATGGTTTTTGGGGAAAGTGGTGTTCTGAATAGGGATGGGTTTTGCCACGGATTTTCCTCAATCAAGTTGTTTTCATTTCACAAACTCCGATTGGATTACCGATTCGATATTGGGATATTTCAGTTAGAATACCAATATCGCTTGGATATGAAAGAGAACTCATACTGTGAAGTATACATATATAAATATATATTCAAGAAAAATACTCTACTCAAACCAGCTGCCCTGAATGTGTCTTTCCTACCTTTTGTGTTATTTTGATCCCCATTAGCTCCATGTACTGTGACACTGACAGTAGCTACTCTCCTAGAAGTCCCCATATATTTAAATGGAAATGATGCACAACATTTCTGACGTCCCTACTCCCAGAAACACTCAAAATACATTAAAAAACGGTGGTACAATTGATAGCTCCAGAAGATGCATATTAAGCAAACCTCCTGCACAAATCTTAATCCATTCTTTTTTTTCTGTAGCACCACTTTCCTGCATCTGAGAAAATCTTGAGTTGGAGAAACGCTGAGCCTGCTGAATTTTTAAAACTGATTGACTGATCAAAGGCCCAGTTTGATTGGTTCTCCATAGTTCTACACCCTGTACATCTTTTAAGATTAAAGCGCTAGATCTCATGATCACACTGGCCTGCTGTGCATGCTGCATGTTCGTTGATCTTCCAGAAGTTCACATCTATGCGAGATGTTTGATGTTTGATCTGCCCACACATCGCAATCGTCTCTGTGTGCTTTAAGGCTTTTAAAACCTTACCTTGACCTTTTAGAGGGCTTGTCTGGTTCCTCATGTGTAGGCATGTCTAAGTTCATCTGTATCTGTAGTCGTTATGTTAATTCAAGCTGCTGGGTGTCGCTTGATATTACCTCTGTATTTAAATGTCTATCTTGCTGTCTGTCTTCAGTACCGTTCCAGTGACAATTATGGGATATATCACACAAGCCCAACACAACCCAGCCTGATCCGCCCCGTCGTGCTCTGGTCCCAGCAAGACGTTTGTAAATGGCTGAAGAAACACTGTCCACACAACTACCTGACCTACGTGGAGGCGTTCTCCCAGCACGCCATCACAGGTCGCGCCGCTAAGATAATCAGAAGACGTCCGAAGGGAAAGCGGATTCACAAGAAGCACAAAATCAAAAATATATCTTTTTTCTGTTTGCTTTAACGTTCCAGGCCGCGCGTTGCTCCGTCTGAATGGGGAGAAGCTGCAGAGGATGGGACTGGTGCAAGAAACCCTCCGGCAGGAGCTGCTGCAGCAGGTGCTGCAGCTTCAGGTGCAGGAGGAGGGACGCAACCTGCAGCTGCTCAGCAGAGGTGAGGGGCTTGGGTTTAGTTTGACATTTACAGGAATAGTTAACATAACTGCAATAGTTGACATTACAGGAATAGTTTTTGGTCATTTTGGGAGATATGCCTTTTGAGATTTGGATAAAGCCTGCCTTTGTATGAATTAAATAAGTGATTATATAACATTTTCATTTGTGAGCTTTAGAGCTTTTTTTTTCAGTATTTGTGCTAAGCCAAGCTAACCTTCTGACGGCAGTAGCTTCATATCAACTGTACAGGCGTGAGTGGTTTACGTCTTCTCCTCTAAACCTCTGCCTTAAAGTGAACAATCATGTTTCCCCAAGATGTCAAATTTTTGTATTGAATGTTTGTAAAAATGGTCTTGGAATGACCTGCAAGTCAAGATGAGGATGGGAACTCTCATCCCTCTTTCTGGCTTTAAAAACTGTCTCTCTGAACATTTAATCACCAGTTGTTCCTGTGACTCTTAGCTTTCAAATTGTATTGCACTTTTGGGGTCTCTTTTATTGTATAAATTATCATTATTTCTTTGCTATCTTGCTCTTGCTATGTATTTTCTCGCCTGTTTGGTCTGATTGTTTTGTAAGGACATCCTTGGAAAAGAGATTGTCAAATCTCAATGGATCCTTTCCTGGATAAATAAAGGTTAAATAAAAATAAAATAAAAAAATCCAAAAAGTATTAATCTTTCTGTCTTTCACAGGTTCCTTTGGAAGGATATCGTAGATGGATTGCTGGAAGAAGGGAACGCTGTGGAATTATGGGATTCTCGCCCAAATAAACTCAAATGTGAATCAGATCTGTGGGATGAATCCATCCAGTGAGCTGCGTTATGAGTTGTGTTGTGGAGTGGAAGTCGGCAGCTTTTCATTCTGCACGCTGGAGCGACATCATCTTAGCAGACTGACTATGAACTGTGATAGAAAAGCACCAAGACAATCCGCTTCGACACTTCATTGCTCTGTCGGTGACTAATTATTAACTATTTCTCTCTTACTGTCTCTACCTCTCTCTATCTCTCTCCCTCTGTGGAACTTTTTTTAATGTTAGAAAGTAAAACAAATATAAATTAAAAAAATATATATCAACATATCGATGTTTATTTGTGCATTTGCCGATTTAAATTGCGGGGAATGTGTGCCTTACCCTTGAGAGAGCGCTTGTGAGGGAGCACGTGATGATGAACTACATTACCCATTATCCCACAGCGCTGTTAACAAGGAAGCCGTCCATGGCTGTAACCAGCCGATGTCGCCGGCTCCGAGGTCGCAGGATCCCCATGGAAACGGAGTGCGGGAGAGTAATGTCGTCCCCCTCGGACAGGTACACGATGCTATCAGTGTTTTCTACCCGTGTTTGAGTTCTCTCTACCGATATTATTCATGTCATTTAGAAAAAAAATTACATTTGGATTCAGTCAGCAGCAGCGTCCTGATCCTGTAATGTGAAGCTAACCATGCTGACTCCCCTCCTCCAAATAACCAACGTTTTTCCTCTCTAATATTAATACCTAGTTACATTAAAGCCCTCCTCTAGGGGGTAATAATCAATATAGAGACAGATTGGGAGCTGTGGGCTCATCAAACACGATGGCATATGAAGATCTTCAGAAGTAGGTGAGCTGCATGGTGACGTCAGTGTGCGTCACAGACTCGGGAAATGCTCGCATAGACTTATTGTATATTTTGCTTTTATTTTATATATATGTATATACACACACATACTATATATATATATATATATATATATATATATATATATATATATAGCCCTCACGCGAATATAATATTTCCCCTTTTGTATATAGCTGCAAAAATGGTAGAGGAAGTAGGCAGATTCAGATTATTTACTGAAGTAAAAGTAATACACTATCAAAAAAAAAAACATTGAAAATTAATGTCCTAATAAAAAAAACATAATGAAAGTAAAAAATACTCCCATCATTGTGATATTGTCATATTATTGAGTGTAAATGTACATACATTTATTTTGAATGAAGGACCTGTAACATTGTTTAATAATGAGGTATTGCTCCTTTTACATAAGTGAAAGACCTCAATACTACTACTACTTCTCATTCTGAGTCTCAATACTACACGTGCACTGTTGTATTTCCTGTCTCAGGTGTACATGTGATGTCTATCTGCCCTGGAGGAGGGAGCCCTCCTCTGCTGCTCTTCCTGGGGTTTCAGCCGGTTAAAAGAGTTGTGCCTTAGGTGAACTACAGTATACTATAGTACATATACAGATCATACAAACCATGTGAGGAAAATAGGCTAAATCAATATACATGAGCTTGATTTCCCTGATGAGAATCGTGAAACAATGCCGTGCAGCTTCTCTAACGTGAGGATTTCTGCTTTCCTCTGTTATGTAATTGTTATATAAACATCTTTTGAGTTTTGGACTGTTGGTCAGACATATGAAGACTTGTCCATCCTGTTACCAGTGGACTAGTTTGGGCCCATCAACACATTTCAGTGTGGTTGTTTGCCTGGTGATGTACTATCTGATCTGATTCTGATCTGATGAGTTCAGGAAGAGGAAGGATCAACAGAAAGACGTCCCGTCCTGCTTTTACTTACCAGTGCCTCTATTAATAACAGCAGAGCAGCACGTCGCTGCCAGTGTTACAGTGATCCTCTTAGTGACACACACACACACAGAGGGGGGAGAGAACACATGGACAGCAGCACTGGGAGATTTCTCAGATGAATGTTTAGGCTCCACAGATACAGACTGTGAATGGAGGCAGTAAAAGCAGACTAGCGACAAGCCTGCGATTCACACACGTTCACGACTTTTGGTCAGTGTTAATTGGCGAGTTGCCACGGTGACGGGCGAGCTGGAGGGTAGAAGGTTGTCGTGTGAAGCAGATATGACTCTGCTGGACGGCGCAGGAGCCAGAATCTCTGGCTGCTGGACCCTGAGGTCTGACCGCAGGTAAGATCTGACTGTTTGTGTTCTCTCAGAGCAGCCAGGATGCCAGTTTTACCCCTCACAGTGTGTGTGTGTGTGTGTGTGTGTGTGTGTGTGTGTTATAAATATAGTCTCTAAAAAGGGGTCGTGGAGAGTTTGGAGGAAGTGCTGGATCTGGGTTAGGTTGCAGGGGTTTTGTTGTGTTTTGTTTGGGCTCAGAGGATCGCCTGTGGTGTCTCTACACGTGTAGCTGTGCATCGCAAAGGCTAAGAAACGAACAGAGATACTAATTTGACTACCAATTACCGTCTGTGGGAATGCAGAAGTCCCTGAAGGTAACATCGGATTATGACGCAACAGCCTGGCTTGACTTTTATTTGTTCCGCAGTAAACAGTTTGTGCGTGAGCCAAATCTTAATTACAGTGATTTAAGCTGTGATTTGTTGGCGAGAGTATCAACCCGTAAAACATTTGTGGTGGTGAAGCAAGTATTCAAATCCTTTACTGAAGAAAAAGTTCCAATACTACACTGTAAAAGTAGTTCTGCATGAACGTGATAAAGTATGTCCTTTCAGTATCAGATGTAAGTAGAAATAGCTCTTGTAGGTGTATAAAGTAAATCTGCTGTAATTAGACGGTATAACTCACAGTATACTTATTGGGTGGATTATTATTTATTTGGTGTGAGAATGCACCATATTTTAAAAGTTCTTCTTTCTCTCTGAAATGTAGTGGAGTAGAAGTACCTTTTACAAAATGCCAAGTACCTCCAATTCGTACACAGCACCTGCCTTTGACCTCACAGCAGCTTTTGAATACATTTTCTTATACTGTATACACGTATGTCAATAATGTTTATTTCGTTTGACTAACCTATTAATCAATGAATCATTTCAGCTCTATGTTCTACTCCACTACATTCATTTGTCCTGTTTATATCTATTTAAAATGTGTATTAATCTGATATCTGCCTGCAGCAAAGATTGAAGCACATTTGAAAAGAAAATCTTAAATCAAGGTCCGATTCATGGCCGTTTCTGGAGCTTTTAACCACATCTCATGGCCTTCGTCTGTGGATGATGGAGCTTGTGAGAGATATAGCTTTTAAATAGATCTTGATTATTTTGTCAAACTGTTTTGAATATGTTGAATAACACCTGGATTTCATGTACAAAATGTGTTTAATCAAATCATCATCAGAGATACTAGAATTGTGATTTCTGATTGATCTAATGTGTTGTTGCAGACTGTGTAGAGAAGCCATAAAGGTGCACACCTGACTGTCTGACTCTTCAGGCTCTAACCTGCCCTGCTGTCTGCCTTTGTTGCAGTGGGAGCGGGGAGGACTCGCTGGACCGGCTCCTGCCCCCCGCCGGGGCCCCTCGCAGGAAGAGCACTACCTCACTGAGTAAAACGGAGCCTCCCCTGCTCCGCACAGGCACGCGCACCATCTACACCGCCGGCCGGCCTCCCTGGTACGACGAGCACGGGGCGCAGTCAAAAGAGGCCTTTGTCATCGGTACGACACTCGCTGATGATGTTTTCACTCCTCGCCAGCGTTTCCCTCTTTCACCTCCTTCATTGTGGCTCCTTTTCTGTCTCCTCATACCCATAAACACTGCACCGCTATCACACATGCGTACCGCCAGACAACATTAGACACACTCTGAAAGACACTCATAATGGGCCATTGAAATGCTGTGTGGATCTGCAGGGTTGTGTGGGGGCAGCGCCTCAGGGAAGACCACCGTGGCCAATAAGATCATTGAGGCTCTGGATGTGCCGTGGGTTGTGCTGTTGTCTATGGATTCTTTCTACAAGGTGAGAGACTCATGCGTTTTATTTTATTTGGCTATTGCCAGTTGTCTGAAGGTTCACGGTGGGATGAATTGAAATGCTTTTGTTGTTTTATATTAATTGAAATTCACATTCAGTCAGGAGACATGACTTCATCATTGCAAGCATACTAATCTACTGTCGTCAATAAACTGTTGTGTTTACACTTTAGATCTGTTTCCCAATCCTTTTTTTCTGGGGACCCACTTTTTAAAAACATTTTTTGCTGCCATAAACTCATAACCGTTATTTCTTGAATAGGTAAACCAGCCATTTTTAAGAGATATATAGACTTAAATGTGTGTTATTGAAAACATATACACATGTTAGTTCATAAATGAGATCAAATAAATGCTTTCAGGTGGAGTTAAGAGGTTCTCCCTCTCATCCCGCCTTTTTATTAGGTTCAATGTTATAAGCAGGTTAGAATTATCAGAACATTCAGGCTCCCTCGTGTGGCTCAAAGGTGTACTGTATGTATAAATGTGAAATAAAAGGCTGTGGAAGAAATTCTGCAAATTTATGGCGGCCCTAATAAAATCGAATATGGTTCCCAATACAGTCTTTGGAGATCTTTAGATGACAGCCTCCTTTAGATATGTTGTACATAAAGGATACCAATGGAAAAACTAAGGGGTACCTAAAAATAAATGACACTATACACTTTTTATCAAATATTATTCTCATCAAACTGTGCCACGAATCAAATAAGCATGTTGAAGTATTCCCTTAAAATCTCCATACATGCTTTATCAGCAAAACATCCTGTCAACTTGAATCTGCTGTGTTTTACCAGGTTTTATCCTCCGAGGAGCAGACTTTGGCAGCAAGGAACGACTACAACTTTGACCATCCGGGGGCGTTTGACTTCGAGCTGCTGGTCGCCACCCTGCGGAAGCTGAAGCAGGGCAAGAGTGTGAAGATCCCGGTTTACGACTTCACCACACACGGACGCCAGAAAGACTGGGTGAGTCGACAGAAAACTCCTCAATGATGAACTCCTCAAAGACTTAACTCACTGTTTGAACTGTGTATCCTGTTATTTTGGATAGAAATGTTTATTTCCTGAAGTAAAAGTCCTGCAGCTTTAATCTTTAAAAAACTGGCTGCTCATGAAGCAGCTTTGAAGACTGTTTTCTCTCCTCTTTGTGCAGAAAAACGTGTACGGTGCCAGTGTAATCATATTTGAAGGAATTATGTCTTTTGCGGACAAAGAGCTTCTTCAGGTGAGGCTGCATGTTTTCTTTTCTTTCTTTTTAACTGAGTGAAGTAAAGAAATCCCCTCCAGGTATCGTTGTTTTGAGCAGCTGCTTCTGCTGAAGTGAATATTACTGAAGTGTCTCGAGGGTGCGTTTGTTTCTTCCCGCCTGCAGCTGCTGGATATGAAAATCTTCGTGGACACAGATTCCGACATTCGTCTGGTCCGCCGGCTGCGCAGGGACATCACAGAGCGCGGACGGGACATTGAAGGCGTCATCAAGCAGTACAACAAGTTTGTGAAGCCGGCCTTTGAACAGTACATTGAGCCAACCATGAGGCTGGCTGATATTGTCGTGCCGAGAGGTGAGACGTCCTCAAACCTCCTGAAGTACAAACTGTTGGACGTATCATCAGACAAACAACATACCGACGTCTTCTTGCTTCCCCCTCTAAGGTGGCGGGAACATGGTGGCCATTGATTTGATCGTCCAGCATGTTCACAGCCAGCTGGAGGAGGTGAGTAGTGGAATCCCTGACTGTACACAAGAGGGTGGCGCCACCATGTGTCCAAAAGCTGTAACATACAGACAGAGAGACTCCCAACTGTTTGTCCCACAGAAACACATTTATTTATTGGTGCCATAGATCTCTATTGTGCAAAAAACTTTGGTTAAATTTTGGTTAAAAACAATATGAACGATGTTTGAGTTAATTAAAAACACATGCATATCATTTTTAATATGTAGGCTAAAGTTTTGCGGTCGCAGAGGGGGTAAAAGCAGCACAGTAGAAATAATATATTTATATACAACACCTTATCTGAAGGTGAAATGGTCGTTGCACTCCTACAGGTCATTAATATTCATTAGCATCAAATCTGTACCGGAAAATAAGCTCCATCCTACTTAAGTATGTGAAAAAAACAAGTTGCTAGTTTTAAAGCTTTACATCTTCAGCAGAAATGAATGGGTTCAAGGCTTAGAGCCACAAACAGGCCGTGGATGTCTCCTCACTAACTTTTACCACTTACTTTATTATCTTTTTCTTACCTTCTCAATGCAGCGTGAGCTCAGCGTCAGGTATGATTAATACTTTGACTTTACGTCTGTTTGTGTGTTTAGCGACTTGTTCTTAATGATGTCTCTGCCGTCCGAGTGCAGCAGAATGACACAGTTAAACCTCTTGAACCGTCTCTCCTCGGTCTCAGGGCGCTCCTGGCCTCCGCTCAGCAGACTCAGCCGCTGCCTCAGACCCTCAGCGTGTTGGAGAGCACGCCGCAGGTCAAAGGCCTGCACACCATCATCAGGTACCAAGCTCAAGGAATGTCAAGTCCTCCGAACGATGAAACATGAGGTTGAACCCCCGTTCTTCTACACAGGAATAAAGAGACCAGTTGTGACGAGTTTATCTTCTACTCAAAGAGACTCATGCGGCTCCTCATCGAACACGCACTGACGTTTCTACCATCTCAGGTGGGTGGACTGTGGAGATTAAAATGGTCATGAACCCACAGAGACTTCCCCTCAGGTCTATGGATCTTAGTGTCTTTGAGCTCATTGTTTTCTTTTTACAGCCCGCTGAACTTTTCCTGATTTGGTTCACTCTCACCACTCTAATGGGTGTCGTTTTGCCTCCAACCCTCCAGGCGGCCTTCAGTTTTATTCCCTGCCAATATACTTTGAAAACCAACGTGCTGAGGCATGAAACCTGCTTGGGATGATTAAAATAATCACACCCTGACTGTTATTATAATTATGGGGTTGTCACCATTATTGCTGCTTGAAAACGAAGCTGGATACAGGGACTATTTTATCTTCACATGCTGCCTGTTCCCTATATCTGCACTTATTTGTAAAGACGAAGGTTTGAAGCTGTGTAGTAAAACAGTATTTCTTCTGTGTGCTCTAACAGCCGTGTGTGGTCCAGACTCCACAGGGCCACGAGTACGAGGGCCGCAGTAACAACGGGAAAGGGGTGAGTGATGGTCTGGTTTTTACGAGGTCTTGTTACCGTGCGGTCGCGTGGGTCTGCGGGGGTTTCTGCCGTCACACTTTGCTCCACTGCTTCGTCTCCACAGATCACCGGTGTGTCAGTCCTGCGGGCGGGAGAGACCATGGAGCCTGCCCTGAGAGCCGTGTGCAAAGACGTCCGCATCGGCAAGATCCTCATCCAGACCAACCTTGACTCAGGCGAACCAGAGGTGCAGAAAAAAAACAACATTTTGAATCAAATCGATCCTAAAATCTTTGAAACGTGCAAACATTTTTCTGGAGACTTCTGCGATAAGAAAGTGTCTCAAAAATCCAATTAAACAAAACGACTTAAATGTTTTTTTTTCTTTTTTCCACATGATGTGTGTCTCCGTGGTAACTACCCTTCCTGCTTTCGTAACCATGGTAACCTGTCTCCTCCTCCCTGGCCTCGCCAGCTGCATTACCTGCGTCTGCCCAAAGACATCAGCGAAGATCATGTCATCCTAATGGACAGCACGGTCTCCACCGGCGCTGCTGCCATGATGGCAGTACGAGTCCTATTGGTGGGTGGATATTAACATCGTTATTCTCCACTAAGACAACAAGAGGACCCCCCTCCTCCCCTGGATCAGTCACGTTTCATCACTCGTTGTCATGGTTATTGATTGGAAGTGTATTTTTGGTCCCAGTGAGATTAGCATTGTTTCAGTGAGGAGAAACAGTGGATATTTCCTTTCCCTTTCCCCCTTACTTACTGTCCCTCTGGTGACGATCAGGCAGACTCTGATGGTTGTCGTTGTGGTGTGTGTGTGTGTGTGTTGCTGAGCAGGATCACGAGGTGCAGGAGGAAAGGATTGTGTTGGTGTCGCTGTTGATGGCCGAGCTCGGGGTGCACTCTGTGGCCTACGCCTTCCCGAAGGTCAAAATCATCACCACGGCTGTGGACAAGAGTCTGGACACTTTGTTGCATGTAATACCCGGTATCGGTAAGCCACGACACGCACACACCCGCTCCTTTTAGTCCCCGTGCGGTTGCATCAGAAGGCACGGATCAAACATTTAGTCCAAAATAGAACTTATTTGAACATCTCAGCCTCTGATGAACTATTTTGTGAGACGTGTTCTGCAAACATCCCTCCAGTGTGCCTGCTTTTAGTTTCAGGCAGGATACAGAAGTGTCCACGACCAGGAGATCAGATAAGAAACGTTTGTGTTTCGATTTCATTTCATGTTCCAGCAGATTCTAATTTTATGCTCGTGTCACTTCAGATTCAAAGCGAGCACGTCTCCCGATCAGCGCTGTAACTAAACTGCACAATATGCACATCGGATGGACCAGGCTGTGGCCCGCAAACATAAATAATGACACATAATTAGATGTTTTAATGCATCGTGTTTCACAAAGTCATTAGTCTCCTTGTTTGTGACTCAATCACTGTTTCAGCATTTTAGAGATCCGTCACTGAGCGCTTATTTCCAAATCTTCCAGCCTTTGCAGCTGTTTGGTTCGATGTGCGTTCACGCTGCTTGTTCATTAGCCTGTTCATTCAGCCTGTAACCCACTGATGTACAGCAGCTCTGAGTCCGCTGTTGTGTGTTTTCAGGGGACTTTGGGGACCGGTACTTTGGGACGGATGTGTCAGACAGCTGGAGCGACGAAGACCAGGAGCAGCCGTCATACTGACACGCACATCTGTGAGCCACTGTGAAAGAAAATACAAACTCTACTTGAAACCACTATTATTGTGCATCCTCCTCTTCGCGTATAGACCAGCAAAAAACACAAACAACCACTGCTACATTCACTTTTTGTCCATATATGAACTTTTGTACTCTTATACACAATAGACGAGTCATGGTCGAGTCGTGTGCAGAAGGATACTTTGCTCCTTTTACGACTTCTAATGTTCAAACAGAAGGATCAGAGAGGTGAAACAGTGCCATTACCTGTGAGGTGCAATAATGCAATACCAGTATTGTTATTATACTAAATGAGTGTAATCCAGGATTGCACCAGCTGTTTGTGAATCCCATTTGCAGGAGCTATGAGATCGTTTCAAAGTAGTAATTTAGTAAATTGGGTTGCACCATTAAAACTAAACTAGTAATGTGTTTGCTGGAAAACTGTCCAAATAACTGTGGAATCCCTGACGCAACGTGAAAACTGTGCTTTGAAATGTCTTTTTCATCCAAAAACACCATAAAAAACAGTTAAGTGTTGAATTTATGAACAACTGGTGCAACCGGCTCAAGAATATGTTCTGGTATGAATGACGCTGCTCTAATAAAACATTTTATACATACACAATGTGATAAATGCACATCTAGAGTAGAAAAATAAATACATTTTATACTAAACCTGTACCACAAATCCAAATTGTGTAGGTTATAAAAAAAAAAGTATTTAATACATGTTAAATTCGGGGTATAAGAAAACATCTGGGAGATTCCGCTGGACATTGTTTATGACTGGTGGACCATCTGGGGGATCAGACCATCAAAGCGAGGTCATGGAGGGTCACGTGCTCTCTTCTGAATAAATCCCGGTCCTGATGCCTCTCAGGGTTCACGTACAGGCTGCCCTCCTCCCCCCTGTGATGCACTCTGACGCCTCAGGGTGTCAGTACAGCTCACATTTAGCTTCTCCCCGGTGTGATTCATAGTGTGTCCCTTTTGAGAAATCACCGTCGTTACAGTACAGAAGGATGCATTCAGACTCACCTGAATCACTTGATTTATACGGCATACAACGTGTTGATATTTCATGTCACAGAACCCCCTCCAGTTCCCTCCAGACATCATGATCCATTGGTGGTACTGATGATTCCCCAGCTGGTTTTGGGGCCCTAATGATCACCATGAACCTTTTCACTAGTGTTGTGTGCCTTTCAATGGATCTGGCCCGTCTCATTCATGTATTTATTCAGGCGTTCGTACTCCTCGCTGGAGATTTAACGCCTCGGATGAGCTGCCAACGTTGTGTCATCTTCACACCTCCAGCATCTCCTGCTCCGGCGTGTTTGTTGTGTTTTTTTTTTTTTTTTGGGGGGGGGGGGGGACACTGTGATCGCGGATGTCATGCTGTATTCTCCAAGACAGCAGAAGACTCGCTCGCCCATGTGACTACTGCCTCAAGGTTAACCTGTTACCATGGAGACAAGCCCGCCAATGAAAATTCAGCAGACGGTTGCGATGTTGACTGCAAGCTTTTTGTTTTAAGGGGTGACCTATTTTTTTCTCCTTTTCCTCCCAACCCACCGCACCCCACCTCCCCCCCCTCCCCCCTACTCACCCCTCCACAGCTACTCAGACACAGACCCCGCTACTCTGGCTCACGTGCACGTGAACACACATTCACACAGATGGGACACACACACACACACACACTCCATGAGGAATGAGGTTGTAAGGTTGTACACAAAAGAGGGCAAGGGGACAAAAGGAACAAGCGGCCTTGGATAATACATTTCTTTTTAATATAATTTGACCCTGGGATTAAGAATAAAGATATTTCCTTTGATGGAGCTGGAGACAAGAATCTACTGGCAGCTTTTTAGATCAGAAGAAAAGATTTAAATAAAAAA
Organism: Chelidonichthys spinosus; assembly: GCA_029853015.1. Classification (NCBI taxonomy): domain Eukaryota; kingdom Metazoa; phylum Chordata; class Actinopteri; order Perciformes; family Triglidae; genus Chelidonichthys; species Chelidonichthys spinosus. The sequence continues at coordinate 6,823,283 of CM056829.1, read as the reverse complement.
AATAAGATCCTTTCTGTCGTAGACGGCAAAGTGAGCTCTCGGTCATATTTAGTCTTTTAGAGAAGGTCGTCTTCAGCAAGTCTCTGCAAAACTCTGCTGCCTTTCAAATTTTAATAACTGACACTATGAGATAAAACATCTTTTTTTTTTAAAGTGCCACTTTATTACAAAAGTATAAACTTGACTGACATTTCATGAATAGTAATCTTGATATAAAACATTACAATCTTTTGCACTTTAGCACTTAATTACACGCTTTTTGAGTACAAGACCCTGTAGTCTGAATAGCAAACACACAACAGTAGCTGCCACATTTAACTTAGCTGGGCTTTCCAAGAACACACCGTAGCGTCATGGCTTCAAAAACAACAAACAGAATACACTGAAAAATTTACATTGCAGCTGTTTTTTTTGTTTTTTTTGTTTGTTTGTTTTGTTTCGTTTGTTTTTTTCTTTTCTTCTTCGTGTCACAAGATAAGTCATTCCAAAACACAATTAAACATAATAGAAAAAGATAGATTCCTTGACACTGATGATATATTTATTATTCTTTCTCTTTTGTAATGTACATACACATTGCATTAACATACATAGTCACATTTGTTTGCTGGGGATATTTGGTCAAATGAAGTCGTTATTGTCCAGGATCTGGGGGGGGGGGAGTCAATTTGTGAGTGTTATCCTCTGCTGCTTAGCGGGGAAAAAACCCATTTGCTTCTTGTTTTTGTCATTTCTGCAATATTTTTAAACACTGATAACAGAGAGAGGAGGGGTGATGATGGTGGGACATGACGTTTGCTAATACACATCAGTTCTACTGTAGCTTTCCAAGCTGCACTATGAAAACCCAAGCAGATTCATATGACCACAAGGCGGGGACGATGGAGATGAACGGGCCACAGATGTGAGTGAGGACTGGGGGGGGGGACTGTCTCCACCTTTAGGACTCGAGCAGTTCTCTTTACTTTCGCTTCATTGTACCGATTGTGTGGCGAGAGAGAAAATGAATTCTCCCACCGAGCCAAAGACATCCTTAGTCCGACTGGCTTTGTGCTCTACAGAGAAATAAAGCAACGCACTTTCTTTTTTTTTGGTTTAAAACAACAACAAAAAAAAACAACCAACGACAATAGAAAAAAAAAACATTCATATAGAGGTACCACATGACAGTGCTTGATTTTTTTTTTTTTTTTTTACTTTTTTTCAGCATGCAACTTGTAGCAGGCAAAGTGCAGAAACAGGACAAAGTAAAACACTTCATTTACAGACGGCAGTGGAGACAGTGTTCAGTCCGTGTACGATGAAACAAAAACAATGACGGAGGGAAGTATCCGGTCGGTTTTTAAACACCTTGATGGTCTAAATTAGTCGAAGCTTTGAGGAGGAATGCAAAATGTGTGCAATTTTTTAGTTATAATACTCTCATAATTGTTTCTCTTGGTCCCTGAGCTTTCAAGCATTTTGATTAGTAATTCATTCCTTCTTATATCATTTAAATTCCATCCTGAATCATATCTTGACCAACTACAGGGAAGGCCTGTTCATGATAAGTGCTACCAAACTACTTCACACAATGCGTTGCCTTCTCCCCCTGTAGGAGTCCTGCTAGGACTATTTTACCCGCGAGAATTGAGGAAGAATTTAGGCTCTTTTTTTACTTTATTGTGCTTTGCACACATGTATCAGTAAAACAGAAGTGCTACTGTTACCTACAGATTGCTCTGCAATGGTCTTGTGCTCATTTCTTATTCTCTACCTTTGGATTCCTTAGAAGGTTTATAGATTGGACTTTGTGTTCAGCCCAGGTCATAACAGATTAACATTATTGCCCCAAGGCCTCATGAGCCTGTGATAGGCATGACGTTATGACTTGAATGTAAACAGTATGTGTGGGTGAGCATGACAGGGGCTCAGCCGTCACTCCTCGTGGCGTCAGCTCAGCTCCTTGTGTTGGAAGGATACAGGGGTCACAGTGCAGCCGCCGCCTCAGAGCCCCGTCACGTACATCTCCATGCCGTCGTTGAAGGTGAAGATGGTGGTGGTGCTGGAGGTGGCGGAGCCCTGCTTCAGGTCGCCGATGCTCTCGTACAGGTTCTCCCCCGGCAGCAGCAGGGCTTTGGCGGGCAGGTGCTGTAACTTGGGGGTCTGCTGCGTAGGTGGCGGCGGAGGGGGCTGCTGTTGCTGCAAGGGCTGCTGGGCTTTCTTCCTCCTCGGCCGCAGGGTGGCACACGTGTTGGGGGGCCTTTCCCTCTTCCAGGCGCCTCCACCCTCCATGTTCTCATAGGCCAGATCGCACTCCTCCGTCCCGATGGACTCGTAGCAGTGGTCGTCGAGGGGCCCTCCGACGGCTTTGCCCTCCTGAAGGGCCCACGTCTGGGGTTTGACCACAACGCTAAACCCCCCGTCCCGGTCTCGGTCCCTGTCACTGCGACCTAAGGTCCGGAAGCCGGGATTACCTGGGGGAGACCCCGGCACGGCTCTCTTCTTCTTTCCTGGTTTGCAAACCTTCGAGTACATCTCAGCCACCTGCGGTCAAACGAAGGATTGCTGAGATTATGAACTGTGCAAAAGACTTACAGGTACTTCAGGAAATGGTAATAACTAATGGTAATTTAACAAAAAAGAAATAGGTTGATGCACAGACTGCAAGAGTCCTCACTCACCACGGCAGCAGACGGTTGTATGTTCTCCACCGTGTGAGCAGCCAACGGTCCCGGGACTTTAGTTTGGTGCAGGAGCATCTCCTCATCCTCTGGAGGCTTCCAGATGTACTGCTCTCCGTTGCCCATAAACATCACTTCCTGTCAACGGAACAAAACAAAAAACTACATTTGGGGCAAAGCTGGGCGCATGTTCATGTCTTTTTTGAGTATTTGTGAATATAATTATAATAAAAACAGACCCAACTTTGTTAATAAAAGACTCGCTTTAGACACACAGGTGTTGTAGCACAAAGCCAGTATTAGGGATGGATTTCATGCAGTATTGAATAGATTTTCCCTAGAAGGTGGAGCTTGGAAGGTAGGACACCATGTGCTTGTAGTCTGGATGACTCCATTGCAACATGTTGCGTCATCCGCAAGAAAACCAGCGAGCAGCCCCGCGAGCAGACGGAGTACACGTGTAAACCTGCGAACGGTGCGTGTCGCCGGACCTCGGGTCACAGCAGACAGCGCGACCCCGCTGACCTCACGCAGGGTGGCAAACGGCCTCCCGCTGTCAGTTAGAGGGGAGCACCGGGCCTTACATCCACAGTAAGAGCAGACGACCAGCCTGCACTCCTGCTGCCGCCAACACATGAGGGAGAGGGTGACACTGCTGAGAGCACAAATGCCCAACTATTGCCACGAAGTCTTCGACAAATAACCACGGCTGGACTCCAAGGCATCCGGCGTCCACGGATGTGCTCGACATCACAGCACCGTGCACGATGATGCCGAGTGCAGCTTAAAAACTGCAGCGTTGGCACAATTACAAGTGTGTAGACCCTCTGCTGCAATGTGAGCGAGCTGGAAAGCAGCATCCGCCCTCGCTAACGTGGAAATCACACACGTGCACATCGTCTGTGTAAAGGTGGATGAAACGGACGAACCCAGGAGGGGTGTTTGTTGTGTGGTGCTTTTCCAGGTAGGCGTGTTTTTTTTTTTTTTTTTTATATAGCAGACGCACCTGAGAATGCAGCCGCAGGACGACAGCTGATGTCAATTACCTTGGTAGGTTTGAACCAAGTAGTGAGAGGGGGATGTGATATATCTGTATGTTATTTAATCTGGATTATGTTTATTTGTATATATAGAAATATGATTAAATAACTTGTAAATATGCGTGTGCTGTGGATTGGTGCCGGTAGAGACTGTAGGTATTTATTTCCCAGGGAGAAGCTGCTTTTGTTTTCCCTCAGCCTGTGTTGGTGAGATTGGTGGAACTTTTGCAACCTGTTTTATGGTCAGTCGTAAAAATAAAATCAGAGCTCGGGGAGGGGGGGCAGTGAAGGAAGCCGGTGACATAAAGGTAAAAGCACTTGTCGCTGCGAATCCAAGTTATCAACTGAGAAGACACATTTCCATCCATAAGGCCATGTCGGTATTAAAATTACACTTTCAACAAAGTCAGAGCACGAGGCATCGATTCACATTCATCCGTTTGGTATGATCTAATCTGCTGCTCCAGTCGGACCCCCGGAGAACCACTAGCAGCCTGATTTAGCTGTGATCTTCATCTCCCCCTCAGGTTCTCACTTCCCTCAGCCCATAAAACTGAGTCCTGCTCACCTACAACGTTACGAGATGATGATGAAATGCAACATAACTGGCATTAAGTGAGTAACTCTTTGTATGATTTACCATTTTAACGTGTGAATCCAATCCCATTCAAATAAAATACAACAAGTTTTCTTCCCATTAAAATACCTTAAGACTTGATCTAATCCTTTCCATCCCCCAAAAAACAACCTGTTACTGGAAATGATCTGTAGGTTTACATATAAATAGCAAAGTATAGACAATCATACTGGACAACTTCATTTTTTAACTTTAATAATCTTAATATAAGGAGCCACTTACTAGCTTTTCCACTTTCAACTGCATCTCATGGTCTTCATCGGCGTATGGAGCTTGCCCAGTTGTCATGGAGATGAGATGCAGCTGAAAGCGCTAGAGAAAAGCTTTTTGTAAGTGCACCTTGATTGCACTGTATTGAATGTATGAACTTCAAAGCTCAAAAACAGTTTGTTTTTTTTTAAATTGTGAAATTTTTAAATCATCTGACCTTTGGGAATGCCGGGACGTTGAAGGCGTCCACGTTTCTGCGGGGCAGCTTTGTGCTGTGAGGGTGTGGCGGAGGAGGGGCGGGATGCGTCGGCGGGGCGTGCCGGGGAGGCGGCACCGGCGGCTCGCCCATGTCCGTGCCGCTGTCCCTCTTTTGGGGTGCCTTGTCGGCCTTCCTCAGCTTCCTGACGCAGGCGTACTCGGCCGCCTCCACGGGGTGAGGGGCCGACATGACCTGGGCCTCCGGTTCTGGCAGCCCTCCTTCCACGTCACCGTCTGGGTCCGGGGGCGCCGGGGTGTTGGCGGGGACGGCCGGAGGGGCCGGCGTGTCCGTCTGGCCGGCCCTGCCTACCATGGCGTACAGGGCATCGTCAGTACGCGCGGTGGAGGAGCTTCGACCCACTTCAGAGTAAGTGTGCTCCCCGTCCTCTCCAGTCCCAGAGGGGATCTGGGGAAGCTGCCTGCCTTGAGAACGAAGGTCAGAGTTAGACCTGCAGGGCAGACCGGCTGGACCCTTTTTCATTTTTAGAGGCCTCTGAAGGGCGCATACAGGCCGATGCCCACCATAAACCAGAACTCGCTTACGTCTACTCCTGCACTGGACAAATATTTATGAACACGAATAAATCTCTCGCTGGTGGAGAGACTCCGGCGCTGACAGTGAACCGGGAGCTGGCGTGGATGTTTGAGGAAAAAAAGCGTCCTGCTTCCGCTGCAGTGGAATGAAGACAATTTGGACAAGTATGAAGCAGGACATATGCTTATATTCCTTCAAACCCTCTCGGGCTTCTGTCACTGTGCCCACAAACGCAGCTCCCTGTTGACTGTCAGAGACGGAGCTCCAGGACTCCTCTTTGATTTCTGTCTTTGAGAGAGAGAGAGAGATGCATGCTCATAAATCAACATTGTCCTGTGCAAAAAAGCTGAGTTGTAAATGTAATGTGAATTCCGTTTTAGGGTAAACTACTTGGAAGGTTTTGCATGAATTTAGGGCCAGATCAGATGCGGAGCGCGTGCGGCGACGTGAACGTTAAACTAAAACCTCTATTTGCATAATTATGGCTTTGTAAAGTTGTTTTTTGTTGACTCTGGAAATGAGGATAAGAACATGTTAGTTACACGTATTTGTACCATTCATCTGCTGCGCTATTTTCCAAAAGATTTTTCCATTTTTCACCATTTCATGGATTACATTGACTGCGTTTGGTGAAAACCTTGTATCTCCATTTTTTTCTTTCTTCTTCGGAAGCTTTCAAATGAGCTGAAATGTACACGACGCCATGTGTTTTCTGCTACTTCTACTCCTCATTTCACACTTTACTAGTTAGATTTTACGTTTGTATATTGCAGTATTATAGTACTAATCCACCAGTAGTAAACAACGTATCTAGATCCAGATTGAACTACAATATTAAACTGCTCTCCCATGCATTTGTTAATGATAAAAACAGAGATTCTGCATCTGCCAGCACAGCAGGCTCATGTGGTTTAGAGCAACTTTCAACTTCAATCCTTCTTAAAAAAATCTCCTTTGATGATGCCAAAAGTGCTTCCTCATGCAGCTAAAACAAGACCAGGCTGTTGGATTCCATTAAGGAGATACAAGGTTTCCTGCCGGATGACAGAGCGGTTCGGAGCGGAGCTCAGGTCTGGATGTGTATGTGAAAGGTGCACTCACTTTTGCCATTGCAGTTCATCTTGTTCATCTCAGTGTCTGATTTACTGATGGACCGCAGCTTGGACTGCCTGAGTATACCCTGCCAACGCACACACACACACACACACACACACACACACACACATGCACACAGGGGGCCAGTTAAACACTAATTAAGACTGAAGAGGTGTCCTCTGAATGATATTGTTCCCTGGTGAATAGAGTTGCTTCAGCTTCCTCTGCTGCAGCACAAACAACAAACATGGAGGAGCGTGTAGCCGGATACCTACCATGTCCATGAGACGGTGTTTTCCACCCTCGCCGGGAACATTGTGTGTCTTCCCCTTCCTGTGGTAGACACAACCGCTCTGTCACACAGGTTGACACTTACTACAGTGATGCACAGTGTGTGTGTGTCTGTGTGTGAGTTTTAGTCACTGTCCATGAACGTCTGAGTCATCTCGTGTGTGTGTGTGTGTGTGTGTGTGTGTGTGTGTGTGTGTGAGAGAGGAAGACAGTCACAGTATATTTGCATATATGCGTACATGGTGGTACATTCACTCAAGTACTTCACTTAAGTACAGTACTTCATTATTTTAGTATTTCCATGTATTTCTGGGGGAAATATTGTACTTTTTACTTAAATGACAGATTTAGTTACTTTGTGAATTCCGATTAGTAGTACAAAATATAAATCAACTAATAACTAATAAATAATACTGAGGTATTACTTCAGGTGATGAGTGAAAACTTTTACGTGAGTATTTCTAGCGTGTGTTGATACTTTCGTAAAAGATACGAAAGTAAAAGTTCTGAATTGAATACTTGATCTGGTCACAGGGATCTTTAGCTGATGATTGCACTTCTGCTTCAGTAAGACTTTGAATGCATGCTTGTAATGGAGTATATTTCTACATAGTTTTGCCTGTATTTATTCCTGGAGTACAGCATCTGAGTACTTCTACTGCGTGCATGTGTAAATGTGTGTAAATGTGTGTATCGGTGCGTGGCCTTACCTCTGGCAGCCCACACAGAGCACCACGATGAGGATTGTGACAACGAAGGCTGAGGCAGCAGCGATAGCGCCCAGCAGCAGGACCTTGCCGTAGGGAGGAGCCGTGAAGTTCAGCCCGTCCTGCATGGAGGCCATGTGGGAGCGCTGACGCTCACTTGCTCTCACACACGCTTTCACCCTTACAACTCATCCACGCAGGGAAGTGCCACAGTCTCACTGGGATCTGCAAGCGACAAGGCACAGAAAACAAATGATCTGACTTTTACAAAACATCAAGTAGCAGGAAGTGATTTCTGCTTTACCTTTTGAGGGATTTATAACCCAGAAAACACACCTGTGCTGATCTGTTCAGCAAGTATGCGGTGCATACGTGTAAATGCATAATTCCTCTCCGAACACGCATATTGAGAAGGTACGATGAGTCACGACCGAAGTCGACCCCGCCAGCAGGCGGAATAACCTGAAGCGCCGAAGGAGACGAGTGTGAAAGCAGATCGAGCAGACAGAAACGTCTTTTTCTCGCGTCTCCTCTACTCCTCGCTGCTTGCCAGACATTTTCACATTTGGCAGCGTAGAAATGTTTCAAATAAACAATAAAAACAACCACAGAGCCAGAGCTGAAAAAGACCAATCAATGAGCGCCGTTCTAATCCACTGTCAAATCATGCCATCTGTCTACTGTGACTGTGTTTTCATGTGTGTTTATCTGTCACTTGTCCATCAGCAACAACAAGACTGAGCAGCAGACTGCAGGAAACATACTGCCTGGTTTTGTCCAAAGTCCTGTTCCTGTTGGGATGATGATGCTTAACTGTCTGTACAAACGTCTCTTGTGTATTTTATTCTGGAGATTTCCTTCCAAGAGGAATGCTCCGTAATGGTATTTTGTACCTTTTAGACAAACTCTTCTTCCGTTCTCCTCACTAACGAGCAAATCTGATGCTTTAATCAACGTGTTCTGGTAGGACATGGATCCTTTCTGCCCGGACCGAATTTAATCTTCACGGTCCAAATTACTTTATCAATTTGTCTGTAGTCTGGCCAGTGATGTTTCTCTGATGGTTGCCAAAGCTTTGGATACCTCCGAGGGTTTTGCTGCAGCTCAAAGAATTTGGCGTTAGCGCTTTAGTGGCGATCTGTAAATGCGGCGTGGCCCAAGCATTCATTTGTTGTTGCGCTGTTCTTCGTTTTGCCTCTTACTCATATTCAAAAACCATATTCATGACCTCTTTTGGTTCATCATCATGATTTATCACAGGCTGATCCAACTTGGGTGAATTTCATCACCCCGACCCCCGCGCCTCCATGCACTTCCAAAAACCTCTGCTCCTGATGGTGGTGTCCTGGGGGATCTCCTCCCAGACCTGGATCAGGGCATCAGCGGGACAGTCTGTGGCGGTACTTGGCGGCGTCGTACATAACGTCCCATAGGTGCTCAGCTGGATGTAGGTCAGGGGAACGGGCAAAAGGTCTGACAACCTCTCTGAGGATCCCACCCTGGTCCCTAACATCACTCACTATGACATGGAGCTCTGTTTGACCCTCCAAGGATGCGTCTCCCCAGACCATCACTGGACCCACCACCAAACCGGTCTGCTGGATGATGTCACAGGCAGCATCACGTTCACCACGGCGGCTCCACACTCTTTCACGCCTGTCACATGTGCTCAGTGTGAACCTGCTCTCATCTGTATGACAACGGAGCACCAATGGCGGACCAGCCAATTCAGAACTCGTTTTCTTGGTTGTGAGACCCACTAGAGGACGTCAGCCCCTCATGCCCCCCTCGTGGAGTCTGTTTCTGACGGTTCTCCTCCGGTTCTTCCTCCACAAAGAGGCAGATACCCGTCCTGCTGCTGGGTTTATGAACATCTGGTCTACCTGCATCTCCTCCATGCTCCTTAGACTGGAGACACAGCAAACCTTCTTGTGACCTCACGTATGGATGTGGATCCTGGACTACATTGTGCAACCTGATTGGCTGTAGGTACCAATTCATGCTCCATAGCGACAAGGAATCAGTCAGGAAGGATGCGAGAGGTCATCTAGCTTTTGCCTCCCCCTTTGATTCACAATCACTTCCCGGCAGATTTTGCTGCTCAATCTGGTACGCATCCGACCAAATGTAGAAAAAAACATGTGCTGGAACTATCTTCTCCAACCAATGCTAGCAGCTCTGGGAAACTGTACTTGACACAATGGTGAGTTGTACTGAAGCCGAGAAGAACCGGGCTTCTTATTTTTTTTTTTAATGACATTATCTCAAGATCATGACTTAATTATTTTGTTATCTCAAGAAAATGAGCTTCGTTATCTCTTGATAACGAGATAATCGACGCGTTATCACGAGAAAACAAAAGGTTGTCTCCTCTTATTATAATGTTTAAGCAACTGATTTATGCAGAAGATGTGGCATCAAGGAGAAAGCATTATTGATCAAATTGTACTTCAATCAAAGTCTGACAGGCAGGGACGGCTTTGTGTATTTCTGTTAGAGATAGCGCTCAGATCAGTCCTCCTCGTTTAATACAAATAAATAAGTCATTACACATTTAAGCCCCGGCTTACTTCTCAGTTAGGAATCCTTCAGTCGTGATCTTGAAGGCTGAAATCCGGTGTGATCAAAGGAATCAGACACTCATTTTCAAGTTCTCCATAATTATCCCATGATGGTGGTGTGGTGGGTGGCACTGTCGCCTCACAGCAAGAGGGTCCCGGGTTCGATTCCTGGTTCTGGTTCGGGCTCCTTCTGTGTGGAGTTTACATGTTCTCCCTGTGTAAGCGTGGGTTCTCTCCGGGTTCTCCGGCTTCCTCCCACAGTCCAAAGACATGGGGATAGTTTCATTGATGACTCTAAATCGGCCGTAGATGTGAATGGTTGTTTGTCTCTATATGTTGGCCCTGTGATGGACTGGCGACCTGTCCAGGGTGAACCCTGCCTTCGCAGTGACATGGATTTTGTGAAGTCAAAAGTCAAATTTACTGTTAGCAACATTAAAAATGGTTTTATTGGCTTTGATTGCAAGCACGGTTGTTCTCTTCTTCTTTAGCTTTGAGCTAAATGCTAACGTCAGTTTTAAATCTTAACCAGGCGGCAATTTCTCCAAGTATTCTAACATTTATACCCGCAGTACTGCTTTGAGCCACATGAGGGAGTGTTCTCATCTGATTTTATTCAGCATTCTGTTGTGCTTAGCTCCGGTTTCGCTGGAGGTTTCAGAACAGCAGTGCAAGCGTTTTTAGGTTGGAGGTAGTTACACTTTAGAAACAAATCCCAGATCTCTCGCTCACTTAAATTACACAAAAATGCTAATAATCCTTTTGTGTTTAATCCACATATTCCTCGAGTCCAGCCTGTCTGGGTTTCGGCCACTGCAGCTACCGTTGGCAGGAAAAACGGTGAGGGCCAAAACGCCGTCTAAAGCCTGAAGTGACATTTTGCAGGTAAGTTTACACACAAATGCTGCAGCTGAGACACTAGTTCCTGTTTGTAAGTTAAGAAGGAGACAGCAGCAGGAAGACCATGGACTGTTGCTAGGGTCTGTGGTTCATGAAGCAGGCTGCCGTGTGGCTCGGTGATAGGCGCACACATGCAGAAGACCAGCTACTTCTCTGACCGGGACTTCAGAATGTGATCACGGCAGTGAAAACAAAAATTTACCAGCTCATCCGTCATATTATATCGGGGCATTTTAACAGCGGCCACATGTCAAGGATATCACAGACTCACTTTAAATACCATCAATTCATCTTCAGCTTCCTGGGTGAGCAGCCCGAAATATTGTGTTGGATTTAAAGAACGGCATGCACCTGAGAGGCGATCATCATTTAATTTGCAGTTGCAAATGGAGTCGGTGTAATTATATCTGTGCTTATTCGACAACAGAGCAGAGGAGTGGAGATGGAGAGAGTGATTAGAGGGGAAGAGAGGGGGAAAGGTGGAGGTGTGGAGGGAGAGGACGGGGAGGGGAGGACGGGAGGACGACATGTGCGGAAGTCCTGTGGCAGTTTGAAGACGCTGAAAGCAGATGATGAGAGGAGTCTGTCACATTTCCCAACCAGGTTCCCCAGCCTTCCTCCCACTTCTCCATCTCGGTGAGTGTGTCCACACCTCCCCACCCATCCCTCTCTCCACTGTCTCCCCCTCTCTCCACTGTCTCCTGTCTCTGCCTGCGGTGTTCAGCCGGAGTGACGCCTCAGCACTGCAGTGTAATCTCTGGCCCTGGAGCTGCCTCCCCAATGAGCCAACCAACTGGACATAGTAGTATCAGTGATCTCAATATATGTTTCCCTAACTTATTTCAGTGTATTGTCATTTAAACCAAAGTACAGTATAAATGAATATTAAAGTAAAGATTAATTATTTATCTTTTGGGAACAGAATATGTTCTGAAAGCTAATGTGTTACGTGGACCTTTGAATTTAGATTATTTTTGCTGTATATAAAAAAAATCTATTAATTGTTTTTTTGTTAATAATTTAGTCTTGGCCAGTGAAAAATGTAAAAATAAAGTCTAGAATTTATACTTTTAAGACAAAGATGACGAGAAGCTGCAGTTTTTTTTTACTGTAAAAATGACTTAAATGTGTAATCAGCCTTCAAACAGGTGGCGGTTGTTTTTCTGTTGATTGACTGAACACTTAAAGGTGCAGTGTGAAGGGTTCGCCAACATCCAGCATGAGGTTGTGGAATACAAACAACTGAAACTTCTCTTGAACCACGGTGGCTGACGCAGAAACGCCAGTTTTCAGGTGATTATAAAGAAATCTCGAAATCTTAATATGATATTCCATTTCTGCCAGCAGAGCCTCCTAAATGCTGCACGCTGGCCCTTTAAATCGTCTTTATAATGTCACTGTCAGATATCTCCAGAGTCCTCTGTGGCATCTTCTTATTGCTTGATTATTTTTTTCCCCCAATCAGCAGTTAAATACATTGTTTGTAATTAAATCAAACAAAGAAAAGCAGAAAATATTTACATTGGAGAATTCTGGGTTCCAGTTTCTCAAATGTGAGTATTTGCTGCCTTTTTGTTTTACGTTATAAAACATTGTTTCTGTCTGGATTCTGAAGTGTTTCCAGACCATGAAAGACATCTGAAGACATCAGCTGGGTCTCTGGGAGACGCCTTGGAGGTTTTTAAACACTTAATGGAGAACATATGAATGAAGGAAAGCTTCACCTGTTGACTCGGATGAATTAAATGTCTTGGGTGACACATTTGACAAATCAGATTATATATTATTGGCAGAAAATACACGTGATTTTGTCCTATTTACAAAATAAACTCACTAAAATAATAAAAAAAAGCAATATTCATGGATTTGGCTCATGCCACAAAAGACAAACAAGGAATTCTGTTGTATAAAAACTCATTTTCAGGAACACATTTAGCCCTGCAGTGGAATAAATACCAGGCTTTTTAAATTTCCAGGAACTGCATTTACACGTTTGTTCATTATTCACAGAACTAACGCTTCTTTTTTTAACAAGCAGCCAGCCAGCAGTGGCCTCTCTGCCGAAGCAGCTCAGGTTTTGATAAACCACCTGGGAGTTCATGTGGAGCAAAAAAAAAAAACCTCACCCTCTGTGTGACACAAATAACAGCAGCGAGTGTGTGTGTGTGTGTGTGTGTGTGTGTGTGTGTGAGAGAGGGAGAGAGAGGGGGGGGAGGCTGCTATTGTGTGAGAATGTGAATTAGGTCAAATGTTTGCTTGCAACAACGATTAACCATGCCCCTGTGAGGAGGAAGGCTGAGGCTCTGTCTTTATCTGTGCAGCGCCGCCTCTGACACAAACGCCGCCTGACGTTGTTCCCGTTAACGGGGAGGATTTCTTGTGGCCACACGATTCACATCCTTCCCCTTCTATAGCTGTCACACAGAGATGCTGTGAAAGGCTCGTGTGTGCTTGGAGGTTGCATGCATGTATGTATGTCTGTATGCTGCTGATGGTCTCCTCTCAGCGGGCATCCATCACCCATGGGTGACGGCTCCTCTGCCCGGCTCGCCGCGCCTCTGGGCCCTGACACCTCAAACTGCAGTGATGCTGCTTACAACAGGTTACAAACCACGACTGGAGACGACGCCGGCTCTCAGACAGAAAACCACGGCGGGGTGTGAAGTGTGGAAATGACCCCCCCTTTGCAGGTGGAGGATATAGGCGGCCACAAAAACAGAAGAATTTCAAGCTGATGCAGCTTTTATCATTGTTTCATTTAAGCCTGTAGCACCAGATGGGTTTCTCTCTCTCTCTCTCTCTCCTCTTTTTCTTCTCCTCTAATCATCAAAGTGTTTCCGATTCATTCCCAGATCAAAGTGAGGATGGCAAAGGGTGCTGTGTCCCTGAGGTCAGCTGGCAACTTACAGACAAAGCCACCCCCCCCCCCCCCCCCCCCCCCCCATTTATGAGAAAGGGAGTGTGAAGAGAGGGGAGGGGGGGGGCTGCAAACGTTAACGGAAGGTCTAACGTTAATTATCTTTATGCTTCACAGTTGGCGGGGGGGGGATCTCGCGCACAACAAATGATTGGAGGCTTCCTGTGCCTCCCTCTCATCAAATCACACTGAAGTTCTCTGATGAATTCGGGGCTTAAAATCACACAAACACACACACACACACACACACACACACACACACGCACACAAAAAGGGCAATGCAGTAACAGCGAGGCGGGCGCACACGTGTCTGTGTGTTAAACGTATGACCGGAGGAGCCGAGGCGGCAGGCAGGGGCGAGCACAAAGAACATGCAGGAATGAGCGGCGGCTCGCTGGGTGAATAAAGGACTGCGTGTGCGGCTTATTGAGCTGAATCTATAGGCACATATGAATGCCTCCCCCCCTCCCACCTCCTCCCTCCCTCCCTCCCTCCTCCCAATCTCCCTCCAGCCTGTCACATAGCCACGGGCACAGAGCATTGCGCTATAGCATCCCCCCGTATACTCACTCAGCTCGGAGATGGTGTGAGGCGCAGCATCAGCCCCGGTCGCTTCCTTCGGTTTCTGCTTCCCCTCGGACCAGGCGCTCCCCGCGAGCATAATCAATCAAAAGGCGATAGCGTGGCTTTCTCGGGCTTCAGGAAAACGGGAATGCAGCATAGTGCATGTGACATCCCTGTGAGCGCCCGCTGACCCGCTCGTGCGCCCTGTCGCGCGCCTCTGCTCCCCAGCCCGGAGGGAGGCTGGGAAGTGCGTAAAACCTGCCGGTGCTGCTGCTGCTGCTGCGGCCGCCGTATCTCCACTGTGATCTCCAGGTTTTCTCCTCCGCGGTCCCTCAAGCCCCTTCCATCTGTACTCGCATCCCCTCGGCTCAGCTACTGTGCTTCCATGTGACAGGCAGAGCTGGAGACCCCCCAATTTTCTCTTCGCCTTTTGATTCTAGCGTCATCCCTCGGCAGGACGGGGAAGTGCGGGTGTTGCTGTGACTCGTGTGATGGGCTGAGTCCAGTTTAGGAGGTTTTCTCTCAGTCCCTGTTAAAGGTGCACAAGGCTCTGGGGAGTACACGTTGGACATTCAGGATCTAATTCAGGATCTAATTTCACTATCAAGTCCTTCCTTTGCACAATTAATTTAAAATCAGCCATACCTGTAGCTCTTCTTCTTCTTCTTCTTCTTCTTCTTCTTCTTCTTCTTCTTCTTCTTCTTCTTCTTCTTCTTCTCTTCCTTCTTCTTCTTCTTCTTCTTCTTCTTCTTGGCTGAAGACCCATTAACACCTGCAATAAGAGTGACTCCAACAAAGCAACAGGTCCAACTGTTGGCTGCAGCCTTCATTGATCTCCTTAAATAAGAGGAATAGTGAAATTGCATTGCATCCATTTGAGCGTCATGTGATCCCCTACAAGAACCCGTAATAACCCAGTGGACCCCCCATATACTATGTTTGCCTTTTCCACTTTTATGAAAGTTATTCAACAAAGTTATGCTAATATTATAATGTCTGACAAGTTGTGTCATTAAGTCTAAATCTGGCAATCTGTATCTATAAAAGCAGGCCAGTAAGGTCTTGTTTTAACCTTGCCACTCACACACACCTTTGAAGCGATACACCTCCACCGCTCTCTACCACCACCTACTGGCGTCTTTGGGGCATTGCGGCAGAGCAACCGCCTATCACGGTGCAGGAGACGGTGTTGCTGTATGAGGCTCAATCCGTGCCACACTGGGGGAGAAACAGTAGAATCAGAAAGGAGAGGTCTCTTTGAAGACTAGAATAAAGAATAAAATGAGAGAATCATGCACGTGACTCGTCTGTCGGGGACAAAAGAGGAAGTAGTGAGATGTTGTTATGTTGTGATGTTCGTTTCCAGTTTCCTCGCTACGATAAACATTTGTTTCTTTTAACCACATCTCCATCCTTCCTTAATTGTGTCACAGTTTTCTTTCTGACAATTATTCTATTAATCGCGTACTTTGTTACGGTAAATAAGTGAACACAGGAAACAAACATAAATGTCACGTTTCGATCATCGTTTTCCCACCATTTGAAGTTTGAATCTTTTTCTGCGATGGTTTAACGTCGTCATCACAGACACCTATTTGTTTAATATAATCCTGAATATTCACAATGAGACTGGTGGATGGAAATGCCCATTATTTCTTTTCTTTTTTTCCTGAATGTATTGAAATTTAGGCCACATTTTTTTGAATACTACAGACTGTTGCCATCTTTGTCCCTCGGAGTTCCCCCTCTGCTGCTCAGCGTGGCATTAATCACCCCTCATACATGCTACCCTCCCCCTTCTCCGTGGTTCCCACACAGGGGACAGCCTACGTGTTTTGCTCGTGAGGTAAAAGTGCACTGTGCGTTTCCTCACACGTCTGGATGGTGTTTGAGCACTTTTTTTTAAAAACAAACACAGTCACTTCACTGTTGTTCTCCACGTCTCCTCCATCATCTTCATCATCGGGGCCAGAGAGGAGAGGAAGATGGGCTGCTGCTCGGCACGATGCATGCTGATCCTCCTGTGTTGCCTTCAGTTGGTAAGTGATGTGTTTTTTCTCCAGATGCTGCCACATAAACACGTCTGTTCACTATCCTCTACCTCCGTAAACTCAACTCATACGAAATCCCTGAAAATGAAAGCGACACGTTTATGTTTAACTTTCCAAAACAAAGTTCTTTGTTGGTGTTTTATATATTGGGAATATCAAATCTTCTCCCACTTTAATACCTGTTCAACACATTCTTGGTGATAAGCTTTTATTCACATTGTTGTTATTAGTAATTCCGCTTTCTGCACAAACTGCAAACTAAAAATGAAACACAACAAAGTTAGCGGTGCTTCCAGCTTCTCAAAATGTTAGGTTGAAATAAATGTAATATTTTTTTAAAATTTGAAGTCGTCACCTTAGGCTCTGGGACTTTTTTCACAAGCATGTTTTCCCATTATTTTATAGCCATTTTACAGAACAAACCCTTGTCCAATGAATTGATAACATATAGTAAACCATGTTGAAAGCTTAGTTGAAGGTGCTTGTGAGAAGCAGTGACTCGACGACAACCACCACAATGAAGGGCTGCACCCACTTTGTCCTCCTCCTCCTCCTCCTCCTCCTCCTCCTCCTCCTCCTCTCTGTTTCCCACCCTGCCCCCCTTCATGACCGACTGGGGCTCCAGCTTCAGAGGACACATCACTATCAGCGGCTCTGTCTTTGACGCAGTTGCCATGACGACATAGAAGAATCAAAAATACAACCTTGTGGGATGGACAAGCAAAGGATTGAATTTAATCTCTAAAGCCCAGAATCATAAATCACAGGTTTGCCTCGAGGGGGTTTTTACATCCTGTGTAGCCAACGACACCCTGCGTCCCCCTTTTTCCATCCCTCACCTTTAACAGGAGAAAACAAGCTGGGGCAGCACGGCCTCCTCTGCTGTAACAAAGTCTTTCATAAGTCATCCTGACCCCTCCAGATAACGGCGCTGGAGCGGCAGGCCTTCGACTTCCTCGGCTACCAGTGGGCTCCCATCACCGTCAACTTCTTCCACATCCTCGTGGTCATCCTGGGCCTGTTCGGTGTCCTCCAGTACAGATCACGCTACGTGGTGATGGTGAGGGGACGTCCAGATTCTTTTTGAGCTAAACCATTCAATACTTAATGTTGGTTCGTGGTTCCCAACCCCCCTTTTTTAGGCCTATTGTTGTAGTTTGAACATTGTTGAATAAGATTATGTATACCTATTGTTCAGCAGCCAGTTAGCTTAGCTAAGCATCAATGGATTCCAAATGGCTACTGAAACTTCTAAAGAGCACCAATTACAGCTCCGGGCTAAGAAATAGTCCGTGAGAGGTGCTGGTGTGTGGATTTTGTAACCTTTGGACGGATCCAGGCTAGCAGTTTAGTTTTTATGCTGCACTAAGCTAACCAAACCTTCTATTAAACCTGCAGACACAAGAATGGTATCAATCTTCTCATGTAACTCTAAAATGTGGATCTCCCAAAATGTCAAACTACTCGTTTAAAAAAAGTGTGACGTGTAAGTAAGACATGAATTGATATGACTAGAAAAATACAAGGATGAAGGAAAAAAAACACGGCTCTGATGTGCCGAGTAATCGAGCATATTACTGATTAGATATCTGAGATGTGTATTTGTCTTTGAGAACGAGGGCCGTAAGAAAGAAAGAAAAACAGTCACTGCATTACAAGTTTATCTGATTTTTCACAAGAAATAACATTTAGATAAAAGTGATTAAATGCTTTGATTTATTATATCATTAATCAGCATCAGATTCATCATTACCCACTTGTGTCATTCATGATTAGGACATTCGTTGGAGAGAAAACAGACGAGCTACTGAGCTTTACGTTTGACCACACTGAAGAATCGTGGTTTTTATGAGTCTCTTTGTGTCTTCAGTACCTGCTGTGGACGTTGTTGTGGGTTGGCTGGAATATCTTTGTCAGCTGTCTCTACTTGGATTTGGGAGGTCTTTCAAAGGTACGTCTAATGGTCGCATAAGTGTCACATAATTAGAGACCGGCAGAGCTTCACCTCCTAAACACAGTGTTCAGCTCCTCTCAGGTCTCAGGACCCGCAGTCACATGATCCACACGTTTACATTTTGTCGTCATAAAGTGACAGCATGTGTTGGAAAACATTGTGAATTACCTTTTGATAGTGATAATAATAATAATTATAATAATAATAATAATAATATTAATAATACATTTTATTAAGTGGTGCCTTTTTTGGCACGCAATGACACTGTACAAAACATTTACAATCAAAAAGATAAAAACAAGATAAAAGACAATATAAGACAAAATAAAAAAGGACAGTGCAATTGACGTCAATGATGACAATATTAGACAAAAGTAATAAATAATCACTTATGCTTAAATCTGGAATTAAATCCATAATCGCATTACATAAACATTAAAAATGTTTTGTTATTTAACTTGTTGCTTTTTTTTATTGCTGCAGCTCTTTATGTATTTCATTACTCTGCTGTTTTTGAATAAAATTAAACATTTCTAGCTTAATTTATAATAAAGTTGCAGCTCAGACTTTTCTCTCGTCTTTTTTTAGGAAGGTTTTACACCTTCTACTTCATACAATCTAATAAAAACATGTTTACCTGGGAGCTGACAAGACATCTTTTTCTCCCTGTTCCCTCCCTGCAGGGCAGCGACGTCCTCTCCCTAGGGGTGTCATCGCATCGCTCCTGGTGGAAGGACAACGGGCCGGGCTGCGAGGGCGAGGGCCTTCCCTCCGCTGGGTGGCAGGACCAGCTGAACCCCGAGCTGACCACAGTGCAGAGCTGCTGGCTGGAATACCAGTACATTGAAATTCTGCACTGCATCGTCCAGCTCCTCCTATCAGTGAGTCTCTGCCGCTGTCACACGTCGTCCATCACACCGGCCGTCCAAGTCAACAAGTATAATGACTAGGCGGTGTGTTTAAAACTTCAAATGAGAAGCGTTTTTTTCTACATTCAATATTTTAATATCAGGCAATATGCAATTGCACTCACAGGAATGGACTGTTGCCTAGCAACAGCAACTCTAAATTGGAAAACAGGCCCGGAGAGTTTAAAAATGCCACCACATTGTCAGACTGATGTCCAGTGGTGGTTAATGTGTTCGGCAATGCATTTGATTTACTGATATTCTGTTTCCTCTAGTAACAATTATAAGCAGCAGACACACACACACACACACACACACACACACACACACTGTGCTCTACGGAAACTACTGTTTCTCATAAAACTAGAAACATCACAACACAACAAAAGTTGTTGGGTTAATTAATAATAATAATAATAATAATAATAATAATATATATATATTAATAACAATTGATAATAAACAACTGTAATTAATAAAATCTAATTATTGTAACAACAATCAAATGATCTAAACCAGGCCATTAGGTTCAGATTGTCAAATGTAAAGAAAGCAACAAGCGGTTTATTATTTATGCTTTTCCTACTGTCTTCTGTGAAATCTTCCATGCTCATCATCATAAAGAGAATGTTTCTGAAGTATGCTTTCTGATCAATAATGTACTTCACAACATAAAAAAAATAAAACTAAGGATCATTTATAAGAACACAGTTTTAGTGATTCCCTTTTCATACATGTTTGTGTTATTACCCACAGCTCCCGGGATTTGCTTATGCCTGCTATGTCGTCAGCACTTTCTCAGATGAGGAAGACAACTGTAAGTATGCTCCTGATCAATACCACACAGCATTGATTGGCGATTTATTATTAATTTTACAAAACATTTTAAATAATTTTATACAGTATACAGAAAATGCTTTCAACAACATTTGCCTTCCATTTTTTTTCATCTTTTTTTTATCTAAACTACACAGAGATTTGCTTTGTATCATTTATTTATGTTCTGCTTTCTTATTTTAGTTAATTTCATTGGTGAATTTCATCATCCGGCCAAACCCTCTCAGCTGCTCTTTTAAAGGCGAGTTGGTAGGTTTAGTGGTGTGAATGCCATTGCCTTTTATTTTCCACTCATTCTATCAAAGCCATTATATCCATTAGTTCAACGGCTCATACACAATGTGTTTCTCCAATTTTCGTTTTGCTTAGATTACAAATAACCACGTGAGTTAAGTGGACGTGGAATGCCGAGAAGGATCCAGGCAGAAGAAGAGACAACTTTGAAGACTGTCATCGCCATCGTGGTCTACACAATAATGTTGCTCCATATCTATCAACAAGTGTTGCAGACTGCAGACTTCCCTTCTGCTTGGAAGAAGGTGTAGTTGTGGCAGAAACCCCACTCTGTTTATACTCAGGCCTCAAACGCTGTAAATCGAGATTTAAATCTACCTCTTTGTGTGTGTGTGTGTGTGTGTGTGTGTGTGTGTGTGTGTGTGTGTGTGTGTGTGTGTGTGCAAGCGTGTGTGTGTGTGTGTGAAAAGAGATAGAAATCACTACATATGATGCACTCAAGTACAAAAGAAAAGTGATTTAGAATATGTAAATAAGTAGGCCGAGCAGATCCTTTCAGATGTAAAATGTATTAATTATTAAAAGTGTGTTACTTCAGTTAGAAAAAGTGACAAGTCCACCTTGTGTAGTGTATGATATAATTCAGGGAAATAAACCATGCTCATAAAACTGCTTGTATTGTGGCGTTGAACAATTTTTTAAAAATGATTAAACATTTGTAAGACTAAGACATTTTTCCCAATACATCTGATCATTTGTCTTTCTCTTTGCACTGCCCCTCATTACATATATATATATATATATACATATATTCATGTATATACACTGTATATACAGTATATATCCTCTAAGTGTAGTGTAAAGGGACTAAAAGTTGTATTTAATAACACTGTGTTGGAAAATGACGAATATGTGACCCTTTTAACATTGGGAACAAAATTACAGCCAGGACAGCATTTAAATGCTTTTCAAAAGCATTTAGAAAATGTATTGCTTATTTCACAATGCACTGAAACATAATATATTGTTCACACACATTAAAGAATATACAATATATCGCAGAATACATATATAACATAACACAATATAAAAATATAAAATGATATGTAAAAATGTATTCATCATTGGTCATTTTAAATCACTGTGTATGTATTAAAACATAACATAAAAGCAGTTCAAGATATTTCCTCAGATATCTCTTCTTACAGTTCACTATAATATAAATATATATATATATATATATATATGTATATATATATATATATGTGTATATATATATATATATGTATATATATATATATATATATACATATATATATATTGTATATATGTATATATATGTATATATATATATATATATATATATATATATATATGTATATATATATATACTTTAATTACAAGCAATGATTAAAAATAATAATAATATCATAATTATTACTTTAATTTATAAACGAAATAAAGGTGGGCTTACTATTTCTCCCATAAGAGATATCATATTACTCATGTCAGAAAGGTTAATTATTAATTTTTAATGTATTATTTTAACAAATGGCAAACAGTGTAGGCAAACGTAACAAACATGGAAAAAACAGACTAAATGTTGCATAAATGTACATAGATTCAGGTTTTTTTTTTTTATAGTTTTTTGTTGTTTTCTATCCTTCTGCTGCTGCTAGGTAGCCGTGGATGCGTCTTCTTACGTCACCGACGTCATTTCCGTCCCGCAGAGCCCGGATGAAGCTGCCATTGGGGAAAGTGAGCAGGGCCACCGAGGCTGGTTGGATTTTAATTTAACGGTGTGGGGGTCGCAGCGGATTGAAGCCCCGCTGGATTAATGTCGACAGGACAGCGCGGAGAGCCAGCAAGGGCGACGACGAGCGAACGGTCCGCGCCGAGCAGAGACACCGGCTAACGGCCGCTGCTAACTGGGTCCAAGTGTTAGCAAAGTACCGCGGAGCGAGGAAGCAGCGTCTCCGGCTATTAGCCTCTCCGCGCGGTGTACGTGTTGTCAGGGTGGTTCAGTCCGACACCGCACCCGGTGGATGAATGATGTCTGCCGCTAGCATTGACCCTCAGGTAAGCAGCGAGGAGACGAGACGTGTGTGTGTGTGTGTGTGTGTGTGTGTGTGTGTGTGTGTGTGTGTGTGTGTGTGTGTGTGAGTGTGCGCGTGTGTGTGTGTGTGTGTGTGTGTGTGTGTGTGTGCGTGCGCGCGTACAAAGGGCGTGCGTGCGTGTGCTTGTGTGCATCCCACTCTGAAGACGATGCCACCATTCCCAAGCTAGTTAGCCCACCGAGAGGGGATGTTAGCTGCAGCTGTGCTCTGTGGTGGTGGTGGTGGTGGTGGTAACCCGCGGCCTGGAGCCCAGCTTCCAGCCTTTTGGAGTGTGTGTGTGTGTGTGTCGGGTTCCCAGACCAGATGCGTTAAGTTGTCACTTTGCAGCGAGGATGAACCATGTGATGCTCTTAATAACATGCGAGCGTTGTGTTTGTCCTCCTCTTCACATGCATCCCTCCTTTCTCGGGGACGACTAAGACAACAAAAGGACAAGAAGCAAGCAAAGGTGAGAAGAACAAGTGTACAGGATGCTGCAGCCCAAGATGCTGCACAACATACACACGTTTTTAGTAACTGATCTGATATCTGATACGGCTGTATTGTTGCAGCCCTTTTATGTAAACTGAGAGACTCTCAACAAATGTCTCCACGGCAGTTAATAATGTATTTGCATCATTGCATATTTTCATCCGCGTGTTTCGCTTTGTAGTCCTCTGCAGTGATGAACATACATCATTGATAAGGCAAAGGAAAACAACTTTTCAAAAGGTCAACTGCTCTAAAGGCTATGTTTAGCACCGAACACCCGTGGATTTCTGTCCAGCTCTAACAGAACCGGGTGTATGAGAACTAGTGGAGAACTATGGTGTCGTCGTGACTGTGATGATATTTTAGGCTTCATCATGGACTTTTCTTGCAGGCTTTCCAGTTTCAGTGCAGAATGGCTCCCTCCACCAGAAGGACACCGTTCATGACAATGACTTTGAGCCTTATCTCACCAACCAGTCCAATCAGGTAGGAAACACCTTTTTACATCAACTTTATTGACAATAATTTGATGTCGCTGCGTTTTATTGCCCTAATGAATCATCCTAACTCTGTTTGTGTTTGTAGAATAACAGCTATCAATCCATGACAGACCCGTACCTGTCCAGCTACTATGCCCCCTCCATTGGATTTCCTTACCCTCTCAGTGAGGCTCCTTGGTCTACAGGAGGTGACCCACCCATTCCCTACCTGACACCCTACGCACCCCTCAGCAATGGAGACCATCACTTCATGCATGACACGGTGTTTGGGCAACCGGGTGGGCTCAGCAGCAGCATCTACCCCCACAGGTTCAACTTTTTCCCAGAGAACCCGGCCTTCTCAGCCTGGGGCACCAGTGGTTCTCAGGGCCAGCAGACTCAGAGCTCAGCCTATGGGGGGAGTTATAGCTACCCACCTAGCTCTCTGGGAGGCACCTTAGTGCCTGATGGCCAGACGAGTTTCCATAGTGACACCCTGAGCAAGGCTCCAGGCATGAACAGCCTGGAGCAGGGCATGCTGGGCCTAAAAATAGGTGGGGATGTGACAGGAAGTGGCTCGGGTGTGAAGAGCGCAGGCTCTCTTGGAGGTGGCAGCGTAGCTACAGCTGTTGCCACGGGCAACGGAGGCACACCAATTGGAATGCCCCCTCCGAAACCTACATCGTGGGCTGCCATTGCTAGTAAACCTGCCAAGCTGCAGCAACAAAAGGCGAAGAACAAACCTGGCACACCCATGGCTGTCGGAGGTCTGCCTCCGCCCCCCATCAAACACAACATGGACATTGATACTTGGGATAATAAAGGGGCTATTAACAAGATGGCCCCTCCTTTGCCACCTCATCACCACCACCACCACCATCACCAACAGCACCAACACCAGCCCCAGCTTCACTCCCATGCTCCCAGTCTCCTACCCCCTCTTCAACAGTCCTTGCAGTCTGCCCAGTCCCTCGTGCAGCAGATGACCATGCAGGGTCCTCCACCTCCTCCCTCCACAGTCTTACCAGAACCACAACTCCGCTCCAACACCCCAAACCCGCTGGATAGCCCCGCGCAACCGCAACTTGTGCTACGGCGGTGGAAGCTTGGACAGCAGCAGCTCCTCTAATGGTGGCGGTGTTGGTAACGGCGGCGGAGGGGGCGGGAGCGTGCCTCCAGAGCCGGGGTCAGAGTCCCACCCTGTGCTGGAGAAGCTTCGGGCGGCGCACAGCTACAACCCCAAGGAGTTTGACTGGAACCTGAAAAACGGACGCGTGTTCATCATCAAGAGCTACTCTGAGGACGACATCCACCGCTCCATCAAGTACTCCATCTGGTGCAGCACGGAGCACGGCAACAAACGCTTGGACTCAGCCTTCAGAGCTATGAACGCTAAAGGTCCCGTCTACTTGTTGTTCAGCGTCAACGGCAGCGGCCATTTCTGTGGCGTGGCCGAGATGCACTCGCCTGTGGACTACGGGACCAGCGCTGGCGTTTGGGCACAGGACAAGTGGAAGGGCAAGTTTGACGTGAACTGGTTGTTTGTTAAGGACGTGCCTAATAGCCAGCTGCGCCACATCCGCCTGGAGAACAATGACAACAAGCCAGTCACCAACTCGCGTGACACTCAAGAGGTTCCTCTGGAAAAGGCGAAGCAGGTGCTGAAGATTATCGCCCAGTACAAACACACCACCTCCATCTTTGATGACTTCTCCCACTATGAGAAGAAGCAGGAGGAGGAGGAGGTGGTGAAAAAGGTAGTCATTTCTTTTTAGACTTATACTTTAAATTAGAGGAGTGGAGCTATTTGGGGACTGTAAGAGTGTTGTTAATATTTTCTTTGAACCCTCCCCCTGACCAAGATTATATTTAAAAATAATAAGTGTTCAACTGATACAATTCCTTTTAACTTAAGCCCCTTAATATTTTGCCCGATTCCAAATAATGACAAGAAATGTGATTTTAGATCTGATATTTTATTAGTTGTCTCTCTGTCTGTCATAATTACACAACTTAATTCTGAGTGGCATTATGAGGCACCTTTAACCATATTATTATGGTATTTTGGTTCTGTTTTAGTCTCCACTGTGGTCACGAAAAAAAGACTGTTATGACACCTTATTGACATGAAAGCCATCTTGTTGATTTTACTATTTGTTAAAATATTTATTTTAATCAAATAAAGGCTGGAATATGGAGTGAGAAAAAAAAAAGCAGGTCCTCTCCTGCTATCCCAAAAAGACTTAAAAAAATAAAATAAAACCTTGTATACAAAAATATTAAGACATAGTACATGAAATAGTAAGTACATAAAAATAATAAAAACATAATGGATCAATCATAGGGGCATGATTATCTATAAGTTGCATTCTTTTAATTTGCATTTGTATCCAATGGTCATTGATTTGAAATTGGAAAGGTTGCTGATGAAATATTAAAATTGACGCTGTGCATTTCTAGTGTGACTTTTCATGTTTTTTTTTTACAGAGTTATGAGCCTGCCCCAATACAGAGCAGATCCCGGCTTGATCAGGTAAAGTCTGATATTGATATATATAACTATCTTTGACTGTATGCAGAATCACATATATGAATTCATCAAATCACACAGGACAAAACCCTTCATGTGTAAAACAACTTCAATATTAAATGTGTTTGTCTGTGATTAAAGCTCAGGATTATTAACACATTTTACTAAAATGGTGACATAAGAATGATCTGATAACAATAATTCCATTATATCCTACACGCAATTTATAAATGTTAATATTGCATCATGAGTCCTGCACCGTGTGTCAAAAATCATTTTTTTTATGTGATGTGATTAATCATTTCTTGATTTGATTTTGATTTTTTTTATTCCCTGTCTTTTTCAGGATCGCCAAAAGTAATCGGAAGACGGCCGTCGATGAAATTTAGATTTAAAAAGGAAACACAAGGACATAAAGAAATTGAAACTAATATTTTTTTCTATTTAATTATTTTGACTTTTGGCCCACGTCAAACTTTTGACCCACAATGCTCCTCGTCCCGGCCTTTAAGATGCGTGCAGGGATGAAGATAGTTCCACCAGTTGAATTCAACAATATGTATTTTCTTGTTTTGTTTTTTTTTCTGTATTTTGGAGCCTTACAAATCTCTATCGCTACCCCAGAACTTGCATTCTTAACTAAATATAAGTAACAAATATCTGCACGTCTGTTTTTTGAAAAATCTCTTGACAACATGCTGCTGATATTCAGTGACTGTTCACTTTGTGGTTTGTGTGTTGGAGAAATGTTAAGTGCTTGTATTGGTTAATCTTAATGAGTGAACAAGACTTTATTGACAAATGTCTGCTATCTGTTTGTGGCCAGTTGTGTTTTATATTATCAGATGGAGAAAAAAGAAACCCTTCTATACAGCCCCCTTTTTTTCTTTTTTTTTAATGTGAGGGGGGTACACTGAAAGTTTCCGTATGCATAGACATAATCGTGCAAGGTTGTGATGTTAGAAAGCGTAAATGTTGGGGGGGAACTGTTTTGAATAATGTATCACCTGGCTTACAACTGATTAGATTTAACATTAAGGTGGAGAGTGTGTTGTCTCTCCTTGAGCGGAGCCTTAACATTTCTTTTTAGCACTAAATTAAACGTGTATTTTTCTTTTCTTTTGATTTCAGAACTGTACCTCAAAATCTTTCAGCCAGAGATTCAGGGTAAAGATATCTAGAGATCAAATGCTCTTAAATGTGGTCCCTCTCTTTCTTAGTTACAGCATGGATTTGCAAATATACTGTACGAGTTCAGGTTTTTATCCGACACAAAATTTGCTGCCTGTCTTATGCCCCAGTTTCGGTGACTTTTATTTCCCCTTCAAACAAGAGGATCTTTGTTAATGAAGTTCTGGAAGAAATGTAGCATGTACTGCTTTTAAAACTAAAGCCAGGCCTGTCACTTTGTTTTTCTTTTCTTTCTTTGGTTTCTTGTTCTCTCTTAACAGAATTATAATCTCGGCATCATTTTCATTGCTATAACCTGTCCACATCATCCTCAGAAAAATGTAAGCTTTAATGTACTGGCGTTTCTAACTGAGATTGCCTCAAAATGTTTAACTGTAGCATTATACTTAACTGATTTATTGTCAATTGTATGAAAACCCAGAGACTAGCCTATATGGTATATGTTGTGTGACTTTTTCTTTTTGATTTTTTTGATTTTTTTTTAAATCTTGCTTGCTGTATTGTGTGTATGCAAGAGTGAAAGAAAAGAGAGGGAGTATGATTGTGGAGCAATCAGAGTTATATTGGTATTGGGTTATAGAAAATTTATGCAAAAAAAAAAAAAAATGTTTTAAAGGCACCCCAAAATTAAATATCCATTGTATCAGAGGTCACTATCACGTTCTTAGATTTGATCATGTCTATTATTAAAGATATACTTATCTGTTCTCTGCAGCGTTTTATTGTGACGAGGATGATGTGTGTAAGATCAAGGCCATTTTATTGATAGAAAAAAAAATCACTATAAAGGGATTTACAGCCTGGACTGATTGAAAGGAAAACAAACTGCCAGAAAATAACATGTTTCATATTTTTTAAATTATTATTGGGGGACTTCGTAAACAAGATCTCTGCGTTTGAGATGCTGTTATATGTGCTTAATCTACGGCAATGCATCATATTCTATCAGATCATCGGTTTGTAGCATCGCTGTCCTTTGATAACCGCTAAAAAGTCAACCTTTCAGGAGCTCAGTGAACAGCAGCTTATCTGGGTTTTTAAATATTTAATTTTCACTGTTTTCAAGTAACTTAATCTGTCAATGTAGTAGGAAAGAAGTATCATACTTGCTACTACTTTGAATTTGTACATCAACGTTGTCACTCATTTAAAAAATGTAATTGTCAGATGATTCATTTGAATTAGAATTATTTATTCCATAAAAGTTGATTTTATTAATAATATAATATATATAATATTCTTCATACACGATACAATTATCTTATAGTCAATGTGTGTTTTTTGGAGGTGGTGTTCAGCTGGAGGCCTTATTTGTGACAAAATATACTGTATATATATATATATATCTGTATATATATATATATATATATATATATATACACACTCAAGATCAATCTCACACCAATTTGTAATGCTGCATGTGTTTATTATCCTCTTAAACACAAACACACAAACATTATCAGGGCTGAAACAAATATTTGATGCCAAAGGAAAAGTTACAGTTTGACATTTGTTAATTACTTAAGTCATTTATCAACCAAACCTCCAGCTTGCTTCACTGATATTCTGTGCTTCTCCATTTTCAATCACAGGAAACTGAATTTATTTTTGGTCAGACAAAACAAGATATTTGACCTGCAACCAATAACTATTATCATTATTGATTAATCTGTTGATTTGAAGAAAAAAAAAACATCTTATTAATTGTTGAGACATTGAAATGTCACAAAAAGAATGTGGGAAAATGCTACTAAAAGCCAAAGGTGATGTTTTCTTGACCAACAGTTCAAACCAAAATATATACACTTTACAACAATATTTTAGAAAGAAAAGCAGGAATCCTTTCATGGTATTGTTATTTAAAAAATGACTGAAACATTGAATTGTATCAATCGATTAATCAACGACATCTTTCAGTCATCACCAATATGAATTCTACACCAACATCTGTCCACGTGTTGGAGTCATGCATTTAAGTATCTTAATGGAAAATTTAAAGTAGAAAACGTGCAAGGAAAATTGCAAAAATTGTTAAATATTGGTCAAAAGATGTCTTTGTTCTCTCTCTCTCTCTCTCTCTCTCTCTCTCTCTCTCTCTCTCTCTCTCTCTCTCTCTCTCTCTCTCTCTCTCTCTCTCTCTCTCTCTCTCTCTGCAGATGTGTTAAATCCCTCCAGAGGTGCAGAGTGGGATTCCCGCTCTTGGCATTCACCGCGTGCCTTAATTGTATGGCTAATAAATCAAGGTCCGCCGTGAACACGAGGAGCGACGATCCTTATCGAGGAAAGTTGGAGGCACGTGCGCGCGCACACACACGCACACAAATGACTCGACAGGCCCGCGCGCCATCAGCGCGCTACAAGGGTATTTGCTGTGTCCTCTAATGTGATCCGTATCTAACAAGACTCTTAACACAAATACCACATTTCTATGATTTACAGCTGGGTCCGCATCAGACGACGCGCGTCTTTTTCTGTATCTTCTCGTCCTTGTTCACCGTCACTGTCGCTCCTCCACATTAACGCCAGAATCACCGTCCGACTCCTCCGGGATTTTGCGGCTGCGTGCTTTCATTCCGCGACATCTGATTCTCAGGTCTCCTCAGTGGAAACATCCGCGCGTTACAAGATGTCAGGAGATGGAGATGGAGATGGAGGTGGAGATGGAGGTGAAGCTGGCCAAACAATACCGTCCATCGGTGGAGGAGGGCGGACAGGCCCGCTGATGATGTCCTCTCAGGCTTTCTGGAGAGAAAGACGTTGCTTTCAGGTTCAATTGGCGATCACACTATTCCTCGTTTTATTATCATTATAATAATAATTATAATTATAGCAGCCTATTAGACATTTCTCTACATCAAGCCTCCCCGTCCTGATTTGCGTGTCCTGCTCTTCATAGGCTGAAGAAATAACGTCATGACGTAGCCTGTCTTCGCTATCAGCCGCTGGTTGCCCCCCCCCCCCCCCCCCCTCCCCTACACACCAAGCACAGTCTGCTGGACCCGGACCCGGACTCGGTGCATGACTCCAGCGTGGCTCTGTCCGCGCAGCCTCGCTTTAATATTTCTGTGCAGGTCGCAGTGTAGTCAAGGTGAGCATAAGTGGGAGTAAAGGGGAGGACTAGGATGGATCTTGCTCCCTAGAGGGCGCTGTTAAAATGTTGCTACTGAAATTTTAAGAATTGGGGTCAGAGGTCACCTACTGGGCCACTTCAGGAGTAACTTGACGTTGAGGTGAGAGAATTGTTTGGTGTTTTTAAATATCTGGCTCTTCTTGGCCCTTAAATAATGGGTTTATGATAAAATAACTATAACCATTCAAATGTATGAAGGACAAGCCCTCATTTAGATTATTTTTTGTTTCATTTAATTTTTTATGGCTACAACATGTGGTTTTTAGCTTAGTCACCAGCAAAATCTTCCAGTTGGGGGTGCTGGTGCCATTTTGTTCGGGGTTGGTTTTCACATGTGACTGATAGTTTTAATTACACGTTGAAAGGAAGCCGATTAAGGATGCAGTTTTTCAGGGATTTAAATGAAAGTAAAAAGTTTGATGAACAACCGTGTTCTCCCCTACTGGAGAAAGACTGTTGTGGGCCTTATAAAGTCTTTTGTGGCTCAAGAGGGAGCTGCACAAAGTCGGGTGGGCCTGAGGACTGCAAGCTTGAAAATTAAAAAATAATAATTAAAAACAGCTTAATTTGCCTAGCAATTCCCCCTCAGTTTTAAACAGGCATTGAACTCAGTCAGAGAGGAGCTATTGCAAAAAAAAGGAAAGAAAAAAAGCCTCAAATGAACAGAAAGCCAAAAAAAAAAAAAACAGTAATCAAACAAATCAAATGTAAGATCCATAAAATAGAAATAAACACCTGAGAGAATTACAATAAATTCATCAAATAGCTGTTTTGTTTATTGAGAAAGACGTGGTCGACGTGTATCGTTTCCTTCATAAAAACAAAGACTTGAGGCTTTTTGTGAATTTGGAATTTGGCAAGAATTAAAATCTGATGAATAAGGGAAAATGCATTAACATCTTTGTCACTGTAGCAACCAAATATAACATTTGAGAATACATCTGAGAATATATTGCAGAATATAAAATATAATATAAAATTACATAAATAACCAAAATACCCCAGTTGTGAATATTTCACATTTTTATAATTATCAGAGGAAGAAAAGAAAAAAAAAAATTTTCTTAAAGGATTGCTTTAATGTTTGACCTTTTTAATTATCATCTTGACCTTTCAGGAAAACACAATATTAAGATTAAAAAGTAAACATGACAGATAAGACACATAAAACAGACATTTGATGACAAAAGTCCAACACATTCATTTCTCTTACCCCACATTTTGCCATGTTGAAGCTTTTTACCACTGTATATTTCCCCCTCTCATCAATCTACTATACTCAATCTAATAATGACAAACTGAAAACATGATTTTGGTATGATTTTTGACATTTAGCTCAGGTGTTTCGCTTGATCATCTTTGAGATGTTTTGACACCTTGATCAGAGTCCACCTGCTGTAAATTCAACATATGATATGCAGAGGCACACACTTCAGCTGACAGCAGATCAGAGCAGAAACCAAGCCACGCCATGACAGGATTATGTTGAGGTACAGAACAAACAAAAAAAAACTATCTGCTGCATGTAAGTTTCCCAAAAGCACAGTTGCCTGTAATTCTTCAAAATTCTGTAATTCTGCACGTAACTCTGACTGAGATGATCTGGCTTGAGAGGATCTGCAGACAATCCAGGTGTGCAAAAGCTTGTTGTATCACATCAAACAGGACCCCAAAGGTGCTGCAAGTACTGATTAAAATGTCTGAATACACTTATATGTCAGTGTATTAATAAAACAAAACTTCCTATATCCAGTATTGCTTCATTATTATGGGTTATTGAGTGAAAACATGTATTTGAGGGTAAATGGCTGCAACATAAAGTAAGTAAAGGGGTCTGAATACTTAATAATAGGCTATTTTTGATCATTTTCATGCACTTGTAAGTTCCCTCAGAAAAACACGTGTTCTTAAAACACAATGACTGTGAAACCGAAACAAATGTAACCCCTTAAACGGGGTTATTCACATTTTTAATTATCAGTAACAAAGAAAAGTGAGTTTTACAAACACCATAACAAAACTGTAAAATAAAAAAATAAAAAAAGCAAAAACTGAAACGCCTCAGTTGAATAAATATAACAGCTTAGTTATACCTTTTTTTAAATATGTTTTGGTGCTCATAATAATCATAATAATCCCCAACAAATGCAATATGTACTTATATTTATACAAACATTTGTACAATGTCACTTTGTTTTACAGTAAACAGAACAAACATGTTTAGAATATTCAAGTTCCTTCATTTTAAAGATAAAGTTTGTGATGTTTTCATGTTCTAATATGTTCAGCAAATATGTGGTTCAGGTGTTAAAACAACGACAAACAATACTTTATACAATCCAAAACAATGATATCCCTTCTGCAAATATGTGCTCAAAAGGAACACTAAATCTCTCTTAGAGATACTTATTTAAACGTAATGTTCAAAACGTCAGGGTTCAAATCACGGTAACCGGTTGGTAATCTTCCAGGTCGACACGACGAGCTTCTCCAAAGAGGAGGAAAACCAAGAGACCCGTGGCGTTCACTAAAGTGACGAGGGAGAAAACCGTGGCCCACGACTGCGTGACCTCGATCAGGTAACCGGACAGAGACACCGACACCAGACCTGGGGGGGGGGGATTTACATTTTTAAACCCCCAGATACAATAGTGAGTATAACAGACAATTCCTGTGTACTGCAAACTACTTTTTTGATACGTACCCATGAAAGCTCCCAACATATTCATAAAACCTGATGTGGAAAAGGAAACCGTGATCAACAAAAAAACAAAAATGAGCACAGTTTTATGAGACTGAAATGTAGACGAGGGGAAACTCACCGTAGAGTGTGCCGGCACACGACGGGCAGAGATCTTGTACATTCACCGACACACCACTGAAACACAGACAAGTCATTACTTTAACAGCAAAAAACGAAAAAACAAACTATTTTTACACGACACAATGAAAATGTGACTGGATTTAAAGGATAAGTGATATGTGTGTTATTATCAGCAAATCCTATGATGAGACCAAAAGCTACACTGAGTTATTCTGTGATCCAGACTGATCAACGGTACACATTCCTTCATCACAGTGAGGTCTTGGCGTGTATTACTCCGCTGCTGGAAATAGTCCCCAGCAATTGTGTTGTTTACTCCTGTCTGAGTAATGTTAATAACGAGAGAATGAAAGGGACTGTATGTGAATGCATTGTATGTAGAGTGTTAAGTGTTTGCTGTTGAGAACATGATAAAGGAAGCAGAGCTCAGGAGGCGGGGCTTTTTGAAATGTTGATTTAAGAACAACACTGTGATTAAAAGGTTTTGTGTTGTAGCTCGAGGCCATGTGGGCGTAGCAGCGGACGCGCGTTGGGACGCCTGAACTTGCAGGCTCCATATGAGGCCCGTACAAACACACAACCTCCTTTTACTCTTATTTTTATGTTTTGGTACTTTATTGTCATTGTGTTTTCGTAGTTTTGTCGTAGTTCTGTATCAATAAGGTTGAGGTGAGGGCGGGGAAATCAGAAAGTATCGAGACATGGTTTTTCGTGGCAACACCAGCCTCTTCCTTTAAATATTTGCCTAATTTCGTTGACAAATCTGTCATCAGAATTAAATGAGGCGCTGATAGTGTAAACACACAGATTTCTGTCTTTTTAACGACGTACCTGCTGCCGAAGGAGCTAAAACCAGTCGCACCACAGACCAAAAACACAGCAGAGGAAATGGAGGCGGTGCCAGGCAGAAGAATGATAAAGACACTCGACACGCCCATGGCAAAGAACTGAGGAGGGTGAGACATGCAGGGAGACATTTAAACGGCAACCGATCATCTAAAAGTAAAACAAAAGTGCAGAACAGCAAGAGATAAACAACTTAGTCTGAGTGTCTGATTCAGTTTAATAATCTATAAGCTTTTCAGTTATACTTTATATATATATATATATATATATATATATATATATATACATATGTATGACCAGAGTAAGTACTTAGTATTATTTTCCCCTACAGAGACATACACCTAGTTAAGAATACTGTGAAAACTCTTTTGCCCTTGAGAAGCTTGTAATAACATGTTTGAAGCACACACACAAATTCCTTGGTGTACACCTCAGCTGCCAGTCAGGACGAACCTTTTTCTGTGCACACACACTTTTTAGCACTTGAAAACACAACTATGGTACTTTTGAAATATTGTACATAGTTTTTAAACACTTACCTGCATTGTCTTTCTCACCAATAGAACACTATAATCTACAGGAAAGATCAACAAGGTGTAAAGATGAGATTTATTTCCTACTAACACATCAATACACAGCAATAAATGAATAATGCTTTTGAATACCATGGCTGATGAGAAAATCTGACATGTATCCTCCACCCATCCCTGCTGGAATTGAAATCAGCCATGGCAGTATGTTATACACCCAGCCCTGCAACAGCAGGCAGGTCGGCATTTAAACAAGTGCGGTTAAGTGGAGGCTGTCTAAAGCTTGGAGCATCGCACAGTTTGGCATCTTTATCGGCACGAATAGCAACGTTATGGTGAAGGAAAACAAATACCGTGGCATGTGGAAAGGATTCTTTGAAGTATGTCGGCAGCCATGACAATAACGTGTAGAAAGAGCTGCTTATGCACATGTGAGCAAACACCATGGCCCTGTAGAAAGGAGATGACAAAGAGGGATATAAAAATGCTGAAGAGTCGATGGTGGTAATGACCGAAGGGTTTAAAGAACATGAGCTGTACCAGACAGGCGGCTTCTTAATAAGACTCAGCCAGCGGGTTCTTGATAAACTCTGTTGTGGTCCATTACTTCTTTCCATCTGCTTGGGGACACCTTCTGAACCTGAACCACACATTGCACATTATATAATACTCACGTATGGCATGAGTACTGAAATGGTACTGTTACAGTAACATACCAGTACAGGAAGGAGGCTGCGGGCACGCTGGGCTCCCTGTGACGACGCTGACATGCTGATGTTAAGCAGGTGTAATGTTTACCATGTTCCCCATAAATGATCACAATGCTTCCTAAGGGGAACATGAATGCGTGGGCCAAATATCACAACGGTCCAGCCAATAGTTGTGGAGACAAACCATGAGTTAACCTCACTGTGGCACTCGAGGAGAGGTCAGGGGATGACTAAGGTTGGTATGGAGCATGGATTAATCTGTCTTGTAGATCTTTTACTCAATGAGCGGAATAGATTTCTGTACAGAATTCAGCAGCCTGTCGAGATGTTTCAGTGAAAATAGAGACGGAGTTAAAGGCAGAGTAGGTCATTTGGAAAAACCACAGGATTTTGACTTTGAACGCATCGGTGAACCGGAAACATGCGTGACTGACTAGTGGAGTTACTGTACCTTTTAAAAAACACAGCCAAACAACGAGGGCCCAGAGTCCGGACAGGAAACCAATACTGTAGAACATGCTTTCCCAGCTGTACCTGTCCAGCAACAGGGAACCCATCGCACCCGCCAGCAACGTTCTGAAAGAGCAACAAGAACGTGTCACCGGAGATGTAGGTGTCTGTCTGTCTGTCTGTCTGTCTGTCTGTCTGTCTGTCTGTCTGTACAACGTACCCAAGATTGCTGCCGCTGTTCATGGCGCTCATTAAGAAGCCCCTCTCTTCTTTCACCACTCGCTGTGAGCAAAGGCTCGCCAAAGACGGGAAGAAAACACCTAGAAGACATTATGAGATGGTCTCACCTTCATTCCAGCGCTGGAAGAGTTTGATAATTTGTGGAAAAATGTGTTTATTCGCTTTGAAAGTTAAATGAGACGATGGATTCCACTCACGTCTGTACAGTAAATGCCAGGGGGGTTCGCAACCTTGTCTAACTGAAGACCCACGTCCAATTGGTAAAAATAAATCCAAATAATTCAGGAAAAAAACATAAATGACCAAATCAAGGAGACAAATTAATGTGTAATATCACTGTCAGGTGTAATGACCTGAATATATATTCTACCATAATATAAATATAAAGTATTCAGGGGCCGCCGATGTAATGTTAGGAAGCTAAGAGAAAATAACTAGCTAAGTAAATCATATATATACAGTATAAAATATAAAGATAAATATATATATAAAAATCTAGCCATTTGACAGTAACCCTGCAGGCCACTAGATGGCGGTCAGCGGCCCATTAGCAGCCCAGTGGTTGAGAATAGCTAGCATATTCAATACGAAAAATAGCCAGCAATTGGTTAGCTTAGCATAAATAAGGACTGTAAACAGAGGAACAGAGCTAGCCTCGCTTTGTTAAAAAAAAAAAGTTGAGACTTATGCTAAGCTAAGCTAACTTGCTGTAGCTTCATATGTGAGAGTGGTATCCATCTTTTCATCCAACCCCAAGAAAGTGAGCATGCGTCTTTCCCAAATTGTTCAACTTGACCTTTACGTGCTTATTCCAATAGTGAAACTCTCACCCTGCAGTAGTCCCATGAGGAATCTGGCCATAGTCATGAGAGCCAGGGTGTGGGATCCTAGGTGAGCCAGAAGAGGAGTGCCAGCAGTGACCAGAGCCCATGAGGCCGCAGACATAAACAGCACTCGCTCTCCTCCGATCCTAACATGTCAACAAACATTATGGCATGAACAAAAGGGGTTAACATTTGTGTTTGAATTTGACGTTGCACTGTTCTACCAGCTTAGCTGCTTACTTATCACTGGCATGTCCTCCCAGGACCTGAGTCAAACAGTATCCCCAGAAGAACCCGCCGAGAACCAGCCCAGAGTCGATCTTACTCCAGTGGAAAGTGGTCGCCATCGCCACCGCACAGATTGGCATGGCCATCCGGGCACAGTAGAGCAGGCAGGTGCCCGCAAACAGCACCGCGATCCATTTCCGAGCCAGCGGTCTAAAGGCATGAAGGGAAACAGGTTCGACTCAGAGAGTCAAGGCCAGAGTTGGCACCAGTTGTCTACCAATTTGCATCGGGAGCAACAAAGAAACATTTCTCTCGGCTCGGCTCTCGGATAACATCGTAACATCAAAAAGTCAACATCAGGGACACGCGCTTCAAATTTGACTGTCTAAATGCGTGCTTTTGGTTTCATTTGGTCTGGCTAGTTGATCACCATAGCTACCTCCTGTAGAATGTACCTACACATCACCGCAGCTCGTAATAATAATCATAATGAGCCTCTTTAGCCAAAGTAACTGATTAAAGAACAGGAGGATCACAGTTGTGGAAATCCGATGACGTCTACGGTTAATGACACCGGATCTGAGCAGCATGCAAGTATTTTCTACATGGCTTTAAAGACAAAGTGTTATGTTTGGCAGGAATTTGGCAAGTTCATATCAGTATTAATCTGATCTAAATCCTTTTCAGGTCTCACCTGGGCCACAGGTTTGGGTCTTCTGGCTCCTTTTCGGTGAAATCGTCGGCTGCGTAAAACTTAGAATCCGGCAGAGAACCGTTGAAGTCATGGCTGCTCTGCCCAGAGTGCCTGTCAGCCATTCAGAGAACCCTGGTGTCGCCTCTGTAATATGTGCAACTCTCAGCCTGAGAGTTGCACATGAGGTATAAGTGCTGCAACTGCTCATGTCCTCCGGCACCCGGGCCAAACAGGTAAAACTTGTTACAACAAAGCATGGAATGTCTATGGAAATGTGTCGTTTTCAAGTGCGTTTTGAGTACCTATAGACCCTTTTTTACCAAACGTTATACCAAAATAAAAGTACCCATTATGCAGAATGGACAATTTCATAATGATACGTTATATAATTAGTTTATATTTATTGTTGCATTAATGTGTAAGCATCACTTAATATTGCAGCTGGTAAAGGTTGGGTCAATTTTAATTCATATAATAATAACACTTCTGGGTAGCTTGACCTATAATAAAACATCTATGATTCATGTAGTATAAATGCAGTGAAGTAAAGAAAAACATTTACAAACACAGGCACTGAGCATCGGTGTATTTCCCCTTAAGATTTGCATGCATGCACACTCACAACTCAGAAACACCTTGTATGGTTCACAAAAGTTTTATTTTCATAATTGCAAATCTGATCTTAAAAATGTTTAATAATAAAAGGGATGTAAGCTCTCTGGGTCTCAGTAAGCCAATATCTATAAAGACAACCTTAAAATAAATCAAGGATGGACAACTAGCAGCAAGTTTGTTTATATATATATATATATATATATATAAAATAATAAATGTAAACAAACCGAACAAAATAAACAAGCACAAGAGCCTTTCCCATTGAAACAAAGACACATTTACATGCAGTTAAAGTGAAAATACCAATGGCCTTAAAAGTGGCAAAATGGACAAGTTCTATGACTTTAAAAATGCCTATCAAATGTTTAGTTAATCATCAATTAATGATTAATTACTAAAACAAGTCTCAATAGAGTTTAAATGAGAGTTTTTAATCTCTGTGATTGCCGTAATTTGCTCCGTCGCACTTTCACATTTCATGTCCGGAGCAGCCCTTTCTCTCCGGAAACTCATAAATCCTCCCTCCATCAACGGGACTGGTAGAACATTATCTTAATCTCAACCCTCCTTTGTAACTTAAAAACCAAACGCTGCCATTCGGAACATGTTGGGTGGACGGGGGCACGCTGTTGGCCAAAACTCAGTAAGGAACGTCTCTGATTTCAACCCATCAGTCGTATTTCACCCTCTCAAACACACATTAAGTTCATCCCATAGACATCCTGTTACGGTACAACAAATCATGAAATATCGTGTTGTTGAAACTATATTACATTGATAAGGTGTATCTTTCCTTGTGAATCGAAAAATACATTAATACATTTCAATGTCAAGCTCATTTCTGATTTCAAACGATCTCGACTCTTGAAAGTATGTCCGTTGTAACGTGTAATCCAAGTGTAATCCATTACAGTTGAACCCCTCCATTCTGGGGGAGCATGTATTTTGGCTCCACACGTGCCACGGCATTAACACATTTATACCATCATCTCTCTCTGGCAAAATAAAGTCTTGGTGGGGGAAATGGTTACAATAAATAATACTACTGGCTTAGGTTTTATTAAGACAAAATATAAAACAGCTATTTTAATTTTGTCATCTCCAAGATCTGAAAAAATCCAGGATCTGTATTTAAACTAAATAATTTTTCAATTTGCAAATACAGCAATTTACAGTTTGCACAATGAGTTAAGTTGTATCTGTCATGAATGAATCATGGAAGGAAAAGAAACAATGTGGCATTTGTTTATACATATATGTTACCTGGTTGTCACACAGTCACTGACTGATTATAAATTAAGGGGACGTGGAAGGTGGTTGTTCTTGTCTGTCGTATTCACTTGGGGTCCTCGATGGTGCCCGTGCTAAGGTCAGTCATTTTGGGGTATTTCACCTTCTTCTGGTCCAGCTCATTCTGTGCCCACAGCAGTAACTTCAGGAGTTTTGCCAGTTTTGGCGTCGACTCCCTGTTTTCATAGTCCAGCACAGCTTGGTTCACCTCGCTCCACACCTGTGCATCGAGAGGTGCGTTTCAGTGAAACATCAACACATTTCCTGCACTATTTCTTACATTCACTGTGTTCTCGAAGCTTACGTGCAGTCTGACGAACAAAAACCGAGAACTCGGTAGCCTTGTCGCAATAACGGCACATTCACAAATAACCTGTTTGGTTCGGTTCATTTTATTGTATGTTTGTTTGCAGGTTTGGTTCCGATAGTTTAGCATACAAGCTGTTAATGGACCCTTTTCCCACCATCTGCTGATTGTGAACTGTTAAGAAAGCAATTCTATTTAAAAAAAAATGACTAAAAGCTATGTATCTATTTAAATAATTAGGAGAACATAGAAACATGCATGTACAACAGCAGAATGTTGTGCTTGTATCCTCCTCCCTGTACTTTGGACTTGAAGCGGCATGTTGCTGTACCAGACGCTTCTGTTCTGACCCGTCTCCTACGTGGGTCCGTGTCATGTTGCTGGTCCAGGATGACAGTCGTCAAAACTGTCCAATCAATGAGTTATCTCATGCTTACAGGTTTTGGTTTGGAGTAACAAATAAATGTGAAGACCCCAGAACTAAAAAGGCACAAGACCTCAGATCCAAAGGGACAAACGCAGAGGCATTGTGTAGTGAGCTATTCTGGTGCATGGCATAGACTGTATAGAGAGGCAACGTCACAAGCCTTCCGGTGCCCCTCAGGGGAACTCATTTCAGACAAAATGTGTACAGCAGTCAGTGAAAGACAGCTATTCTTTGATCCTGTTTGTGACATTAATCACACGTTTCTCAATTTAAAAGATATTTTTGCAAGTCAAGAATGTTGCAGTTTCTCATAGATTTGTCATATCATTTAATAAGTGAATTCTCTCGTCTGTTTTATCCAGACTATTTTTATCAGTCGGTTGCTTTATCGTCTATTTTACTCTGACTGGGTGTTTACTGGGGAAACAAATCAATTGAGAAGTCATTTTTTTTCGCAGACTTTTATACATTCAGTATCATTTTCACAACCAGAGGAGTCGACCCTGTTGGCCATTAGAACGAGGTTTAAGACACGCCCACCATGGCTTCACTTTTCAGACCCCAAACCTGTGCCTGGATAAAAGCAACAATGTTTTTTTCCCCCTCTTTCTCCAGACTGATCCAACCCAAATCCTACATATGATCACTCCTTAAAATTGCTGTGCACAGCTCCCTTTTTTCAGCCATTATATAACACGGTGAATTGAGTCCGATTATCCGGCTAATAACTCGGATTAAAAACCCACCTTTTGCCGCTGCATCATGTTGAGCAGGTCTCCAAAAGGCGACTCTTCTGGGTTGTCGAAGGCCAGGAGGGCGAGCGTTCTCTCCATCTCTGTCAGGCACTCGCGGCTCTCCTCACCCTGCTCAGCCAACTGTGTCTGGGCAAACTCCAGCGCTGACTCAGTCTCCCTTAGCCTGATTAACTCAATCAAATGTTGCTGCTGCAAGAGGGGGGAAAGCAAATCGAATTGTCGTCTTATTTATGTAGGGAAATAACATTCTTGTCATGCACACTGGCAGCCTGTGTTTATTACCTACACATTAGGGGGTTAAATGATTAATCACATTAATTTATTCACTAAAATCACTACTAGTGGGCATAACAAACGCACCTGCAGGTGAAAATACAAGTATCGATTGGTGTCCAGCAGCTCTG
Source organism: Chelidonichthys spinosus (assembly GCA_029853015.1). NCBI lineage: Eukaryota > Metazoa > Chordata > Actinopteri > Perciformes > Triglidae > Chelidonichthys > Chelidonichthys spinosus. The sequence continues at coordinate 6,781,859 of CM056829.1, read as the reverse complement.
GGTGCAAGCTGTTGATGAGAGCAATAGCTTCCTGTATCTGTCCCTTCAGGATCATCTCTCTGATCTTTATCCTCTCGTCCAAAGAGTCCAGGTCCACACTAGGCTCGATCCCGGACTCCATCCGGAACTTCTCCGCTGCTTCTTTGAATCCCTCTTGAAAAACATGTGGGAACAGATAAACAGGTAGGAGGCAAAAATACATTAGTGACGCATGATGTCTTTCGCTTCTTGAGGCAGTGGCAACCATTCAAAAATCACTGTCGTCGATGCGCGCGCCTCACCTGTCACCAGGTAGTTCATAATGAGCCGATTCATGTCCGCCCTCTGTATGTGAACATTGTTCAGTTTGTCCATCCACTCTTCTTTTGTGATGTCTTCTGGCTTTTCAGCATAACTCATCATTGGGATCCTGGAAAGACGGAAATCCATTTGGAAAACACGGCGAAACGTGAGCAAGACTGACACGGCTTGGTCACTGTTTGCACCTACACGGCAACCACAGTTAGCTAATAGGAAGGATTCAACGCTAACGTACGCTACTAACACAAAACGACAAATTAACACAAGCAACGGGCGTTTTTTTGCGCTTATACAGCGGTTGAGCGCTTGCTAGCGTCACACACACACACACACACACACATACATACATACATACACGCGCGCGCACACAATAATTCGGAGGTTCTCGGAGGCTTCCAAAACAAACCCATTTCCTCCCGGAGCAGCAGCCCGGGCTAGTTAGCAGACTGTGTGCGTTTAGCTAACTCACCGTGCAAACACGAGGACCGGCGATTATCCGTTCTTACAGGCGCGAAGAGAAGATGAACGCACAGGAAATGCGCAGGTGTCCCCTCCGCGCTTTTTAAGAAGAAACGAGTTAAAAAACGCAGGATACACACTCAAGGTTTTGTCGCGGCTAGCTAACTAACCAAGCTAACGTGATAACCTCGCGATAGGAGCGTCCGGTCCTGCGAGCTGTGCGATTGGTGGGGAGGGTGACGTCACGGTTGCCGAGGAACAGTCGGTGCAGCGGATGGTCAAATCTAATGTGCTGTGTATATCAATATATGTGTATACTATAATTGGAACAGTTTCTACACTGAAGGAAAGTGCTGTGTGTGTGTGTGTGTGTGTGTGTGTGTGTATACAGTACAACAGCACATTAATACAGTGTGTGTGTGTGTGTGTGTGTATTTATATATAATATATAATATAATATATATATATATATATATATAGTCATATATATAGTCATATATATATAGTCATATACAGTCATATTTATATATATAGTCATATATATATGAGTTATACATATATAAATATAATAATAACTTCTTTGCACTCATTTTTTTTTTTAATGCAAAAAATATCAAACGATGTAACGTTAGCGAGTGTCTCTTCTGAGTCTCTTAGCTTTTTTTATCGTTAATATTTATTTTAATGTAACTGATAGCAGATTAAACAGTTAATTATTAATGTCCCTACTGCAAACTCTGCTCTGTTTGTATCAGGAAAACACAAAGTTGAATGTTTTCAAAGTTATTGTTAGAACTGAAATGGTATTATTAAGTAAGCAAGTATTGAAGTTTTAAATTTTTGTACTTGGTCTGATAATAAGTGGTATCAGTGCCTCTCTATTTATGGAGGCTTCATATTCTGGTGCATATACGCCGTCTGTCATTTATCTGAAGCGAATAGGGGCCCAGACAATATAGGCACACACACACACTGTATAGAGTTGACAGGGTATTTATTAAACGATAACGCAATTTACAAAACTCCCTCAGACTAGACCCTAAAAACTAACTAACCGAACTGCTGAACAAATCCAGTCACTTCCATACAGATCATGAGGGTTTGATGGGGATCAGAATGGTGTGAATCAATGCTATGGTCGTCACAGTCACCAGCTGAACCTATATGGGCAAAGCAGGATTAACAAAGTGGGAAATTGGGCTACTGCCCCGGGTCCGGGGCAAGTAAGCAGACCTGCCATCATACTGTCACTACAGTGTGGCCACGCTTCCCTTGTATGTCCTCCTTTCCTCGTCAGATTGTGTCCCCTCTGTAATGTAATGTGATTTTCTGTTGTGTTTCAAATGCCTGGTCTGACCAACATCGTCCTGTCCTACTTTGAATGATGCTGGTCTGACTCCCCCTCACCTTTCACCTGTTCTCATGTTACATGTTGATTTAAGGTGTAAAATCTGAATTGAAACACTTTTGCTTTAAGAACATTTAATCAATGTTAAGTGGTCTTAAAGTCACCCCTGATATACTACTATAGTTTTTTTTTTTTTTTTGTGATGGTATAAGCAAAAATCCACTCCGACAGTGCTGGATCTGCACGCCCAGCATCCTCATCAACGCGTGCACGCGCACGTCGGGTCGCCAGGGGGTGTTGCGGGGGGGGCGGAGCCAGCGTACTGCTGCAGCTGTCCATGATTGTGTCGTGGGAGCCAGAGAGGGTCCGGGTACGTGCGAGATGCAGCCATAGTCACGCTACACTGTCAAAAAAAAAAAGCCCTATCACCGGCTGGGATCGTTCGTGTTGCAGCGCATCAAAGCCGACTGAAAGGTGAGCCCGGGACGTGCATTTCGATCATGTATTCGTCCTCGAGTCACTGCCCCCTGCCCTTGAAAATTACTGCTGACGACCCATCCCTGGATTGCATCAAGAACAGGCCAGGAAGCAAACCAACATGGATGCTGTGCGCTATACTGTAGCAGTGCTGCTGCTGATGATGCTCGCAGAGATTATGCTCCTAGCATCGCATTCGCAGAGTCTAATCCTTCTTATAGACAATATGAAACCGGGATGCGATCCGTATCAAAGGGGGGTATTTAGCACGCAGTTGTCAGAGCCGACAGGTTTTAGGTTAAAAAGAAGAAGAAAAAAAAACGAAATAAGCTGTGCAGGGCTTCTAATAGACTAGTGGCTGTTCATTTGTGTCAAGCTGACACCCATTTGGAAGCAGCTATATTCAAACGAATGGCTTTTTATTTTTTTTAAATTGCAGCATCTTGTTAAATCTGTTTCTCTTGCAGCATCTAAGGCTGCATGGATGTCATTTACTGATGGACTTGCAGCAGCAGAGGCAGGCTGTGGTCCTGCCAAAATGTCAGTTATAGTATAGTCATGAAGAAATGTAACATTTTACGTGGTGAGGGTGCCAATCGCAGTGAAAAACTGTCAAATGTGGTGCAGGGGAATATAGTACGTTTAGCATGTTGCCTTCATGGCTCTTTAACCTTTCTCCCCCCCCCCCCCCCCTGTGGTTCAGATGGAGCTGGGGTCTATCCACATATAGATTGCCTGCAAACACACAGGCCTCACTGTAGATAAATATGATTTGAAACAGATGTATATCAGGATAAACGGGCTTTCATAACGAAGCAGGCCTGGCCATGACAAGCGGCACAATCGGTGTTTTCTGTTTGTCTGCCCAGCCTGTGGACGTGAGGCATCATGGCTGAGCATCAGAGGCAGCGCTCTCTGTCCACCGCTGGGGAGTCTCTCTACATCGTGTTGGGAGTGGAGAAGGTGGCCACATCGGATGACATCAAGAGATCCTACAGGTGAGGGCATCCCCCCTGTGACGTGCCTCGCATAATTACTGCAGGAACGTGTGCTGTGATTATATTTTGTCTTTAATTATTTTTTTTTTTTTTCTCTCTTCACAGGAAACTGGCGTTGAAGTTCCACCCCGACAAGAATCCTGACAATCCAGAGGCGGCCGATAAGTTCAAGGAGATAAACAACGCTCATGCCATTCTGAATGACCCCACAAAGCGTAATATTTATGACAAATATGGTTCTCTGGGACTATATGTGGCTGAGCAGTTTGGAGAGGAGAATGTTAACACTTACTTTGTCCTTTCAAGCTGGTGGGCAAAGGTAAGGCTGTTTTTATTACTATTTGATCTGTGATTTCTTATTTATCTAAACTTTTTTTGATTTTTTTTTCCCTATTTCTTGCTCACACGTTGACTCTTCACTTCCTCCCATGAATCTGCTTCCCTGCAGGCTCTGTTTGTATTCTGCGGTCTGGCCACTGGCTGCTACTTCTGTTGCTGCCTATGTTGCTGCTGTAACTGCTGCTGTGGCAAATGTAAACCACGGCCTCGGGAGGGCCAGGACCAGGAATTTTATGTGTCCCCCGAGGACCTGGAGGCCCAGCTGCAATCTGATGAGAGAGGTGAGACTGCATCACCTGTGTCTCCGCTCCCGTTTTGAATTTGTAAAGAGGGTTTTTAACAGGATGAGGGGAGCAGGCTGAAAAAAAGTTTTTATTTTTTGTTTGTCGAGCAGAGGCTGGGGGTGACCCTATAATGCTGCAACCTTCAGCAACAGAGACAACCCAGTTAACATCGGATGGGCACCACTCCTACCACACCGACACCGGCTTCAACTAACCCTCCCCCCCTCCCTCGTCCCCGTCAATCCTGGCCTGCGGTCCTGCCTGCTTCCCTGCTCCACCTCAGTGAGATGAAAGAAAGGGGCAATCCTTTCCACTTCAGAAAGAGAGCCATGCGGGGGAGAGGGACTAGTAAGCATGGCCCATGAAAGGAACTTATGAAGTCACATCCCTAACACCCCTCCCTGATTTGTCAACAACTTATTTCCCCCCCAGTACAAGAAGAAAAAGAGAAACCACTAAAGTTTCCTTTTTATCTCTTCTTTTGTATTTCTTGGCCTTTTAACCGCACAGGTCTCCTACCCCACTTTCCCTCTCCCCACGCGTTGCATCATGGTGTAGCATGCACTGTTTATAAAAAACATGGTCTCCACCTTTTTCTTTAATCTTTTGCAACACTTTTACTTTGCAAGACCCATAATGTAGGTGCATATGTATGTGCAATATGTTCAAATAAGTACAGTTCACACGGAGGCGGTGGAGGGCTAAAGTTTCCGTGATATTTTCTTGGGAAGGAAAGGAGAGCCATGGCTCAGGGAGATGCTGGTTAGAGAGGCGCGTTTGTTTGCCCGAGGTGATCAGTGCCATCATTAAACCCTCGAGAACAGAGTTGTCATATATTAGTGCAATCTTCACTTCTGATTCGCAATCAAAACTAAGTTAGTTGAAAATGTCACCATGTTTGTTTGTCTCCATTGAGCTTTCCGGAGAGATTTTAATGCGAATCATGAGGTTGTTAAGGCACAGAGCTTTATTTGCAGACAATTATTTCATGAAGGCCCGCTGGCGAAACATTTCTACTGCAGTTATTAATTAGTATTGGCTTTCCATTCCTCGGCCTCGTCTTTATTTCAGCTCGTCTTTGCAGGATGGAGACTATTTTTCCTGTCTTTCCTGCACCTCTGAACAGGTCGTCATGACCCGTATTTTCAAGGTAATTCTTATGTCGGTTTCATAAGTTCTTGCAACGCACATTTATTTATAACAGATTAAAAAATGTAGACACTGGATTCAGAAATTGGAAGCTTCAGCTTTCAAAGAAATCTCATACAAAAAACCTGATAATTAACATTAAATGGTGTTGTTTTTCATTAGTGGTGGAGATGTTAATTCCCCTTTATCCAAAGTTTGTTTGAGCAAGGTTATTGTAGTAATATGATGACGTGCTGCTCTTTTTTTGTTTTTGTTTATACCAATAACAATTACAGTTTATTTCAGATGCCAAAAACAGACTGACAGATATTCATTTCATCTAGTCTTTGCAGTTGTTTCTGTTTTATTATTGATCTCGCCATATATGAAGCCAAGGAGGTCTAGGTAATCCAGGCAGCTCTAATGAGAGCCGTCAATAGGGAGATCTCTATCAGCTGCTTCTTCAGAGGATGACACTTTTTTTTTTTTTTTTAACTCTGAGCTGTCTTATGTTAAGTAGTTAATGTGCTTTGGAGAAGAAAAAAAACATGTTTCACTCTTCATTTTTGGGAAATAAAGCTGACCACAGAACATCCACACGAGGGATATTTTAGGTAGTGAAGAATATGATTTCCATCATGTTTTTAGTCCTTGTGTTTTGAACTGAAGTCCGATGCTGTGATCGTTTATTATTGTTGACTTTTTTGACTCCATGTAGAGTGAGAAGCTCGTCAGGCATATCATCTGTGAGCTCAGTGCTACAGGCAGCTCCAAGTTAAAACGACTTTAGGTTTTTCATACTACTGAATTTGCATATATTGTCACACATTTGCAAATTGCCATAAATTGCCATGAACATCTTTGCCACTTTGTCAGTTTCATAAATGCTAATAATGTGTTTCAATGGTTTACAATCGGTGAGCTCCCGTCGCCCACCCTCTGCTATTAACGGTATGGATGTTGACCTCTGTGGCCCTTGTATGATGTTTCCTGTAACCTTCGATGAAACATAGATGTTCCTGTCATGGCTTTTTCATTGAGATACTGAAAGATGCTACTGTAAATGTTCCAAGTTGAATGCACTGTGTGTTTAAAAAAAAAAAACTATAATTGATCAATGATCATGAAATTACTCCACAAAAAGACAACATAGTATATATAGTGTAACTATAGTGAAATGGTTATATGATGCATTTTTGGAATTTAATTTATTTCATATTCGATGATGGCTATAATTTTAACTGGTATGGTGTTGTGATGTAACCATTAAATTTAGCAAGGAATGGTTTAATGGTTAAGGTCGCTTGTACAAACACTTGGCCCATATAAAGTATAAACCTTAACGTTTATGTTGTAGCATGGTAATTGTGTGTCTGGAAGAAAATAAGTGGTCATTGATCTGATTTGCTGTTGTTGAATAAATGTTCCTGAACATTTTGACTTGTGATCCTCAGTTTGTTTGGCAACAATATTGAATACTTAAAAACAAGCAAGAGATATTTACAAATCTATAAATTTACAATCTTTTTTACAAGACATGCATATATGAGGTGGACATCATGAAAGTGTGTGTTTATGCTGTTTATGGATGGATAATTCTAATTTATAATACTTTTGGCTGAGTGCCACTGATAATGAATCCAAATACTGTGTTGTTCACACAATAGTAATATAAAATCCTCATTATCAATGAACACAGCTTTGTTGTGTCTCACCATGTAATATGATGCTATGACCACAGAAGACTAAAAGCTGACAATCTTTAGTTCATCTTTAGTGTTGTGGCACGTTCTGCCAGCAGATGGAGCTAAGTCATTGATTTAACCAACTTTTGTGGAATGCTTTTTATTATAAATGACAGTTTACCTGCATTTAAACAAAAACTCAGATTGTATTTTATTTGACTGACTGTCAAATGTAATAAGAACCCTCCATTAGGTGTCATGTTAAATCTTGATGATATCCCATATCATAAATATATTGATGGTTATACTCTTTCTTTTGTGTCTTATATTTCTTATCTTGGATGTAATGACCAGTGGTGGAATAAATTGACTCAAATACTGTAGTCCCACTTAAATATAATTTTGAGATACTTGCACATTACTTGAGTATTTCCATTTCATACATTATACCTCTACTCCACTATAATTTCAGCAGAGAATATTGTGCGTTTTACTCCACTACATTTATTTGACGGATTCAGATTAAGATTTTTTGAAGTAGTGACCAACTACAACTTGCATAAATACTTTCAAAATAAGGATCCAATCTAATTATAATTATTATTATTATTATTATTATTATTACTATTATTATAATAAAACACTTCCCCCATCCTGCAAAATAAATACTTACTTTTGATACTTACTAACTAGGCATACATTGTATTGCAAATACTTCTACACTTAGTCATTTATTTGACATTTGACATAATTTCATCAAGATTCATCTTATTGATGCAAACTTTAAATCACCTAATAGATTATGATTATGGGTGGAGCTACCCAGCAGTAAATACGTAAGATATCGCTCTGCTTTTAGCAGCTTTTGATATAATAGCCTATATTTTATTCTGAAATGGGCTATTCTTCATAATGAGTACTTTTATTTGGTATTCTACGTTTATTTTTGATGCAAATATTTAAATAGACCCAAATGGGATTTATACTACTTGCAATTGTGTATTTTTACACTGTGGACTTGCACAACATCGCACATGGACCAACATCAGTCCAATGACATCAGCCCCCCCCCCCCACCCGGCTCTGAGTTGATCTGATTGTGAGGACAACAGGCTGCTGGTGCTGCTGCTGCTAGCTTAACTACTCAAAACAGTCCGGAGGCGAAAGCGAAGCAGCGATGAACCGCCCGGGTAAGACCATTTACCTCCATTCACATTTTCAAAATGAATTTTCACAAATACCTCGGCTAGTTTGAGTCGGCAGCTAGCGTGTTGCGTAGTGTGGCTAACGTTAGCTCCGCGTGCAACAAGTAACCTCACCTGTTAGCTTCGGTTAGCTGCTGTTAGCTTCAGCTAGCCGGCTAGATGGAGTGAAGTTCAGCACTAAGGACAGCTCCGATTGTGTTGACATGACATACCTTTACTTATACTATTGGTATGATTAGGCTACTGCAGTTTTAACTTATTTTATTTGATAAGGCTATCTATCTATCTATCTATCTATCTATCTATCTATCTATCTATCTATCTATCTATCTATCTATCTATCTATCTATCTATCTAATATTTCTTTAACTGTCTTGTGTTTATTCGCCCATTCTTTGTAAGGTTTTGGTGGGGCTTCGTCATCCATGAGCTTCTCCACATCGACACCAGAAAACGGATGCTCAGATTCAGATCTCACAGAGGAGGATGTGTACAATCTACGTATTGAACTTGCAAAGGTGATGCAGCTCTTTTGGGCTATTAATCACAAACACACACACATGTATATATATATATATCAGCATCTGCTCAATAATTGTCTCTCTACGATGTAATGGTTTTGTGTTTTTCTAGATGGAGGAAGAAATTCAGACCCTGCGACAGGTGCTTTTGGTCAGAGAAAAATATGCAGCAGACATCAGGAGGCAGCTGGGTATGAGCCCTCTCAGTAACATCAAACAGAACCTGTCCAAAGGCTGGCAGGACATCCAGACCTCAGCCCCGTAAGTGGATGATGAGGATGATGATGGTGATAATAATGATGATGATGATTTAAATTGCCATTTTCATCCAAGGTCTGTTGGATGGTTAAAATCTCAACTACATACCTTTATATTTTGACCTGGCTAAAGACACCCAACCTCTCCTCTGGTAGAACATTAACCATGCATTGTCTTACTGTGACATAGCCATTAGTGTGTTCTTCACAGGTTATGTAACCGCCTTGTGGTCTGCTTTAAGTCGGACTAATAATCTGCCAACTCTCGTATAATACCTTTATATTTTGACCTGGCTAAAGACACCCAACCTCTCCTCTGGTAGAACATTAACCATGCATTGTCTTACTGTGACATAGCCATTAGTGTGTTCTTCACAGGTTATGTAACCGCCTTGTGGTCCGTCTTAAGTCGGACTAATAATCTGCCAACTCTCGTATAATACCTTTATATTTTGACCTGGCTAAAGACACCCAGCCTCTCCTCTGGCAGAACATTTGCCACGCATTGTCTTACTGTGACATGGTTACATAACCTGTGAAGAAAACACTAATGACTGTCGTGTGGTCTGACTAATAACCTGCCAACTCTCGTTTCAGATACCTCACAGCCTCTGCCACGCTGGACGACATCAGCCACTCCAACGCGTGAGTGTTGGTCATCATGTTTGCATCACATGCTGAAAATGCTTTTTTTTAACTGCATTTCTTGATGCAGGGAGTTCCCAATGTTTTGCCCTTTTGCTCACATGTTAAAGAAGATTCTGTTTTAAGAAACAAGTGATGGGATTTTCCTGGTCAAATAGGATTGGTGCCCCGTTAATAGCCTTACAGTCTGACTTAGTACAAGGAGCAGCTGTATTAACATGTAGGCAAACGTTTTTTGGAACCCTCTGCAGCCACACGGGCCGTAGCTTGTGACGTGTTTGAGCCTTTGTGCTCTCATGTGTCACATGTGTGTTGGCAGCGTTGTGACTTTGCTGAATTCAGATCCTGACTTCTAGTGCTTCTTTCTTCCTGTAGATATATGAGGACACGGGAGAGTCTTACTCATGCAGGCCAGGCGACATCTTCTGCACTGTCCAATGTAGGAGTGGCCATCACCAGGAGACTGGCAGAGATGAGGTACCTTCAGGCCCGTCTCCTAATCGCTGAAAAGAAAAACTTTAATCATTTTCCGATTTCATTTGTTCATTTCAGAGTCTTAACAAATAAACATGACTACCATTGCCTGGTATGAAAAGCTGCTACAGTCAACAGCACAGTAGGATTTTGGACATTTAACCACCACAGCCATATTTAGATGTTGTTTCTTGAGGAAGTAACATAAAAAGACAAGCACTTAATCCAACATAACTTTCAGTTTTCATATTCATTTCATATATCTTTGAAAAGTGTTTAGACACAAATAATGGATCTTCTATATTTTTGGTTGTTAGCATTCTACTCTTTTTGGTGGTAAAATCTGACCATTATTATAACTATTATTGAAATCCATTAAAACCACACAAATTCACTTGTAGAAATTGTATCTAAAGTTACTAAACCTGATAAAGGATATCTATAACATCATTTTCCTGAATGTTTCTGTGACGACGCCCTCTGTCAGGACGCCGGTATATGCTGTGACCAGCATGTGAGCGTAGCGAGTTAGCCAGTGGGGCAAATTCAAATGCACAAAAATAAACTAGTAACTAAAGCTTTAAAATAAATTAAGTAAAAAGTACAATATTTTGCTCTGAAGTTAGTAAAGGTATACAGTAGCAAAAAATGAAAATATTAAAGTACATGGTACATTCCAGCCAGTGTTTTGGGTGGAATATCACTTTAAGTTTAAGGGCCTCCTGGCTCATGTTTTTGTGGAGCCTGTAAACAACCGTAATCCAATCACACCGGTACATCTGGACATCGGGAGCAGAAGCTGATAAGTCTGTTGTTGTCATCATCCTTGTGGAAACGGAAGCTGGTGTGACGTTATCTGTGTGTTTGTCTCTTTATCTCAACAGAGCTCTGCCTCTCCCGAGCCCGCCACGGTAAGACCGAACTCATCGTCGTGAGGCTGGATGGTCTGAAGTGTTGAATGAGTCCCAGTGTGTGTGCTTAAATAAAAGTAGTAATAACACAGTGTGAAATTACTCCGTCTCAAGCATTCAAAATTGTACTTCAAGTTCAAGTACAAAAAATATTGTCATATAAAATTTAAGTAACAAAAGTATGCAGAATAATAATTATCACTGGATTATAATGATTGATGCATTAACGTGTAATGTAACCTGGTAACAGTCAGCTCATTATAATGTGTACATACTGCTGCAGATGAAAATGAGGATATTAGCTCATTAGCTAACTGCTTACATTGAGGTGAGAACCGAAATGTTATTTGAACTCTCCCTGGTAAATAAATAAATGTGTTTGCTAATTTCTGACAATATTTGTAACTTTACTTATCACTAATCAAACTTCCTTCTCTCTTCATCCGTCTCTGCCTCTCCGATACGAAGCCTGAACCACACCATGAGTGTGCCGACCATGAGGTAAAACATCACTGCTATTCATATTCATAATGCTGTATTCGTGTGCTAAAACACAAATGGATAAAAACAAACGGATTGTTAAATTAATTTCTCACATTTCTCTGCAGACATTCCTCTACATTCAAGTCTTTTGAGGAAATGGTCGGAAATGTGAAGGTGAGTTTGTTGAAATGGCAGTCCAGTCACACAAATGTTTTTACGGTGTATATTACTGAGTATTGATCACTTGTCTCATGTGGATCACACAGGACAAGGTGAGCGGTGGGCTGTCAAGTAACGGAGACACCTCTGGGTTCGAAAGAAGATCCTCGCGCACATGAGATGGACCCTACTCAACATGTCACTAATAATTATTTTTCATATCTTTTAAAGTCATGATTTAACATTCCCAATGCTCCCTTGTCTGTGTTAACTTGTCCACTTTTATTTATTGTATTAATACCACGTTATTAATAGATTGTTTAACATTTGCAAAGGGAATTATTTTAAACTTCACTGTAAAATAGTATTTTAAATATGTGAATATGTTATATTTCCGCATGTCGGATAATTGTTGTATATTTTACGCACGACATGTGAGTGCAGTAAACCCATCTTGTACTTGCATTCATTGACATTAATTGTAGCATTTACAAAACAGAATATAACAAACTAGAAGTATTTTTGTACTTGAACATTTTTAAATTAAAGTCAATTGAATGGTGTATTGTCTTTTGACATCGATGGTCATGTGAAGTTCAATTAATATACTTATACTGGTGTTCTGACTTCTCAAGGCTAGGTTACTGTCAGTGGTGGTGGCCTTGTTCTATATTGAGCCTTTGGGTGGCGCTAGAGACTTAAAATGTATTAACAGTTTTGTTTAGGGAAGCTAGATCCAAGTGTCACTAAAGTGCATTTATACCAAGATACTGATACTGATACTGATACTGATACTACATAAATATGGCTCCACGAAGTAACTCCTAATTACTCATTCCTAGCAGTGTAGAGTTATATTATATATATATATATATATATATATATATATATATATATATATATATATAACGGGTTTGTCATGTTAGAATGAAGATCGCGAAAATCATGACCACTGATTGAACAAAGCGTGTCCGGAAGGAAAAGGTAGTTCCCTGACCGGGAATCGAACCCGGGCCGCGGCGGTGAGAGCGCCGAATCCTAACCACTAGACCACCAGGGAAGTACGTCAACGCAGGAAATTCAATGTGCTTTATTGATACCAAGACCTGAGGTCGCGTACGCTTATTAATTTTATGCAAATCACCATTGATGTAACGTAACTTAGCCGTCATTCAAAAAAAATGTGGAAACTAAAACCACAAGTTGTACTAAGCACCATAACTTATGTTGGTTAAACTTAAACGATTATGAAAACCTGCCGTTTGAATCCACGTTGCTGATTTAAACGTGACGCCTGTGTCCTAAAAACAGAGCTAACTAACGTCCGCTGTTAACTGACGTGGAGTTGACAGCGGGTTCGTTTTAAAGCCTCCTCAAAGTCTCCTCTCGTCTGATGTCACGGAACATAACAACATGTCCTGTGTCCACGCGCTGCTGCACACAGTCCCCGCCCCCCGTGCCAGAGCAGCACGCGCCCGTGACCGGACCCTATAAAAGCCGGACAACGTGTCGGCGGAGGCAGCGTTAGAGGCAGTGACCGAGAGGGGTCAACACCGACAGTTCATCCACAAATGGGCCATTGGAACAACTAGCACCTCTTGCACTTCCAGCCATCCGCACCTTACAACCGCACCCTGCTCTTACAGGTACGTTTTAAAATGAATGGAATATGTGTTTGTCTCTGATTTGTCTCACAATACCACCTGTCTTCATCATAAATAGAATGGTAGTTTGTTTTTTTAATAAGTGGGCTGGGGTGTTTTTAGTGAAGAGACCTGACTGTTAAATCAACAGGTGTCCTTTTTTCATATTTGATTAACTTATTCTCTGCAAGACCATAAATTTATATAAGCACATGTGGCAGATAGACTACCAGTTAAAAGGCAAATCCCTCTTGGCAAAAGTGTTGTGGTTTTGGTCAGCTGCTGTTTGTCCAGGCTATGGGGTGCAGACGTGTTTTTGTCTGTTCCATAAAATCCCCAAAGCCATCTGCTGCTCACCTGCTGTTAAGCTTTATAGCCTTCAGTTGGTTCTCCAGGCAGAGAATGAAATACAAGTGAGACACTTACCCCCCCATAAAAATAATGTTTATTCTTGCATAGTTTCTATTATTCATTACATGTTGCTGCACGTTTCATATAAATGCATTCAGATGGTTTGGCATTAAACCAATTGGCTAGACCTTCCTGTAATGACCTGGCTGACCTCGGCAATACAAATACACCCAGTGTGGGAAGAACACTGGCACAATCCTTTGCCAGCCATTTGCATGATCACGCAGGCAACTCGTGCACCAATCTATCTGAGCTCAGATGGACGTGTGGACACACACACACACTGGTTATATGAGTCATGGGAAACCGGATTCTAGGAAGCAGCTGCTTCTGTTTTGTCACTTGGGAACGAAGCCTAGAGGCCACGAATGCACGCAGCAAAGAGGGGTTCTTAATTCTGTGAATGCTGTCAATGCATATGTGCTTCCTCATCTTCCTTTTGTATTAGTGATCTCAGTTCTCTTTTTTTTAAACAAGAGAATTTAGTGATAACAATACACTCAAGTTCAATATATTTTTTTAACTCCAAGGAATATAACTGCATTAATTTTCTTATAGAATAATACCCACACCATGTATTTTCCCCATCGCTCTCTCTCCTCCAGGTTTCCATTTTCCATCTTTTGAGCGGTTTTCCACCTAAGGGCGGAGAAAATGGCAGCAATTCCATCAACTGGCTCCCTCATCGCCACCCATGATTACTATAGAAGTGAGTCAGATGTGGCTTATATGCATTTATATTGCATTCATTTCAGTGAATGGCAAGATGTCAGCTTTTTTTTTTATTATGATTGATTTGCATTCTGCATATTCTGGCAGAAGCGTTGTGAGTCTCCCCGTGGGTGTCTGTTTCATCTTAAATAAGTCATAGATGAATGTTGTTTAAAAATGTGGGGGGGTTTTTTCCATTAAAAGGAAATGTCTATCTTTTTTTCCCAGGGCGTCTTGGTTCCAACTCCAGCAACAGTTCCTGTGGCAGTGCCGAGTACACAGGAGAGGTTATTCCACATCCCCCAGGTACAAAATAAAAGACAATGTTTAGTTTTGAACATCTGAAAAAGCTTATCTCCCAGCACCAAACGGAGCTCTTGTTTAAAATCCATTATGTTTCTTCTTTGCAGGACTGGCAAGACAAGATTCTGGCCACTGGTGGACTTCATTTTTCTTTGCAAAACAAAACCAGCCCGGCATTCAGAACGGATCTGAGAGTCAAAAGTGAGTGCTGCAATATGAACGTGACTGAATTTAAGTAAATCGGGTGCCGTTACAGTTGGTTCTGATGAGTAACCTTTCTTTTTGTATCGCAGGAACAAAACCTACACAGTGGCCGACGGTCAGGTGACCTGCATCGCCAGGGAAATGGTTTTAAAACGACAACTCAGTGAAAGTAGTGACAATGGAAAGCCTGAAACATCAAACCCTCCACCTGCTTCCTCCTAGACTCCATCCCCAGCTTTCACCTCATGTTCCTGCGGCCTGCTCCCCCCCCTCACACCTCCCTCACCCTCATCACTGAGGACGGAGATGATGATGGTGTTTGTCACCTGTAGTCCATGCTTTTTAAATTTTGCCTATGTATAGTATATTTTTATTATGACCAAAAGTTTTAAAAAAAAGTATGTAAAGTGTTTTTTTTCCACCATATTCTTGTGACTTTAAATTGTTGATGATGATGAATAAAATGCTTAAAGTCAGCACTTATAATTTGTTTTATTAAACTTATACTTTCATTATAACGAACCTCAAATCCTCAGAGGGATTATTTGCCTCTCTTAAGGTGACCCACACAGGAGAGCAGCCCTTTTATAACTCTGTCAGGCAACACACAAGCAGCCTAAACTAATCTGTTTAGCTGCGATATGATTAGCAGCTATTGATTCAGCTCCTAATTCATCTTACACAATGCCGAACCTTATCTACGATCTGGGTCAGCAGCTTCTGGCAAAGTAAAGGTTCATGCTTTTTAGCTGATATTGAAATATGTGATGATTTCATATCAAAAGTAAACGAATCCGGAAACAGAATCCAAGTCAGAATCCAGGTCACCGGGCAGCTGCTGCTGAGTTTGACCCACATCCTTAAAAATAAAGCAGCCCTGCCATCTGCTGCTATTAAATCTTACACGTGTGATGGAATTTTTAAGACGTTGAAACGCGTCAGTGCATTGTTGGAAAAGATCTGTGTATTCAGAAGTGTTGCAAAGAGAGAACTGAATGCTCCCTTGCTGTGTTTTTTATGTTTTTGGGTGCAACATGGTACGTTGGCAGTTCTTGGACAAATCACGGTACCAAGTTTCTAAAGCCGGGGCCTCAAATCCCTCATAAAACCAAACTTATTATCAAATGTATTATCATTTTGGACCTTAAAAATATTGAAATTACTGTGAAGTCGTGGGGTACTGCTGACTGTTTGGAGGCTCAATAAATGCAGTGTTTTTTTTTATTGACTTTTCCATGAAGTGATGTGCAATGTGCACAACTAAGAATAGACTGGACTGGTGGTAACAGTCCAGTTCTGTTTCAGATAACCTGTTCAAACAGGAGAGTCAGATCGTTCCAGTACTCTATTTGGAGTATTTAGAACAGCATACTGGGACAAAGGTTCTGCCATTTAAAGGAACAAAATGATTCATGTCTTCAGCCTCGTTTAGAGCATGTGCTGTCCTGCCCGCACCGTGCAAAGCTGCACTATTCCTGGCAACGTATCAGAGAAGCATTTGAGTCTAAAACTGTCCCGTGATCCCAGCCAAGTACAATCAGTCACTTAACTGACACAGGAGACTCACATCGTGCAGGTCTCTGAGGTCTGTAGGGCACGCCGTGTTTCTCTGTACAAAGTTCAAAAACAGTGAAGGAGATCTTCACATCATAAACTACGGTGAAAAAACAATTTATTTATTTATTTTCTGAATTGTGGATTTACTTTCTTAAATTATCTGATATTTGTCCCCATCATGTTGGTTACCATTGTTACGTGCATGGGTAGGCTATGCTCTTCGCTAGCAACGCCATTTATTTCTCGTCTAGAAAAGAACAGAAATGTTTTGCAAAGAGAGAATATTGGTTATTGGATGCTATCCTTAAAGAATCCTCCTTCTCTTCTTCTTCTTCTTCTTCTTCTTCTTCTTCTTCTTCTTACATAACATCTATATGTGCTGAGTAAACCACTTAAGATGATTACTGATTAGCATGCGTGTAACGGCCAATGCCTTTAGGGTAAGTGCGGTATGATTCATCCACTAGATGGAGACAAAGACTGTGTTTTCACATGTTCGGATTAAGCTGTTCGGTGCAGGAGGCAGATTGGTAAAGGTATTGACTCAGAAATTACCCAGAGACATTGGAGTAGCCATTAGTAACGTTGATATGCTGTTGAGCACTATTTTCTATCACAGAACAGCAAAGGTAATTCGTAACACGACGTTCAACTGTCAAAAGTTTGATGAGATTGTGATGGCAGTTGCAGAGACTTCTCTTTAAATGGCTATTTTTTTTAAGTAAATCTATCCCTTGTGGCATACCTCAAGGAAGCTGTCTCGGGCCATTTTAATTACGTTGTTTTTTACAAATTAATTTTATATAATGCAACATGTTATATGCTGATGATGCAACAATATGTAAGGCCGAACCCACTACAGTACTTAGGAACTAGGACAGTGAATTGGACAGAGGGCTGCAGTCTTTGTAGCAGCTTAATTAGACCGAACAATTGATCCACTACAACTGTAGTCAACTGATTGGTCAATTGAGTTCAGGTTAGTCTGGAAATTCACCCTGACAAAAGAAACATACCCAAGTGTTGGTTGAGTGTTTCCAGCACATGAAGTGGCTCAAAGATATAATTGGAATCTGGGGTAAAGGTAGCAGGGCCATGAGTTTGCCTTGGAGTTTCATGGAAGAGTTCAAATCCCAGACTCCCAGGAACAGTGGCGGATTTAGGCATGTGCGACATGTGCAGGGTGACCTTAGGCCTCCCCACTGGAAACCCGATGTAGGGGGGGAATCTATCACACAGCACACCTCTAACTTTGCACAGCACTAATGTAGGATGCAACCAAATAGACCACAATTCATCAATTCACTTGGGACTATATAATTTCAAAGACATATTTGCATTTTTTTTCTGGGTTGTGTGAAATTGTTAAGAATAATAAGTATGTCTTGATTTCCCTGATGGCCTCGTGGTCTGGAATTGTGGTTTAGATTTAGATGGTCTGTGTCCAATTCCTGTTGAGGGATCACCTTTTTCAAACGTCCACCATTAATTTATCTATTAATTATCATCAACATTGCATTTTTAACTTTAATTCAAGATCAAAATTAAATTGCCTGTCAAGCTAGCTAGCTTACCAAGCTAGCTAGCTCAACCCCTTAGGCTGACTTACCTGTTCGCTGTTTCTTCCTCGTTGGTTGATGGTGGAAATTCGAAGTTGAAATTGACGCGAAATCGCAACGAACGAACGACGCTTTTGAACGCAAGGTTTGACGTTTTTAGTTGTTGTTTTTTGGAGCTCACACACACACACTCATCGCACACACACTTGTGTGACATACCTCAGGCGGGGTTCGAACCCGCATCTGAAGGTTGGTAGTCCGTGTCCTTAACCACTGGTCCATGTCTAGTGCTGACAATGCAAATAACATGGAACCTAACCTTCTTTAATGGTGTGTTTTTATTGGGGGGTTGGGATTGGAGGTAAACACAACTATTGTTTGTTTGTTCGTTATTTCTTTGTTCATTATTTCCAGGGCGACATACAAGCTCAAACCACTGCCAATGAAAAATAGTACAAGTTCATTCTGCACAGATAAGAGGACCATATATAATATCTTCTGTGCTTTGCAAAAGTATTCCTTGAAGTGAAATGAAAAAAACTGAAAAGTCATATACGCGTTATATTATCTGTCACGTGATCAAACGTAGCACCATTAAATCCATTTTTATAAGAATATGGCCCCACAACAAACTGGTTTAGAGAGAGCCGATACTCGGCACCAGGCAAGGAGGACATTAATCAGAGAAACGACAAAGTGGAGATAAGAGTATCTCTCACTTTAAGCCGTCTATGCCACAGAGATGGGCTTTATGGAAGAGTGGCCAGAAAAATTTGGATTATCCCACACACGTTTTGGCAAACGTTACACATGTTTCTAATATTTTTCTGTGAGTATTGGTCCTCTCTTGGCAGATTTATTGTATTGTTTATTGTGCCTTTTTATTCTGTAATATTGGATTTAATGATGCTCAGTTAGATCATGTGACACTGGGATTGCACACAGGTGGACTTTATTTAACTAATTATGTGATCTCTGAAGGTAACGCCATGTGTTGTTATGGGATTTATGAGCAAGAGGGGTGAATACATAAGCACTCACAGCTTTGCAGTTATTTATTTCTTAGATTTTTTTTAAAAACAAAGTTTTTTTCATTTTACTTGCCCAATTTTTTACTTTTTTGTGTAGGTCCATTACAAAAAAAACAATGTTAATTCCAGGTTGCAAATTTAAAAAAGAAACGTCAAAGAGGGTGAATACTTTTGCAATAGACTATAATTCTCAGTATTAGCCGATGCAGCTCGTTGCTGTGTAATTTGCAATGTTTGTTTTTTCCGATAAAGGGCTCTAGACTGTGAGCGGGGGGTCAGGTGGCATCCTGTTTCAGATCTATATTTGATCTGCAGCATGAGCAGACGGCGTGTGCACGTGTCACTGAGGGACTTTCAGTGTCAACACAAAGTCACACCATGATCGATTTACTCCACGAGTCACGGTTGTTTATTTGACTTCTTGTCTGGATCAAGTTTTGGGAAAGACCCTGAAAAACAGATTTCAAAAGGATCAAATCTGAAAGTTGGCTGAGGAAAACTTTACTGGTGAAGTCATAAATAATGCAGGAGCAGCAACAGTTTAAGGGCTGCTGGGACTTTAATGTAATTGTTATAAATCTGGTTTGTTATATACATTTTTTTGTTAAACAGCAGCAAATTAAACAAAAATGATGAATAAAAAAATCAATATCAATGCAAAATGTTAATTTCAGAAATTAGGACATGGTCAAATGATTGGATCAGTGAGCCCCCGAGGACTTTCTTTGGTCTAAATAAAAATACCCTTGAGGGAATTAAACTAGTTATCAGCCCAATGTCCTAAAAAAATACCCTCCCATATCTAGAAGCTGCATTGTCAATTATCTTTCGAGAGTACGTATTTTTTCCCATATTAATTTAAATCTTCATACGGAGGAGGTTAAGATGGATAGGACTTTCACCCAGTTTTGTTAGTATCCTGTGTGAAACCAAACAGAATGCACTTATTTTAACCAAAACATGATATTTTACAAAACAATACCAAGTTATGTTGTTGCCTGAATCCAAATATAATTATGAATGCAGGTCAAAAAAGTGGTTACATTGACGTGTGTAGAAATGTATTTTGGGTTCAAACATCTGGTGAAACTGCGTTACTGAGTTAGTAATATAAGAGCTTAATGAGGTCACTGCTGTTGTGTTTTCATTCTGTGAGAATATTAACTTTGGTCTGCTGGAACAAGCCGTCCATGTTTGTGAACCCAGCTGCAAATCTTCCCAGACGTGGGCCAAAACATTTGACTTAAAGGACACAGAGAGGTTCAGAAACTATTATCATCTTTTACACATTGTATCTCGTTGCAGCCTTATACAATTCTTTTTCTAAATTATTTATAATCATTTTGCAAAGTTATCAAGAAGAAAAAAAGCCTGAAATATCCCGTTGGCATTAACGGTTTTCAGACACTTTACTCTTGAATTTTAACTTGGGTGTTCCCCACTTCTCTTGATCATCTTTGAGCTGTTGCTACACCTTGATTGGAGTCCACCTGTGGTAAATGCAACTGATTGCGTGTGATTAGGAGAGACACACACCTGTCTATATAAGGTCTCACAGCTTGGTCATTTTGGCCTATACCAGAGCAGAAACTAAGCCCTGCGGTCAAAGGAATGGCCTGCAGAGCTCAGGGACGGGATAGCGTTGCGGTGTGGATCTGAGACCGGCTATGAAAACAAATCTGCTGCATTAAAGGTCTCCAAGATAAGTGGCCTTCATATTTTATAAGGAAGAAATCTGAAACAAGCTCTTTAGAGTTGCTCAGCCCAACTGAGCACTCAGAGGGGGGGGTGATGAACAAGAGAGGTGATGAACAATCTAACTAAAGATCTGAGAAACTTCCAGACTGAAAACCATCACTGCAACACTCCAACTGATCTGGACAACACAGCTGAGTGGACAGAAGAAAGCCTCTCCTCAGTGAAAGCCTGCTTGGAGATGCATGAAAAAGCTCTGCAAGATTCTCTGCTCTGATTTGATATATTTGCCTGTGAAATACCCTCGTTATGGGGAAGCATGTGTCGATGTGAAATTGTGTCTTTTGAATAAACTTGCAGAATAATCTAAAATCCTGTTCTCGTTTTCATTATGGGGTATTCAGTGAAGATTGTTGGAGAACATTAAGGTATATTTTTTTAGCATAAAGCTGCAATAAATCACCTGGATGCTCTGTGTGGCCACACTTTTCTCCCATGGTGTTGTGCTGCCCTCTTGTGGACAAATCATTTCTAACTGGAGGAAAAAAATGCGTATGAAAGGAAACAAGTGAGATCTTATTTAGATAGCTCATCGCACTATTTTATTCAATTACTGACATCTCAGGAGAAGAGGAGAGCCTTGGAGCTCTGCTGTTGGTAAACCACTTTTTTTTTCTCTTTTTTTTTCATAGCGTTGATGCAACACTGAAAAAGCGCTATTTCCAAACAAACACAGGTCCCTCATCAGTGATATGTAAGAGGCAGAGAGAATCTCACCTGGACAGTTTTGCATGAAACATACAAATGAAACAGGTTCAACCTTTTCTTTTGTCTTTTTGTTTCACATATAATAATAAATATCCATACCTATAAACACTCCAAAGAAAGGAAAAAAGAAAATCAAAATATTAAGTCACAGGTACTGGAAAAAAGCTCCACTTTTAAATCACAATGATCAATGTACAAAACAATAGACATCTCATATAAATGTTAATGGTTTTTCGTTAAGAGATTTAAATCTCGCTTCAGAAGAAATCAGTGGATAAAAACTAAACTTGGAGATTCAGTATTTCCTGAGGTTTATGGGTTCCCCTTAAAAAGGCCAGGAGAGGGGAATGGCTTTTATGTTACCAAGGAGATATTACAACAGGTCAAAGTGTACCTTTCAGGGTACCAGTCGGGTTAAGGACAAGGAGTTCTCCCTCACAATACTGCCGGGATATTAAAAGATTCTGAGCACTTAATGTAGTATAATGAGCGTACCTACATCCCACCCATCTCCATTTAGGCCACAATAGGATTCTAAAACAGCTGATTAAAGTTGATCATTAATAAATCTTTGCTGGTCCACTTTGAGAAGTTGTGACGCTCCCTTTTTTCTTTTTTTTTTACTTAAGATTTTTTTTTTTAAATGCTGGAAGCCACCACTACACGAGCTGACCGCATCCAGCTGTCATGGCGCGCTTCGTGACCACGTAGTCAAAGAGGTCACGTCTGCACTTTGATGCAATGTCACAACAACAAAAAAGAAAGAAAAAAAGGAAAAACATCTGAGCACAATGTACACAGATTCAGGGTATAGGTGAAGAAAAAGAAAAATATAGCCTGAATAAAACACAAAAGTATTCTGAAAAACTGTACATGTAAACATCACACTTTCACTGAGTCCAAAACCAGGGGGGGTAGAGAGGGGGGGGGGGGGGGGGATACAAAGCTTCACACAGGTTTACAGTACAACCTCCTGCACAGAGCTACAGTCTCTTATCAGAGCAGGAGAGGCAACAACTGAAATATAAATAACAATAGAAGTAATACAGATCACAACCAAATGATAAGTTAAAACAAGCAAAGGCTAAAACCACTTTGATTTTTTTTAACAGTGCTGTACCCACAGAAGAAAATAAAAAGGTTTAAAACATCTCGTATCACTCTTTGTACAGCTATACAGTACATTTATCTGACCACGTTAGCAATCCACAAGCTACCAGGGCATTTTTAACACCAATAGATTACATTGTCCAGTCAAATACAAAGAGAAAAAATCCATTGGGCATCGTTAGAAAAACAAAAACAAAACAACAACATGACAACAAGTAGGTTGTCGTTGATCACAGTTACTCCAGCACAAACGTTCAGCGTAGACTTAAGACGGTTTTACAAATCTGCAAGCTAATGTTGTCAAGTCGTGAGCATGTGGACGGCGTGACATCACTGAGTTTCGAGGGGCGAGTGTGAGGCTCTGCTGTGGACGAGGCGGTGATGAACGAGGCGGGTCGGAGGAGACAAGGAAGACATGTGTGAGGACCCGGGTCCCACGTACGTCTCTGATCACGTCCGTTTGAGCCCAGACGGGTGTTTCATGGAGCCGTTCAAACCAGAACTGTTCCAGGAAGGAAGGTGGTGGAAAGAAGTCTGGCCCAAGTTGCCATGGAAACCTGGTTTAGGTTCGTCTTCAGGCTCAGGTTAATCTCAGGCTTAAAGATATCTTAAATCTGCTATCACAGATTTTCTTTCCCCCGGTTGATTATTTATACATTAAGGAGGTTTGAAGCAACATTATCATTAATTTGGAGTCCTGTTTAAGTCCAATGTGCAATATTAACTCTCTTATAGCTCTGTTTTGGGTCTCCACCATCTCCTGAGGGAAATATCTGTCTTTTTAGCTGCTAATTGTTCCGCTTTGTTGACTAGCTAATCGCCAACTGTGTCCTGCAGGGTGCAGTTTGCTTGTGTCTTGAACGAGTTTCAGGCTGGACAGCTAAACAATGAGCCAATCTGGGCTGCAGATTCAGGTGGCAATTCTCTGCAGGCGCTTTTTGCAACAGGCCTGGCTTTTCTGAGCCTCCTTCAAGAAACACCCCTCTGTGATGAGCTGAAACCGAGCTCCAGTAAAAGTTTTCAACAAATGAGCTGTTTGCGTTTTTTTCACCGCTTCCATCCTTCATTATAATCAGTTCTCATTGTGTTTAAACCGAAGCTAATATTCCAAAAAACACACTCAAATCACTGTGTTACGTTACCTTAATCCTGAGCTATAAAGTGCTTCCAAACTTGCAATAGTTAGAAGAATTTAAATGTAAATGTAATGCATCGTTAAATCAAGAAATGTTCCTTCTAGCTATGTGAATCCAGACCGGTCTGCTGTTGGTGAGAAATAGACTGAATCATGATGAATAACTGATAGATTTTGTGATAAATACAGAAATATATCTCTCTGAACTTTGACAAAGGTGCGAGCCGCTTGTCAGGCCGCTTGAAGAGTCATCGTCCTTGTTTGGAATGTTTCAGCCGACTGAATTAAAATCGTCACAGATTGATGTCGTACGAACTGGGTCGCTCCACTTATACACAAACAGAAACCTAACATACTGTCAATGCTAACACTTACGCCACCGAAAAGAGGGAAAAAAAGGGAACAAAAACACATCCGCGACTTGTCTTTTTTGTGCCGAGTGACTCACCATTAAAAGTGTCTGTTGTGAGACTGTGCTCTAGATCTGCTTTGAGAATTCTGCTTGTGTGCTCAGACCACACACACACACACACACACACACACACACACACACATACACACCATAGCAGAAAGCTGAGAGTAAACTGTGATGCGATTACAGATATTTCAAAGATTGTCTCTTGCTTCTTTTCAGACAGTGTGTTTTCAGACATAATGTCTATGATGGAGATGAGAGAGAGAGAGAGAGAGAGAGAGAGAGAGAGAGAGAGAGGGAGAGAGTTTGACACAGCTGAGGTCAGAGGGGATGATACAGCCTACACACACACACACTCAAACTACATCCAGTAAAGCCACGTGGATGTGAGGGTTACACCAATGCATGTGAGCTCAATATGCTCCTTGTTAACCTTTAAAAAAAAATACTCACAGGACAATTCCTTCACAAAACGACCCCAAAAAATCACTTTAAAAGTTAAAAAAAGAAAGAAAGAAAAAGACGTGCAACATTAAGTCTCATTTTTCGGCCAGGTCCCATTTTCCTTTTATCACTACGGATGACTGATCCCAATACATGAAAGTGCCTCAGTTATGAGGTGAGCGATAAAGATCAGTATTCACAACAAACAACAACATTGAAATTGGCTACAATGCTGCATGGGATATCGTTTTTTTTTTAGTTTTTTTTTAAGACTTGACAGTTACAGTGAGGTAACTCCATCTATTTTTTTTTTTTTTTTTTTGCCTTAAAACGCTTCAGCAAGTTTGGGAGTCATTTCAGTAAGGACACCATTACTGATTATCTTCAATATTGCACCGTTTTCCTCTTTTCCAGTAGCACTGGTTATAAACTAAGAGTCTAAACAATATATCAATCTCCTGTTTGTTTGTTTTCCCTGACAGGTGTCTGTGACCTCAATTTGCATACCCAGGCTTCTTAAAAAGCCACTTTTCCTTTTTTTTTTTTGAGTAATGAGAAATTGCCCGTGATAGAAATATTCATAATAAAATAACTCACGTTGGGTGACAAGTCTTTGTCTCTTCGTAAACCACGTGCCTAAGAATAAGAAATCTCACCAGAGCAGGACCGAGGTAAAGTTTTCAGGTGAGACTGTGGTTTTTTTTCTCGCCTATTTCACTCTCTGTACATTTCTCTTTTCTTTTCTTTTTTAACGTCTATTCAAGTCTTCTTTCGGTAGATGTTGAGGTTAACAGGACGGAGGATTTAGCAGCGACTCGTCAGAAAGCAATGCTCTAAATTTGCCATGAGACAGAAGTGAATTTGGAGATAATTGACTCAGACGACCAATCCGATCATGCATGTTAAGTTAAAACAAGGTGATGGCAAATCACTGCTCTTCAGTAATTAATTTGTCCAAACATCTGCATAAACGAGCCAATGTGGCATCATGGTCACAGCTAATTTAAGATTTAAGATTCTGGTACCCCCCCTCCCCCCGTGCACCAATGCTGATCATTCTTTCACATAGATCATCGCTTCCTGAGACGAATGGAGGTTGAAGTGGTAAAAAACAAACTGAATGGGATGAATGGCTACAGATAACAGGGCACTAAGGTCAAAGTGAACCAAATGCATAAATAAACGTTTGTTTTGTTTTTCAGCCTGTGATATGTTCCGGCCCCGTCCAAATACATAAAAGTGTGGGAATAAGTAAAGGTGCCAAACCTACAGGACCCACTGTGCACCGCGGTGTCACTCGTGTACGTTTGTGTCTTTTGGATGCCCCAGATATGTGAGACTGAGCGCGACGGATGTGGTTTCTTGGGAGACGACTCGGCTCCTTCTCAGTTCTGCTGCAGGATCAGGTTCTCCAGCTCGTCTGCTGAGCGGAGCAGGAAGGCAGCGGACTCCCGGTATCCGGCGATGAGCTGCCTCACCGCCGTGACCTCCGGGGGGCTGAGCTGGGCCGAAGCTCCGCCGCCGCCGCCCCCCTGACCGTGACTGTTGGCGCTGGAGGAGGTGGAGTTTGGGCCGACTGACTTCATGCTCAGATCTGTGGGACCTGCGGACACGACCGTGATACTTTAAACATTCCATAAAGGAGACATGAAGGGCCGGCAACCTGAGACTAAATATCCAGAACAGAGCAGATAAACATCAGAGATGCATCAAAGAGGCGCTCAATATCTTGAGGAAAGGGAGATTCTTGCATGATTTATATATATATATATATATATATGTACACATAAGGAAAATGGAATCCTTAAGGAGGAGATTTGAATTTCAAAATATGTTGTGTTTTTTATGAATTAGCATGAACCCCCACTTTGTTTACAGGACTAATGTGTTGAATATCTCTTTCTTCTAAACACACAGCATTAATAATTCCCCTCCGGGCCTCACCGTTGGCGTGTGACGCACCAGAGTTCTGCTGGTTGCTCCCGACTGTCCCGTATCCCCGCAGGTTGTAGTTGAGGCCTCCGTTGGTGTAGAGCTGGTCTTGGGCGAAAGCTGCGCTGGAGATGGTGAACCCTGACGGGGCCGCGGAGGCCGGGTCCCTCGAGTTGGTCTTGTCAACGGAGGCAGGTTCGTCCTGTGGGACGGTGAAACGGTTTTCAGCGTGGAGGAGGGATATCATGGGTTTGTGTTGTGCAGTTTGCCGTTAATGATGTATAGCCATCTTAACACATACCCCCCCCCCAAAAAAAACCCCGCTGGGCAAATTCACAAACACCAACTGCCAAGACATTTACCGCTTGGTAGACATCAAGCCGCATCCTCTTGGCAGCGTTTCGGTTTTCGTTCTCGCAGGCGGCGGCGAGGATGTTCTCGGCCATGGCAGAGGTGAGGTGAGGAGGTGTTGGTCGTATCTGCCGGGAGGGGGTCGGCGAGATGTTGGACACGTTATAAACAGGAAACTCTGGATTTATTGGGGATTCATGAGTGTATGTAATGCAGACAATATTTAAACCAGGGGGGGGGGGGGGGGGGTCACTGTACCTCCAAACCGCCCTTTTTCATGCGGCGGCAGGATTTGAGGTAGGTGCGGATGCGCTTGCGGGAACGCTCCTGGAATTCTGGGAACTGGCGGCTACAGGACTCGATGATGGCCTGGATCTTCTCCTTGGGCTGTTTGGAGATGGGCACCATGCGGTCCAGATTCTCATCCACAAACAGACGCACAAACATCTGACAGAGACAGGGAGAGGGGGAGGGGAGAGAGGGGATGTAGAGCAGAAAAATGGAGTGGGGGTGCCGGGTAGCAAGAGAGAGAGAGAGAGAGAGAGAGAGAGAGGGGGGGGGAGAGGGGTGTGGGAGTGTAAAACAAAAGAGAGGAAAGGGAAGGCAGGGGAGGGGGGAGCATCAGAGGTAGAGTGGAAGAAGAGGGGATAAAGAGGGAGGGGGAGGTGATGAAAACAGGAGAGATGGAAATTGAATCATTGCTCATATTCAGGACAATATTTCTAGTGTTTGCTTATTCACACATGGCTGCATTTTTTTTTTTTTTTTTGCAACTCTACTGTTTTTGTTTCCATTAGATGCAGAAATGCCCAGATAGTGGTTTTCTCAGAATAAACAGGGAGCATTTGGGTATTTGCCGATATTAAGTTAGGATATGAGAATCTTTTTCTAAGTACAATATCTTCACATCATGACACTTGCTATTCAACAGGGTGGGCTGATCTCCAACGGGACTACCATGCTTTCTCTCCATTTGAATGTAATTATCGCTTACATTGAAGGCTTTGAGTCTCTCAGGGTCCATCCCCTCGGCGTCATTGATCTTGTCGCTGTCATCGTGGTCGTCGTGATCGTCGTCGTCGTCGTCAATTATCTGCGTCCGAGCAGAAGTCAAGTCCTCGGCGCTCATGCTCAGTTCAGTCTTCACAGAGTCATAGCTTCCTGAGCTGTAAGGAGGGGACTAAACACAGAAACACACCAAGATATACTACAGTAACACACACTGATTTGATTTAGTCGGCACCACATGAGAACAATCAAGTGCTGTGTGTCTCCGAAGTTATAATTATGTTTAATTCCTCGTCTCACCTTGTTGGAGTACTCTGTCTTGATGGGGTACTTCCTGTTGGGGTCTGTGGGGTAAGAGTTTGGCGGCGAGCTCCCCGCCGGCAGCAGTCTGTCGCTCAGATTGACGGGCTGCTGATCCTCCGAGGTGGACGAGGGCGAGGTTGTGCTGAAGTCCAGGGGAGCGCTCAGCCCGTTCTCTGTGACCTCCCCGTAAGGGGCCCCGCCATCTGGGGGGTTCCCACCCACGGCCAGCACCTCTGGGGAGGTCAGGGCCGGCAGCCCGTTGGCACTGCCGCTCTCCGAGGAGTCGTCATCTGGTGGAGGGGAAGGGACAGAAGATGCAGGGATGAGCTGCTCGTCCTCATGTTTGCATCAATGCGGGTTTGTTTACTACATAATAGGTCTTGGGTGGCGACGGAGCGGTGTGTGACTACAGGGGGGGGTGGGACTTCCTGCCTGTTGTTGTGCTTTCTGAAACCGTTAAGGAAGTGCAAATTGGGGTCAACTGCCAAATGAAATAAAAGTTGGGGTGGAAGAGTCTTTTAGTTTTAACAGCATGGGGAGAAACAGATGAGGATGAGGAGGGACTGATGGGGGGAAGGGAGCCTTCGCAGCTTTTGTAAAGTGCAGGTTTCTAACCCAGTTTCTTTGTAGCGGTTTTACTGGGACGTCTGCACACGCCGTGTCCACAGACTGGTTCTCCATTTCAATGATTTGCCCTGTTTTCTGTCTTTTCTAAAGTGGTGCATAATCTGTGAAGGTTAACATCGGCCTTTGTCCTACTTCTCTAAGCCCTGTACCCTGAGAGAGAGAGAGAGAGGAGAGAGAGAGAGAGAGAGAGAGAGAGAGAGGGGTGCACAATGGATTGGGGCTGCAGTGGTGTCCCCCCCCCCCTCGTAAGGGTGGATTTATTTGGATTAGTCCACTAAGAACAAGGCAAGCTGTTTCCTGCGTAACACCAATCTGTACCCTTTTAATGTAATGAGTCAACCTTCAAGTTCCAGATGTAAACAAACATGTCAGTAACAACCAGTACAAGACGTCTACAGTAAGTGATGGCTTACCGTCCTCTTCTTTAATGGGGGCTGCTGGGTCGCTGATTTTCTCTCCGTTAGGGGGACCGGGCTCAGGCACTGGGGGCTGTTCAGCTGGGACCCATGTGGGCTCGACGCCGTTCATGTCCTCGCTGCTCACCGAACTGTCATCCTGGGAGGAGGACGGAAGAGACCGTGAGACTTTCTGCAGCCCAGGTTTCAAAGTTTATCTCTGCAGTCATTCGGTTTCCTAATTGCTTCTGCCGTCCAAACGAGCCACAAAGGTTCCCCTCGAGTTTTTAACCATGACATTCCCTCCTTGTGCTTCCACAGACCATAATTCACTGTTAAACTACAGCAGAGGGAGGATAACATAACTAGCATTCAAACATCACTACATTGGAGAAAAAACACAATCAATAACACTTTCAATGTCCAGTACATTCACAGGGTTATCTTGATTCCAATCTTAGCAGAAGTCTGGCTCCCTGTTAAGTTGGAGCGCTGCTGTTTTGTTTTTGAGACCCTAAAGATGCTTCTTGTAGTGAAACACCAATATAAGTACACCGTGAGGGTAAAGGATTAGCACGAGCTCATCTCACCTGCTAACAGCCACGAGCACATTTCCCCTTTACGTCCCGCTAACATAAATGGCGACTTCTCTTCCCTCAGCTGGCAGAAATGGGAGCAGAACTACCAAACTGTGTGATGGGAATGGAGCGGAAATATCATCTATTCATCTCATTCCCGCCACACGAGCACACAAATAGCACTCAACTCTTGGGAATATGCATCCATCCCACTGTAAAGGGTTTGAGGAGGACCGAAATGCTCAGTGACAGCTCCATTAGGTGCCAAGTGAGCAATGTAGCATTAGAGAGAGAGAGAGAGAGAGAGAGAGAGAGAGAGAGAGAGAGAGAGAGAGAGAGAGAGAGAGAGAGAGAGTCTTTAATTGCACCCTCTCTAAGTAGTTGGAATGTAACATCATTAATGTCTATGCTTTGGGAAAGTATATAATTCATAAAGTCTTAGAATTTACTTCTAAACCTGAGACCATGTTTATTATCAAGCAGAGTTTGGAACAAATTAACTTCAAGTACTTTTACTTCTAAGATAAACTTACTTGACATTACTAGAATAAACCTTTATTTCAAGTTTATTTGAATACGGACAGATACAAAAACATAGATAAGCTTGGAACAGTCATCTGATTTACGCATCATAGTGTTTTTACAACAGCTAATTTGACCTTGACCCTAGTTGTGCTTTTGGTTAAAGATAATATGACATTTACTCACAGAAGTTCTAGTGAAATAACATTTTAGTTGATCAACCAAACACTGTTGCTCGACGGCCACAGTGAGGTGTAAAACAGTGAGACTGATAGAAAACAGTGTAGCTGCACTGTAACCATCACTAAAGTTCCTCAAAGCAACACAATAGAAGCTCTTCCACAAATGCATACTTCTGTCAACAGAACGAACCTGCTGCTTTTTCAAGTGACCGTCCTCTGGACCAGACGTGGAACGAATCACTACAAGTCTCCTACAACCGTTGCAGCAACCCTCTGTGGTGGTTCATTATTAAAGTATTGCCCCCCCCCCCCCACTCATTCTCAGTCTGCACACAGATGTGACCAACACTCAGAGCATTTGTTAATTTGTACTCACCGGCGAATCACGGCCTGGGTCATTGTTCCGGATAATCCTAATTATGCGAGAGTGAGGTTCTACATTATCATCGTCAAGCAGCGCTCCCTGCACTTTAGTGACAGTGGTTTCTGAGTGTTTCTGTCACAGCCGCACATGGGAGTGGTCTTCCACATGACGTCACGCAGTGGATTAACTAATCCTCATTTCACACTGAGCTCCTCCTCCCTGCAGGACGACTGCTCTGATTGTTTGGTATTGAATTCAAAAGTTTGCCTGCACTAACTATTACTCCTCACAGCCTCCACGGGACTCAAAGGACCATTAACCAGAGGGTATGCATGTAATACAATACAATAATGGTGGGAAAAGGAGATTTAACAGTGTTTGATGTTTCCACCAGGACATCTTGTGTTGTCCACTTGCAGAGAAGATGCACTTACCCTTTCAGTGGCAGTCATGCACTGCAGCTTCATTTGTTTCAGGTAGGTGGCAGTAAGAGGCATGTTGTAATCGATGAGGTCCGGGACCAGCGAGGTGGGTCTGTCATTTTCTGAAGAAATTACAAGAACATATACACATATTCAATTACGATTCCATGCGATGAATGTGGATACAACCAGAGGAATCGAGTTTGATCTAAATCTGGAGGAGTGGGAATAACATTTTCAACTTTTGATCAGCAAAAAAGTAACAAAGAAGGTTATATTCAATAAGTTTACAATTGTGGGGCACTTCACATGAGTCCACCACAATTCAGGGACAAATATTGTCTTATCTTTTTACTTCACTAAATGTATCAGATGAATATTAAAATGATCCCCATATTCATGGATTTACACACAACTACTACTAGATTCCTTTGAAACCCAGAGAAAACCTTTAAACGTGGTGATTCTTGGGTTTTATATGATTTCCTCTTATTTTGTAGTTCTTATCTCTTGTGTTTGGTGTTGTGGATTTCCTGTTCTGTTACTTCCTGTTCCTTGTTCTGACCTCCCCTCGTTTAAGGTGTCTTGACTCGTCCTCTTGTGTTGATTACCTGTCTGCCCTCATTTGTCTCACCTGTGCCAGTCTCCCCACCTCCTGCTGTGATTGGTCAGCCTTCCCTCATGTCTGTTCAGCTGTTTCTCATTCCCCAATTAGTTTCATGTGTGTGTATATAATCTATAATGTGTGTGTTCCCTCTGTTTCTTTGTCGGTTTCATTTAGTAGCTCTTGTGTTTTTGTGGATTTTGGCCGTTTTGGACTCTTTCCTTTTGTCGTCTGCACTTTGGACTGATTTCAGTAAGTTTATTTTCATCTATGAACCTTTTTTCAGTTACCTTTTTTCCTTGAGTCTTCAATTGGCTCACTCATTCGAAAATATGTGTTTAAAGTTCTCACCTCTGAGAAGGGTGATAACGAACTTCCTGTTGTTTCTTTATGGACATGCACCTGTCCATCAAAATTCCCCCTCACCATTTGAAAACCTCTGCCTTATAATAATATAATGCAAAGGGTTAATATGGAAGAAGTAGCCTCTGCTGTATAACATCTGAAATCAAAGGAAGTGGCTGAGAGTTGTCTGCAGTCTCCCCACCGGCCACTAGAGGGACTCTGTATTCATTTTAA
The DNA here is from genome assembly GCA_029853015.1 of Chelidonichthys spinosus. Taxonomy (NCBI): domain Eukaryota; kingdom Metazoa; phylum Chordata; class Actinopteri; order Perciformes; family Triglidae; genus Chelidonichthys; species Chelidonichthys spinosus. Next base: position 6,749,333 of record CM056829.1, on the reverse strand, counting down.
TGGTTGTACACAAAACCCCAGAGGTGAGGTCCTCTTGAGTCTTTGTTACAGCATGCCGGTGATGGATATACACACACAATATGTTTTATTGATGAAGGTTTGATATAATAAGTCTCCCGGCTACAAATACCTATAAGGTCACATCGGCTCATATTTAGTGTCTGACAGGACGAAGGAAAACTCACCTTTTATTTGATATACCAAATATTGTATTGGATATTATTTCACACAGTAATGTCTGGCCGTTGTAGCAGGAGATTGATTGCTTTCTAATTCCATCCCAGCATGCAGAGCAACATAGTAATTAACCCGTTTTCCATGTCAGCGTGTCAAAGGGATCTGAGAGCGTTACACCTTTAAAGGTTGATTTCAAAAATAACATATCAGTTAATGATGTCTCCAGAATTAGCGAGCCCTCCACGGGTCAGGTGTGTGCCAGTACCTTTGAACTCTGCGGTGCTGGGGTTGATGTGCATCCTCTTCTGACACTCTCCACAGCTCATTAGGAACCGAGTCACCGCCTCTCTGGGCAGGAAGGCGTAGGTCTCTGCTATCTGTGCCGGGGGGAGTGAGCAGAGGAGACCGGGTTAACGGCAACAAAACTGGCAGCGGTTATGGCTCATGCTGTGAACTCACACTGTGTGTGCAGGTGTTTCTGTTTTGTTTTCTTATTTTGTACCGTGCATGTGTGAAAGTTTGGGGGTCAGTAATTATGCATCGTCTGGATGTGTTGCGTGAGGAGGAATCCTCCCTCTTGGCGATCTCGGGTGGCCTAATTCTAGCTGCGTGTAGAGGAGGACTTTGACACTCAAACACAAAACAAGCGGCGTCATCGTTCTCCTCCCGCTCTCTCAGGTGCCTTCGACTCGTATCTACGCCTCTTCCTCATGCTCGGCCTTCCTTCCCTGTTTGTCTCCACTGCTATGCCACCCTCTCTTCCCTCGCCCCCTCTGGCGTTTCCCTGTTAAAATGCGACCTTCACGTGACCATGGAGAGGCAGCAGGGGTGCCTACCCCCACCGGCCCACCGTCACAACTGCCACAGCTCCCCATCCCCTTTGCCCACCCACCACCCCCTCCCTCCTCACCCCTACTCCCATGGCCCCTTGAGGCAGCTGAGAGGGAAAGGCCACCCAGAGGAGCGTGCACCTCCCAGAAGGCCACAGTGACAGTTCCATATTATGCCCTGCCCCAGTGATGCTGCCTCCTCAAAAGGGTACACTCTATGAGACGTGACAGGACCTCTCTACAGGGCAGGAGGGAAGTGGCTCTATGATTATTTTTTTTTCCAATCCTGAGGGGTGTGGGGGTGTAGGGGGGGGGGGGGGGGGGGTACCAGAGTCCTGCTTAACCCCCCTCCCCAACACTGCACCAAAGCTGCACACAAAGCCCTCGTTCTGTCAGGGTACCGGACCTGAAACCACACCTCAGTTTGCAGCACAAACCTCAAATTCTGACTGTCTTTGTTCCCGAAACATGTGACACCATAAAACTCTTGGGCACCATAAGTACTTTGTTTTTTCTGGTGAAGGTGGTTACTTGGTAACTCCCGATGTTAGACATTATACATTATATAGCCTATTGTCTTTCACTGTGGGGGGAAAACAATCTTTGAGGTCTCAATTAAACATGCCTTTAGGCGCCTGGAAGTTTTGCAGACTTCGGACCCACTTCTTTAAAATAATCTTACTGGGATTTTTTTTTTAAACCACCTCCAGCTGTGGGACACTTTTCAAACAAGGAAAAAAGTCTCAGAAAAACATCATCTACAAAATATAACAATAAGCAGACAATATAGGTATGGTTTGGACCAGACTGAAATATCTCCATGGAATATTGGACAGGCGTTCATGGTCCCCTGAGGATGAGTCCTACTGACTTTGGTGATATGGTGACTTTTCTTCTATAGCCAGTATGAGGTTGAAGTTTTTAGTAAAATGATAACATGAATTTTTCATATTATGAATGTAATGTAAATACTTAGCATCGAGCACCAGCCTCAGGTCAAAGTTTAACCTGATCGAAAATGACTACTTTCCCAGTTGACTAGCTAGCTATCGTGCTACCTCCCTAAACAAAAAACATGGTAAACACGTCTATCAACATGTTGTCATTGTGACATTATTATTAAGTTCAAAGCACCACTGCCCCTAAATCACTGAGCTGCTGGCAAGGCTGTAGACTCTTACATCTGTGGGCTAAATGTAGTGTGTTGCTGTCGCCTGTTTATTGTTCATACGGATGTTTTAAGTCCTTCCTTTTTCTATGGATGAGATACTGTGAGCAGTGCCAGCAGGGTTAGCTGCACCCTACCGATACCCACCGCTTTGTAGGTCTTCTTTTGGCCGGCATGTTTGGGTGCTCTTCCGGGGTCGGCGCCCATCTCCACATGCATGGCATAGATGATGTCAAAGAAGTCCTCGACCACAGCGACGCGCTTCAGGGAGGAGTTGTCTTGGGCCGAATTCCCATCTGAGCACTGAAACACAGACGCAGAGTGGAGTTTAGTTTTAATGGCCTGCCGTGTGGGCATCATGTGTTGCAGCTGGAAACGGAGCGTCCTGCGTCCTCATGACGTGTGCAGGATCTTAAAGACACGAGTCATGGGCCGGGTGGTGAAGATCACACACACTGCACAAGGTGTCCTGGCCAGCACGGAAACAACCAGCCTCGTTTTGTCCACCGGCCATCTTATCTTTGAATGCCTTTCTCGGGTGGAGAAGTCTCGGCCCAGCCATCACCTCATCTCTGCAATGTTTAAAAATAACACCGCCGACACCGTACAAGGCTAACAGTCCCTCCCACCACCACCTCTGGCAGCCATCCTGCCTCCCGTACTGCTGACCCTGTCGCCATAGAAACTGCCACTGATTTCTCTCGGGCAGGTGTGCTGGGCAAAGGGTCATGTGACAAGCCATAGAAGTGGGATCGCCAGGACAACGGCCGCCATCCGCATGGGGGTTTTCTTCTCCCTCTGCCTCCGTCTTTTTTTGTCAAGTACAACTCTCTCTTCCCCTCTTGCCTGACAAACACTTTGCATTTTCCACCAGATCTTATCTTGGTGTTTCTGCACCTGCTGGTATTTTTAAAGCGTCCCAGCAAGCGTAAAATGTAAAAAAAGAAATGGTTTGGGGCATTTAATTAGTTTTTCTCATGAGTTCTCCTCTTCCTTTACAGATATGAGACACGCTCTGACATTTTACGGAGATTGGGATCGGGCTGGGGAGTGATCTTTTCTTGTTTGAGTGAGAGGAGGGTCCCGAGTTCAAAAAAGTTGGCCCCCTGGCATCTAGGAAATACACTTTTGTCCCCCTCCCCTCCTTGACATTTCCACACAGTTCCTGGGATTGACATTTATTTTTCTCATTCTCCCCCAAATACGTCCTGCCTCCATGTCCTCATCCCCTACCTCTCCGTCCCATCTTTCTTTCTTTCTTTCTTTCTTTCTTTCTTTCTTTCTTTCTTTCTTCCCCTCCTCCTCCTCTTCCTCCTGCTCTCCCAAGTGCGAGGTAATGATCGTTGCCATGGCAACTAAAACCAGCTCACAGAGCGGGTTTGTTTTAATCCGGCCCTCTCTCCCTCTCTCCCTCTCTCTCTTTCGAGCCACTCTCCGCTGTCAGCATGGGCTAAATGTAATGATAATAAATGAAATAATAGCAACTCTCCACCTCATCATCACAGCTGTAATCTATCGCACTTGGAGGTATCATCATCATTCCCCCGGTGACATCACCGCCGCCGCCACCACCACCGCTGCTGCTGCTGCTGCTGCTGCTGCTTGGGACAATGGTGTCAGGTCCATTCACGCTGGATTTAGATAATCTCATACAACTGTGGGGTGTGCAGTGTACCCACACCGCTGCTGCATCCTCCACTGAATTCAAACCCAGCAAAATACCCAACACACACACACACATGCACACACACACACCGAATATTCTGCCACGGGATGTGTTCAACCTGAAATCCAACCAAAAGACATGCATCATATTGCAAGGAATGTGTATCATTTTTGCTTGAAAAACAACTCAAGGTGTTAATTATCATAATAGTTATCCAATATTAATTGCCTTATCACTGCAGCTCTATTTTTTTTTTGCCATACTACCCCCTCAAGTAAGAACTTGCATGCTTGGCAGCCTTTCTTTCCTTGCTGCTATAAAGGCCTTCTTGGTCTCCTCTGCTTCTGGTAAGCTCTTTAGTATCCAAACACGAGTCAACAGGGAGTTAAACATTCACCTCAAAACCCGACATGATTCGAGTGTGTGTGTGTTCGTGAGCGTGGTGTGTGTTTAAGTGCGGCACATCAGCTCAGCACGTCTACCGAGGAGAGCTCGTATAGCTGAAGCATCTCAGAGGAGAACAGCTGTTGAACAGCGCTGTAGATATTTGGTCTCATCAGCAGCGTGCCATTTTTAAAGGAGCAAAGGAGACATGTCAGCATCTCTAATCACCAACAACACCGCAAAAACTCCTCGCCTTCCTTCCTCTCCTTCCCTCTGTCTTTCTAATCCCGTAGGACTTTGCTCTCCCCAGCCACTGTACAACCAGCCCCCATCCCCTGCTCGCTCTCTCCCCGTCCCGCACCAAACCGCTCTGTTGCTAGGAGACTGGAGGGGTTGAGTCTGCTGCCCCCACCCCCGCTGGCAGTCACACACACACACACGTACACACACACACACACACTGTAGCAGAGAGGGGAGAGAGGAGCAGTCCTGCACACAGGCAGGTCAGGAGGAGGAGGTGATGGAGGAAGAGGAGGAGGGGAGGGGAGTTCACGGGAAGCAGCTGGGTCACAAAGACAGGCCGGCAAAGATAGCAGAGATGCACCACACAAGAAATTAAATCCGCGGTTGAACGGATGCAACCACGACAACAAAAATATCTCAAAAGCAGAAATTTTGCTTTAACTTTTAAAGTCGAGCAAAAACCTGAAGATGGTGTTTTTATTTTGTAGGCTGGCTGCAAAATAAGTAGCTTAAGTTGCAGCAGCCGAAGTGATGCGTGTTCAGGCACTTCCTGTGTGCATGCGTGTGTGTGTGTGTGTGTGTGTGTGTGTGTGTGTGTGTGCAGCACTCATGACTCAGATTATCTCACTGCAGATGTGACAACAGGTCATCTTTTAAAGCCCCATGACCCCTCTGTAAATCTATCAACTGGCTAATGGACACACGGATGGAACAATCCTTGTTTCTTGTGTGTGTGTGTGTGTGTGTGTGTGTGTGTTCAAAGTGCAAGATTTAAGATTCAGATGACAGAAAATCTGAGATAAAAAAAGACTATTACCTCAAACGTACCCCAAATGTTTTATAAAACCTCCTATGTATTTTTGCTTCACCCTCCTCCTCTCGATTCACGAAGCCCTGTCATTAAATCCACATTAGGTGCTCTACCCCTCATGTCCGACCTCCATATCCGTGTGTGTGTGTGTGTGTGTGTCTTCCTCTCCCGGCTGCTCCCGTGATGAACATGATTTGATAGAGTGTGTGACATCCCCAATATCCCACCGAGCCGGAGACACAGACAGTCCCAGCAGCCCCGGCAGACTGGCACTGTTGACGTTCCAGTCGCTGACTCAAAATGGTATGTAAATGAGTCGCCCATACATCATCACAGAGTCCATTTTAAGGCTATTATCATACTGTCCCAGTTCGTTAAATGTTGGTCCTGCTAAGGTATTAAAAATGACAGTAGCGGTGTGGTAGGAAGATTATTGCCGTCTTAAAGGCAGTGTGTGTGTGCGCGTGTGCTGAGCAGAACTCAGACTATCTCCCACACAGGGGGGGAGGCCCCCGGGCCAGTTAAAAATGGTGTTAATTTCTCCTCCTATGGGAAAGCAAAGAACGGTCTCTCCATGGCAACAGTGAGGGTGCTGAAGGGAGGAAACACAGAGCATGCGATCAGCGACCCCCTCTTTGTACGAGCGCACACAAACTACCACATACATGCCGTACGGTTTCCATCGGCCATTTACAGTAAGTCTCAGTCACATAAGTCTTTCCTTTAGGATATGAGTGACACAGAACTGTCCTCCAGCCTCAAACAGACACATCTCCACCCTTAAGTACAAAAGTCAATGCACAGGTAAATTCTGCTTGATCCATCTGTGGCGAGAACAAGGTGGTGAGCATGTGTTGCCCCATATAAGCCCTACCAGGGAAGGATGAAACGACCAAAAAACAGCGGGACAAAAGCATTGGAGAGTCTCCATGCAACAAAAAAATAGCATTAATGCAAATGCTGTTGAATAATGGGCCAGTATTCTTTTGACTCTGTGGCCCTTCCGCAAAAGAGGAGCTCTCAGGGGAAATGTGGACTAATTAATCAGATAATAATGATGATGTTCCTCTCCCAGTCTGATGGCAAAACACAAACATTTAGGGCCCATTTTCCATCACACAGATTAGGAAAAGGGATTTCTGATTTCTGCACAAGAGGAGAGGACGTCCCAAGATGAATTTTGTAAATTGACAGCATTATTTAATCCTATTCAGATAAAACTCTTTCAGTGGTGTTCCCGTTTCATTTCATCCTGTCCCGTCATTTTAAGACCCATTATTTTCTCAATTTATAGACGAGTCATTTTGTTAAATAAATATCAGAATATACTTAAACAATGGCCTTTATAACTTCCCAGAGGCCGAGGTGGCATCTTCATGTTCCCTGTTCCATCTGATCAAAACCCCAAAATATATATAGAGATATATTGACAGAAAGTAATCTTCAACTATTTTGATTGTTTTTCTGCTTCTGGCTTCTTAAAATGTGAATTTTTTTCTCTTTATCTTATGTCTTTTGATAGTTTTGAATACATATGGGCTTTGGGACTCTTTGCTCATACAAGATAAGATATTTGAAAGCATCAACCTGCTTTAACAATGTTTCACTATCGTCATTTTATAGACCAAATGGAGGAAATATTCAGATTGATCAATAATCAATTGTTATTTAGAGCCCTTGTTTCCAATTTATTTTCTTCATCTTTAGGACACTGATTGGTTTTAGGTCTGGTAGATGATAATGAATGGTTTTGGACCAATCGTACGAGTTAAAATATAAAGCTTTACACAAACTAATGTTGACTGCACGATTCAACTTCAACTTGTGACGTGTTTCTGAACAGTTACGTGTGTGTGTGTGTGTGTGTGTGTGTGTGTGCGCGCACATCTGGGTGTGAGAGCATGTCCACCAAAGCCTAATTGTGAGACGAACAAAGATATTTACAGATTTCAGTTGGCATGGCAACAAAAAGCAACAGCTCTCGGTACTTCAAAATGTTCAGTACAATGCTCGTGTCAGCCGTAAAAAAGGAAACGCACGGGGCGTCAAAGCGTTTCTGTTGAGAGTGGCTGCACTCTGACTCCCCTCCGTCCTCCAGAAAGTATGCGCTTAGATAGTGTGCAATTCTGTGGTGCATCTCTGTGTCTGTTCCCGGTCCTATTACCCTCCTCCTCTGTAGCGTCCTCTAATCAAGACATAATGAGAGCTAAACGAGCTTGCATCTCCACACACTGAGGGGCTGCTGGATGCTCTGAGCACTGAGCCGGGAGGACAGAGGCAGACAGAGAGAACGCAGAAAGAACACAATTCTGTGTCCGGCTTGAAAAGGGAGGCATCGACCGCGAGCGTGCGCTGTACTGCGCCCCGGCCTCTCTGTCCCGTCACACACTGAAGCAGCCTTGTGTGCTTCACTGACACGTAGAAGAGACCTTCTCTGTCTGCACATCAGCCACCATCATCCCTACCCCCACCCAGCCTCCTGTCATTCAGCCCCATGCCTGCCCCCTTACAGAAACTTGGCACACCCTGGGAGCAGCTGCAGCAGGGCTCCCAATGCTGGAGCACCAGGGACACGCCCCCGGCCCTGCAGCCGTACGAGGAGGCAGTGACCATTGTGTGTGTGCGTGTGTGTGTAGGCGAGCGTGTGTGTGTGCATGATTGTACGTCTGCTCTTGTGTGTGTCACTTTTCCACTGGCCCAGGACGGCCTATTTATAAAACCTGCGAACAGTGAATGAAAAGATCTCCGCTTTCTAATGCAGTTAAATGCATTTAAATAGGTTGATTTGTTGCTTCTGACTCATAATTTGAGGCAGTTTGTGTTGGCTGATGTGTTTGTTTGTTGTTTGGATTTCTCAAGTGGAGCTGAGTCAGGGGGACGCTTTCCCCGCGTTATGATATTAGCTACGAAGTGTGTGCACTCCTCTCCAATAAACAGAGCTACGTCTTTTCCAGTAAGACTTTCTCAGCCTCTCCAGTGGAGAATAACTTCATATTGGATGGGCCTCACTCAGAGACATCAGGCTCACCTGGAGGCAATTATATTGGACATATAAGAATGCATATAAGGAATCACAAGAGCCACAGACAAAAGCTAATCAACAACACATTTCAGGCACCATCTGCACCTGCGGAGACGGATCACACCTGCCCTGTTTGCCCGGAGGGAAACATAATATTGAAAGGGAATTAGAGGAGTTTTGTAAAGGCAGTTGGCCTAAATCTAAATCGTGCATTCACACAGGTATAACACCTGTGGAGGGATGAGCGCTATTCAAACCCCCAAAAAATTAAAAATCAAAGCATTCAGTCAGTAATCGGTGCCAACATTTGTGAACAGAAAATGTGCTTTTCTGCTCTTTGAGGTCCAGAGAGACCTTGTCCCTGCCGGCCGGGATTATTCCCGAAGACCCTTATTTAAAATGGTGGTTGTCTCCTTTCTGGCACAGCAGGCCCCAAAAAACCACACAGAGGCATGGTGTGCGTGTGTGCGCGTGCACAAAGAGAGCTATTGGGGCACTGCTGACAGTTCACCGTGTACATGTTTATCTTGGAGAAAGGAACGTCAGCAATGCATATAGTGCGTTGTGGTGACCGGACTTCCGTTCCACTAGATAGCCCCCCCCCCCCCCCCCCCTCGTCATCCAGAGACATGCAGAAGAGAAGTCTGAGCCCTAACTGAGGGCGTACGTCGCTATCAGTCCCGAGCAGCCCCTTTTGTTTCCGCCACAGCCCCTCACGTGGTCACCAATTACGCACACCGACCTCCATCAAATTGTTATAATAATGAATGTTTCTCTTGCAAACACGGTCTTAAACGGGCTTATGGGGCTTAATATCTCAACGTACAAAATGAAAATGCGGCAGAGGCAGACTATCCTGGGCTACACAGGTGTTGCCAGAGCAACGAGTGCCTGCCAGCCGATCTGCATCCTGCCCAGGACAATGAGAAGTGGGGTGCAAACACCGAGACTCGGGCTGTCTGCCACACAGTCACATTTCTTTTTATGGGGAGATAAAAAAAAAAACACACACAGATATTTCGGTGGGGGGGTATTTTAACCCTATCTTTGCTCAGCCAGATTAATCTCGCCGACGCACGTGACACAGTCCGGTTGGCTCGGTTCAGGTGGGACAGCGAGGTTCGCGTGTCGTTTGGAGGAATCAAACCCGCTGAGCGCGCGGCGGAAAGGTGAATCAGACGTGATCTAAGTTGGCGTCATTGGCCCGTACAGTCCTTCGAAGGGAGACACGCCGGAGCACCCTGACATGGGCTGCCCGACCCGCGAACATGCCGTTGCATTCACGCGCACGCGCACAGCATCGACCACATCGGGCTGCACGAGACCCGAACGGCACAAAATGTTGTCAATAGACAATTATTTGGTGTTTTTTTTGTTGCGCCCGGGAGCGTGCCGGTGACAGGACTTCAACCTCACTGACAGATGGCTATGCATGATAGCCGATACCTTTTTACAATTGCGATTGCCAGAAGGCACCGGCGTTGCTATGGCAGCAAGGGATGAGAGTAGGGCTGCTCTGGTTGGGATGTGGACAAAGTGAAGCTTTATCGGGGAAGACGAGGGCGAGTCGGGACGACAAAAGATTCTAAGTTGTCATTTTATTCATGTGGCAGGTGCGTGTGCGCAGCCAGAAATAACGAGAACTTATAGGCAGCAACGGGACATCTCGTGCGCGTGTACATGCACTCTGTCACAAACACATGCACGCACACACACACACACACACACACACACACACACACACACACACACTTTACCGTTGTCTTGACCGGGACATATAGAACGGGTTTCCCCGGAGCTCCTTTCTTGTTGTGCTCTCCCAGCACGTTGGTCCCGACCTGAAATCCTTTCGACTTCACCCAAAATTTGAATTTGGCGTTGATGTGGCTGTTGTCGATATAGACGCCGTCCGACTCGTCGTTCTGCAACAGTGTCTGCATGATTTTGTTATATTTTCGCCGAGTGACGGTCTTTGTTTTACCGGAGTCTCCATAAGTCCGGAGACACCAGTCCTGAAATTCACTGAACATCTCCGCCTCCAACACGACCGGACTCCGGCTCCTTTTGGGCGCATCCACGCACGCCTTTTTCGTTGCCATCGCTCGCTCTCTCTCTCTCTCTCGCTCCTCTCTCTCTCTCTCTCTCTCTCTCTCTCTCTCTCCTCTCTCTCTCTCTCTCTCTCTCTCTCTCTCTGAACCCGTTCAAACAGCCCAGGCTAATAAAGACTTGACCGGCTCCTGTGGTCCCCGCTGTCCCGTGTCAAGGAGGCTTGGTTCCGGTTTCGGGACGCTGCCTCTCAGTGGTTCCCCCAAGCGAAAGTGACCCGGACGGTGAGCACACCTGTTTGCAGCGGAGCAGTGCTGTCCCGAACCGCAGCGGTGAAAAATGTCACTTCGTCACATCATCCGCTGAGTAGCAGAGAAGGGGGGCTGTCCTACAGTACGCCGAGCGGGTATCTCCCACCTGTGCGTAAAACGCTCTTTACTAAAGGGGAGGCTGTGGAAAAAAAAAAAAAAAAAACCACAGTCCTCGCTTAACAACAAAGAACACAGACAAAAGCGTGAAAAAAAACGTCGCTTTCAGTTCCTATCGACCTACTTTCTAACAGCCAACACTATTCTCGGATGCGGGTTGCTCAACCCCTTCAAAAAAAAAAAAAGAGATGCTCTGAATGTGCTTCTTCTATATGGCCACACATCCGATCAACATGCGCCACCTGGGATTGTTTCAGTTCCTCACACCTGTTTGAATGCGAATCCCGCGTGCACCGGCTGCTCTTTCCGTCCCGTAAATAACACACAGTCACATTGCGCGTTACACCGGTGACCGGCGCTTCATTTGCAGCAGAAGCCTGCCGGTTTGCGAGCATAGCATTTATATGTTGCCCAGACGCAGAGAGGAAAATGTCCGATTTGGAGACGTGGAAGGTGAGAGAGGGGTGGGGGCAGAAAACATTTGATGCTGTCTGAAGAATATGCTAGACAATATTGATTTCACAATTTCCTTTCAAATAGGAAACACTTTCTTGCACATACAGACGGCCAGAGATGTATAGATAAAACAAAACGTGGGTTAGATTAGTGACAGTCACGAGGCAAACAAACCTCTAAAACACAACATATTCAAAAGAAAATATCTTCACAACAGTTACTGCGTTCAGATATGGTGGATTTTTGTGCTTTAGTGATAAAACATATCATATATTTATATATATGGTGTGTAAATGGAAATAAGTTTCTCTTGACAACCTTAAGATGTAGGGTCTCAATATTGCAACATCTGTCCCAGAAGGGAAACAGAGAAACAAAAAAATAGCATTTTTAACAAAGAAGAATTTCATTTTCATATTAGGATCTGTGTGTGTGTGTGTGTGTGTGTGTGTGTGTGTGTGTGTGTGTGTGTGTGTGTGTGACTCCTCCTGGCCCGTGCATTATAGGCCCATGCTGGCGGTGGTGACTGCTGCTGTTGCCATGACAGCAGCGCAGCAGTGTCTCCGGCCGTGCAGAGGGTGAGTGGGATGCCCCGTCCCCATCTCTCCATCCTGACTCAGACAACGGCATGCTGGACAAAAAAGAAAAAGCCCCACCCCGACTGAACAACATGCGTGTCGTGTGTGTGTCGAGTGTGTGTGTGTGTGTGTGTGTGTGTGTGTGTGTCCTTTTGCATTTCATTTCATTTCATCATTTGGTCTCGTGTTGTCTTCTCTCAGGACTGGCCTGCATGCAGGATGAGCTCCAGGGCTCCCCCATCCATACCTCTGGGGAGGAAACAGCTCAACGTGGCTCTTATTTTGAAAGGTTTGGGTTTTAGACATGAATCTACAGTTTCTTGTAATTGTAGAAAGGTGGAAATGACAAAAAAGGAAAAAAAAGGGGGGGGGGGGGAAGAAGCCTAGAACATTAAGGCTACTCTCAAATGCTGATGCCTACTTGTAGCCTATAACATTACTGTCTGTCCATCCTTTTTTTTATTTTCAGCTTTATTTTCAATCTCATGAGTAACTAACTGTTGATTCTTCATAGAACCTAAATCATTCTTCTACCACTGGACCAAACATGCGCATCCATGTAACACTGATCGCTCTCCTGCAAGGCACCGATCCCTGAGATCATCTCTCAGCGCCGCCATCCATGTGCCTCAGCTGTCAGACTTGTAGGCAGGGTCACGCCTCCTCACTCCTAATGAGGCAAAACTGCTGTAATTATGCTCGCAACCCCCCCGCTGAGTGCTTTCCTTTCACTATGAGGTGGACAACTCCTGTCCTGTAAGGCCACAGCATGGCCTTGTCTCACTGAGATACCCCACTCTTCAAAATAAAACCCCTCACCTTATATCAAGCCTGGTGACAGCAGCGTCATACCCATCTTCTTACACTCCAACCTGCACCCCACTCACCTCTGGATTAAGTGGATACACCACCCTACAGTGTTGTCTCCATCCCACAGATGGATACGTCTTGTGTTTGGTGGTGGAAGAAGTGTTTAAATCCTTTTCTTTTTAAAATTCCTTTTCTAGAATACAAGAGTGTGAAAGTTACACGAGTAAGTCCTGCATTCAGGATTTACTTAAATATTAAAAGTAAAAGTACCTCTTTATCCAAAATGACTTTGTTTGTGTATGTTTTGGATGCTTCTTAAAGGAGCAATATTCTACATTCAGAGCATTAATATAGCAGCAAACATAGTGGCTAAAGATATAGGCGAGTTATGTCCACCTGAGCAGTCGTTCTCCCTCTGTGTGTGTTGTTTCCTAAGCTTCTCCTTGCTCTGTTGACATAGCCGGCCAGCCGTGCACGTTTTTAGTGCATGTTCGTACATGCAGCATGCCCCTTTGGCAAACTCATGGCTCTGCTCTCATATGGTGGTTACCAGTGACAACGCTGTCATCATGTTAGGAGTCAATCAAAATGCTCACAATCTCATATTTTAACCTGCAAAGCAACTACATAAAGTATGAATATTAGCCCCTTAAATGGAGTGGAATAGAAGTGTAAAGTTGTAAGTTCAGTGGCATAGCATCCCTACTTGAGTAAATGTGCTTTCAGTGATGTGAATTTCCATTACGCATTGTATGACTGAGGGTCACACTCAAAAACAGTCCCTCAGGGGCATTTCGAGAGCTAACAAAGAGGATGTCTGCAAGGTAGTAAAAGAGAAAATAGTGTAAACAAATCAAATCAGTCTTGGAGGAGGCGAAACAACCTAAACAGAGCTTAAAAAGACGTATGGAGTGGAGAGAGAGACTCACAGCCACACAGAGCTGTGAGACTGAAGAAGAGTGTGAGAGGGAGTCGGTGATGGTGAATCAGTTATGGTGACAAATGTAACCTCCTCGGCCCCCGTTGATCTCAGAGTGTGATAAAGTCTGAGTGACAATTTGATCACTACTGTCTCCTGTTGGTGGAGCTGAAAACTGCACCTCCTTTGTGTCCTGAACCGGACCCGTCCGACACAAACCCACAACATCAGTAATATCCTTTTAAGTCAACGGCATGATTTGTTAGTCTGTCTTGTAATGATTGGATTTTGGATTTAAATATTATATTTGCTTGTGGGCTAACAGTAGACACAAGGCATTTTTTTTTAATTGAATTGAACATTAAATTAATTATTGTTGTCATTTTTTGTTTTTTTAGCATTGAAAAATGAAATGTTAAAGACTCAACACTTAAATATCTCAGGATACTCCACAAATATCAGTAGTTTTTCATGGGAATATTTCTTTACCAGAAATTTCAATTGTTTTATTGAAAGAAAATAATGAGGTTGGTGGATTATCTTTTGGTTTCTGGAAAGACATGCAGCTTTTCAAATGAAATTGTCCAATGTTTTCCTTCCAACGTCCATTGTAATCAATCAGTCAGTCAAACTGGATTTGTATAGCACCTTTCATTAGTGTGTTATTCAAAGTGCTTCACAGATGACTGACAGGCCAATAATGAGACAAATTGAACTAGTTCAGTCTAATTCATGTGTGATAAAAAATGATGGAAATTCAATAATAAAATCAAGTGAACATGAAATAAAATATATATTTTTGTTTTTTATATACTGTAGTTGTATTATGTCCTATCTGGCTGCTAAAGGTGGTAATTTTTATTGTTAACATTAAATTGAAACAATCCTTCAAACAAACTTATTGTATATTGGGCATAAATGAAGCAGTTCAAGCTCCTAAGCATTTACAGTTATAGTAAGGAATAATGGTGCTATTGGTATTTTTTCTGAAACAATTGTGAGAACCAATAGGGGTGGGGGGTGGGGGGGCATTTCCAAAAAGAAAAAGCTCAAAATTTTTGTCATGTAAACAAGATAGAAATATAAATTGCATAGGAATTTAAGAATTTCATATCAAAACCAAAGAGTTCTGTTAGAAAAGGTGGAAACCCTATAAGACTTTATTTATTTATGAATATTTGTTGTTTGTTGATGCTTTCTTTGATTTGGCTGAACTCACCATTTCAGACAAACATGACAGTGGTTTATTCTCTGCGTGGTTTGACGTCGCTGTTAAAGAGAGACCGGGAGCATACCGGATTTATATATCAACTCTCTGTCTCTTTGTCTGCTCAGTCAGCGACAACACCGACCAGTCCGAAGTTGCATCCACCAGTCCGGCGTGGAGAGGGGCTGCATTGCGACGTGAACGCGCACTGACAGCCTTACGGGACCAGGAGGCAGGAAGCTGTGGGTCAGGGCCCGGGGTGGCTACAGGCCATCGGGGCAGCACAGCCAAGAGGCAAGCCACGAGACGACAGAAGGGGCACAGTCGCCATGGAAACACAAGCGGCCCAGGCGAATCATGGCAACTGGTAACTAAGTAACAGGAAACGAGGGACCGTTGAGGGCGATGAGTCTGGTTAATCATGAAGAGGGAGGGGAGAGAGAGCAGAGGGGGGAGACGAAGGGAGGGACAATGACAGGGAGATAAGGGCCACAGTTCTGGCTCATTGCAGACCCCGCTCCTCCAAAGTGTGTGAGCTCATTCCCTCCCCATGTGTACTGGATTGACACTGGATTAGTGTCAGCGCGAGCAGGAGAGGAAGCCTCCACCCTTCTTTCCCCATCATTTTCTTTGTAAATCCATGAGGGGGTGTAAATGAGCACCGCAAGGAGAGGAGCCGGAGAGCGGCCATTAAATGCAGCTTTAGTCTGTGTGTCAGCATGTGTGTGTGTGATGATATTAAAATGTCTATGATCAATTTTTTTTTTTACAATAACAGGTTATCAAATGACAATATGAAAGGAGTCACTCATAGTAACGCACTACAGGGAATTCTTCCCTCAATCAGCTCCCGGTGAGCTTATTGTTCAGCTGTCCTACCCACAACTCTGCTGTCTTTTGGTCCACTCTCATCACTCTCATAGTTTGGTTTTGAGCCACAGCAGGCAGCTGTTTTCAGAGTAAAGGGCTTTTAAAACCCACTGTACACTCCCTGCTTAGCGCCAAAGAGCTGACAGAAACCGTGAGCAACAGACTGATGAACATTACGGAGCATTCGGCAGCTAAAGTGCCAGATATGTCTCTCTGATGTTAACGCCAAAATATATACTGGAATTGGTGAGCATAGTTTGTGTCTCTCTTCTACATTTAGTGCACACTTATAGCATTTTGGTTAAAGGACCTGAAAGAGTAATATACTGCAACTGTGAGGTGGTTTGAATGATAATTGTCACATTTTATGGGATTGATTATTTTATAAAACCTCATTCAGATAATCAGATAATCCTTATGGGTGAAGAGAAGGTCAGCTCCAAATAAAAGACAACTCAAACTCTTTGAGGGTTTTGCAAATTAACTGAACATTTTTAATTAAGGAATATCCACCCTTCATGTTATTTGAACATTGGCAGGGGGGGTACACTTTCAAAATACTTCTCTAAAAAGCAGACAGACACGTAGTGGAGCTTTTAGCAGCTAAAGAGCTAAGATGTGTCCCGAGTTGGACCAAAACAGAGCTAAAAGAGATTATATATTGGACTTGGTGAGTAAAGTCTTAGTGTCCCATTATATCTGTCCTGTACATCAAATGTTTGTCGTCTTGTTTTAATTGTTTTACCTTTAGCTGGAAACAAACCGGCAGCATTGCTATATAACTTCTTTCATGCTGTTGGACAAAACCTGAAACAGCTTCAAACTGAATGTGATGAATAAAATGAGGTCAAAGTTAGAACCTCAGTACTGAACCAGATTCTTATCTTAGAGAAGTTGGAAGTCTGTCAGCCCGAGCCGTCTTGAGCCCTCCTCTGCGGTCTGGGAGGCCCCTGAGGGGCCCAGAGGAAGCCTGTTACCTCCACACAAAGGCGGATTGTATTTGTTACCCCGGCGCCCTAACCACTGCTCATAACCAGAGCTTTATCTCGGACACAACATCTGCTTATTAAACCGCCAGCTGTGAATGAGTTAAGTGGCCACAAATTCGGACTAGTCAAACCTAAACAAAAAGTCCAAGTCATCAGAAAAGGTGGCAGCTATCATCAGCAAAACCCAGACCTAACCCTTCCCCCGATCGGTTCATTCACAAATCGCCCACTCTCCATTCGCGTGCTTTGGAGCCTTCAGTGCCACCTGTGTTTGTGGGCTCAGCCTCGACGGCTGTAACGGGCTCACCGTGGAGAGACACAACCACTCCCTGCTGCCCAAACAGCTCTTATTCTAGCCTCCTGATTGGCGGTGACATGCTTATAGTGGCGCCCCGCAGCTGCACTGACATCCACTTTACCACGGCTGTGTGACACATCTGATTGCACCTGTCAGGCTCTGTCCTTTAAGCCTTATCCCCTAAATGCCCCTGCTGACCTTTGCCTCTGTTTTTTTTTCTTCCTCCTTTCAGGCTTTCCCTGCTTTCTCAGACCACTTGGTATTCCTCATTCTCTGTCTACACCACATGACACTCTTGTGCTTTAGTCAAGACCTTTTAGCCTCAGAGCATCACATGTGTTGATACATTATAATATCGTAGTAATAGTTTGAGTGCATGTTAGCACCAGTTTTGAATATGCACAGTGTGACTGTTGAAATTCCATTTAAATTCATCTCTTGAATCAAATCAATTTATAGGATGATTTTTTTTTTCTCCAGTCAACAAATCCCACGACCAAATCAGTTCTTTTCAAACTGACTTTTGTTTGGTTTTGTTTCCAGGCAGGCAGCTGTTCGATCAACTGTTTGAATAAACAACAGAGACATAAACTTAATTAATAGTTTGTGAACATAGTGGAGCACTTAGCAGCTGAAGAGACAAGCATTATCCTTGAGGAGATGGTGGAGACCAAAAACAAAGCTAAAATACTCCCATTGTTTCCACCTTGACAATGCCAGTGTTCTCACCTTTCACAATAAAAGCCTATGACATATATGGGGCATCACTGCTTACCAGGGGCACTTAAATTACATCAAATTAGCTTACAATATGTATTTATTACAAAAAAAATAGTTTTGTATTTATTATGGATGGTCCACCAGTGACTGTTGATCAGCATGTTTTAATTGTGCGACAGCAGTGGCGTACATACCGCTTACAGTATAGTTCTCGACATAGAACATCAAATATATATTTAAAAGATGGTGATATGTCAGTGTTGTGTTTACAGCTTGTCTCTGCTGCCCCCAGGTGGACCAAAAATAAATCAGTTACTGCAGGTTTAAAAAGATGTCACACATTTATAAGTCAATTTTAGTAAAGGCTGCCTGAACACTGCCTCATACACATTGGATTAAAACTCACAAGAAACTACAGAGCCCATGGTTCAAAGGAGTATGTGACCAAGATCAATAGTGTGGCTCGTTGATAACAATGAGTGTCTAGGCAAAGAGGAATAAACTCAACATACAGCATAAATAGATGTTAATGGTGTAGGATCAGTTTTGTTTTGGTCTTTTCATGGGATTTGTTATTTTTCAGGACTTTAAACATACATTATTCACAAACTGAAACAATGCTCTAGTTGGGTGAAGAGTTCATTTGTTCTAAAAAGCCTTTAGCAGTTTTTTTAGAGAGATATTTTTATTGGCACAATGGAAATACATGTCAGTACAGTAGTGAGAACCACAGATATAGAGAAGTATTAAACACAATAGTGATTTTTTTTTTTTAAATATTGTTTTGGCAAGGACTACTTTCCCTTTTCAGACGTCTCATTCTCAGGCCACTTGTTATTGTTCCTTTATTTCCCACACCACATAACACTTTTCAAAGTGCAGATATTTCTCATCACACCTTGATATTACTCAATATATAATACTGTGTTGCTATTTCAGTTTCCCCACCGACTTTTCATCATGAGGCAGGTGCAGCAGACGCATCTTACACTCTGAGTGAGCCAGAGCCAATAATTAGCAAATCATAACTTCAGACATTCATACAAAATCAAATGGAGCATGATAATGAAAGCACTTGATTGTTTTAAGGTTGTGGTGATAAGAACTCTAACCAGTTAATCATTTACAGACATGGCTAAAGTGAGTCTGTCTCATTGAGTAATCTAATTGCTGAGCCCCGAGAGTTTACAATCCTAAACTAAGGCCAGAGCAATTACCCATGATGAGATTAATTAATTATTTGTGAAAGAGGAAATACATATTAGGGCAAGATAATCCACTCTTACTATTTATCCTGAACAAGCGCTTTCTTCACACATTAGCCTTCATTGGTCATTCAAGCTTTTCACCGGTGGAATTTATGGTGGGTATTTTCACCTCCTTTTGTCAGCAAGGCTACAATTGAGACTTGAGAATTCCTTTGTCTGACCTTTGAACCCGACACATGATGAAACTATAAAGAGAACTGCAAATTATCGATCTCTTTTTAGATGTTTTAACTTTTCATGAGAACACACACACACACATATTCACACATTCTCCAGCATTACACAACAACGGAACGTCAGCCACGTGAAGAGAAGTGATCATTTTGATTATTCAGCCGCTACCGCCCCCTTGGGAGGATGGGTCGGTGGAGAGGTGGAGGGGGCAAACAAAGCCTATCCTGACCCCGGTGACTCTGCTGTAGGCTACCACCAGAGTGGATCCACACACTCACCGCACATGGTGTCGCAAAAGCCCACAGCTATCTTCATAATGACATCATTTTTACGGTATTAAAGCAATATTTCAAACTGTAAGAGCATTTTCACATCAAGGGTTCTCCACCTCAGTATCAGTCCATAAATAAATTCTGTGACGAACGTCGGCTCCCCCCGTGGGCACGCAGCACACAGGGTTCAGCCCTGTGATCCCGTCGTAACCATTGACTTACATTTATTTCTGAGCTTGGACATAAATTCAGACACACACATTAACCCCTGGTCCTCCTCAGTGACTCTCAGCGCCATCCAGCACATATAGGAAAGAAAAAAGCTGTAACTCATTTCACTCATGCAAACCAAGTTCCACGGCTCAACGTGTGACTTGGACCCTGGATAGTTTACAACATACAACATTTTACTTAGGTTTATCTATAGGTTGTCTGATTAAAATATTAACATATCACTCCACAAGAACAGAATTGCTGTTATTTTGGCTTGCTAGCGAGCTAGGCAACTATGTTTCATGCACAAATCTAATTTGATTCACTGATTTGCAGATGTGTCTTTACCAATGTTTTAGGAAAGTGTTTTTGGGGTCCCATGGCGTAACGTGATGGACCTGGAAATTTATTTCCCATCATTTGCCGAATTTAAAATTTGCCTTAAAGTCTGGCGCTCTTCCCAGTGGTAGGTGCTACACCCTATAGAACTCTGCCTGTGGTGGTTGCTACGAGCAACAGAAGGTTCAAACCAACTGCTGTCGGCAGAACATGGAGACGTGCAGAAACTTGTCTGACTGTTGATATTCTTTCACCTGTCAGAAAGGCTACGCTCTGTCCCGCAGACGCATTTTTTATTTTTTGCCAATATGAGTTCAGCTCATGAACTATTTTTTTATATTTTGAATCAGTCAATCAATCTATGCATGACTGTTCTAGCCAATCATGCACGCAAACTAAAACAAAGATGCTGAAAAGGAATGACATTTAAATGTTGTTACAATTTCCCCAATATAGTAAAGGGTTCTGAAAGATGTTGTGTTGTTTCATGTGACCTCTGTTTTGTATTGCTCTAATAGCAACATCTTAATTCATATCCTTGTGCATCATTTTGCAATGTCCCACCTAAGAGATGCACGGGCTGCCCGCAGTCACAAGTCAAACAAATCTTGACTTGACCTGTCCAATGCTGATCACAGTAACTGACCAACTTTGTGGTAGCGAAGTGCACATCGCTGTGTCTGATTGTTGAACATATTTGTCTTTCGAGCTGGTGGTTTCCATGGAATGAAGATGTCTTCAGACGAGAGCACAGTTGTCATGTACGTCCTCCAGTCCCAGTCACTCAGAATAGCTGCTCCCTGCCAGAGGCTCTCTGGCTGCCAGCCGACCGGGATCCAGTTTCCAGCTATTATCCATCCACGGGGAGTCTCTCCGCCCCGCCATTCCCCTCCAGTTTCCTGCCCATTCAGCCGATACTCATTCAGGGTGTCATCACGGCGTGCTATTCCTCCAAGAAAACATTCATATACTGATGGGTGGCGGTTCTCCGTCGGCCCAAACAATTCACATTGCTTGTAAAAATGTCTTGCCTCTGTACCAGTTGCTGGACATTAAATAATGTTTGCTTTCCATTTGGTTGTTATTATTCACATATTTTTAACATCATAAATCCTCCGTCACATCTCACATTAATGACTTTGAAGTTTGAAAAAGAAGAAGAAAATCTTCAATGCATCATAGTTTGTGCAACGTCAGTGCTTACCGCCCCCAGGTCGTAGTATCTACCTGTTTCTTATGATGTATTGTAGCTGTTAAATTCTTTTTTTTTTTTTTTTTAACTCAGTTTATTAGAATTTTAACATCTACTGCTGAACACTTAGCATGAACATTGGCAACAGTAACTTTTGTGTCTAGAGGCAAACAACTGTGTGTGATTGTTTACATGCCAATCCAAATACCAGGCTAAATAATGTAATACCCAGGCTAAATAATGTAACACCCAGGATACAACTTTGTTATTGTTTCTTTCGTTGGAGTCACAGCTTTCACTTTAATAAGTATTATTATTTATGTATATATTTATAGAGTACCTTTCAAAACAAAGTGTTTGACGATAAAAACAAACAATAATAGTGACATGAGGCCTCGACGTAATTTTTTTCCGACTGTAACGTGGTTCAGATGGTGTAATGGCTTCACTCTCCTTTCACAAAATGGCCTATATAGGCGCCATATTGGCCGAGCCCGGTTGCTCTTGTATACTTTATAACGGGGTCAGATTTTCAATATGGGGCCGCATCAACGGTAACGTTTCATTGTGTGTCGTTAAGTGTGCTGTCCTCGGTCCAACCGTTTCTCCGGCAGGACGCCATTACACCATTACAACGGAGCTCAACGTAGACAACGTCGCAAACGGGCCGGATAGAAATCGGCTACGGATACCGGCCGCCATTACTGCGTGTCTGTGAAAACGGCATCTCTTTGAGTTACGAAACTAACGAAAGCTCCTTATGGTGTGTCCTTTCACCGAGAAAACCCCGTCGCTAATTAACAATTTCAGTAGTTAATCAACGAAGGTAGACTGGTGTTAGTGTAATCACTGTAATATACTCAATTGAGAGGATATTCATTTTCGATGTATGATTCAACATTTCACGGTGAAAGTCTACACCGGAAGTTGCCTAGCAAGCTAGTTATAGTTAGCTAACTAGTTACATTAGCATGTTTACCTCCACGAAATCGGTGAAATGTGGATGTTGTGTCTACTATGCTATTATTAATCAGTCGGAGGTAATTGAGCGGGTGGGGTGATAGCTATTCTAGTGGTTTCGTTGAACAGAGGTTAATTTTCATAAATTAACCGAGTTACTAAACTCATTCAGTTCGCTGGGTTAGCAGCTGTTTTTCTAGGGAACTGAAACTCGGCTATGTGTATATTTATATATTCTTGCGGTTCTATTGCACTGATAGCTAAACAGCATGCGAACATTTTGAGTCGGGTTTAGAGGTGTAATGTCATGGCAGTTAAATAGCTAACGTTACATTAGCCTCCTACATCGGTCGTCCAATGGATCATCCCGGCTAATGCGGACGTCACAACGGCCGGACTGCCTATTGGACAATGTGCTTCAGAGGGAAGCTAATAGTGAGGAGGAGCGCTTACATCTATAAGGGAACCGGCGAGGTAAGTTACCCCACGATCTAACTGTTATCCATATACAAAACACACGTTTTTAATCTCTTGAGACGTTCTCCTGCAAAGGATGTTTACGGTTGGATGTGTACAGGGTCACGTTGTCAACCGTTTGTATTGTCCTGGTGTGTTGCAAATCTTCAGAATCTCAACACAAAGACCGGCTCATACAAACGCAGGAGGATAACAGATCGGGTCGTGAGCCGGGGAGGTTTTTGACTTACTAATAAGTACTGCAGTTGACTTCATTTAGTTTGTATTACGCCGTTTGCCGTAACAACGTGCGTACGCGCACACCGTCAGCTGTTATTACACATTATTACGCGGTCGTTTGAATGTTTCACTTGTAGGTGCTTGCTCAAACGTAACGTTAAAACGCCGAGACAACATGAAACAACACGACCCTGGCCATATGTGGAACCAGACTGCAGCATCTGCATCGTGCATGTAGAGTGAACTGTTAAAGACACAAAAAAAAAACCTCACTATATAAATGAACATACCCGCCCGCGTGGGGTTTCCCTTCAAGAAAAGTAACGCGGTCTGGTGTTAAAGCTCGTGTTTCCTTGTAAGTGAAAGTTGTGCAGCGGGGCACGTTCGCGGCAAAAAGAAAAAGGAACAACGCGAGATTTCATTTACGATTTCTATACATTGGGGAGGAAGGGGTGGAGAGTCGACAGCGTGGCTCAAGTGTGCTGTAGCACTCAGCTACAGCTCAGCTCGGTGTCTTCATGTCGGAGGACACAAATATGAAGATCATTTGACAGAGAGCACCCAGTCTTTGTCCCCCACATACAAACAAAAGGGGATTAGAACCCACCCACTGATCCAGTCTCACGCACCACCCCCACCCATGGAAGTCAGCCATGGGGTAGGGGTAAACACCAGCTTTGGCAATACTGACAGCCATGTTTTTCGAATGAATAGTAATAGAGTAATAGAAAAAAATACCTTTTGAATATTGGGAAGGGTATGCATCACAGAAACTGAAGAATGCATGTCAGTAGTGTAATTATATTACAGTAGAGATTGTGGTGTTGGCTCAACATTTAAACACAGGATCAAATAGCAACACTAGTGGTAAATACATTATTGAATTAATTTGCCATTAAGCCAATCCTGGTCTTATAAATGCAATACAAAACAATTGATTAAACACTCAAACAAATCCATGACAGATAAAATAAGATTATGATGGTAAAAGTTTTTTTTTTAATAGGCACCATATTGTTATTGCTATCTTATTTATTTTTTAACTTAATTCACTTGTTACAACAGCTCAATAATCAAAGGAGGAAGGGAAAACAAGACAAACCATGTTGTGAGGGCTAGAAAAAAATCAAAATATAATTGCACAGGAAGCAGAAAATTGCATGGCATAAGCAGTCAGGTTGTAAGTGTTGACGGTGGTGGCAGACAAGAGCGGTGATTATGTTATGTTATGTTTGGAATGAAGGGCCTGCAGTAGTGCTCCTTCTTGCAATGTGGGTGTCACAGTCTATTACTGAAGGAGCTGCTTATGGTCCCCACAGTCTCATGCAGGGAGTGAGAGGTATTGTCCGTGATTAACATGAGTTTGAGTAACATCCTCCTCTCACCTACCTCCTCCATTGAATCAAGAGGGCAGCTGAGGAAGAGCTGGCCCAGTTTGTTGACTCTCTTTCTGTCCCCCTCCATGCTTCCACCTGCCCAAAAGACCATTTTGGGGAAGATTGCACCACTTCCTGAGCCAGAGCTTCCCAACAGACAATGTCAAAAATGTGATGTTATGTCTTCTGTAGATGTACAGTAAATGTAGAATAAATTGAAGGCATGAACATGGATTAACTGTGACGATAAGGTTTTTGTTTAGCATCAAATTCATTTAAGTTTTCTTTCTCAGAGAGCTGCAAGATGGCAAGCACAGTGGTTGTGAGTCCGGGCTCCATCAGCGATAAAAGCAGCCGCTCTTATTTTGTAACCTGGATCAACAACCTGCTGAAGACCAACTTCAAAGATGTGCGGGAGATGGCTTCAGGTGATTCATCAGAATGAGCAGATATAATGTAGTACAACAGTCGTTTTGAAAATGTCCCTGAATTAGCATTATTCTTCTATACAAATGGTCTGCCAAACAGTCAGAGGAACAGTCTTACATATTGCAGGGTGTGTGTGTGTGTGATGTGATCCCACAGGTGCATGCCACTGTCAGATCATGGACTGGGTTATTCCCGGCTCTGTTGACATGACCAAGGTGAAGCTCAATGCACAAGGTGAGGATGACTGTAAGCACAACTTCAGTCTCCTCCATGAGGCCTTCAGCAAGAACGGTATCACAAAGGTAAGCATGTTTTCTCAAGTAGAGTCACATTACATCTTTTTAAGAGGTGCTGGTTGGAGCCAGCCTAGCTGTGTGTAGTTTATATGCTGGTTTCCTGATGTTCAATATAATCTTTGTCTTGGTTTAGACTATTCCAGTTGAGGATCTCATTAAAGGGGATGTTAAGTTGAACTTTGAGATCCTGAAGTGGTTCAAAGCTTTCTACTTGGCAAATGTGAAACGAGAAGGATACGACCCTGTGAAAGCTCGGGACAGCAAGGATATCAGCCCTATTGTGGTACCTCCCAAATTGCATAATGGTAACTTTAAGTTTTTTTCTCCCATTCTGATAATAAAATAAAGAATTGCATTGTGCTTAGTTTGTCACATTTACAGTAATTGTACAGTAATAATGTTTTCTCTTACTTTGTCAGGTGGATCTAAATCAGAATCGGGCACGGAGGAGATCAACTCTACGATGACTAAAGCATATTCTTTCACAGAAAAGTGGAAGGACATGTTTGATTGGGCTGAAAAAAGTACTCTGGGAGAGGAATATACTTTCTGCCGCATTTGTGACAGAAACCTAAAGACATTTCAGAAAGGCCAGATCGAACTCAGGCGACATGTGGAAACTATCAGACACAAAAAAAGGGCTCGAATTCTCAAGAGCAGTGGCCCGCAAAGCAAATGCTCTGAACCGCTGCCCTGTAGCGATGCAGCTATTCGGTTTATTCACAAGTACTGCTACACTGGACCTGCTAAAAGTGAACACGTGTCTCAGCATTTTGCACGCTGGAAACTGGGGTCACAGTACCCCGAAAACATCACATCTGTTTGTCAGCACACCCCTTACTGTGTCTACATTTATGGAGGGTGCACACTGGGAAAGGACGACACTGTCTCTGTGGTCCTCGTTGGGTTTTTTGATGTCAAAAGCTCCAGGCACTGCATCCGATTCCTGGATGCTTTTAAGCCAGAGGAGGATGCCGGAGATCAAACAGCTGCAGCAGTGGTTGAGACCTTGAAGAAATTCGGGTTACATACAGATAATCTTGCCGCTGTTTATGCTGATGGTAATGGTGCGGCCTCAGAGCAGATCTGCTCGCAGCTCAGGAAACTCAACCCAAACCTAATAGCCTTAGGAGGACTGTACGCCGTTGCTGATGCTGCCTGCCATGCTGGGATTAAGGAGCTCTCCAGTCATGCTCAAGACTTGATGGTAGATATCCACGCTCACTACTCCTCCTGCTCTACCAAGAATGAAAACCTCAAATCTCTTTTTGGATCCGATATTAGTGCAAACGGTCCATCATTTAAACTCAACACTAGCTGCCTTAAGTTCTGCCAGTTTGTCAAAAAATTCTTGGAAATATGGACAGATCTTATAATGTACTTCAAGTCGTGCGACAAGGACGATGAAAAAGCCAAGTTAATCTGCGCCCAGCTGCAGGATCCCAAAATCAGGGCAACGTTTATGTTCCTGGAGCAGGCCTTAAAGCCTCTGCACAGTTTCCAAAGGCTTCTGCAGACACAGGAGGGAGCCGCCCGAGCCGATATGCTGCTCATCCTAGAAGAGGCCAGTAGCCTGCTGTGCACCTACACCTCCTACTTCCTTAATCCCGAAGATGTTGTTCGCTTCCTCAAAGAACGTGATGCCAAAATCCTTAAGGACAAGAAACTCTACCTGCAGAGCCCTGCACTGAGTCTGGGTGGAAAAGCCTTGGAAGACTTCTTGACTGAGTCCGAGGCTACAGATGCACTGACACTATTAAAAGAGGAGGCGTTGTCCTTTTATGGCACACTCACAAGTTGCATTGCAGAGGAGCTGCCCCTAAGTGACAAGGTGCTACGAAGCATAGCTCAGCTGCTGAATCCCCAGAGCAGAGTGAAGCTGACTGGGAAGGAAGTGGGGAAGCTTGGGGCCAAGCTTGAAATCTGCAGCTCCCCAGAGGAGGTCAACCAGCTGATAAGTGAGTTCCTTGAGTATCAGCAGGCTGAGGAGGGAGAGAAGGACAACTCAGAAGTGTTTTCACTGGAGAAACACTGGGCCGGCGTACTGGAGGGCATCAAGCCTATGTCAGTCTTCAGAAAGCTTGTCCTGACCTTGTTGTCTCTCCCCTGTCCTCCACTCGAGGCTCAGCAGGTTTTAGTTCAGGTATGTAAATGGTGGCGCTGTATCGACGTGTTTTGTATGAATTTGTGTTGAGTTTTCAAATGTTTTTATAACAGATTCTGTGCTATATTTCCTGTCTCAGGCCCTGGACAAAGACGATGGTGCGCAGTTCTCTGAGAGTGAAGGCTTAACTGAAAGTGAGTGTGACCTCATGTCAGACAGCGCTCTCTCTGATTACACCAGCAGCAAGGACTCCATAACTCACACTCAAGGTAAGAAGAAAAATAATCCATCAGGTAAAGTGAAATCTGCATGTCACTTCATATTACAGTCTGATTAAATTTCATGGGAGGGTGATAATGATGTGCATGTAAAAGCGTTGAGAAGTATGTGAGATGTCAGTGCATTGAATCAATCCCACATGCTATTAACACTTGTATCTGATTTTCTAGACCTGAATGGCATAAGCAGGACGGTGAAGCAGTGTGAAGTCCGCCTTACAAAGTTAAATCGTAAGTAAAGTAGCGTCCTGGCATGTCTTCGATTTATTCCAGTTTTAACATGTAAGAATGCAGTTATGATATTTGTGATGATCTCAACACTTAAACATACTAAAATGCTTTCTATTTCCTTCCAAAGACGATGACAACAAACCTGGAGAGAATGATGCCTCGTGGAAAGAGGTAACAGATTTTCAGGGAAAAAAGCAACTTGGTTAAAATGCTGTTTTTTTCCCTGACAAATAGGACACATTTCCTTTTGCTGCATCATATTTGGCTGTTTTTTCCCCTCTCATACTAACAGACCCTTTGTTTACCTCTTTAATTTTGTGGAAAACGTAATCACTGGTATGACGAGCTGCAGTTTGCCCGTATATGAAGGCGTGTGTGTTATGGTTATGTGAGTGTGTAATGAGGGTGTGTTGTCTCTCAGATTAGGGGAGGTTTTGGCTGGGAGAGCAGCTTGCGCCAGAAGCCACAGGCCCGTACAGTGTTTCAGGCTGGTGCTAGCAACTCGTCCACCGCCGTAGGTGTTGATAAGAACAGCAAAATGGGTCCGGATGCTCAAGATGAGGTGGTAGGTATACTCAAGTGTACTACCAGAATACCACTGGGCAATGACAGGTCTCTCTGCCTGCTTAAATGCTGATAAAACATACAAAATCACACTTAACAAACGGAACCAGCCGCCAGAATCCAATCCTGACTCTATCATCATCATTCTCATTGGTGCCATCATTATCCTGCTTACCGATTCTAAAGAGTTTCATTTTGATAATGAAGCTTCATTATTATTAAACCACAGTGGAAACATTTTTTTCCAGTGTGTTAATTCATTTTTTCCAGTTGCTGCTGCTTTGAACAAAGTGATTGTTCATATCTTGACTTAATGAAAGGCTACTTTGTTTCCGTCAACAATTACGTAGGTGATTTGAGGTAAAATTATAGCTACTTACCATCAATTACAGGTTTATTGATGTTTTAGTTATTGAAATGCACAGATTCTCACCTGTTTTTAATCTTTGATTTGAATTTTTGACTCTGTTTTAAATGTGTTTGACTTCAGTCAGAAGAGACCTCACCATTCATTAAACGCACTCCAAGAGGAAGACGGAAACACGCCTATGAGGTAAGGAAACGGTTACAAGAAAGATCCCAGTACAATACAGTTGTTCTCAATTCTCAGTTCTGTCCTCAAGTCTGCTGATCAAACAACATAAGAAATATCTTGTTTTAGGTGTAAAATAGTTTTCAATCAGTGTTCTTGTTGATTTTTTTGCAGGATGGGAAAGGTTTTCCGACCGGTGAGCTGCTGTGGGGGAAAGTGAAGGGCTTTTCCTGGTGGCCTGGGATGGTGATGCCTTGGAAAACCAAGTCAGCTCCCCCGGGTATGCGGCGGGTGGAGTGGTTCGGAGACGGGATGTTCTCAGAGGTTAGAAGTACAGAAAAAAAGTGCTTGAGCTGCAGAAACACTTCACGTGTGTTGAATCTGACATTGTTGCTTTCTGTTGCAGATCTATACAGATAATCTACTGAGCTTTAGGTCCTTCACTAAGTGCTTCTGCAAAAATTCCTTCGCCAGCTTGCCCGTCTACAAGCAAGCCATCTACCAGATCATCGAGGTATGAAACCTACGGTGCCTGTCACGACTCGAAACCTTCTGTACCACATCCTGTTTCTCGAGATTGATTTTCCTGTCTGTTTTCTGTGCAGTCTGTCTGTATATCTGTCTGCCATTCCATCCCACTCATCAGTCCATCCGTTTACATCTATCTCCAGATGTTTCATGCAATGTGGTGAACGTGTTAACTGAGGAAATGTACTCTTCAGTTGGCAGGTGAGCGATGTGGGAAGTCTTTCGCTGAGGCGGAAGGAAATAAAGAAAAAGAGCTGAAGCTGATGATGGACTGGGCTTCTGGAGGTTTTCTGCCTACAGGACCGGAAGGATTCGCACCTCCTGGTATGCATACATTTATAAACATTTACTTATTTATTAATGACTAGATTTACAGAAAGCTGGGAGCAGACTAGTTTACAAATGAATCCACAATTAGTCGTCATGTTTTGTCTTGCTCTGTCTCTATTAGCAATTTCACTTCAACTTCTTTCACTAACCGACATGCCAAAGGAAGCTTCTTAAATGCATGTTGTTGCTTTTTCATGGATTTTCATTGAGTCTTGATTCCATCTCTTTCTTGTCTTCAAGATGCTGCAGCACATCAAGATTCTTCTGACTCTACAATGTCTGACCAACCTCCAGCAAAAAGGAAATATGTACTTAAAAATAAGGCTATTGCACCCGTCATCACCTATAACAGAGGTACATATTATTTGTTTAATTCACATGAGATGAAGCTAGAGGGCCCTAGTTTCGTAGACCAGCGCAGGGCGGCGCAGGGTGGCGCAGCCGGCGCAGTGCAAGTTTCGACCTGCGCAGCCTTGCGCACGGTCAGTTTGGCAGTTTGGTGGATCGCCTGCGCCAAGATGGGTGTGGCGCCGCAGCAGGGGGAGGCGTCACAGATTCAGCTTGGCGTAGCGGAAGTTTCGTGGCAAAAAGCCTCGCCGAGACTGCGCTGAAAGCTCGCCAGCTCGCCAGCTCCAACCTGGTCTACCTTCAGCGCAAGGCGCAAGGCGTAAATAAAGTCCATTGATTCAATGCGAATCACAGCTGGCGGATCGGAAGTTTGGCGGACCGGCGCGCAGTGCGCACACGTCACCGAGACCTCACAGGCAGGTTTCCACAGTTCCAGGCACATTTAAATGCAATAAATAATCACAACAAACACTATTTAATGCAACTAATGAATCAACACGTGAATTTATATATAGATTGTCCCGTCACATCTGACGTCAGATCAAAGGCGGATGGCACGCGTAACGGAAACTCAGCCTCTCGGACCAAAACATCTCCCTCTCTCTCTCCTGTTTTTTATAATATCGGCATTGTTATTATAATACGCGCGCACAGCGCGTGATACGCGTGGTGGGAGCGGCGGCGCTGCTTCTGTCATCGGGTTGTCAAGTGACGGAACTTGCACTGAACCTCCCCTAACGCATTAAAGGTAAGGAGAGGAGCTCATTTGATTGGTGAAGATCTGAATCGGCTGTATTAATCCCAGTCCACGCCTCGTCTCCTCCTCGTCTCCCACTCACGCCTTCTTCTCCTCCCTCTTTCCCACTTGCACCGGTGGGCGAGACGGGAGGTGTGCCTGCGCGAGCCTGCGCGGTGCACGAAACTTGCAAAGTCCAGGCGGACACACCCCGTCGGCGCGGCGCAGGTGCGCTGAAAGCTGACTGCGCCTGGTCTACGAAACTAGGGCCCAGAGTCTTTATGTCGTGACCATCATTGTTTCTCCCCGTTTATGATTTGTTTTCATTCCTTTACAGAATCAATCAAAGTAACGGTTAAAGAAGGCAAACATATTGAAGGTAAGTTTTGTGAGAACGCATCGAAGAAGGATATGATTTAAAATCATCTTTGAGATATAAATTATTAAAGTAATGCTCTGTTATTTCAGATGTTTGTTTGTCTTGTGGATCAACTGAGATTGACGTGCCGCACCCGTTGTTTGAAGGTGGTCTCTGTCTGAAATGCAAGGTAATCTAATACCCCAACGATCTATCTCTGTCTAATTTCTGTGGCCATTCCAGCCCAGTTTGTGATTAACCTATCCCTTTTAATATCCCGAATGCATCACAATGACCATGTCACTGTCTGCAGGGGAACTTCACGGAGACACTGTTTCGCTACGATGAAGACGGCTACCAGTCGTACTGCACCGTGTGCTGCGCCGGCTTAGAGGTCATTCTGTGTGGCAACGCCAGCTGCTGCAGGTAAACACCGTTCAGGTGTAATACTGATGTTTATTGTTTATTAATGTAACCTTACGTGGGATTTCTTTAATATTTCAAACCACGACACACAAAACAATTCATATCAATTATCATGGAAGAGTTTTTAAAGACTTGAGAACCCCCACTGAAGATATTCTTTTTGACTTCCCACCCTAATGCAGTCCCATGTGTGTAGCATCAGGTAGACGCACAACCCTGCAGTCCCTATCATGCTTTGGAGGATGTAAATGGAAACTAGAATGTGGATTCAGGGACTTAGGCTATGGGCTGCAACTTGAAGACGTTTATTGCTGAAATGAGAAATGCCCTTTTTGGATCACATCCCTGGCAATATTGTGCACCTATTAAACAATATATGCCAATTCTTTTTTTACAAATTATCCATCACTTTGTATTATTATGTCAATATCCACAATCTTTTTCTTCCTGGAAAACAAAAAATGACGTTTGCTTACATCAGCTAGTATCAACCAATAATATCATGACATCCATCAATCAATGCTGTCTGCCCCATTTCATTTCCGTGTCTGCACATTTGTGATTTTCTCATTCACATCTATGTTCCCGGGTGTTCTTTGTCTGGCTAGATGTTTCTGTAAGGACTGTCTTGAGATCCTGGTGGGCACGGGAACCTTCGATAAGCTGAAAGATGTTGATCCGTGGAGCTGCTTCATGTGCAAGCCGTCACAGTGCGACGGAAACCTCAAACTCAGACCAGACTGGAGCGTCAAGGTTCAGGACTTCTTTGCCAACAACAGTGCCATGGCGTTTGTACGTACCACACTTCATTCTCTCAGTGCACATTTGGAGGTCATGCGTTGGCTTGTTTGAGGGAAGAGGACAGACTTACAGGAAAACAATCTAGTTGAGATATTGGGACGTCTCCCCTTCAAGAAAAGGTGTTCGACTTAAAACTATGCAACTTTACATCATTTTGGGCCATATTATTACTGGCCCATTATAGATAATCCACAAAACTCTTATTGGTATAATATGTCATAATGTCCGGGTGCTGTTTGTTACACAACATTCAAACCTTGAGAGGAGTGAATCAGAAGAATAACATTTTTTTTTTAATATTTCATGAAGGTTGTGTACATAACAACTGTCTCTTGCTGAATGCTGTTATGTAACTGATGGGTGCCGTTATACTGAAACTTGTCTCTGTATGTTTCTTCTCTCAGGAGCCTCACAGAGTTTACCCCTCCATCCCTGCTGATCTGCGTAAACCAATCAAGGTGCTCTCGCTTTTTGACGGCATTGCAACAGGTTGGTCCATCGTGTTATGTGACGATCTTGTTTACCTCAAGCAAAAGGACAATTTTAATAGGAAGACAGTAATGGAGTTCTCAGTGCATAAAATGTGTATATCCCCCCCCTTATGGATAACTTGATTTTTATTACTTTTGCATGGTTACAGGCTACCTGGTGCTCAAAGACTTGGGCTTCAAGATTGAGCGCTACGTTGCTTCAGAGATTTGTGAGGATTCAATCGCTGTGGGGATGATCAAGCACGAGGGAACGATTGAATATGTCAACGATGTCCGTACCATCACAAGGAAACATGTGAGTATGAGCTATATAGATAAATAAATAATAAAAAAATGGAACTTAATTGGAAGTTAAACTCTTTGGCTGTGTGCTGCAGGTGGCTGAATGGGGTCCATTTGATCTTCTCATTGGAGGCAGTCCGTGTAACGACCTTTCCATGGTCAACCCTCTTCGAAAAGGATTATTTGGTAAGCAGATCCAGACTTCTGCTAAAGGCATTTTGGTTGCTGTGCCTGCTGAGCAGTAAGCAAGTATATACAGATACAATACTGATGCAAATAAGGTTTTCAGTATCCTCTACACACACACCCTTCTTCTTCTTCAATAATTCCTTCTGTTTATCTCTCCCTGTTTGTCCTGCAGAGGGCACCGGACGGCTCTTTTTTGAGTTCTACCGCCTTCTGACCTTGTTGAAGCCGAAGGAGGGTGACAACCGTCCCTTCTTCTGGTTGTTTGAGAACGTGGTTTTCATGAGCGCCCACGACAAACGGATATCTGCAGGTTTCTTGAGGTGATTATCTTGATTACCTGTGAAAGAATCCTCCCAGTTCGATTGCAGGAAATTAACTTTTATTGTTCATTATCTGCCTTTTCCCCCTTTTTTCAGTGTAATCCGATTCTTATTGACGCGGTGAAAGTGAGTCCTGCTCACAGAGCACGCTATTTTTGGGGAAACCTCCCTGGCATGAACAGGTACATAATAAGAGACAAACATGACATTTATCCATGCATATTCTCTGGAAAACAAAAAATGTATCCCTTAAATATATTTGTTTGGTTTACATGCCTGTCTGCGTTTCTCTTTAGACCTCTCGCTACGTCTCTAGATGACAAAGTGGGCCTCCAGGATTGCTTGGAAGTTGGACGCATGGCAAAGGTAGAGGTATTCCGTTAGCTGTGTGTATGATGGATGATAACCTAGACTGTATGTCATTGTTGTTGTTGTTAAAGCAACCATGGAATCCGAGTATCTGCAGGTCTTAAATGTCATACTGTGTGGTGTTAAAAAGGTCTTAAAATGTCTTAGATTTAGCTTGGTGAATCTGCAGAATCACCCTGATTCTGATTTGTCATCTCTTCCTGCAGTTCGACAAAGTTCGCACCATCACAACGAAGTCTAACTCTATAAGGCAGGGGAAGATGGGGCCACTTCCTGTCTCCATGAACGGCAAAGAGGACTACCTGTGGTGCACCGAAATGGAACAGTAAGCCCTTTGCAAAAATCTTTTAACACATATTTGATGATAATTATTATTTTTTTTTTTTTTGTAACCTTTTCAATGTGATTGACTGTTTTAGGATCTTTGGCTTCCCCAAACACTACACAGACGTGAACAACATGGGCCGTGCACAGAGGCAGAGAGTCCTGGGTCGCTCCTGGAGTGTCCCCGTTATCCGCCACCTCTTCGCCCCCCTGAAGGATTATTTTGAATGTGAATAACAACAGCAGCAGTGAACCCACTGCCTTATCCCCGCCCTGCATTACTAGGTAGTTCACACTCTCCTGTCTTTTTTTGTAAGACTTAATTTTAGAATTGAGTATTTGACGTTTAGAAGTGTTGACTCGTGAGCTCCTTATAATGCTGTGGGTTGTCGGTCACTCATCATCCACTTTCACCAGCTGGCACAGACACTTTCAGTGTTTCAGTATTTTCCAGGTTTGATAAATATTGGTGCTGTGATCAAACAATACTGTTGCTCAGAACATGGGCCTGAATCACAAAGCGAGATATGACGGGGCAATAATAGGGTCATAGTTCACCATGGTAACCTGCCAGCAGCTCTATTACTGACCAATCAGCCCAGTGGACAAGTAATTCCTGCTGGACCTGAACATGAAACCCAGTTTGCAATGAAGCAATAAGCAATTTTTGCTTTGGCAGCTGGAAGAGCTTTACTTTAAAGTATATCATCTGTCCATAATTCATCATTAGCCATAAGCCTTGCTCTTTGGATGTTATTCCTAGTATTTCTACAACGTGTGATCATATTCTAAGTATCCATCTGTCCGAACATATATAGATAGATGATAGTCGGGATCACACGTGTTAGACTCGGAGAGCTGCTGAACTTGCTTTGTGGTTCAGGCCTCAGTTCTCTACCTCAACACTGATTTATTGGTTAATTTTTTATCATGTGTTTAATTTATGAATATGAAATCTTTCTACGTGATCTGTATTTTATATTGTTTTATAACATAATCCTGCCAGCTGTGGTGAATTTTATTGTTTTTACTAGCTTTTTGTTAGTGTTTTTTTTTTTTTTTTTAAATAGATTTTTATCTGCTTTTAAGCCCTTTTTAAAAACTTTTTTATTCAAATTACATTCATCTCACTGTAATGCACCAGGGATTTTGTCCAAAATGACTGCACTGGTTTGCACTAGTGCTAACATATCGTCGATTTTAGGCTATTTATACCAAAAATGTTTCAATATTACTGTAAGGAAAAGAATGCAGCTTTTCATAACCCCCGAAGACCAACACGTATCTTCCTCAGGGTCCAACAATGTAAACATATTAAAACTTACATGTACTGTGCATACAGTAATGATTCTTTTGGCAACTTTTTTTTTTTTTTAAGCAATGTGAGACTATTAAAATCTGTCCAAGGAAGAGGGAGAATAAAAAAAAAACGATAATATTTCACCGTCCGGTAGACAAATTTAAGCTTTTTACAACCCCCAACAGGGAAGCTTAGTGACCTTCAGGACCAGGGCTTTTAAATTTACATATCACCATTTTTTAATTTCGTTGCCACGGCAATAAAGACTTTCATCACTTTGTACTTAAACAATGCGGATAGCTTATTAGTTAGTGAGTCGTCCTGCGTGTCAGGACCACCAACTGGTGCTTCCTCGAATGTTTCTCTTTGTCAACTTGGACCCTGCAGAGTGGTGGTGTGGGCTTTTTTTCATCGTTTTTTTTTTACATTTAACCAAACAATTTATTTCCTAGAATGATCAATTATGAAACTAATTGTTGTTTGTAGTAATATTTTGGCATTTTGGACCATAGGTTGGACAAAAACAAAACATTTGATGGCATCACATTGTTTTTTTTACTGTTTTCAACCAAATAATTAATCTATTAATCAAGAAAATCATCGACAGATTAACCAATGATGAATGCAATCGTGATTTACTGCTATTATCAAAATAAGAACTTTTTAAACACAGTTTTGTTAACAGCAGTAGTGTTTATTTGCATACACGCAGAAACATTGTTGTCCTTCAAATCTCAGAGACGAACCGTTAGTTTGCACGAGGGTCCTATCTGTGCCTTTGATTATATTTCTTAATGTTTTAGATGACAGTTTGTAATTCATTTTAAATGATCAACAGTACAGTTTTTAAGTTTGCCTGTTTTTTTTATTGTTGAATTGGATCATGTTAGTTTTACTGAAAGTTAAGATACTGGTGCTGCTTTCAGTATGTATCACTCAGTTTGACCACACATCACTGTACTGTATCTGTTCTCTGCATGTTGTCTGGTCACACAGACATGCATGATGGGAAGGCTTGAAGTGATGTGGTCGATGCCTTTACCTCATTGATTGTTTGGGAATTTTGATTCCTGATGGTGCTACGCTAACGGTGCTAACTTTGCATGTTTTATCCTTTTTTGTTTACCTCTACCTGCAATTGGCAGCCTCTAAAAGTGATTTTATTTTTCTTGTAGGTTTGTGTTATGCTGTGTGTTGATTGTTTATCTGTTATAGTGAAATAAAAGGGATGTAAAGACCTTTTCCCTAGTCACAACAACACATTGCATTTGGAATGTTATAAACAGGTGTTGCTTGTTATTATGGGCGAACATTTTTTTTTTTTTATATAATTTTGACCTGTTTTGTTTTAATGCTCGAGTGCCCTGGACCCCCCCCCCCCCTTTTTTTTTTAGAAAGAAAAATCATTATATTCATGTTAACTCCAACTTAATGTAGATAATTAGGAAGTCAAGCTCACCTGCAGGTTGATGGTGCAACATCAGCTGATGGAAATAAAATCTGAGCTGCATAACTACTGCTTCTTCTTTTTTATATATATATATATATTATATGTTAAAACTGACAGCACCTTTATTCGACCACAAGAGGTCAACATTGCTGGTTGGTCCATTTATAACATCTTTCCCAATTTGTGGTCTGTGGAGAACTTCCAGACTTTATACTTGATGACATCACATATTTGAGTTTTAGTGCTTTGTTTTTGGGGTGATTTGGGACTGAGACACTTCATGTTTACTGATATTATTGGGCTGTTGTAAACTGTAGAAGTAAATAGGAGGACCTTTAACAGATAGTCATTTATTAGTTCATTTACATTCTCTCTGTTCATTGAACGGATCTTCCTGAAGTTTAAGTGTTTGTTCCTGCTTTACTGTTCAAACCTCAGTCCTAGTTATAATAAAATGTCACGGATGGAAATTCTTCATTAAAATAAAAACAATATATTTAACAGTTTCTATACAACAGTTGCCTTTGAGAGTGACAGATCACTTGGAAACTCATGACATTTCCCAGGGTTTCAGTCTCCTCTCCATCTGAGAAGGAGTGGGACTTTGGTTGGTTGGTTTTATGTCCAGTTTTGTTGCTCCAGGCACTTCCTTTCCCTCCTGAACCAGTCGCATCACCTCCGCAAAGGAAAGCTGCTTCGCGTCCATCTCTTCGGACGTTCCTGCTATCCGGCTTTTACTGGTTTGAGAGTCTGAAAGTGTCCTCCGGTCCGGCAACTCAACCCCACAGTCTACTGAAGTCACACGAGGAGAAACGGAGCTCCACTGTTTGTAGCTGGTCCGGTCGATGGGCTCCACAAACCTGGCAACCACAGATAAGGCTTCATTTTTCTGCATCGTAACATCAGGCTAAGATCACTGTGTGGAAAATATCTAATTAAATGCAGTGTATTTACAATTTGAGGTACTTTTACTTCATTTTTTCCCCATGTTCTGCTACTTTAAACTTCTACTCCGCCACACTTCAGAGGCAAATATTGTTCCTGTTAATTCGCTGTATTTGAGGACTTTATTTGGATTAGAAATAAAAATTCAACAAATACAATGACAAAACTACCAGAATGGCACTGGGTCGTTTTGGTCAAGTGAGGCAGAGCGCCACCTGCTGGCAGCCAAAATACGTGTGGTTTTAGTGGTATTTAGGTTATTTCTAAATGTAAATAAATATGGATTAATGCTTGACTTGAAAACGTTCGGTACTACGGATACATCATTCTTATATAATATAAGGTTGGATAGTCCCTAAAAGGCGACATCAAGTAACTGGGAGAGTAGGAAAACAACAATGCATGCCTGAAACTGAGCTCTGCTTTTTGATTGGTTGATTGCCCTGCTGGCGTCATCTGCTGGAAGTTAGCTGGTAGTTAGAGTTGGCGGTAATGATGTGGATTACCTTCTACAAATGCTAACTTTCACCTTTTTTTTTAGCTGGTAAAGAACCAGCATCTCCAGAGTCTTCCTGAGAGGATTACAGACATGAAAGCAAACGAGGAGAACAGGTAAATCGGATTATATCACCCCTGTGTTCAACTGTTAAATAGTCCATTATGTCAAATAGTTAAAATAATTAGCTTGTTTTTCATCCGTGCAATAGTTGTCAAGGTATTTATATTGTGGCTTGTGTAATTTATGACAAAGCATTATATTAAATAAACAATTTGTGTGCAAATATCTTACATTGTAAAGTAGCTGAATCTGTCAAATGAATGCAGTGGAGTAAAACGATTAAAAATATTATTTACATCTGAATGTTGTGTAGAGTAAAAGTAGAAAGTGGCGTGAAAACAAGGGACTCAAGTACCACTAATGTGTACTCAAGTACAGTGCTTGAGTAAATGTACTTAGTTACATTGACAGCTGTCAACAAACCTGTTATAAAAGAATAGTTTCAGGTCCAGCAGCTCGGGTTCCTCCTTGCTGTTGTGACACTTGTTCAAGTCCTTCAGACCGTTCAGGAAGCGCCCATCAGCCTCGAAGTCAAAGGACTCAAACCTCAAGAAAACAGACTCCATCATCCGAAACGCCAGAGAAGCACTTCCGGCATTGTTTTCATTTGAGATCGACAAAAAGGCGCTAAAGAAGGAACACAACTAACAGAAAGATCAGAGCTGCGGCTCTAGCGCCCCATCGGGTGAGATACGGTACTGCACCGTGTCAGAAGAAGTATAAACGTACTCTGTTACAAGTTTAAAGTCCTGCATTCATTTCAAACAACACAAGCCTGTCAGCTATCAACAGCAGAATTACCTGTCCAGAGCGTTAGATTGTATTGTATATTACAGTAACAGTATATCTGTCCAATGCAGTGGAGTCAAATTATAAAAGCTATTATAAACTCAATTACCACTAATTTTTCACGCCACTTTCTACTTTTACTCTACGCAACATTCCAGATTTCAGTAAATAATATATTTTGTAATTTTACTCCACTGCATTTATTCGATAGATATATGAAATATAAAATAATAATAAGAAGAAGAAAATAATATGAAATTAAAAATATTATTTTAATATTATTAAATATTATTATATCCATATGATTATTTACTGGAATCTGGAAATGTGTGTAGAGTAAAAGTAGAAAGTGCCATAAAAACAAAGGACTCGACTACCAAGTACAATGCTTTGTTCTTGGAAAAAAGGATTTTCCCCAAAAAAAGAGAACCTTTCATTAGAAAGTTTACCAAAAAAAAGACTGACTCCCCAAAAGGAGAATTTCATGAGAAAGTTTACCAAAAAAAGAGAAACTTTACCAAAAAAAAGAAACTTTACCAAAAAAAAAGACTGACTTTCCCCAAAAATATAATTACTTTCATGAAAAACTTTCCTACAAAAAGGAGAAAGTTTCAAGAGAAAAGTGTGTGTGTGTGTGTTTGCCATGTGTAACAGTAGAGGATGAACACGTGTGTTGAGCAGAAACGTGACACTATGTGATTGTGTGACTCCGTCCTTGACCACAACCGGTCAGCTGCCAGCCTCGACCGAGAGGAGACAAAGTATTTCAGCTCATCTGCTCCACGAACATCTGAGCTTCCAGCGCACACCATGAATCGATATTTAATATCCCAGCATATAAATCACAAAACAGAACGCTGGCTGCAGGTTTCCAGCGACAGTGAAAGTCCAGATTCACACACTCGCAGAGAGAGAGCGAGAGAGAGAGAGATAATGTGCCTGACAGACGAGGAAACCTTATCTTATTAACTACTTAGACGTTACTCTTTCTTTTTTGAGCGTGTGACGTAACCCCTCCCCCTCCTGTGGAGGCTGATTACTGCAGAGTAAACATGTTTCTGCAGCTTTACAAAACAGGACGAGGTGTGACTGGAGCCAAGACATATAGATAACGAGAACAAATCACAATACATCCTGTTATTCACATCTTAGATGTTTATTCAATTAAACAAGGTTATTCTCCACGAAATACTACACAGATAATATAAAGTTAATTTGCAGTTTACAATATAATGAGTGCAAAATCAGTTTTACATAAAGTTTGTAGCTTAATGCAGCTTCTTGTAATTCAAATCCACTTTATTCCCTTATTTTTAAGGAGATGAGTGCTATAAATTGCACCAAAAGGAAACACATCAAGCGCTGAGCTATGCAGCCTAAACATCCCACATACATTCTACCAGTTCTCCCGGTTCAACCATCCTGCAGTAAAGCAGGGTTTACATCTGAAGACTACATATTAAATGCCCTTCCCCATTGCCCCGGCTGCTGTCAAGCCGTCCTGAAGTGTCAGTATTAGCTGCCGGTTTCTCTGCCCGGTCACTCACAGCTGGAGTCTGCAGCCGCGCTCGCTGGAGGCGAGTATCTGCTTCGGTGGAGTTTGCTCGGGTTGGAAGTTTGTCTCTGGGCGGAGCGAGACGGGCGGGCGAAGCAGAAGGTCAAGGTGCTGCTGGAGCTGCAGTCGTAGTTTCCATCCTGGTCAGAGAAAGAGAAGACTGAGATGAAACAGGAACACTCACTAATGCTTTACTTTGGTCAATAGGTCTACAGCTAACGGTTATTTTCTATTATAAAACTATATTTTTTTAAGAAGTTCACAGTGGGAGAAACAAACGCTGCTTGGCTCTGATGGCTAATCCGACAGGTGCTCTCTGGTGCAGCAGAAGGAACAAAAAACCAGGAAGTCTTGCTTGATATTAACTGTGTGCCCATATTAGTTTTCTGTTAAGATAAAATATAGAAATGTAAATATGTGAAAAGGGATTATTATGAGCTTCTTCTAATTTATCCACTTCTCTAAATATATGGTTAATCAGTATAGCAGGTATGTTTTATCAGATATTAGACTAATTTATATGGCATCTATAGTTTGTTACACTCACCTCTGCTGTAACGGTACCCGAGCTGTGTCGGACCCCGTAGCTTCAGGCTCCTCTTCTCCTCTCTCTGGGCCAGACCGGCCTCCTCCCTCTGCTTCATGAACCTCTGGTTGACGATCCTCGTCACGCTGTCGTTCCGTTGCAGCGGAGCGGCCGGAGGCCTCGTTGGAACGCGCTCCAGGTTCTTCAGTCCGTTCTTGGTCTTCTGCCCCGGCACCGGCTTCTCCGCCCGGCCGCTCACCCTGCGCAGGAACTCTGTGACCATCCCGTAGCGGTTGGCACCTGCAGGTTTGCTCGGAGGCTTGGCGCCGCTCAGAGAGCTGTGGTTCTGGCCCGCGCTCGCTCTGTGACTGCTTTGTCGAGTCCACGCGAGGCCGGTGTGACTCTGGTGGTTCAGGTTCCACAGGGTTCGATCTCTGGACGTGGATGAAGACGAGGAAGGGGAACTCAAATTGGTGGAGGAGGGGGGAGAGGATGCACCGGATGCAGAGTGTCTCCGGTACAGCTTAGGGGAGGAGGTGGAGGTTCTGGACCTCTCCACTCTGCTCGGTACCCCGTCCAGTGAGGTGGAGATGTGGTGAGAGCGGGCGGAGACCAGGGAGGTGCTCAGGACCCGGGATGGACTGCTTCTCACACCGACTGAGCCATCGGTCTGCAGACCGACACTCACCATCTGTGGCTTCATGTGGGTCTGAGTGCCCGAACAGGCCACGTCCACCCACCGCTGCTGCGGCCTCCCTCTCCTCTCCTGTGAACCAGCCTGAACCGTCTGCCTCCAGCCGGCCGTCATTTCCTTCACGTCGTCGCTGAGGTTGGCGGCCGAGCCCAGGCAGAACGGCGAGAAAGAGGTCGGCGGCGTGCACCACGGAGAGCCAGAGTCCACAGACTCTCTGTCTGCGACGGGGCTTTGCTTCAGCTGAGCCAGCTGGACTCTCCGAGCCGACGGCGGGCTGAAGTAGATGCGGAAGGCAGACTTCTCCGGGGCGGTGTGGCTCCTCTCCATGGACATCTGCTCAAAGTTGAGATCAGGGAAGCTAAGCGGCATGATTAGATGGTCCCACGTCTTAACGGGGTCCTCTCGGTCCAGCTGGGCAGACTCCTGGCTCAGATTGCACCAGTTCTTCCCCTTGCAGCCATTCAGAGAAAACTGTCGCCTCAGTCTTTTCAACACTGAGCTGCACATCCTGTGAAAAGCAGCCGGTGATGCATGAACTATGACCTCAGTGACTATCGGGACGTGATGGATAAGATCTGAAACACACACTCACCTGTCAGCTTCATCAGGAAAGATACCACTGACGACAAACTGAAGGGAGAAAAGCGCATATAATGGTTACTGAGCTTATAAATAATGTTAGTTTTATCAGTGTTGACTGAAATATCTCAATAATTCTACAAACTTAAAGGGTGAACTTTGATGATCTTCTGAGTTTTTATCGAGCACCATCATCAGGTCAATATAGGTAACACGGGAAACATGCTAAACATTATGCGTGTGTGTGTTCATGTCACATCAGATGGATGGGAGATACCGGTAAGCTTCCCTTGTTTTCAACTAAGCCTTCACTTCATGTTGTGTGTTGACATTAACACCATAACCATAAAATTTGACTCCAATTACAGTGAAAAAAAACGGTCCTTATTCGCTGGCGCTTCCGCATATTAAATGTGCTTTAGAGGAAAGGAGGGATTACAGTCTAGCCAGTGGAATAAGGAGGAAAAACACCATTAAAGAAATAAATCCGGGCTTTCAAAGCAGACCTTGAGTCACGCTGTGCAAAGGACACTCAGCAGTTCAGTTGCCTTTTTTCTTTTTCATTTCACCAAGCAGCTAGAAATAATAATCAAGGAGCTCTTGGTTTTTTTTTTTTGCATGATATCTGTGCAGCAGGTCTGGACAATGCAGAGAATCAGCTGAGTGTTTTCATGCAGCAGATTTGAACATGTCCTGTTTGGCTGCAGCCCCTACAAGAGATTAGCCTAAATACTCTGGCATGAGTCTTTTCATGATGCCTGTTGAACTGAGCGTCAGGAGGACGTAGCCAGGCAGACGGATCATCAGCAGGACTTCCCGCTGCATCACACGGCCCCCACACATGCCT
The DNA here is from genome assembly GCA_029853015.1 of Chelidonichthys spinosus. Classification (NCBI taxonomy): domain Eukaryota; kingdom Metazoa; phylum Chordata; class Actinopteri; order Perciformes; family Triglidae; genus Chelidonichthys; species Chelidonichthys spinosus. The sequence continues at coordinate 6,706,041 of CM056829.1, read as the reverse complement.
GAAGGGTAAACGCCATGCTTACCTCGGCTGCCTTGCCCTGCGCAGCCTTGGCCTCGCTGTCAAATTCAATCCGCTCATCCCGAAGCTCTGCACCGAGGTCTTGCAACAACCCCTGCAGCACGGACATGGTTTTGTCTTTGCCCTGAATCAAAAATTCATGTATTTAAAAATATATTTTATGAAAAACAGACACAATTTGCTATTTTAAGTATCAACAGCTTTACTTTTACCTCTTTTCTGTCCGACCCGGGTCCTTTAACTTGACACCACTGATGGAGGATCCACAGAATCTGCAAGGACAATCGCATTTTTGGGTCCCTGCAGCTGTGAATGAGGTCCGATTGGAAGGAAGCTGCTTGTCTGGTTTGTTTTTCTCTCTCCTTCACCTCTGGGGTACGGAGGTCTTCTACACACTCCTGCTTACTTGGTGAGCCTTTACAGTCTCCTGAGAGAAAGGAGAAAGTGCAGGAATCCCGAACACGTCCGTCCTCGTGAACAGAGAGTTTGCCTAAATCTTCCCCTGTCAGGAGCGTATCCACCCTCCCGATGAAGGCCGACAACATGGCCTGCAGGATCTCCAAAGCCCCGTTCAGAGGTGAGCACATCTTATGTGCCTGGCCATTCAAGTCCACCTCTGTTGGAGAGGTAATGACGCATGAGGTAGATGAGCAGTGGCCGTTTTTTGGTGCCGTCGTCAGGAGCTGGGTGGCTGAACTCAAAATGTAGGAATGATCTCTGAGAGCTAGAAGGGATTCATAGTCATTCAACGTCATTCCATTGAGACCTCGATCAGGTTTCTTGGTATCATCGCTCTCGTGGCCGATGTCTGAAGGGTCCCACTCGCCACCCACGGGACCCTCTCGAGTGATCTGACAAGTGACAATCGTTCCATCAGTCTGCGAGGATGTCTCGGCGATCACTTTGACCTTTCTCCGCTTTCTTGTCTTGACCCTGCTCGTTTTCCCCCGACACGTCCCGATTCTCCTCTTCGTCTTCGTCTTCCCCTCCTCTTCCTATTTTCTCTCTCATGTCGCTCATTTCTGCTCGCAGTCCGCGGTTCTCCACCTCCAGTTCGACGATTCGCCGGCTCAGGAGCGTGGCCTCCTCCTCCACCAGTTTCAGGTGAACTTTGACCTCCGCTTCCCTGGCGTGGGCGGAGTTCTGTTTGCCCTCAGGCGATTGGGTGGCGTCTAAGTCGCCGTAGGCCGAGTGGTATTTGGCCAGCTCCTCGCGGATGCCCTCGCTCTCAGATACCAACTTGGTGAGCTTCTTGCACATGAGAGCTAATTCCTCTTTGGCAAAGTGGAGTTGGCACCTGAGATCTGCGCTGTCATCCTTTTGGGCAAACAAACAACAGTCAATATCATTCGGATGACAACGTTAGTGCAAATGAGGCTGCAAAATGCAATCTTTAATGGGTGCAGCTACATTTGAAATGGCTAACATGTCAAACCTCCATCTGCTGAGAGTGCCTCTTCTCAGCTCTGCTGGCTGTTAATCGGATGCTTTTCTTCTTCAGAGTGCTCTGAGGGAAACAAATATGAAGTTTATGAAGTGTGCAGCATGTACAAAAACACATCCAAATGAGCAACTTTTAGCTTTGAGCCATTTTAAAAAGTCATGTGACTTATTCTAGATGTCACAATAATAAGACTTGGCAAGACGTCTTTATCTGCCTTCGGAAGGATCGGAACTGTTTTCTCTTTTAACAATTTATTCGAACAATATCACCTGTTTTATAGAACATCCTAACCCTACTCTTTAGAGGCGCTGATAGGCAGATTTTTGTTGTCTTTCGACAGAGCCTGGCTAGCTGTTTCCCCTGTTTTCAGTCTTAATGCTAAGCTAAGCTAACTGCGAAATTTAGCATCATATGGAACAGACAGGCGTGAGAGTTGCATCAATCTAACTCTATTCATATTTTTCCAAAATTTCAAACTATTCCTTTAAATAAATCAAATTGAAACGGTTCATTATGTCCCTACGATGCAATAACAGTACAGTTTGTAATTTGATGAAACCTTTTTCTCTTCTCTACATCAGTGAGTTTGTTCTATGTCTGAGCATGACAGAAATGTGAGCTTGTTTCTGGCGGCATTGTCCCGTTCCTAGACACTATAGAGGGCGTCAGCATGTTAATTATAGTCATCGTCTACAGGCTAGAAGTGGCGGGTCATTGTGCTTTCAATGGAAGGTCAGTTTTCCTGTATAAGCTTTGACCTAAAATGTGATAAAAGTAGGAAAGAAAATTACTCGAACTGGAAAAAAATTGCCACAAATTGCGCTTTAAAATAAAAGTGGAGTTTAGTTTGACGGCGTCTTCATTGTTCATCTTCAGCCGTGTGACCTGACGGTATTAAATTACCATTCAAGCCCCCACAAACAAGGTCACAGACATTCCAGTTGCAGCGTGAGTCCCTGCAATGTTCATCCTGCTTCACATCCATCTAGACTGTGTTTTGTGCCCCTAGATCAGGTAAGTGGATTTCCCTGCTGGGATCAAAGGGACTAGCAGCTGCCTCAGATGAGTGGGCCAGACTGAGCGCATGCCAAAGCAGCCGAATCCTGGATTAAACCACACACTTACCGCTGAAGTGCCTTTTATCGCAGGAGCCATCGAGGCAGCGGGGCCACGAGAAGAAAAGGTGGACTGGAAGTTCAGTCACCGTCAGGGTGTGGTACCCCTCCCCGGTTTTGATAAAAGCACGTGTGATTGTAGGTCAGTATGTCAGCACACAAAATACCAATTTGAATGCCATAATGCATGCTGATCCAGATTTAGCCTATAGCTTAATAGGAGCAGAAAGGGAGAAAGCAAGTCTATTTTTGTAATCTCTCTCCATCAGCTGTGCCTGAAGTTCAGACTTCGGCATACCGGGCTGCTTCGCCCTGCCGAGGCACCGGGCAGCTGCCGGCCGTGCCCTCCTCTCATATCATTGATCTGCACCTGGGTCATGTGTCATCTGACATCAGGGTGACTGAGGGATGGGGGGGGGACAACTGGCCGGGGATGGGTGCAGCTGTGTAGCAGCAGAAATGCACGGGAGGATTCCTGAGCGGAGGGATGGAGGCTCGGTGGCAGACGTTTATGATTCTGTCAAGATTTAGGGTCAATATCGCAGCCCATAACTAAATATTTATACTCTCCGTCTCCATGCTGCACAGTGAGGTACTACATGTAACCAGACACATTGGGGGGTGCCTGGAGAGGGGGCTCTAATGTAAAAATGTACTTAAATATCACACCTCTCTGGCTTTCTCCACCTCAGCCTGTAACACCTGCTTGGCCACTTCCAGTTCCTGAGTCTTTTCACGCAGCGCCTCGTTTTCCCGCTCCAACTGGGAATCTTTCTTCTGCACCGCTGCCAGCTCGTTGTACAGCCGCAGGGACACACTCTTTGCAACCTGGAAAAAAAGGCCAACATGCGGGTTAGTGTATCACCAATCATGGACAGATCATGAGCCCTCCCCGACCCCTACTACATAAGACCAGGACCCACAACGACCTCTCTTGTGGTCATTTTGCGTCTTAGTTGTTGTTTTCCATCTCTTTGTGGTAGTTCTTGGAGGTCTTTGTGTCTCTGTCTAGTCATTTTGCTTTTTCTAGTTTTGTGTGTCTGTAGTTTTGCATCTATTGGTCGTGGATGGTTGTGCCCTGTGATAGGCTGGCTGGTTAACCCTGTCTTTGTTCAATGTCAGCTGGGATCGCCGGTTTGTGTCTCTTTGTAGTCGTATTGTCCCTCTTCATGGTAGATATGCATCTCCTTGTAGGACTTTTAGGTCTCCATTTTTTGCCGTTTTGTGTCTTTTTAAGGTCATTTTGCATCACTTGGTTGTAGTTGAGTGTCTCTGTCTTGTCATTTTGGGTTTCTTTCTATTACTTTTGAATCTATTTGCAATTTTTTTTCATCAATTAGTGGTAGATTTACATCTTCATTTTTTTGGGTCTCTTTCGTCTTGGTGGTAGTTTAGCGTCTCTTGGTGGTACATTTGGATCTTGTTTTACATCTTCGTGGTCATTTGGTGTCTGATTTTCTTTGTGTTCATGTGAAAATGTTTCCAAGCAGAAATGTGAACAATGACTTCAAACGGAGGCTCTGGAGCTCTGGCTCCAATTAGACAAAGTGCTGTAAAAGAAATCTTTTGGCCCCGATTTCACCTCATTCCCAGAGTTGTAAAAGAGACTTTATAAGGAAATGCTTGTGACAGGAATTCACCATGAGTGTGTTGGGCGGGTGAGGGGATGAGAATGTGAGGCCGTTGGGAATCCTACACCGCCACGCACACCTCGGCTCAAAGAAACCAGTCTGACTGCCACCTCAGAGCCTCTTCTAACAACAGAGCAGTTGACCTGCTGTGCTTCTGATAAACAGTGCTTTTATGTTTCCTACTGATGGAGAACAACCCACGTAATTACACCCCGGTATGACAAAAATATAAACAGGATGCATGATGAAGACATTTCCAACTAATGAGATTTTTGTGGTGCTGACAAACACCAGGAAGTATTTTACAGCGCAGCAAACTGCGGTGAGTCAGGCTGCTGTCAAACCATTACAGCCTTTCAGTGCGTACCAGCAAACCAGTCACTGAAATGAGAAATAGCTTTGTGGGAATAAAAGCTTGGTGTTGCAAACTGAAAATAGCGCTGACTCAGTGAAAAGCCAATTTGGCAGGAATTTACTGTTTGTTTGCGGGTGAAGTGAGTTTTAACGAGGCTGCGTGATGACAAAGCATGAGGAGTAACCGTGACGATTCTCTGACCCTGATGTCGTGCTCCAAGCTCCGGACCAGCTCCCCGTCCACCTGACCCGTCTGAGCCACCCGGATGCTGCGGCGCTCGGCCTTCCGGAGGCGGTACTGCAGGATGCGACAGGTCTTGTTGGCCTGCTCCACCTGAAGCCGCAGCTCCTGCAGCTGGTACACCTCCTCCTCCTGGAACATGTCACGCATTTCCAACATCTCACAGCGAAGCTCCTCCACCTCATCCTGGAACAAACGGCACAGAAACACAGCAGCTTTTATTTATTCTTTTCCATCCATCCATTGTCTACCGGGGGGGGGGCTGGAGCCGATCCCAGCTGTCATTGGGTGAAGGCAGGGTCATCAATGAACCTATCACCTTCCTGCCTGTCTTTGGACTGTGGGAGGAAGCCGGAGAACCCGGAGAGAACCCATGCTTACACGGGGAGAACATGCAAACTCCACACAGAAGGAACCCAAACCCGACCCGGGAATCGAACCCTAGACACTCTTGCTGTGAGGCGACAGTGCTACCCACTACACCACCGTGCAGCCCTCTTTATTCTTTTGTGTAATGAATTTATACAAACATTATTTTGTGACGAGAAACTAAATGTTATCTATGACTATCTGAAGCTAACTAAAGCTGCCAAAGTAAAAGTCCAGAGACTTTAACACTGCTATGATATACAATGTAAGTGAAACAGATTTTAAAAACAACAACAAAATTCTGGGTCATTTTGTGGTGGATGGTCTGGTTCTGTAATCCCTTTAACTCCTTATTTATGTTTATTAGGGGGCAGACGTCAAACATCAACTATATTTAAATGCATTTCCAATTATGGTGGTTATGATGCCACCTTCCAGTAATTATTTAGACACTTTATTTATTCTATTTTTATATGTATGTGTTCTACACCACGTTGTAATAATAACTTCTGCTTTCTTTTCCTAGATTTTTCTTCTTTTTTTAAAAATTCTTTTGGGATTTTGTCTTTTCTAAGTCCCACAAAACAGAACATTAAAATAAACTTTACCACTAGAAACTGCAAATTCACTTGTCTTACTACAAAATACACACTTAAGTGATATAATAAACATTTCTAGTCCACTTTAAAATACAAACAAAATCTAAAGATGCTTCTCAGCGTAAAACAACTCCACATACACGGAATTACCGCTTAAACAAATGGCAACTCACAGACGACCGTGAAAGTATCTATTGAGTTATGCAAATAAAAATGGCTCTGTTTGTCTTCCAGTTTTGTTGTCGCTCCTGATGTCACAGATCATTTGTATCACCTGTGACTTTTCATTCCTCGCATGACACCTTCCCTTCACTTCTGCTGCACTAATGAAGATTGACAAGATCACTTACTGAAAATCGGCTCTGGCGTTGACTCAAAGGGCCTCTTATAGATGTCACTAAAGAAGCGACACGCAAACAAACGCACACACAACATGCGGACATTGAAGCCACCCCCAATAAAAACAATTTGGACTGAAACTGAATTCAAACTCACTTTCAAGTATTCGTTCTCTGATCTCAAATCGTCCACCTCACGGACCAGATCTTCGGTCGTCTCCCCCATCATGAGCTCCATGAACGCCCCCGGAGCGTTGAACAAACCCAGGCCGGCTCCGGCCGCGTCCGGCTGCAGAGCGCAGGTGTCCCTCGGTGCCTTTACGCACGGTTTGCCGTCGCCTTTCCCCTCGCTGTCCTGGCTCAAATAAGCTCCGCCGTCTATCCAGCTTAAATCGTTGTCGCTGCTCGGAGAGTCGCGCTTATTGTTGCCCTCCGAGGGGCAGTCGGATATTTCTGAGCTGCTGTCTGAGGAGGAGAGCTTCCCCGACAGGCAGCCGGAGTCTTTGCTCAGGTCCTCTGAAGCATTGCTGGCGTCGGACAGTTTCCTATGTGCGCCGGGCACTCCACTGTGGCACATGTGGAGCACCTTCACCGGTCGTTTCCCCTGCAGTCCCGTCGGTTTCACACCCTTCCCAGAGTCCCCTTGGCCGGGCAGAGAACCACGCTGGGCATCTTTAGAAGCCGGATCTTTCTTCTTCTTCTGGATGGAAACCTGCTGCTGGGGCCTGGGTTGTTTCTGGCTCCTGAGCGCAGTCTTTGCGCTCTTGTCTCCGTCTCTGGTCATCTTCTCTTTCTCTTCTTATTTCTCAGATGCAGCAAACAAACAGCAGGCTTTTCAGTTCAATGTGATCATGATGTTTCCACAAATATGTTGAAAAGTGATTAAAGTCCGCAGTTCAAAGTTCACTGAAGACATCCAATTGCTTGCTCTCCATCCCGAAGACTAAAACTTTGCCAAAAATGCGCGCTGAGAAGGAGGGCAAAAAGGGACCAACTGTGCCTGACTGACGCAGCCTGTAAATGGCTGACGGCCAAGAAATTCCAAAATAAAGGTCTTCCGTTGACCCTTGATGAAGATATTTTAAATACTTATTGATAGACGATGTATTTTCCATCAAACGACTGTAACAAACATCCATTAAAAGAGAGAATGTCAAAATAGTAATAATTTAGTAGATGTATTAACAAAAACTGATTAAAAACATGTAATTCTGACTTGCTTTCCATCTCCTCGTCGACGCGAAGATATACGCTTTTATTTTGAAAACCGTTGTGTTCTGGCTTACTGTAAATCTTGACTTGATGCCGTTGACCTGGTGTTATTGCCGTCAGTTTCCACTTTCTCCTCTTGGTAACTCGACATAAATGATCATTTATTTACACGATAAGCTTGATTAAATATTGGCATTACTAATATTAACATAAACGAAACTTTCCGCACGTCAACAGATCCTGGAGACAACATGTTCATGTTATGTGACTTGTTACTCGAATATGCCTAAGGTCTTAGATGTACACACATACATACATGTATTACATATGCATAAATCTCTCAATTTGGGGTTATTTTTATGTGTCTCTTCGCAGTAGAATGCTGCCACCTTGTGGATTACTGGAGCTGCGTATAGTTGGACCACAGGCGACACGTCATGCAGCATCCCGTGTTTTCTTCCGCGAACACGCTCAAACAAATCAAACAAACATAAATGCTTAAGCTAATCATAAATCAACGACATTTTTCGTAATCAATTAAGTAATTATTTACAATGTAAAGACATTGTTGAATAAAGGCTGCCTTACTAGAAAGTCAGGGACAAATGTACATAGCGTGTATATTTCAGAAACAAGTCATTTTCCCTATTTATAATGACAAATACATGTGTCATGATATTCTATAAATGTAAGGGTTTTAATTTATTTAAAACGCTAAAAAAAAATAAAAGTGAACTATCTGCTCTATTCAAAGTGCAGTATTTTAATGTCACAATACATTCTATTATCCCCATGTTTGGGGGGGATCCTTGAATTTGCACATTTCCTAATTTTGTACATTTCATTTTTGTTTTGGTACTTAAAAACGCATTACTCTATCACGTTATTTATAATGCATTATTATTATTATTATTATTATTATTATTATTATTATTATTATTATTTAATTAGCCCTTCATTTGATGATTCACGTCCATTCATCCTTTCTATTCCCGTGTGGAGTTTACAACAGCGGCTGAACTGCACGTCCGCTCTTTGGCTTCTATTTCTAGACCACCCTTCGCTGCGCTGTGATTGGCTGCCGCACCTGTCAGTCAGGGTGTCCTTGCCGCCCACTTCCGCCCTGTTTCAGAGGCACAGGCGATTGTTTATGTCACTTGAGCGTCAATTTGACCTTAATTCACAGGTATATTTACTGTACTGTGTTTGAATCTCCGTGTCGGTGTCTGTGTTGATGTTGTTAGCTAACATCTGCCGCCCTCCCTCCAGCTAACGGTTTAACTTAGCGGCAGCGATGCTAAAAGCTAGCTAGCTAAGCTAGTCAGAGCTAGCTCATAACTAGCTGAAGCTTTTTGGGGGGAGAGCAGAGCTATTGACAGCGAGCTAGAAAGCTGTCATTTCGTTTAATTCATAGCATATTGTAGAACCTATGCGGCTGCACTGCTTGGTGTAACGAGTCCGCGCCGTTGCAGGTGTGTTTTGGGTGTCTGTGATGCTCGGAGCGAGGCTGGGCTGCAGGGACAGGCCGACGGTGGAAACATGACTTCTGAGTAGCGCACAGTTACTTTCTCTGCTCAGTATGAACAGCGAGGAGGAGTTTTACGACGCTGAGACAGGTGGGACGCATAGACACATGTCTGATATAGTCAAATATATTATATATATTTTTTTGGCTAACTTTACTGCCTCCACCAGGGCTGGAGTCGGATGATTCCTGTGAGGTCAGCTTCAAAGATGCCCTGGTGTTTGACAGCAAGCAGGCGACTGACGGCGGCGCCAAACAGGCGAATGGAGTGTGGGAGCGCAGGTGAGGAAGCATGCACAAGTTTGGTATGCATGTCCGTTTGCATGTTCCCACATGACCACATTTGTGTGCGGGTGAGGGGCCAGAGGGGTTTATGGTGCATGCACTCACACGTGGAAGCAGACGAGCCGAGTGCAAACCACATTTTTTTGTTGTTGGTTAGCTAATTTGGAGCTACTGAAGCAATAGTCTGGGTTTTGATGCAGCACATAATCTTCTGTGATTACAGTCTGCATGCTGTTAACAGATACGCTGTCTAAAGTTCTGTCTCTCCTTCATCTTTTGAATCTAATTTCATCCAAATGTGCACCAGGAAAACCCTTCCTGCTGAAATGATCTCCAGGAACAACTTCAGTGTCTGGAGTATACTGAAGAAATGCATCGGGATGGTGAGTCCTACCTGCCTTCATTTTAGTCTGAATTTCAAGCAGATCTGCCATAAACACGCTGTTGTCAGATTCTGGGTCTTGTGTGACACGTGGGGGCTTTTTTTAAAATGGTATTTGAATACTTGCATGCTTTCATCACACTGCTAAAATATTGGACATGTCTAAACTCTCTGCTTTTCTCTCTGCTCAGCTGGCTATAGATTCATTTTCAAGTAAAATGGCTTAAATGAACATCGGAAAACAATGAATATTAACATGTTAACGTTAAAAATCAGAGTTTATTTGTAGCATGAAAGATCATACGCTGCAGTGTCACACTTTGAATCTGATCGGATATAAAGCTCACCATCTTTTTTATCTGATCTGTTCTTTGATCTCTTGCAGGAGCTGTCCAAAATAGCGATGCCAGTTGTGTTTAATGAGCCGCTGAGCTTCCTTCAGAGAATCTCTGAGTACATGGAGCACACTCACCTCATCCACAAAGCCTGTAGTTTGTCAGACTCGATGGACCGCATGCAGGTAACAGAATACGGATTACTCTGATTTTTCTTCTTTCTATTCCTCCAAACATTTATTTTCTGTCTACATTATAAAAAACATATCTGGACAAATGTATGTAACAGATGTTACTCTGATTTAAGGCTGCAGCTAACAACCATTTTTTGAGTAATTACAGTGTTAACATTTTGAGAATTTCCCATATTGTTTCCTACAAACAAGGAGAAGAGCTTGCTTTTTCTGACCAACAGTCCATAACCGGAAGATATTCAGTTTTTCTATGAACATACTTTATCATGTGACAGGTGGTGGCTGCGTTTGCTGTTTCGTCTGTAGCATCTCAATGGGAAAGGACTGGAAAGCCTTTTAATCCTTTACTGGGGGAGACATATGAACTCATAAGGTAAAAGAGAAGACTCCTGACAAAAACATATAGAAGTTTAAATTGCATGATAGGCAGACACCCAAGTTATTTTTTATTTATTTATGTGCATTTTCACTTTTTTTTTTTTTCAAAGAGAGGACGAGGGATACAGATTGATCTCGGAGCAGGTGAGCCACCACCCTCCCGTCAGTGCCTTCCATGCTGAGTCTTTGAAACAAGAGTTCGAGTTTCACGGCTCTATTTACCCGAAACTCAAGTTCTGGGGCAAAAGTGTGGAGGCCGAGCCCAAAGGCACCATGACGCTGGAGCTACTCAAGTGAGTATTTGTGCGTTTTTTATTTGATTAACTTTATTGTGATAGTGCTAAAAAGTTGTTCTTATTTACTCTGATATTTAAATACAAACTGTAGATAAACTAAATTTTGTATCAAATTGTGAAAATGCAAGCGGCCATGACTCCAAGTAATCTTACCAACAATGTGGCTTCTTATTGTACCTTTTAAAATATTAGGGCAAATTTTTAGGAAGCATGTTTATTTGCTTTCTTGCTGAGCTTTTCATGAGAAGATTGATAACACTGTCATCCATTTTCTCATCTTATTCTCGGCAAGAAAAGGGAAAATGTGAATTTCCCAAATTATCAAACTATTCCTTTAAGATTCTGTAAATTTCTTACAGACATAAAGAAGCATACACATGGACAAACCCAATGTGCTGTGTGCATAATATCATCCTGGGAAAACTCTGGATTGAGCAGTATGGCACGGTGGAGATAGTCAACCACAGGTAGAGTGAGAAATTCTTACCTGTATGATTTTAAACTGGTCGGATTATTGATTATTGATTGACATATTTATTTTTGATCAGCACTGGAGACAAGTGTGTGTTGAGCTTCAAACCCTGTGGCATGTTTGGAAAAGAGCTGCACAAAGTCGAAGGTTATATCCAAGACAAAAGGTAAGGCCACGTTCACAACCCTGTTAATAGCAAGTGGATGTGATTCTTTTTTTCTTCTTTCATGTTATTTTTTACTGAATTTAATTTATTTTTTGTTTTGCTGTTGAACCAGTAAGAAGAAGCGGCGCGTGATCTATGGAAAGTGGACAGAGTGCATGTACAGCGTGGACCCAAAGGTGTACGACGCATTCAAGAAGTCAGACAAGAAGATGGGGGGAGACTCAAAAAAGCTTAAACAGGTGAGTCGTGCTCATGACTTACAGTTGATTCTGCCTGACTGACATCTGATCCTCCACTGAGATGAAATGCTGCTTAGAGTCTGTTCTCACGTGTGTGTCTTTGACGTGTTTTATCTGTCTTACAACGTGACATAATCTGTTACTCATCACTCTAAAATCTTCTCTCAAATGGTATCTCTTCCTTTCACAATAACATGCAGTGGCATTAGTAGAAGGTAAGGTACAAGTGTATTGATATCTGTAATGTGCTACTGCTGTTGTCTAGTTCGAGTTATGTTCAAAGTGTAGTGTATGATTAGATCATTGCCAGCACTAATCCATAATGTCTTGCAATGACATGCATTGTTGCTTGAGAGACGTGTTGAATTTGTGGCAACTGTAGTTCTGTGAATCACCTGTTTGCACATGGACTGTACGTGCTGTCAGCTTCAGCTGGTTGGTCCACATCCGATAATGTTTTTTGTGTGTGTGTGTGTGTGTGTGTGTGTGTGTGTGTGTGTGTGTGTGTGTGTGTGTGTGTGTGTGTGTGTGTGTGTGTGTGTGTGTGTGTGTGTGTGTGTGTGTGTGTGTGTGTGTGTGTGTGTGTGTGTGTGTGTGTGTGTGTGTGTGTGTGTGTGTGTGTGTGTGTGTGTGTGTGTGTGTGTGTGTGTGTGTGTGTGTGTGTGCGTGTGCGTGTGCGTGCTCGTGCTCGTGTAGGAACATAGTTGTGAAGCCGAGGAGGCAGATGAGATGCCAGAAGTTCAAGAGACTGTGACTGTGATACCAGGAAGTGCCTTACTGTGGAGGATAACACCGCGGCCTGCTGACTCATCCCTGGTCAATATTACACACACACACACACTTAAGACACACAGAAAATATGCTAAACCGTCAAAGCTGTCAGAATTTTGTTTTAAATATGAATCTCTTTAATATTGACCACGAACAAAATCCTTTAGAATCTGAGTGAACTGCCCTTTTAAATGAAGACTGGGTATTGATTTGAATTTTAATTGGTAGTAAAAGTTGATCTGGACAAGTTTTTACATCTGGAAGATTTATACAATGTTATAGTTTAGAATTTTGTCATTAAATTCATTGGATTAGTTGATTTAGCAGCGTGCAAAGTCACTCGTATGAATAAAGATGTTTATCCTCTGTTTCCTTCCGTGCAGATGTATAATTTCACCAGCTTTGCCATGACACTAAACGAATTGGAGCCCGGCATGGAGAGACTCCTGGCACCAACGGACTGCCGCCTGAGGCCGGACATCAAAGCCATGGAGAATGGAGACATAGGTAACACCGACGTCATGTAAACATGCCGGGAACACACTGTTCCTTTCACACACATGATATTCTGCAACGACTTCTACATCCATATTTTGTGTTTTTATAGACTTATCAAGTTCAGAGAAAGAACGTTTAGAGGAGAAACAAAGGAACGTCACGCAGAGAACGCTCCGTGGATGAAGAGGACTGGTCCACCAGGTGTGTGTTTTCTCAGACGTGCACCTCGTTACATGAATGTGATGTCAACTTAAACATGGCAGAATTAGACCTGAGTTACTTTTCTGGTCTGGTCTGAATTGGATGCTGTCAGGTTAATTTAAGGCTGCAGCACCTCAATATTAAGAACAGTGTAACTTAATTGTGCAGCAGCTTTTTCTCACACTTTCCCAGCTGAAAGTATACTATTATCATGAAAGAATTGAATTAAAAATGATGGGTAATAATGGATTATGAAAGAATTTTATAACCCTGTCCTTCGAAATGATGGACAACGAGAACGTCTTACTCAACTTCTGCTCATGTTGTGTAATATTTCTCCCTAACCCTGTAATTAAAAACTGGTCCTGCATGTTTTAATGTCTCTCCAGGTGGTTTCAGTTGGGAACAAACCCTCATACAGGAGCTGAGGACTGGCTGTACACAGGTGGATACTTTGACAGGAATTACACTGACTGTCCCAGCATTTATTGACACAGGAGGAGGTGCTCAGTGTGAAAATCTCCTCCTCCTCTCCGATAGGATTCACTTTACTTCTCTACATCTATTGTTTGTGTCTTTGTGACATCCAGACGCTCACTGTAACTGTGTCGTTGTCCAAATGCGATTGTGAAATTTGTCCACAGGACACAATATTAAGAACATTTTAGAGTTTACTTACTGTTAATGTTGACATCTTGATATGCTCTAATTATGACAATAATAGTCCACATGTTACTGACTTTAAACCAGTCACTGTGTGTGTGTGTGTGTTTGTGAGTGCGTGTGTGTGCGTGAGTGTGTGTGAGAGAGAGAGAGAGAGAGAGAGAGAGAGAGACCATGCTGTTGCTGCTGCAGGATACAAAGCTCTGACTTCTAGAGGCTATATTCTCAGTTTTAGTTCAGGTACTCAAACCTTATCTTTCCTGTCGACGTACCACACACCAGTTGTCCAGTTGCATTCAAATATCAGGGGTTATTCAAACACATCTGCTACTTTTTATATATATCCTATTTGAATATTAGATGTGTATTTTAGTTAGCTGTAAACATCCCTAAAGTGTCACATGTACGATACATGTTCTGTGAATAGACTTAACATAGAGATGAAAGCTGCTTATAACCATGTTTACTGTCACAGTGAACATATTGTTGGTACATAATATTATTGTCCACTGTAACATACATAATGTGTATAATAATTGGTGTGTGCATGTTCACCAAGATGATTATTTACACAAGTTTAAGCCATAAAAAGAAACATTTTTATGCACAAGTACAATACTGTAATGGATTCACATAATACGTTGACACAAAAGGATACAGAGCGTTTTGGTTTAAAGCAGGAAGAAGTCACTATTAGAAACGCATTGATGGGATATTCTCATCATACAGAGAAAACGATATTAAAAGTACACATTAAGAGATTTTTTTTAACACTAGTTAATATTCTTACTTAAGACAAACTAAACAAGACATATAATGTTGGAGTCGGTTAAGTAGTTAGATGTGTGTTTTGTTTTGTTTTGTTTTTTTTAAGCTTGTATTTTGGTTAATTGGCACCATTAAAAGTTCGCCAAATTAGCTATTTGCAGTTCCTGTTTGAAATGTACTGGAAAAAAATGTATGATTTTTGATACTGAAGAGAAGTTTAAAAAAAAAAAAGGGATTCTCAATCAAATTCTGAGGGAGAATCTTTGATTCTGATGATTTCTAAGCATTTATTCACGAAATAACGATATTCCCGGCAAGTGCAAATCCCAGCGAATCTAAAAATATGTGATATGTTTTGACTTAGTTATGACAGGAGGCAAGCTACGGTCCCTCCCTCAGCAGCCCCTTGCCAAGGCACAGTTTGATAGCTGTGTCATATTGACTGCCTATATTGCGATTTGTAGTAACTGTTTTTAGAGTTTCCAGTTCCAGGCCCTGAGACCTATTTTCCCTGTGGTTTCAGACACTGCAGCAGCAAAAAACAACGACACAAAAACAACAACAGGACACTGTAGCCATCACAAACCTATGCAAACTGATCCATCCAGTGAAATGTGAAGAATAAAACCCCCATCTCCTTTTAGCTTGTAGTCGATGTGTACTTCAGATGTGACGGAGGCAGCAGTTAATGAATGTTCTGTGCTGACGATTTAGCGCTTACATGCATACTGCAGTTGTTAGATAGTACATAGATGTTCCTTTGTCTTTCAAAGCACTAACATTGCATAAACTGCACATTTGAATGCTCACAGTCCGATGCACATATTGAACAATGAAAGTATATTCTACATGGTGTCTTCCCCCAACCGCACTCAACTTCACTCTGAATTCATGGCACTTTGTGACGCCTGCAGGTGCAGGTTTGCTCCGATTGTTCTTCTGATCGTCACACTCCTTACCCTCTTGTTTCATCTAGAATCTGTTTTGAAAATGTTTACAATGTATGTTTATTCATCTCTTGTTCTCCCCCCTCACTGTTATCCACATACAAACGTATGCATACATGGCATATTTGAGAAATAAATGATGGACTATTGAAATTACCAGACCTGCCATTGTTTTTACTGTGTGTCTGTGTGTGTATTTATTCTTATGTATAGTTCCAACTGTTATTAATATATTGTATTTGTTAGCCATTAATGAAGCCATTAGTTACAATTTATAAATAGTTAATAAAGGCTGTATTTTGTGTATCTTAAACGGTTCAGTACTCTGTGTTGTGTCATCTCTACCGAACATGTTCATGGAGATTTAAAGCCCTCCTTATTGACACACGGTTCGGCCAATCAGAGTGAAGCACAGGCGGCAGCCAGCCAATAGCGCTCATCTTCAGCGTGTTTGCCCGTTCTCCGGCAGAACGACATTTACGTGAGTACATGTAAGTAAAAACATCGTGTTTTCTAATGTATATTTTTAAGTTATAACATAGACACCATGTACGTGTTAAATCCACGTCTGTGAAACGTAAAAGTTCGGCTCAGCGGTGACCTCATCGAGCCGAAAACAGGCGGCTAGCTACAGGATGCAGAGTCATCTGTGGCTACTCAGGTTGCTGGGTTAATATGCGACCACTGGGATGAGCTTTGTTTCGATCCCATGAACCCTTCTTGAATTTTGCTCCCTTTTATAATCTCTGGTTGATTTCGTTATTTTCGTGTCGGTGTAGAAGAGCCGAAAGGAGAGAAAAAAAACACCTAAATATTAGCTTTACGCTAAACAGGCGAGAAACATGCACAGAATGAATGCAGGGAAGAACTACCATTTAAAATATACTTAATTAATCCGCAGGATAAACAGCTCATTAGCAGGGTGGAGTGACTGCAGAAAAATACTAAATATCCTGCGGTTTGTATCTGGGACCACACAGCTCTTTGGTTTTAATATTGACTTATACATCTTCCATTATTTGTTCACTATGATTGTTTCTATTCTTTATGTTTATGTTGCTTGCCTTTTTTTTTTTACATTTTTATTATCTCTTGCACCAAAACATCGAAGGCAAATTCCTTGTATGTGAAAGTGTGTGATTCCGATTACATCCCAATGATAATAGGATCCATAAGTGTCTGTGTGCAGCGATCTGAGGACCTTCCTCCTGTCTGTCTGCCTGTCTTCCCTGCAGCAGTTTCTCTTCTCCATCATGGCATCCGGAGCTTTGTTCCCCAGCATGGTGTCTGGGTCCCGTGGCTCCTCCAGCAAGTACCTGGTGGAGTTTCGGGCCGGTAAGATGACCATGAAGGGCAGTACGGTGACCCCCGACAAGCGCAAAGGTCAGGTCTACATCCAGCAGACGGACGACTCCCTCATTCACTTCTGCTGGAAGGATCGGACAACCGGGAACGTGGACGATGTAGGTGACGCTGCCCTCTATGTGTAATGAAGGCTCCACCGCCAGTGTTTGACCTTGTAATATATTAACCACTCTTCATGGTCTGATTTAGGACCTGATCATCTTCCCTGACGACTGTGAGTTCAAACGGGTGAGCCAGTGCACCACCGGACGGGTCTTTGTGCTGAAGTTCAAAGCCGGCTCCAAAAGACTCTTCTTCTGGATGCAGGTATGCAGCGTGAGAGCATGTGACACACATCTGTTTTCACGAAGCTTTGGGTTTTACATTGCATCCTTATATAACTGAAACTAAATGGTAGAACTATTGAATGAAAAAATAGAACCTCTTCACCAGTGAGTTGGTAACCATGAACTGTTTTGTTCTTCTGATCTCAGGAGCCAAAGACTGACAAGGACGAGGAGCACTGCCGCAAAGTGAACGAGTACCTCAACAACCCTCCCATGCCTGGTGCTCTCGGGAGTGGCGGCAGCGGAGGACACGATCTGTCTGCTCTAGGAGGTAACGGACGTTCACATCATTGTTGTTACGGTAACATGCAAGAAGTGAAATATTGAAACTGAATCTAGTTCTGATGCTGGAAGTCACCTGTTATTTTTCTCATGGTAAAGGGGAGGGCGGTCTGCAGAGCCTTCTGGGTAATATGAGTCACAACCAGCTCATGCAGCTCATTGGACCAACTGGACTGGGAGGGATCGGTATGTACCTACGTGCTAATAAGACAAAAGAGGAGAATATGGTGGTAACTGCAGTTTCATGCTCTCAGGAAAATAATGTGGTTGTTTCTCTCTGACCACCAGGTGGTCTCGGAGCTCTGGCTGGTCCAGGATTGGCCAACCTTCTGGGCAGCAGCGGCGGCAGCAGCAGTAGTGTTCCTGCAGCGAGTAACTCCTCCACAAGGTGTCTTATTACTGTTAAATATCCAAGAAATATCTACCTTTTTTTTAGCACTGTGTCCACTTTACGTTCAACAAATACATTTGCAAAGATCTGGACCTCGAAGGTTGATTATTGACTTTGGAAATGGCTTAAATAACCCTTTGCAGGACATCCACTTATTGGAAAAATAAAGTATATATTTAGTTAATATATAGATGGGAAGGGAAATGGGTGCAACTACAGGAAAAACATGAGAAAATAACATCAAATATTTCTCTCTTCCCTCAGCCCGTCCACAGCCGTCACCCCCACCTCCACCTCTGCCACCAGTCGGCTCGGCTCCACCCAGGTGCCCACCACCCCCATCACCCCCTCCGCCACCTCGGCGGCCTCCCCCACAGCCACCACCCCCTCCACCCCTGCTGTTTCCTCTGTGGCAGCGGCGGGGGCGGCCAACCCCACACAGCCCATCCAGCTGAGAGACCTGCAGAGCATCCTGGCCACCATGAACGTGCCTGCCAGCGGACAGGGAGGTGAGCAACCGGCTCATGAGAACTGAGATTATCCAAAGGCTTAAATAAGCACCGGAGGCCATAATTAGTCCTAATTAGCGTCATTTCACAAGTAATTATGCAGCAAATAATAAGCATTCTGAACAGAACAGTCTCTGCGATCTTAACATGATGCATTTAATTTGTTGCAGAAGCAGGAAAACTGCATCTTACGCTGATTTAATTTGACCGTGCTGTACTATGTGAGGCACAACTATCCAGTTTCATGTTTCAACCTCACCTCCAGATTCACATTTAAAACTAGAGAGAAGAATAAAAGATCCCTTCCCCTCTTCTGGCGTCCTTGGTCGGACCACGCTCATCTTTGAACTCAGCATGAACTCAAGTGTTTTGAATGCAGGACTTTTACTGGAGTATTATCAGTGTGGTGGTGCTGCTGTGGTCTATATCTTAGTATTTCTTCCACCACTTAATATTTTTGTGAATTCCTGAATCCATGTTAGTTCATTAAAGCTCCATGCCTCGAGAGCCAGGACCTCCTACCACAATCGAACACACCTGTGGCTCAGAAAGGTCAATATTCAAACTCCTTCTCCTCATCTGAAGTGTATAATCCCTACGAGATGGATCACGTTTGGACGAGATCGTCTCTTAAAGGACCACATACATACCTTTCTAATACTGAAAAGTAGTGATTTGTCCGTAAGAAAACCTGGATATTTTTCGACTAACCAGTCACTGGTGATGTTTGCGACCCGCAGTGGACCTCGCCAGCGTCCTGACACCCGAGATCATGGCTCCCATCCTTGTCAACCCTGAGGTGCAGCAGAGGTTGATGCCTTATTTGCCCTCCGGCGAGTCCCTGCCTCAGAGTACCGAGGAGCTCCACAACACGCTCAGCTCGCCTCAGTTTCAGCAGGTAAAGTGTTCGCTGCTGGACGCCCTCTGTGGCTTATAATCAGTTTGTAACTCGGTATAACTTAAGATATAGACATATGTAATTTAAGAATAACCCTCATTTGTTGCCTGTGTATCTGATAAATACACTCTTGGCTCTTATTTGCAAACCTGAAATTGACATTTCAACATTTTTTCCCTCCATGGGTGCAGAAATAGCTTATAAAGTGAGATAAGATGGTATGTTCTGAGGCCCTCTTGGTTTTTTTTATTTTTTTTATTCTTTTTATTCTATTTATTGTCTCTGCAGGCTATGAGCATGTTCAGTAGCGCTTTGGCGTCCGGGCAGTTAGGGCCTCTGATGAACCAGTTTGGTTTGCCGACAGAGGCCGTGGACGCAGCTAACAAAGGAGGTCAGTGTTTCGCCCACATCAAGCAGAGAACGCTGTAACTGTTTCGCTGCCCGGAGAATTATTTTCATGTTTACCCAGGAGATTGAAGCTAATTTACTGTTAACATTTTAATCTCTTTTTTTATCAGTGGTGGAATTTCACCAAGTACATTTAATTATTTGAGCATTCCCTGTGGTGGAAGAAGTATTCAGGTCCTTTACTTAAGTAAAAGTACTATTACCACACTGTGAAAATACTCCACTAGTCCTGTGTTCTAAACCTCAATGAAGTAAAAGTATGTAAGTATTATCAAAAGTAAAAGTTCTCATTCTGCAGACAATTTGATGCCTATAACATTATTAATGTGTGTAGTTGCAATCCATAATCAATTTCACCAAAAAGATCAAATAATATACTTCTTAGTCCTCTATTTATGTGACAGCTAGAGTTACTTTGAACATTAAAAGTTAGCATACAAAACATGACCTCATAAAATCTGATGCATAACTAGAGATTAAACTGTAAATGAATAAAATTAGCTTTTCCTCGACTCTGTCAAAGCATTAAAATGCTTTCATGCAAATGCATTTGTTATAATTATTGCTTTAATAGGATTTAGTTCTGGCAGGGCCTTCATCTGCTTCAGTTCACTTGTGATACTTTAACAGGGTGTCTGCGAGGTGTTGCATGCTATAATATGTATATCATATTTTAGGATACTTTCATGAAACACTATATTATCACTTTATTTTTAACACATTTATAACAAACTTTTAATATAATTACTTGACATCCATAACAATTTACTAATCTATGACTTTTTCTTTTTTTGACATTCTATACTACAAACTTTTTTTGACACTTTAGTATGACTTTTTTTCAACAGATTTAACTACGACTTTGACATACTATGAACATTTTTTGACACTTTAGTATGACTTTTTCAACAGATTTAACTACAACTTTGACATACTATGATTTTTTTTTTTACACTTAAATATTACTTTTTTTTTTACTTTTTTCGACATTCTATACTATTTTTTTTTACACGTTAGTATGACTTTTTTCGACATTCTATACTATTTTTTTTTACACTTTAGTAAGACTTTTTTTTCCGAGTTTTTTCAACATTCTCTACTATGATTTTTTTTTATACTTTAGTATGACTTTTTTCGACATTCTATTCAATTATTTTTTTTGTACACTTTAGTATGACTTATTTTCCAACTTTTTTCGACATTCTCTACTATGATTTTTTTTGATACTTTAATATGAATTTTTTTCCAACTTTTTTCGACATTCTCAATTTTTTTTTACACGTTAGTATGACTTTTTTCGACATTCTATACTATGATTTTTTTTTATACTTTAGTATGACTTTTTTTCTGACTTTTTTCGACATCCTATACTATGATTTTTTGGATACTTTAGTATGACTTTTTCGACATTCTATACTATGATTTTTTTGATACTTAAGTATGACTTTTTTCGACATTCTATACTATTATTTTTTTTTTACACTTAAGTATGACTTTTTTTCTGACTTTTTTAGACATTCTCTACTATGATTTCTTTTTGACACTTTAGTATGACTTTTTTCGACATTCTCTACTATGATTTTTTTTATACTTTAGTATGACTTTTTTTCTGACTTTTTTCGACATTCTATACTGATTTTTTTTTACACTTTAGTATGACTTTTTTCTGACTTTTTTCGACATTCTACACTATTTTTTTTTTTTACACGTTAGCATGACTTTTTTCGACATTCTATACTATTTTTTTACACTTAAGTATGACTTTTTTTCTGACTTTTTTCAACATTCTCTACTATGATTTTTTTTTATACTTTAGTCTGACTTTTTTCGACATTCTATAGTATGATTTTTTTTATACTTTATGACTTTTTTTTCGACTTTTTTCGACATTTCTACTATTTTTTTTACATGTTAGTATGACTTTTTTCTGACTTCTTTCGACATTCTATACTATGATTTTTCTTGATACTTTAGTATGACTTTTTTTCGACTTTTTTCGACATTCTATACTATGAATTTTTACACGTTAGTATGACTTTTTTTTCTGACTTTTTTCGACATTCTCTACTATGATTTTTTTGATACTTTAGTATGACTTTTTATTCTGACTTTTTGCGACATTCTATACTATGATTTCTTTTTTACACTTTAGTATGACTTTTTTTTACTTTTTTCGACATTCTATACTATGATTTTTTTGACACTTTAGTATGACTTTTTTTTACTTTTTTTCGACATTCTATACAATTCTTTTTTACACATTAGTATGACTTTTTTCGACACTCTATACTATGATTTTTTTGACACTTTAGTATGACTTTTTTTTTACTTTATTCGACATTCTATACTTTTTTTTGAAACTTTAGTATGACTTTTTTTTTCCTTTTTCAACATTCTATACTATTTTTTTTACACGCTAGTATGACTCTTTTTGAAATTCTATACTATGATTTTTTTTTACACTTAAGTATGACTTTTTTTCCGACTTTTTTCGACATTCTCTACTATGATTTCTTTTTGACACTTTAGTATGACTTTTTTCGACATTCTCTACTATGATTTTTTTTATACTTTAGTATGACTTTTTTTCTGACTTTTTTCGACATTCTATACTGATTTTTTTTTACACTTTAGTATGACTTTTTTCTGACTTTTTTCGACATTCTACACTATTTTTTTTTTTTACACGTTAGCATGACTTTTTTCGACATTCTATACTATTTTTTTACACTTAAGTATGACTTTTTTTCTGACTTTTTTCAACATTCTCTACTATGATTTTTTTTTATACTTTAGTCTGACTTTTTTCGACATTCTATAGTATGATTTTTTTTATACTTTATGACTTTTTTTTCGACTTTTTTCGACATTTCTACTATTTTTTTTACATGTTAGTATGACTTTTTTCTGACTTCTTTCGACATTCTATACTATGATTTTTCTTGATACTTTAGTATGACTTTTTTTCGACTTTTTTCGACATTCTATACTATGAATTTTTACACGTTAGTATGACTTTTTTTTCTGACTTTTTTCGACATTCTCTACTATGATTTTTTTGATACTTTAGTATGACTTTTTATTCTGACTTTTTGCGACATTCTATACTATGATTTCTTTTTTACACTTTAGTATGACTTTTTTTTACTTTTTTCGACATTCTATACTATGATTTTTTTGACACTTTAGTATGACTTTTTTTTACTTTTTTTCGACATTCTATACAATTCTTTTTTACACATTAGTATGACTTTTTTCGACACTCTATACTATGATTTTTTTGACACTTTAGTATGACTTTTTTTTTACTTTATTCGACATTCTATACTTTTTTTTGAAACTTTAGTATGACTTTTTTTTTCCTTTTTCAACATTCTATACTATTTTTTTTACACGCTAGTATGACTCTTTTTGAAATTCTATACTATGATTTTTTTTTACACTTAAGTATGACTTTTTTTCCGACTTTTTTCGACATTCTCTACTATGATTTTTTTTTATACTTTAGTATTACTTTTTTCCCGACTTTTTTCAACATTCTCTGATTTTTTTTGACACTTTAGTATGACTTTTTTTTTTACTTTATTCGACATTCTATACTTTTTTTTGACACTTTAGTATGACTTTTTTTTTCCTTTTTCAACATTCTATACTATTTTTTTTACACGCTAGTATGACACTTTTTTTCCGACTTTTTTCGACATTCTCTACAATTTTTTTGTACACTTTAGTATGACTTTTTTCAACATTCTCTACTATGATTTTTTTTGGATACTTTAGTATGACTTTTTTCGACATTCTCTACTATTTTTTTTTACACGTTAGTATGACTTTTTTCTGACTTCTTTCGACATTCTATACTATGATTTTTCTTGATACTTTAGTATGACTTTTTTTCCCGACTTTTTTCGACATTCTCTACTATGATTTTTTTTGATACTTTTATATGACTTTTTTTTCTGACTTTTTGCGACATTCTATACTATGATTTCTTTTTTACACTTTAGTATGACTTTTTTTTAACTTTTTTCGACATTCTATACTATTTTTTTTTACACGTTAGTATGACTTTTTCGACATTCTATACTATGATTTTTTTGACACTTTAGTATGACTTTTTTTTTACTTTTTTCGACATTCTATACAATTCTTTTTTACACGTTAGTATGACTTTTTTCGACACTCTATACTATGATTTTTTTGATACTTTAGTATGACTTTTTTTGACATTCTATACTATGATTTTTTTTTTAACTTAAGTATGACTTTTTTTCTGACTTTTTTCTACATTCTCTACTATGATTTTTTTTTTTATACTTTAGTATGACTTTTTTTCCGACTTTTTTCGACATTCTCTACTATGATTTTTTTTTATACTTTAGTCTGACTTTTTTCGACATTCTCTACTATGATTTTTTTTTATACTTTAGTCTGACTTTTTTCGACATTCTATAGTATGATTTTTTTTATACTTTATGACTTTTTTTTCGACTTTTTTCGACATTTCTACTATTTTTTTTACATGTTAGTATGACTTTTTTCTGACTTCTTTCGACATTCTATACTATGATTTTTCTTGATACTTTAGTATGACTTTTTTTCGACTTTTTTCGACATTCTATACTATGAATTTTTACACGTTAGTATGACTTTTTTTTCTGACTTTTTTCGACATTCTCTACTATGATTTTTTTGATACTTTAGTATGACTTTTTATTCTGACTTTTTGCGACATTCTATACTATGATTTCTTTTTTACACTTTAGTATGACTTTTTTTTACTTTTTTCGACATTCTATACTATGATTTTTTTGACACTTTAGTATGACTTTTTTTTACTTTTTTTCGACATTCTATACAATTCTTTTTTACACATTAGTATGACTTTTTTCGACACTCTATACTATGATTTTTTTGACACTTTAGTATGACTTTTTTTTTACTTTATTCGACATTCTATACTTTTTTTTGAAACTTTAGTATGACTTTTTTTTTCCTTTTTCAACATTCTATACTATTTTTTTTACACGCTAGTATGACTCTTTTTGAAATTCTATACTATGATTTTTTTTTACACTTAAGTATGACTTTTTTTCCGACTTTTTTCGACATTCTCTACTATGATTTTTTTTTATACTTTAGTATTACTTTTTTCCCGACTTTTTTCAACATTCTCTGATTTTTTTTGACACTTTAGTATGACTTTTTTTTTTACTTTATTCGACATTCTATACTTTTTTTTGACACTTTAGTATGACTTTTTTTTTCCTTTTTCAACATTCTATACTATTTTTTTTACACGCTAGTATGACACTTTTTTTCCGACTTTTTTCGACATTCTCTACAATTTTTTTGTACACTTTAGTATGACTTTTTTCAACATTCTCTACTATGATTTTTTTTGGATACTTTAGTATGACTTTTTTCGACATTCTCTACTATTTTTTTTTACACGTTAGTATGACTTTTTTCTGACTTCTTTCGACATTCTATACTATGATTTTTCTTGATACTTTAGTATGACTTTTTTTCCCGACTTTTTTCGACATTCTCTACTATGATTTTTTTTGATACTTTTATATGACTTTTTTTTCTGACTTTTTGCGACATTCTATACTATGATTTCTTTTTTACACTTTAGTATGACTTTTTTTTAACTTTTTTCGACATTCTATACTATTTTTTTTTACACGTTAGTATGACTTTTTCGACATTCTATACTATGATTTTTTTGACACTTTAGTATGACTTTTTTTTTACTTTTTTCGACATTCTATACAATTCTTTTTTACACGTTAGTATGACTTTTTTCGACACTCTATACTATGATTTTTTTGATACTTTAGTATGACTTTTTTTGACATTCTATACTATGATTTTTTTTTTAACTTAAGTATGACTTTTTTTCTGACTTTTTTCTACATTCTCTACTATGATTTTTTTTTTTATACTTTAGTATGACTTTTTTTCCGACTTTTTTCGACATTCTCTACTATGATTTTTTTTTTTATACTTTAGTATGACTTTTTTTTTTTACTTTATTCGACATTCTATACTTTTTTTTGACACTTTAGTATGACTTTTTTTTTAACTTTTTTCAACATTCTATACTATTTTTTTTGTACACTTTAGTATGACTTTTTTCGACATTCTCTACTATGATTTTTTTTTATACTTTAGTATGACTTTTTTCGACATTCTCTACTATGATTTTTTTTGATACGTTAGTATGACTTTTTTCGACATTCTATACTTTTTTTTTTTTACACGTTAGTATGACTTTTTCGACATTCTATACTATGATTTTTTTTTAAACTTAAGTATGACTTTTTTTCTGACTTTTTTCTACATTCTCTACTATGATTTTTTTTTTTATACTTTAGTATGACTTTTTTTCCGACTTTTTTCGACATTCTCTACTATGATTTTTTTTTTATACTTTAGTATGACTTTTTTTTTTTACTTTATTCGACATTCTATACTTTTTTTGACACTTTAGTATGACTTTTTTTTTTTACTTTTTTCAACATTCTATACTATTTTTTTTGTACACTTTAGTATGACTTTTTTCGACATTCTCTACTATGATTTTTTTTTATACTTTAGTACGACTTTTTTCGACATTCTCTACTATGATTTTTTTTATACTTTAGTATGACTTTTTTCTGACTTTTTTTGACATTCTCTACTTTGATTTTTTTTGATACGTTAGTATGACTTTTTTCGACATTCTATACTTTTTTTTTTTTACACGTTAGTATGACTTTTTCGACATTCTATACTATGATTTTTTTATACTTTAGTATGACTTTTTTGACATTCTATACTATTTTTTTACACTTTAGTATGACTTTTTTGTCTGACTTTTTTCAACATTCTATACTATTTTTTTTTTTTTTACACTTTAGTATTACTTTTTTCCCGACATATTCTACTATGATTTTTTTTGATACGTTAGTATGACTTTTTTCGACATTCTATACTTTTTTTTTTACACGTTAGTATGACTTTTTTCGACATTCTCTACTATTTTTTTTTACAGGTTAGTATGACTTTTTTTCTGACTTTTTTCAACATTCTCTTCTATGATTTTTTTTGACACTTTAGTATGACTTTTTTCCGCATTCTGTACTATGATTTTTTTATCCGACATTTTTCAACATCCTATAATATGAATTCCGAAATACTATACAAGAAAATATGTTAAATGTCAACACCTCACTCTCTTGGACCGATATGTTTAGACTTAATTTACTTTTAAAAAGAAATCAAAATAAATGACAATGAAAACAATCATTATTTGCAGCACTAATTTCTGGCCATTTCTATTGCTGTAGATGTTGAGGCTTTTGCCAAAGCCATGGAAACTGAGACAAAGTCGGACCAGGAGGGAGACTCCAAAGACAAGAAAGACGATGATGAAGACATGAGTCTGGACTAAGACCTCTTAAATGTTTATTATTTAAGGTATTTATTTAGCTTCTTCAGCTGTTTTGTAACTATTAAACATTAAGGATAAAGATTATGGTTAAAATATTAGAAACTGTAGCTCAGACTCTCTTCCCCGGCTGATTGCCGTGTTTATCTTCTGTTGAATTAATAAAACTGATTTAATGTGTAATCCACCTGCATGTCAGCTACTAGTCTGAACTGTCCTTTCAAAAGGAAACAGTAAATCATTGAGAAACACACTTGACTGTATTGTGAACGATAACTTTACTTGCTTTGTTTCATATTCCTTTTGCCTTGAGGAGATGAAATGAGCTTCATACAGTATGATTGCTCATTGACTCAAAAAAAATTCAACTCGTGACTTTTCAGTGTCTGAAAATATATTTGGAAAACATTAATTTTACAGTATGAAAACAATGAATAAATACACATTTGACACCAATGATAGAATTACAACATTTTCTGTAGTTACACAAATCTATTTGGATGTTTATCGCAAAAAATACATTTTTCACCACAATAAAACGTTTGTGATTTTCCCAGACAAGAACAACCACAACATTTAAATAGCTCCACAGCAGCAATACTCAAATGTCAACATTAAATGTAAATGTCACTTATGGTAAGATGGTTAACAATTTCACTGCCACTGTAGTTTCAGGCACTTTTTTTCTCCATACGTGCACATCTGAAAACTTAAGAAATACTACACAATAGGTTGATACCATGTGGTACTTATAGTTTATCTGTCACAGCACTACAAACAGTTACCTTCCATTGACTTATTATAGGAGCACAAGTGATTTTAGTGATAACAGCAACTGTAATAACATTAAATGCCTCTTTGGGTTAAGACTTTATGAGCCATTCAAAGATTTGACAAAGTAAATTTCCTGAGAACTGAAAAATATGTCAACTAGCTATTCCTCAACTAGTGAGGAATAAATTCCAATACAGTGTGTGTGTGTGTATTTTATATATAAAAACATATGCCTGGTTAACAGCAGGAACAATTTAAAACACATTTACTGTCTCCACATCACCTAACAGTAGAGCAGTGGTGATACTCTATATCGGAACATTCTGGACACAGCTGTCACAAGAGTCTGAACTAATTTCTTTCTCTTCACAAGATAAATATATGAATGTGGCTGGATTATTGTTGGACATACAAGTACTAAATGAATTGAAGGCTACTGCCAGCAATCTACAGTATCATGTTTCAGTCTCACGGCTCAAAACACTTCAATGTCACAGTGGGTTCAAAGTCATTTACAAAATTAGGAGTATGGTTCTTTGTAATTCATAATAAAATACTATACAGACTGTGTATAGTCATGAGAAAGGTGCAGGAGAAGAGTCTCGTACCAACATCACAGCATGTGATTAATTTAAATAGTTTAACAATACTCGGACGTTCCAAAAGAAATAGGTCACAAAAACCAACATAAAAGCACAATTAACGTGCTCATTGACCATCTCTAACATAGAGTTCATGACGGCATCAGCAATGTCACATTTACAAAAAAGACATTCACAGAGACGCATGCCATCAAATCTAAAAAACACACTGCGAGTGTAAACTAGTAATCTTTCATCAACAGTGAGCGGCGTAAGACACGACCGACAGAAAATAAATATTAGAATGTGATTTTTTTTTTAAACACTACAGCTTATCAACTGGTCAATCCACCACACACACACACACACACACGCTTGCTGATACCACAGTATAAATGATACCAGCGGATTGTTGGACATCGCCAATCCAGTCTAACCTTGCTGCACCAGCCTGCGGTAGTGCGGCATGACCTTACTCTCAGGTAGGTAAAGTCCCATCTCCAAGGCAACCAGCACCGGGAACTCTAAAGGAATCAACTCCCGTCTGTTGATACGGAAACGCTCCTCCAGCTTCTGCTTGTACACAACGGGAGAAGCAGAGGAACAGTTCAAAGGAATGCATGTTATGATGTGATGAGACTCTAAAAGATATGAAAAGACGCAGGTGATCCCTAAGCATTTCTATAATATGACTTTTTTGACATACTATAGTATGACTTTTCTCAACATACTATAATTTGACTTTTTTCAACATATTATAATATGAACTTTTTTGATGCCCTGTTTTGTTTTGCATTTCTACACTGATATCCGTTTCTATAGAAACATTACTCACATCAATGAGCTGTTTGACTTCTGGTTTCCGCAGATCGCTGCTGATCTTTGCAGCCAGCAGCACGCATGCGGCTGCCACCAACTTCCTGTTCTGCTTGTTGAGGCGGCCCTCCAGCACCAACTTTTCGAAGTATACAAAAGCCATCGCTATGGTGACGGGCTGTAGACCACAGTCCTCGCTCATGGCCCGCATCTCCCTCTTCAGGCTAGTTGAAAGCAGGGGAAAAGATACTGATCAAATTTCTAAGAAAGAGAGCAATGTGTTCGGATTACAAGGGAAGTGTAGGAGGGACAGCAACGAGGAGGTCCGAAAGCCTCCAGAGAGACTTTTGAAACTTCATGAGCAACCTGTACCTTCTTATCTTGCTCAGAGTCAGCTTGATGTGAGGAAACTTCTCCCTGAACGTCTCGTTCATGTCCTTCTTCAGGTCAGATGGTTTCACATACTCAACAACAGTCGTCTGTAGAGATACAAAAAAAAACACACACCAGCATGTCAGTACAGAAATGTCAGCATAAATTACAGCTGCAATAAACACTTAGTTTTTCTTTTTGTTTCGGTATGTAAAGACGATTTCACACACGTGCTAGAGGTTACAGTCTTGATACATATCTTGTGATATGATCTACTTCAGACACATTGGCAGGGATCTGCACTCTATTTTTAGTGCACCTTTTTGTTTTAACTGTTGCTGCATCCATACTGACTTCCTTTTGTTTCTTGAGTGTCCAAGCAGCGATTTGACAGACAGAGCAGATAATACATCCTTGAATTTAATTTTAGTTAAATGTTCAGTCGTGGAAACCCCAAACTTCTGGAGGTGTTACGACTTTGTAAAGCGTTCCACATAGAACGCAATTCAATACTTGATTCATGATCTTACTGATAATATGATGGAAAATGCGCAAATCATTTTAAAAAAAACTTTAAAAAGCAGATTCTAAACCTGGCTACCCATACCTTCAAGGAGAAAATAAAACTTACAACAAACCCATAATCTGATCATGAAAAACGTATTAAATTTATTGTTTACATCATGTTTTAGGAATGAGCTCACTGGAGAAATCAGACTGCATTTTGAATATTTGAAGAGTGAAAAGAAAAAACTCACCACGTATGATGCAAATATCAGAACCCTCTTGTGTCTCCCACAGGGCCACTGAGGGTCACTAAGCAGGTTAGGATCATACTCTGCCACCTCCTCTACGCCTGAAAAACACAAAAAGGGAGTGTGCAATAACATCCGATGGTCTGTAAAACAATGAAGAAGCAGATGAATGCCCATTGGTCTAAATTGGAGACATACATGGGTCTTGTGGCACGCTGTTATTTGGACGAGCCGGGGTGAAGTTCCTCTGCCCATTGCCACGGAAACGGGACTGGGGGGTCTGAGTAGTGCAGTTCTCTGGTGCACCGCTGCTCTTCTGTCTCACCAGGGCATTGGTCGGGTAAAGGAACTGAGCATAGGACACCGTCTGAGGGGGGAAAATGAGACCGTCAGCCACCTTCAAATCAAGCACATTTACCTGAATAATGGGAGTATTTCTGTTCCTCATCATGGTATCATATATCAGAAAGTATTTACCTTGCCATAGTCTCCGAGATCCACACCTTCCAGGGAAGGAAGCAGGTCACACATCACCACAGAAGACAGCCTTTGTCTCGTACCCTCCAGCTTTGGATCACTGTTCAGAAAAAGTCATATTAGTGTCATTCTCGCCACACAATGAGCTCACCCTGCCCTTTCCTGACAATGATGATGATAAATCACATAAGACGATGATGAAAAAACATAAAAGCGATGAGTGAGTGCTTTCTGCTTGAGGTGGTGCTTTCTTTGTACCTGAGGTGAGCACTCTCTCCATAGGGCAGCACTGAGAAAGCAGCATATAGCGACCGCTTGGCACAAATCAGCACGATCCTGCAGGACACAGCAAGTACAGGCAGACAAAACAGATGGTGTGTCAGTCTACAAGCAACAGCTACAGCCACTGCCACTCAACAGCTACTGTACTAACAACATTCATCATCCACGGAGCTGCTGCGACGGGGAAATCTGTCACAGAACCACTTATATGCTGCCGAAGTTAAACGGATTTCAACGAGTATCTGAAGCTGTCGTTTTTAAAGTGATGATTTTTTTTCTTTGCATGTATTTACTGCTACACAAAAAAAAGATATTTCTCAAATTGCATCTGTATCTCTTCATCAAGATAGAAGGATTATGGCATTATTTTTTTGCTATTTTTGTAAAATAACTATGCATGAATCTGTATTTTTAATTTGCGGGTTTATTTTTGATTAATATCTGACGCTTACATCTGTGACTCAAAGATAAAGTTAAGTTGGGATGGCTAACAACTACAAACACCGTACACATTCACTCAGACTCTACTGTTCTGACAAAAATGTGGAACAAACACAACCACGGTCTACTTGCAACCACTGAACACAACTGTGCTTTTGGCAACTTAACAACATTGCACACAATGAGCTCGAGCTCCTCACAAAACAGCGATTTCAAATCTCTTATAGGGGACTATAGTAACACAGAAAATCTACTTGTGTTACTTAGCTTAGTTATGCAACCTAGATGCTTCAGCCTGACAAGAAACATGCACTGCCACAAATAAAAAGTCTGACCAGTGGGCCTTCCGAGGGTTGCTTCAACATTGTTTTGCACACACCAGCAGAAAACACATGACACATTCATGTATGTGGGTATGACGTGTTGGTAAAGTGGAGGAGAGATGTAGAAAATGAAAACAAAAAAACAAAAACTATGACCTTTCTGGTGCCTTAAGACAGAACAGGAAAATATTCCAGAAAATAAATCCACACAAAATGTTTTTCCAACTGGGGTCGACCAGCTTAACGACAGTGTGATATTTCAGTCCATTCATGCTCAACTTACTGTGGCTGCAACATTATAGTGTTGCATTTCAACTCAGCACCTCTTTTGGTTTTTGGCAAAGCTTCCAATGGCGATTAAATGTACTGTAGCGGTCCCGTAGCAGCTGCACTGCCGTTATTCATCTCACGGCCAAACTAAGTCTCTTTGAGTTAAGCAGCTTATTACAATACTAGCAGGAGGAGTTTAACATTGCATACATATTTCAGAGTCCAAAATAAAGCAGCCTTTGTCATTCTGACAGGGAAACCTAATGTAGCAGCATTCCTCTGGTTCCTCTATTATATATATATATAGTATGTGGATTTGTTTATATATATTGAAGACTCACCTACATCCCCTGGTATCGTACTGCCTCATACTCTTGATGAAGTGGACTTTCTTTGGCAACTTGGGTCCAGGAGAACCAGAGACATTCCTCAACCTGAGTCACGTTTGAGATTGAGAAGAAACATTTCATTATAGCATCATCCACACAAAACATCCCTTCACATTATATGGCTCAATCTGTGATGTAACTTTAACATCACAGTTTTGGTGTAAAAGCCAAAGTCACATCATAAACCTGACAACTGACACAAGAGTTGTCTTATTTTAAAGCAGGTATGTGACTGTGATTCATATCCAAGACAACAATGCTCAACAGTGTTGAGCAACCCTATTGTACACGTCATTTATATGTCCAATAGTATGTATTGTTTACATATCACACATCATATAGAGGTTAAAGCAGAACATACCGTAACATGAGAAAGAATCTGACTTCCTCTCATTATACCTGCCGGTTTCATTTTATGCGGAAGTGAGTCGGCTTGTTAAAGGCCCATGTCTAGACACCGACCACTACTATGCTCACCTCTGCCGTGAATCCAGAGAATTGCCGGTCGGTACGGGGCTCAGAGCAGCCGGCGTTGACCTGGCTCGGGCGCAGGGCTGGTGTCCGGTTGGGGCGGGCGACATTGGGGTGTCCGGGGTTAGCGTCTCGGCCACACTGCCACCCTCCAAAAACACCTCGTTTGCCCCCACAGCGGTTGCCCCAGCTGGTCCCGGGGACATTACCAAAGAAGGTCGGGTAGGACTGAGTACTTCTGGAAAACTGGTGGTCGAGCCACTGCCAGCAGCGGCGGGTTCTGTCACCTCGGCGAGCGGCTCTTGGCTATCCGCCGGCAGGGGCACGACCGTTGCGCCGCCTTCCCTGTCCCTGACTCGCTGCTCCGCGGCGGCTTTTTGGCTCGCGTTTCCATCGATAAATTGACACCGGGGTCGTCCGTCGAGTGAGATATTGTTGAGGAACAACAACGCCGCTTGCCTCCTTTTAGAGTCCTTCGCTTTCCTCCGGTGTTCTCGGTGTGTTTTAACTGGTTTACTGTTACTGCCGGTGGGCTGAAGACCGCAGACAGCGGTCGCCATTCTAGTTTGAAATGTGGCCGTTGAACGCGAAGGCAACGAGAGACCGGCACCACGGCGCTCGCTCCGCCCCTCTGAGCTCTGATTGGTTATAATGTAAATTATGTATCTTACTCGCAATTGATTGGTGGTAGTATAGTAGTGGGAGGAGCTCTGGAAACAAAGGAAGTATTCACCAATTAAATTTGATGGCTGATTAATTTCTATGTATATTAAATGAGATCACAAAGCTTGAATCTAATAAGATGTCTGTATAGCAAACTGATTTCTTTAATCTTTTTGTATATGATGATAGTTTGCCATGTTGCATGCAATTCTTTCGGCCGGTGTTTATGCTATCTAATTGGTAATACCGCAGTTATAAATAATGATACCGTAGTAATCTATTCATAAATAGGCTAAATCATAGCCTAAACTTTATTTTATTATATATTATTTATTATATAAAGCCTTTTTTTGTCTCTCAAACGTTTTCCAAATTCAAATCTAAAGTCTAAGGCTGAAAATAATTTATAAAGTATAATATATAATATAATAATAAATAATATATATAAGTTATAAGCAGTAACTAATTAATTTATTGATGTTTAATACAATCATTTGCTAATGCTTGATAGAAAAGTCAGAATCCATTCAAAACAAAACGATTTGGGTTGCCAGGTTGTGTATGTTTTCTTTTGGGGGGAGTTTGATGCAGATGACGAATTTGAATGTATGTATATGTTGTTTTGTTTTGGTAATCAATTGAGAAATGCTCAGGTCTGAGTAACATGCTGTTTTCCCTTTGAGAAAATATAAATAGGTTTCTATGTAGCAACTGGGAACCAGTCCTACTTGTTCTCTCATTTTACTGCAGCAATAGGATATAATAGGCCAGTTTGCACAACATTTACATTTTGCCTTCACACCCCATTGACTTGCAAACGTGAAGCTTGAGTCTATTCAGCTGAGAGAGAAACTGTGAAAGCTTTTCCATCTCCTGAGGGGAAGAGATCAATAGCATAGACCGATAGAAATAATTTACAATTTAAATACAATTATAAGGGCATATCAAGGCGTGAATTTAGTGTTACAGCAAAGGTCCGTCTGTCGAGAGGCCACTGACCTTTGTTTGATCTTTGAAGTTCAAAGCTGCTAATCCATTGATCCGTTGGTCAACTGCAACACAGAAATGGGATTTAGTCTCAATCTAATCAGACCAATCAATCAATCAATCAACCTGTAGAAATTCATCTATCTCTCTGTTGATTGATCTTTAAAGTTATGTCCATGGTAATATTTCTGAAAATGTATGAACATGAAAGGGGGTTAAGATTCAACCATTACACACACATTACAAATGTATTTTAAGCTTATGTATTCAATCAATTTATAAATACATTTTAAGACTATATTTGATTGTTTATAAAAAAAAAATAGGGATAATTTTGAATTTACCTCTCAAATTATACCTGGCATCATGGCTATTTTGTAGAGAGCGTCAATTTACAGCAAATGAAATACTAAAAATAAATCAATTAAATGTTGAATGTTTACCTTTTTTTAAGCCATGCTAGCAACATGGCTACAAATCTATTGAACTATCTCTCTCTGTCTATCTGCTGTGTTGTCAAGTGTCGTGTTTCTGTGGGGAAACAATAACTTACGGTTAAGTCAGGTAAACACATTGCTCTTTATTTCAGCAACAACAACATAATGAAATTGTCTTCACCTTGTTAATCTTTTCTTGCTCTGAACAGCAACCGTCTGGCACGACCAGTTTAAGGCTTTTTGATTCTAGCTTTGTGTTTTGAGGTACAGCCTCGCCCCAAACTCCCACCGCACAAGTTCATTTTATGGTACACGGTGTGGTTGTTACGTGATGGACTCAAACAGTTAGCACCATAATTGAAGCCTCTCAGGCTTGTTTCGTTTGCCACTGCAACAGGGCTGGTCATGGTGCTCAGTGGGCTATTATTTATTTATTTCGGTGCCATCTGGGGAAAGCTGAGCTGACTGACAGTGTTTATAACAAAACTGTCTCATCTCAGTGACACAATTTCCAATTAATTTAAATGCACGTCGCAGGACTCCCCCTCCCTCACATACACCCATACACATGCTGGTGTGTGAGCTCACACACACATACACGCAAACACACGGAAATACACACACACACACACGCACCGTTCAGAAATTATCCCTCTTGTGACTACTCTATAGAAAAACAACCCTGATAAAATAATGTACAGCAACACTTTATTTTACAGGACCCTTAATTCTTAATAATGTCAAAAACTTCCTGAAATTTGGCATTAATTATATTTAAATAAATATCAAATAATTCCCAAAATGCTAAGCTTGTGTGACATCGACTCTACATCATATATGAAGAATAATGTTCCCATTATTTATGGATGATGAATACATTATTGTTGGGTTTAAATATAAACAGTTATTTCTCTGAAAATCTTCTGGAAACTCAAAACTCAAATTCTTTGTCTGTTTTTTCCCTCAAATTTATACCGTATATATATATTTCTTTTTAGGAAAGTTTGGAGAAAATCATATGGAAATAACGGACCTGTAAAATGAAAGTGTTACAACAGAACCACATGCCTGTACCATCAATAATATCAAAGCTATTCCGAGTCTGGAGTCTGTGCAGCTATTTTTTTCTCTACATTATTCAGACAACAACGTATGGATACAGTATTACTATAGACAGTGCTGTCCCTCTGTAACTTCCTCTTCATTATACAGTTTCATTTACATGGAAATGAGTCCCGTTGCCGTGTAAGACGGTTGCAGTATGAAAATACAACGGTCATATCAGAAGAACACATCTTGGAAGTGTAAAACCTAATGTAGCTATTTTTCAGTACATACACATTCTGAATGAAGGTGCATCTCATTGGAATAATGGTGATGGCGTGTCCCGAAAACAACAGATTGCTTGTAAACACACACAAATCTCTTCTCTTTTTTTTTCTCGTTTTTTTCTTTTTGTTCTAGCTTACCTAAATAAAAACGAATATAGAACCACAGGAATGTTGTAAATCCCACTAACAGCCCGGAAATGCTCGAAGCCTCGTCACAAATAATCACATTTTCAACTGTTTGTACATTCAACTCAAATGTTGCTTTTTGAACTGCCCTTCAGATCTGAAGCAGCTTTTTTCAGAGGACCCTTCAACATGAGTGATTAGTTATGGAAAATTAGGATTATGATCATCAGTGCCCGTGATGTGTTATTTGTAGATTCGGTTTAGAATGACAGTGCGAGTTCACCATCTATAATTGCCTCTCACTCTTTTACATCTTGTTCAGTTGTGGCTGCCATTAATATTCATGCATGTTGAAGGCTCGTCTCTGTTGTCCACCGCTTCGAGAGGATGTGCTGAAGCACCATTACTGAGGAGGACTTTATGCCTCTGATTGATAATTAGCTCCACTCCCAGCCTGTGCTTCTCTCTAACTTCACTGGAACGGCTAACGTCGACCTCTTCCTGTACCACACTCTAGCCTGAGAAACGATACAGGAACTGAAATATGCACCATCATTAGTCAACATCACAGCACTTTGCCTTTTTGTTCGAAAAGAAAGACGCCACACTCTCACACCTTTGTTTGTCTCCACTGCCCGACAGTACAGGAGTAATCAAGTAGGCGTGGAGCTGAAACAGACTGCTCAGTGAGAGTCATCCGACCTGCCATTTTATTTAAGGCAGGGTGTCCACGCGGCAGCGAAGCAGAGTTACAGCACCTCCGGCACATCACACGGTGGTCTCATACTCCATCACCTCTTTGGGTGTGCCCAGACAGCGGTACTGAATCCTTGGCGTGACCGGGGCGGCGCTTTCGAGCACCAGGATGGTTTTGCGCAGTCGGCGGTCGATGAAGTGAGCGTCCCAGGCGGGGTACTTCTTCCTGGGCAAGTCTATTCGGATGACAGGCCCCTCTGTCCTGGGTGTGAGGTTGGGCACCGGGGCCTGAGCTCCTCGAGGTGGTCGTACCTGAAACACATCTCCATCTATCCCAGACCCCTGCTCTCTCTCTGACCCTTTAGTTCTCTGAAGGGTCCTTGGGGGGCTGCTCACCAGGTCAGGGGGGAGGCTGGTTGCTGGGGAGGCCAGCGACTCCACGGGCACCTCCTTCTCTACGATGTAACCCCACCCTGAGATCGGGCCGTCAGGGTGCAGCAGACAGTAATACACAAACATGAAAAAGGTGCCCAGAGCATAGCTGCTCGCCACGACGCACACCATGATGACGGCGTAGAAGTCTGAGGTACGATGGCCGCGGTACAAATACCAGGCGGTGGTGAGGGCCACATTCTCGACGAACACAGTCAGGCTGTAGATGAGCATCCTGCAACGAGTGCGCCCCTCCCTCACACTGAACCAGCAGAAAACATACACAATGCCCACCATCATGTTATAGATAATCTCTTCCCATTTGGACATGCAGAAGTCCGTCTCGCCTTGAATTATCCAAAAGGTCATGATGCACCAGTGGGCCACGATGAAGATGCCAAAGTAGAGCTGGAACACGGAGGCAAACAGGGCGAAGGCCAGAGTGCGGGCGCCGATGGTAAACAGGTGCCACAGAATCTGAACTATGACGGCCGTGTAAGTCATGGGTAGCTTATCATCTCGGGAGTCCCTGAGGACTTTCTGATAGGAGGCGACCATCCAGGCGAGGGATATCAGCGAGGCAGAGGCTGACAGTCCTGGAGAGACAGAGGGAAGAGAGGGATTGAGGAAGAGAAGCTAGACAGGATGGAAATGGCTCTGGGGGGTAACTGTCTCACCATTTAGCACAGCAAGAATACACATTTCTCTGCTCTGTGGGGATTTGTCTTGACACATCGTGCACAGTTTGGACGTGTGATCGACTAATGTGGTGATTAACCATTTGGGGACACTCACCCTGAAGGGGCAGCACCTGACTGGCCTGGATCATGAAGCTGAGCTGCAGCACCAGCTGAGGGGCGCTCTTCAGGAAGGACTCCAGCAGACGCAGCATGCTGATATCAGCGCTCTCAAACATCATGCGCCAGTAGTAGTGGCGCCGCACAGGGTCTCGGTGCCAGCGGCTCTGCACACCTAAATACAGGGCGTGGACATACCTGCGTGTCGGAGGCAGAAGAAGTTCAGTTACTTCCATCAGTGCATTGAGACAGATGAGGTGTAAATACTGTGCTTCGAAAACTTTTGGACTTCAAACACAGACTCTCAGAAGTCATAACTCGTTATTCCAAACTCTGGGAGCCTGGCTGCCTGCTCCTGCGGGATTTCAGCTCGACTGAAATTGAACTAAGCAGCTCTGTGGTTTTAAATTTAGTACAGGCATCGGAGGGGGGGTGCGTGCAGAGCTCGTCTGCGATCTCTCTTCAAATAAAATCAGACAGCTGCAGAAAAAGCAAAAATATGAGAAAAGAAATCAAAATAAATGCTCTCAATCTAGTCTTCAGATTGAAGGTTAGAGGGGGGGAGCTAGCCTATAAATCCCTTGTTGAACTCCTGAGCTTGTATAGTCCCACCCCCCATCTCAGCTTGTTCTATAATGACCTTGTACAACAAACACACATCATGTTGTAGACACACGCTTTCACCTACATGCACCGTGCAAACATAGCTCTGCACAAATGGTGACATATATTTGTGCCATGCAAATGCACAGCGAAAATCATTATCTTTATACCAACACAGCCACCTAACGGTTGGATCAAGAGTGGTGGTAGCCGTGGAGGACTGACGCTATAAATGTGTCAGTAATTGCTTCAGGGTAAAGGGTCTGAGGAGCCCTATGTCAACAAGCCCAGTGAACCACAAGGGAGTTAGTGTAACCCTTTTCTGTTCAGCTTCCTGGCACACAAAGCGCGCCTTGGGACGTAACACACTGAGAGAATCGAGCATACGTGCCGTAATGAGGGTCAAAGACTCAGGAGGACGCACAAAGACAGAGTCTCATGGCACACATTCGGTCTGTAACACGACCCCCATATCCTATCGCTTGTGTGCTGACATTTAATTCTTGTAGCCGGCCCAAATTGATCCTGGTTCACCTGCCTAACAGTGTATCAGTGACGGATCATTCCTGAGTTAACAGCTGAGGGTAAAACACACAGCGGTAATCCTCTTAATGTGCAGACACGCTTGTCTGAGAGCAGCTGCAATGAACGGAGCACACACAACAGCTTTAATGGCATTACCCGTAATTCCCTGCCGCCACAATGGTTTAATGTGCTCCTGGACGCACACACACACTCTCTCCCTCTCTCCCACACACACACACACACACACACATAAGTCAAATCTCCAGGAGGAAATAAGTAATCAATATATATTACCCATAGGGCCGTCTAAAGAGGCAGGAAGAGAGTGACCACAAAGAAAGACACAGACAGGGTGATTATGAAGGCCTATAGATAAATCAAACAATTGATTTGCATCATCACGACACATAATTTGTCCCTCTATAACATTCTAAGTCTATAAAACACAACTTGTCTTTGAGTATCGTCACGTTTTGTCTAACGCTCCTCCCACCAAAGTCCAGCTGGATGCCTACTCCTGTCCTGGCAGCAGTTCAAGCCTGTCAAACCCTATCAGAGCACTCTAAGCCTGGACACTGCCTTACCATCACTGACTGAGTAGCTGACCTACAGACCTACTAGGCCCACCATGCACGTGAGAGGAAGGTGTACACTGGTTTGTTTTTAGTCTCAGACTGTGCTTGGTGATTAAACATGTTTGGGCTCCTGCTGGGAGGAACAGACTGAATCTGAAAAATGCTGGAAGATTTGAGAGTATGTATTTTAAGAGCTAGAGCCCCAGGCTAAGATATGAAAATACACTAAACAGCGACACATATCACTGCAAATAGAAAGCAACTCCCGTGACATTTAAGACAATTAATTTTTCTAGCAGTCAGGCTCCTTCTTGCCCAGACTCCTCAGGACAAATGCATGTTTTATTTTTTTCGATATAAGGCGATCGGTGTGGATGAGTTGATGAATTTCTCGGGACATGATTGACCTAAAAGCGCGTCAGGGGGTTGGGGGTGGGGTCTAATTCTCCCTTTCTGAGCTGGAGACACGTCAAACAATACAGAATACAAAAAGACATTCTGGCATTTTGGCCACAGTCCTCTCTGAATGATTACGCCTCATAAGCGTTTAGCTACAGGGAGAGATGCTGGGCTTTGGAAAACGCAAGCGCGCGCACACGCACGCACACACACACACACACACACACACAAAGGCAGAACGTGTAGTTTCCCCTCCTCTCACAGCCCGTTATGTACACTTACCTCCAGACCTGTGCCAGCTGAAATATGTGAATGATGGCCTGGAAGAGCCACATGAAGGCTCTGCAGCAGCCCCGGGCTCCTCCCCCGGTGCCCGGCCCTGACAGCACCCCGGCCTCGGCGGAGCGGCCAGCGCCCCGCTCGCCGCTGTCCTTGGTGCTGAAGTCGCTTTCCTCCGCGCCCGACGCCGCCACCACGGCGGCCGCGGCCGTGCCGCTCTCGACGCTCTCCGAGAAATCGTAGGCGAACCATCGGAAGCTCAGCACTTGCACGACCACGGACGGGATTATCACAAAGACCAGAGTCAGTGCAAAGCACCAGTAGTACCTTCTTAGGTAGTAGTCTGCGGCCAGCCACAGGTCTGAGGCCCCGTCCGAGAAGAACACCAAAAGGGCGCACAGCGTCCAGCAGCAATCCGGGAGGGAGTAGCGCTGCCGGGCAGCACGGTGCTGGGGAGGCCGCGGGTCCGACCTGGGGGGACACTCCGTTGGGATTTCGTTTCGTAGAGAGACGGCAGCACCATCAGATTTCGCGGCCATGTTTGTTGTAGGGAAGAGAATGAGTAAGAGATGGGAAAATGATGGAAGCGGGGGGGAGGGGGGTCGCGTAGCCTGTCGGTCTGCATGCGTGTGGGAGAGAGGGAGGGGAAAGGAGCCAGGGAGGAGGGCCAGGGTAGGTGGGAAGCATCATCAATCAGCGGTAATAATAAAGGGAAATACACGTTTAATTGAAACGATATACATGAGGCAGGTCCAGTCTGGGGATTTGAGACGTCTCTAGCTGGTACATGAGGAGGTTCTCGTCTTCCAGAGGGTTCACACATGGGTCCCTTTAAGTCGGGGTCAGAAATCATCTTGTTCAAGTTGTACCCAGTGGTGGAAGAAGTAATCTAGACCCTTTACTTCAGTAAAACAACGTACAGTAAGTCGAAAATATACTATCAGGAAATACTCTGTATTCACAACCCATTTAAGTAAAATCAGCATTATCAGCAAAACGCCCTTGGCAGCAACATAAGCACTTAGAAAAATGGCTCTGTGACAGATATATTATTCTATATTACATTGTTAGATACCGCTGCATCAGTGTGACTGTAGAATATAGTTTCTGTATCAGGTTGAAGTGGAGCCAGTTTTAGGGGTCAGGGCCCCTCGTGAAGGTCACAAGATCACAGAGGTGCTAAGATGGTTCACTGGGTAAAATAAGGAAAAAGTCTGATAAATGAATTTGTTTTCATTGCTTTTTTTGTGAGAATTTCACCTTTGTACCATACAATTATTTTGTTAAATTAATTCATGTGAGTAGATGGGTAAACTACCAATATACAGGAGTTTCCAAGTAAAGTTTTCACCTGGGGGTCACAAGCAAATGAGTTGGGAACTACTGGTTTAATCGTATTTTATAAGCTTATTGTATGTATTTTTATGCAAAAAAATATGTCAGTGTATAACAATTGCTATCAGATATCAGTGCGATATATAATTCATGTTACAAAATGGAAATACTCAAAGCAATGACTTTGTGAGAGACCTAAACTTAACTTAAATACTAGTATCTCAAATTGTACTTACTTTCCATCACTCCTAACTTCGAGTTTAAAGCCACATGATGCAATTGTAACATGTCTATAGATAACACATTTGCACCGGTGTAAATCTTAGCTCTTTACTTTCAGTCATGTAACCACAAGGTTATATTTGCAGTCAAGTATTACGACATCTAAAAAGAGGCCTTTGTGTCTCACCCTCATCGAGGTGGATCAGCTGAGTGGGCGTCATCCGTCTTCACTTGCCTCAAGCGGATCTGATCGGTTTCCATTCTGCTTTTGCTGCCTCCACGTCTGAGGCTTCCTCTTTCTGTGTGCTTCCGCTCCCATCTGCCGGAGCCAACTCCTCGACTAAAACTCTTGTGACTTGTGACTTAGGCCGTCACTTCTGCCAACAGGAAACGCTACAGCTATACTTGAAGTTTGTCGACGCTCTATTGGAGGTATTGATCCTCTCATCACGGTTATGTGCTGTGAATAAAACACCACGTATAAAACCATCTACAATTGCCAAACAATGATACCACCACATTAGAAAATACATTATGGGGAAAAAACATGACAAAAATAATGAAAATGTACTAAAATTTAATCATTCATAAAAGCTGGAAAATCATCTGTGACAGCAATATTAGAGTTGGTTTAGTATAATATATTTTCAGCCTCAAGACACAAATCAGAACGCACCATCCCCCATCGGTCTATAAAATACTAATTTCCTTAGATTTATTATGCAAAAATGGAAGTAGAATATATTATGGGAAATATGGAAGGCTTGCAGCTCTCAATAAAAAACAAAGTCACTTAGGTAGATGTTATCTCATCAATACACATCCTTGTAAGTAGGAGCAAGTAACTTATTGACAACGATGCATCTTTGTTGACAACGTTAGTGCAGAAATGTGTGAGAAGGCCAACATTTAATTTCAGGTTTCTCTTTGCAAACGTATTGTCACAATATGCCAAAGACTGATGTTAAACTTTAATAAAACATTTTAGTTCCCATATATGGATTTAAAACCATGGTCTCTTCTTTCACACTGATATTTCAAAAAGAAAGACACCTTGGAGAAGAAAAAAAAACAACAAATACAACAAAGACAGTTGTCATCAGGTTGACAATACACAAAAAGAAAAAAAAAAGTGGATTTCTTCGCTGTTAAAAAGCAGAGAAGAGTATCTTGAGAGTATGTGCCGTCTCCTGCCATTTTGGGAGTGGTGAAGTATCTCTGTCGGCCTTTTTCAAAATGCTCTGGAGAGGACTTGGAATGCTGGCACGATCCACTGGGAAACAGTTAATCATTACAAGTTTCTAGAGGCAAGGAAATAAAAAATGATGTCAGTATGAATTCAACATGGTGAAGGACATGCAGAGAAAAAGCAGCCTCAGTTCAGAGCAGATGCCTCAAACTCACAAAAACCTCCAGTGATTGTTTTTCATCAATTAAGTTGAACTATGTAAACTCTGAAGCTGCATAGATCACTGCATTCTTCCTTGCATCCATCACTGCTCTGCACGTTAACCAAACCCTTAAAGCTGCCTGGACTTTGATCAGTTGGGGAGAGAGACGTTTTAGTGCCGGGTGTGCCACAGATAATCAGAGCTGTCGGTCAACATGTTTTTGTTGCTAAATGTTAGGCAAAACGTTTGTAGAATTTCAAGAAAATTAAATAATTAAATTAATATACAAGGTTGGGGAAAAATCATCTGTGTG
Source organism: Chelidonichthys spinosus (assembly GCA_029853015.1). Classification (NCBI taxonomy): domain Eukaryota; kingdom Metazoa; phylum Chordata; class Actinopteri; order Perciformes; family Triglidae; genus Chelidonichthys; species Chelidonichthys spinosus. The sequence goes on along the minus strand of CM056829.1, from coordinate 6,661,921 downwards.
CCAGATGCAACAATAAACACTCAAAGGGTGGGGAACATTTGGAAACAGTCTTGTTAGTGGGACCTGGACCCCAAGGCCGGTACAGCAGTTTGAGACTCTTGTAAGATAAAGACGGCTATTAAGGAGAAGTAAATTTAAATTACTTCAGTGGCCAAAGGTCACCATCAGTAGTTCGGACAAGCTCAGCGAACATAACACATCCTCGCAGGTTGTTACGTACTTACAGATCAAAGGGTATGAGATGATGGATTATCGAAGAGTATTTTTTCTCTCTCGCAAATTTCTTCCCCTTAATAAAAATCATACGCCTAAAAGGACAGGCTTGGAAAATAATTAACCTATCTTGAGAGGCACCACCAGGCAAAAACGGACTGGAGGCATTTAGAGGGGTATTCTCTAACGTTTATTTTTGGTGAATTTAGAAGAACTCTACAGATGGAAATAGACACTTTAGTAAAAACGCACAAAGTATTTTACGAGGTTCTCTCAACTAGTCTGAAGGACTAGAAAGCAGAAGAGCCCCAAATCTCAAAATTGACCAGTTTTTGGCTTTTGAGAAAAAAAAAAAACTGTAAACCAATCTCTTACATTCATAAATCTGGGTAAACAAATCCTAAAACAACTGGAAGCTGGGAATGTAAAGTCTAGCACATTAGAAAAGCGTGTTACTTGAAGAGAACGGACCAGAACATGAAGATACGCTGGTATATTGAATCACAATTCCAACGTTCCAACAGCAGGTGGAGCCACAACATCCATGTGAGCCTTACGACTTGATAAATAAAACATAATTAATCTCTTATCAAATTAAAATATGAATCCCTGAAATGGATTTTCGCACATTTAGCTTTCAATAATTTGGTGGACACTGGTCATTAGTCCCAGATACTCTTTCATCAGGTCAGATTAAAACAGAAAGTGAACTGATGGCAACACAAGGCAAAAAGGGAGTAGAGAGAATTTTCCTCTCTTCCGTTTCCTCTGAAAATATTGACTTTATGAGACTTTATTGTTTCAGACATCAGTCATGGTTTCAACCCCGTTTACTGAGCTCATCCTGTCACTGCAACGCAATACTTGTGCACCGTTAAAATGAAAGATAATTGGTGCAATGAACATTCAGTGACAATGCAGAGGGCAGTGAGCAGTGAGCAGCGGGATGCCCTGCTCATGAATGAAATAAATGTAGATTCAGCGCCCACTTACCTGGCCTGGAGCTGCTGTGGGTGGGCATCTTAGAGCAGCGTGCAATTCGACCTCTTTTTTGTCTTCTTCTTTTCCATCGGCGTTTTTCTGTTGATCTGTCTCACCAGATCATAGAAAATCTACCGGAAGAAAGCATGTTGCTTCAATTATCACAGAATTAATGTTTTAAAGTAAAGTAAACTTACACGCATGTTCACATTTCAGAAAAGCAGATGTTAGAAACTGTGAGTGTACATGATCAACCCTAATTGTTCCACAATTTGGATGTTTATACTTACAGATGTATTTTTATAAATCATTCAAATTTGGGTAGATGGCTAATAACACATTTTCGCTTAATATACTCAATAAAATGAGCGTTTTCATCAATACACCTCTTCTTAAGAAAAAAGGGGAGGGGGGCATTTTATGTAATTAAAATCCACTAGATGAAATGGAATATATAAATATGCTTTGAACGTTTTAATACAGTCAACTGAATTGGAACAAAATGAAACACTAATGCACGAGTCTGTGTTATTTTGCATTTTTCATTTTCATAGCATTAAAAGATGGTTTTCAGATTAAGAGCCTGTAGTGACCTGCTGCCTTTCGTTAGAGTGTGTTTGTTAGCAGTCAACAAGCTTTCCTTATCGGTGGAACTGGGCGCCACCGTTCACACAGGGGCGTACATCACTGCTCTACATTAAAGGCTCCATACACACAATGAGCCACTTTGGCCAGAAAATGTGTGTGCAATGTAATTAACTCCCGATAATCTAAACGACCCCATGAAATGGCAGTCACACTTGAAGACTGGGAGAAGGGGAACAGTGGCGGCTGCAGTTATACGTCCACTTCATAAGAATAGGATTTTTTTTCTCTTCCAGAAAACAATTCTCCACTCCATCACAACTCCAAAAGTAGTAATGTCAACCTGAGCAGAGAGCGAGGTGGGTTTCCCTCTGTGTTTTGTTATCAGCCAAGCATGATTTAAGTGCATGTTCATGAGCCTATCCATCGATCCTATTGTTTATTACTTTAAGTTTGATGTTTCTTTAATGCAGATTTCTGTATTCAGGTATTATTACTTTTCCCGGTAAGTAAATGTGGATTTTTTCACTACCGTCTGCTCAAAATAAACAAACATATCCATATTAATTTGGGTTTTTAATCCCAATGTACCAAACTGGCCATGACATAAACTGGGGTATGAAACAAACCGTGTTACACCCCTTAGTGGTCGTACTTACCTCATTCACATTGATCTTTGATTTAGCTGAAGTCTCTAAAAAGGCACAGTTGTTCCACTGACGGGCCAGGTTCTGACCCTGCTCCTTGCCAACCACACGCTCGTCCTCCAGGTCACATTTGTTCCCCACCAGGATCATTGGAACCTGATCAATTAAATATGAAAAAGGTTCAGACTTCAAAAGCAATATCTTGCTGTGGACACCATTTTCATTATTAACAAATAAATATGCATGATTTATTGGGTTTATGATCTTATATACAAGCATAATGTTAAGTGAGCCTTTAACCGAGAAACACGCGACCATTCAAGCAACCTGCAATGAATAAATAAAGCTTGCACTCAGCATGCTGCACGCCCTCTCTCTAAATCAGGAGATAAGGAGACAAGGCTGGAAGTGGCACATAGCGTCTAACAGCTCTGACATTTCCACCCTGTCACAAAGTTCCTGCCCCCCATTCGCTCTGCCCTCTTTCCCACAGAGCCGGCTCTAATGAGGGAGTGATGAGCCTGAGAGGTGACACAGGCAGATTATACACAGAAACCGACAAAAGGTTAATACTGAGAAGTGGTTCTCCACATACTGAGGAGGCGTCTTATAGAAAGCTGGCGGGAAATGTCACTTGTATTACAATTAGGAAAAAAGATAATGCGGTCCGATCTGATTATTTTGAGAGAATAAATTATTTTTTCCTCTTTATTTTTCTGGTCTGTGTATCGAATCTTGTTTATATTCTATATGTATGTCTTGTTATCCATATTTTATTCTGAAAATGTATACTAAGATGCTATCACCCAATTCTTTTTATTATTTTGTTGTGTATATTGTCAAATAAATCACATTTCAGGAGAAAGTCTGTAACTGTATATATTAAAATAATTTAAGGAGGCACTGGTTTATTTACTTAATACACACATGATAATGATATCAATATTTCATTTTTGAATACCAGTTATCATCAATAGTGTTATATTGCAACACCTCATACGGTATCTGAACATTTATGGCCAGCGGTGGGTCAAATGTTTGTTCTCTGTTAATTAATAATGAAAATTAACAGGAGATCTCTTTGTTTTCTTGCAGTATAGTTTAATACTCACATCCTCTGTGTCTTTTACTCGCAGGATCTGCTCTCGGAGGTCCTGTAGGTCATTAAATGTCGACTGCGCTGTAATGGAGTACACCAAAGCAAAACCTTGGCCATTCTTCATGTACAGGTCCCTCATAGCTGTGAACTGTTCCTACAGACCAAAAACAGAGCGGTTGTCATCAGCAGTATGTTCACATGTATCTTGTGTCTCCTTCTAATGCCCATGTCTGACTTGACTTACTGTTCCAGCAGTGTCCAGGATTTCAAGCATACATTGCTGCCCGTCGACTTCGACTTGCTGTTGTCGGAAAAACAAAACACACATTTCTAAATAGACAATTGGAGGCATTTAAAACAGCCAATCAATGAGTTACATTGGGGTCAGTGTGTGAAAAATGCTTCTAAGCTTACCTTTCTGTACGAGTCTTCTATTGTGGGATCGTACTTCTCCACAAAAATGCCTTGCACAAATTGGACTGTCTGTAATGGACAAATCATCAAGACAGTATATCATTATTAATTAAAACTTGGCACACTGCCTGTATTACTTCAACCAAATCAGACCAGTTCTTCTATCCATGCCCAGCACCATCTGTTTCTTAGTCGTTTGTCAACTATGAAGCCCTCTTCACAAGGTTTCATTAATCCGTTTTCCATTTTGAGCCGAGCATAACATGCTAACACGACACTGCTAGAGCCACGCTGCTTCTAATTGGCTAATAATATTGGTTAGGGCGAGAGCAAGAGCTGTGTTACTCGCATACCATTGGTAGGTGAACTCTATTTACTCAAAAATGATAAACCGCATCCACAACAAATTCCCACATGTATTTATTTAAATGTTTTTTTTTAGTCGCTCACAGCAATCTACAATTTAAGTGTAGAGTATATTATGTTTTAAAAATGAGAATGTATCGTAGATTGCATCATATTCATGGCAATAACACTATTTTAATACTAAACTGTAACAACAATATTGACTTAGTTGTCTGTGCAGCAGAAGTCATCACTCACCAGTGCTGATTTTCCCACGCCTCCTGATCCCAGCACCACTAGCTTGTACTCACGCATGGTGGGCAACTACACTGGACAGCACAGGGGTCTGTGAAAGGACAGAGTGAACGGTAAAGCAGAGCATTTTGTGTCTTTTACCAGAGTCAAATTCCTTGTATATAAAGACATACATGGCCAATAAAAAGTATTCCGATTCTGTTTGGAATCAAATACTTTTTTTTGCTGCAAGTGACTAAACTCATAAACTTAATCAATCTTCAATAACTGAAGTGGTGAAACTGATCGGCTCAGCTGATGTCATAGTGAACACTGCCAATACAATGTCTACAACAATGAAAACCACGACTGACATGAGCAGATTAAAATGCCTTTCCTCTGCCAGAAAATGAGCTCTCTTTCCCACCCACTACCATGGGACTTCAGCTGTCATGACGACAGGGGCGTCGCCTTTATAAAAAAATGCATCAAGTAAAGCTAAAGGAAATTACACGTTTTCTTTAACTCCAGAGATTCGGGCTGGTGTTTCAACCAGTAGAAAAACTGGCATCAAAGAATTATTAGGTTCCCTTTAAGTATAAGCTTGCAACAAGTGACCCATAACATGTAATGTAAAATATTATGTGATAATGAGCTGTGGACTAGGAAAAGTGCTATAGATCCTGAAAATGTCAGTAGGTTGGAGTTCCAGTGCCGCAAATAACTAAATCTCACAATAGAGAGGAGAAAGGCCACTGGCAGTGACCCTTCATTAACTCCATCAGCCTGACACAGTTTAGACAGCGTACATGGCCTAGAATAGAGTCGGAAGAACCGAGGACGAAGGCAAGTTAGCATCCAGGATTCAAAAGTGTTAACTTTGACAACTTCGCTGATAATAATAATAATGATAAAATAAATATTAACAGCAGCACCATTAAACCCTTGAGTAGAACAAAGTGCATCTGGTCTGTGGTGTCATTTTCTACCACAATTTAACAATTTACCACTGAAAATGTGCGACTGTGAAAAGTCACAAACCTAACGCTGATAAACAAACCTTTCATTGTTGTTGGGTTTCATATGCAACAACTTATTAAATTCTGATTTCAAGGTAGAGATCAGATATTATAATAATCAGAGAAATGCCAATTTGATCATCAATTGATGTACAAATGTCGGTTGGGGGTAGGGGGGGCAATACAAATGTAATTGTCGGACCTCTTTGAATCTAGAAACATATTAAGTCTGTTGGACATTTACCAAACACTGGGAGAAACAATACAGAACCACTCTGTTGCACTAGACCGGCATTTGCAATTCTAACTACGACGTATGAAGCACCACCAGAAACCCACAGTGTGCGACAGGCACATGAGGCTCTCTACAAAGAGCCATTGTAATGACCCTCCTCTACTCAAGTACGCCATGCAAAGAGAAAATGGAGATCAGAGGGTGCATGCATGACCACTGCACTGAAATTATTATGAGGAGGGGGTGCACATAAGGGTGACGCCAATGTGTGCTTGATGCATTTGTTGGCTAAAAAATTGGAAGTAATCCACTTTGTATAAAATGTAAATTTATGTGGGCGTCACAAAACTTGCATTTAAGCCCCGACATCAGATAAGAAGCCTTCGCCTGATTAGATACGAGTCTGGACTCCAAAACTTCAAATATCAAACACTTGAGCTGCCAACCTTCACCAAGCCTACTCGTGAATTTTTGCTGGTTTTGTTTTGAGTGCCTCATTGTTGCTAACAACTAATGATCACTTTATCCCACATCCCTGATCAATTAGTAATATATATATATATATATATATATATATATATATATATATATATATATATATATATATATATATACACACTATGTATTCTGTGTAAAATGTATCAATCTAAATTTACAAATGGACAAAGCCACAAAACACAACACAAAAGAGTTCTTTGCACGCAGTCTGTGCAGTATCACAAAAAGCACATTCATGCAGAAGAACCAGCTGAACCTACTGTGTACACGGCTGCTGCAGACGACAACTCCCTCTACATCTGGATAGGGAGGCGCTGGCAGATCCTCAGGTACACTGATGTCAGCGGGCAGGTGCTGAGGATCTTAGGGAGCCAGATAAACACGCCGCTCCAAACTGCTCAGACAGGAACCTGGCCCTGAATTAAACCAAACATTGAAGTGGTTACATTCGATCACAGACATAGATGAAACTGTAATAATTTACTACAAATACATTGGTTCCCATTTGTTTAGAAAGGCCAACAAATGAGAAAATGTCAGGACAGCATCCAAACACCAGAGGCCATAGGAAAAATAGGCAATTAGAAGATTTATAAAAAATCATCTGCTGTGCAGTGTTTTATCATTCAAAGTCCAATGATGACGCTTTTGAGGGTTAACTTTTTTGTCGGTAATTTAAGTGGTATGAGGATCTACTTCATGGTCAAGAGGTGAAGTTTTCACACGTTAAATAACAAAACATACAGAGACAGGTTGCTGATCAACGCACAAACAAAAAAACATACTTTCAAATTATGGCAAGCAAGACTACACATTAATTAAATATTGTATCACGTTTGTCAGAGTCACAAGGGGCAGAAACACTTCTGATTTATAAAAAAAAAAAAAAAAACTTGAATAAAAGTCTCTCTGGTTAAAATACGACATTACAAGTTAAACGAGTAGTGTTGTAATTTAAAACCAACAAATATGAACTTTCGAGACAACTTGAAGCGTAACTCGGTGTTAGTTGGTTTCGAAAGGAAGGGTGTGGCTATTAGTTTCTCAATGCAATTCACTGTGACCGTAGTTTTAAAATCACCAGTTAAAGTCGGCAGGACACTAAATATTGATGGGTCAACATACCTTAAATGAGAATTTAACGCGGAGGATGAAAAGTAGCAGACACAAAAAAAAACAGCTCGATTAGCTCTACTCTAATCTTAGCTTCTGGCTAGCAACGTTTGGTAAATGCTAGCTAACGTTATTTGCGTGTTAGTCTGGAAAAGATACGGCAAGCTGTGCAGCACGAATACTGTGTTAAACAAACGCCGAGAAACACGTTGAGCTCACGGTTTAAAGTTAGTTCGTGTCTGACAAACGTTCAAATCCATTTTTACATCGCATAACGGTTAACGCAACTGTTTAGCTAACACCGTTAGCTACATAAGTTAGCTAGCCAGTAGCATGAACTGAACTCTTAAAATCTTCCGTTTTTGTCTTAATTTAATCTAACTAACGGTTGTGTTTATAGATGCTAGTTTGGTTTCCGTCATCATGTGGATGCACAGCTTAACACACTGAAAGCGAGTGAGATACAGTCGAATATTAAACTACTTGAACCACAAATGGTGTTTGTACCGACAACTCGTTAGTTAGTCATTAGCTGGTGTTAGCTAGCTACTCAGTCGAATACTGAGCTTGTGAGCTAACGCTATTAGTTAGCAACATTATTTCGCTACAGTGAAGCCAGAAACACTTTAAGTTAAATTAACGGATGAATCACTAACATAACAAAGTCACGCAGTTGGACAATTAGCTTTAAAATTACACATTTTTTACACACGGGTAAAGCTTCCCAGGACACTCACCGTGTTCCGCTATGTGTGCGTTATCACACGGTGTGAATGTACGGAAGGGTCGAAGCAGCGGATTGTGATTGGTTCAAGATCAGCCAATCACAGCTATCCAGGTTAAGGCGCAGTTTAAACCTCTTCGGTTCGAGTGAAGTTGATTTCTATAGCACATTAATTATTGTATACAGTATATAAATATAAAAGAAATAAGCAAACAAAAACATGTAAGATCAGAACATATCACATAAGAAGGGGTGTAGAAAACATATAAGATATATAAGATGGAGATGGAACTAAAGAATAAATAAATTAGTGATGATCCTCTTAACATGTGTCACCAGGTAATTAAAAGCCTGTTTGATTTACAGAGCTGGGATGTCACCTGTGTCACCTCCAGTGATTAAATGAAGTCAACACAGTTACATTTATTTTGCATCGACATACTTAAATACACATACTTTACTTTATAGTTTTCATTTGATGCCATCAGAAGTATACAGATAATGTATTTCATTAGACGTTGTAATACTACACTGGAACATACTAGTAAAAGTCCTGCATTCAAAACTTATTTAAGTAAAAAAACATGTAAGAATTCAGCAAAATGCATTTTGGGTATGAAGTAAAAGTACAGCGAAACGTTCCTTGTTTTACTATTGTGACGTTTTTGGATTAATGTGTAAATTCCATTTTACTGCTGTAGATAGTTGATGTGAACAGTGTGGTATTTCTACTTTTAAAGGTTCTGAATACTTTCACCACCACTGGTAAACCGAGTACATCTGTCCAACACAACCTCTAATTTCGTTTCCGCCCTGTGAGCAGGGTGTGAGAGAGAAAACCACAAACATGTGAAAAAGGAACGAGCAAGGAGAAATGTATTACTCACTGGTCTGCTGCTGTTGCAATCACATTGCGTTTCATGAACAAAATGAATAAATATAATGATATATCTTCTAAAATATTCTGTCTTTATTATAGAGGATAAAGGTTTAAACCTAATGTGTGTGTGATGCATGCTTTATAAAGCAAAAAAATGTGCATTATCTGATCACATATCACATGTTTACCATTAACATGACAGACAATGGCATTTCAGATTTACCCTTTGTTTATATTCTTGTTCAGGAAGCTGGAATATCTTGAAACATCTGAAAAAATAACACAGCCAGAGTATCTCCCCAGATACTAAGCAGGAACAGAAAGTAGCACAGCTGCACCGAGAGCTGATGTTTGGCAGGTGATTTTTTGACGTTTGAAGTTGAATCCAATAATAAAAAGTGCTTTGATGAACCCCATGCGACTCGAAAAGCCATTCTCGTGTTTGTTCACTTTTGGCATTTGAGATTTACAATGAAATGCAATTTTATTTTTCAGTCTATAACACAAGAAAGCTGCAAGGTTTTCTTTTTCATACACACACACATATATATATATATATATATATATATATATATATATATTATATATATATATATATATATAATGCTATTCCCTTCTTGCTGGATGGATTACAACATGTGTGACATAACCTTTTCCATTTACTATTTACATCACACTGATTCATCAATGTGTTGTGATCACAGCATCTGATAAGAGGGAAAGTTGAGTCATGTTCCCCTTTGTCTTTCACATGTATACAACAGACTCACCGAAGAAGAAGAAGGAGAAGAAGAAGAAGGAGAAGAAGAAGAAGAAGAAAAATACCAGTATTCAGAAACTCTAACTCCAGTTTATTTGCAGTTTCAAGCATTCTGTTTATTGATAACACAACTGTATTTTATGTCATATGTCAGTCCAGACTGGAATATGACACTTGGTTCAGAAATAACTCAAGAATTTTTGGTGCTTCATGTGGTTGCTGACACATTTAAGTAGGTGTGTCACATTATTGTTTCTATCGAAATGTTTCCTTCAGTTGATCATCCACTCATTTCCATAATGCCATTGTGTGGCTGCTTCGTCTCTGTGGCTGCATATTTGTGAGTTTGTGACAGACAATAGCCTGTGCCTCATCAGATGACTTATGACTGCAGGTATCATTGGACGGGGACAGTGCTGTCATGTAAAGCCAACAAAGGGTTCCTGTTGAAAACAAACAAAGAGCTTTCACCGACGTCATCGTCATAAACTGCAGATATGGAAGTTAATAATGGCAGCCTTAAGTAAATAGAAATGGAGACAGCATCCATTTCAGTGGTGTGCTCTGTTGTTCTACAAACAGGCTTTAGGCCAAGCTTGTAATGATTAAAAAAAAAGACATCATTGGAGAATCCACAAACTTTGGCTCTAATATTACAGTTCTGTCTCCTTTAATTCTGTCACTTCCTGCTCAGCAAAAACAAATTTAGTGATCATTAAAGTGATCATTCTTAAGAGAGCTGAGAAAACCTGAGGATTATCCTTCACATTGAACTTGAACTGAAAATAATTGGAGTGAATGTATACTGGATATGAAGATCAATAAACAAGCTGAATTGAGTGGTGTTCCCTGTTCAAACATGCTTACGAGGACATCTAGTGGTGACTTTCTTCCACGCGTTCCAGTGAAATGATGAGACGTCCCTGTAGAACAAAAGGGCTTTATTCCACAATATAAACTTGTAACATCTTCAGCTACTCCTCCCCACAGTATCCTACGCTGGGTTACATGCTGTGGTGGTGAAAGGTCGTCGCCACTCCACAGATAGAATCCATCCGTGTATGTACATCACACCATCGCTAAAGCACCAACACAACTCAGCAGAGATCAAGCCATTTAAGTCGATTCAGACAAAAATTATTGCTCAGATAAATAAAACTATTCTACAAAAAAAAAAAAAAATGGGAATAATTATATTAAGATGCATGTACTAAACACTGGATTTCAAAGAAAAATGTAATAGTCATTTTTTCGGGGGATAAGGGATGACTGTGACTTGTCCCCGTAGCTCTGGTTTAACATGCAAGGAGGTTCCAGAGAAGCTAATATTAACCCTTGATTAACCCTCTTTACTGTTCTAAGACTCCTTTGCGCTGATGTAATGGAATCCCATGCAGCACGCTTCACATCCTGTGTATTTTTTTTAGACATCCACACACAATTCATCAGAAGAAAGAAATATATATAATATATATATATATGTAAAAATACAAAAAAACCCTAAACATTATAGTTCTGGACAACAATTCAAAGAGGAGATAGCACCATTGTTACAAAAAGGGTAGGAGAGACGTGACGGAGGGGGAGGGGGAGGCAGGATCAGTGACACATCCAGACTGGTGGCTCGAATAAACGGACTGATGACGGACAGAAATCTTCAACCATCCTTCAGTAAAAATCTTTACTTTCTCTTCATTTTCTCATGTGTCCATCATTCAGTGTACAAGTGACACATATGTAGTCCTCCTTCTCTGCCATCTCGGCCGTAACGCCGACGCAGACTTGGTGGAACCACTGGTTACAGCTGCCGTCACACTGGACCCAGTCCACCTGCGGGCAAACACGCACAAGTTATTGACATATCATCACGTTTAAAGTTGATATTGTGAACTTAGTCAGCAAACGGGTGCTTGTTTACACAGCCAGCAAATACAGGACAACACCAGCATTAATTTGGAGTCGTGTTTTTTGTCCACCTGATGAATATTAAGTCAGATATTCACTGATATTTTTAAGGGCTAAATGCTACATGATTGAGAATGTGCTGCAAACCCTGCTTAATTAGCTGTGGGTTCCACTGGCTTCCTATAGTTACAGGTAAGTGACCTCTGCAGGGAAAATAATATCTTGTGACCAGACAGATGTTTTTCTCACCTCATCTCCCTCTGGCAGCTGACATCTCTCTGCCGGACACACAGCCATTTCCTCATCAGATTCATCAGACTGGGAGAAATCGGAGCGTGGAGAGGACGAGGTCGAGGCCGGCCTCTTTTTATTCATCTTCTGTCTTTTGTGAGAGTGCTTTTTGTCCTTCACCCTGCGCTCTGCGTCTAATCCCTCTCTCTCCAGATGCCGCTTTGCTTTCTTTTCTGAGCCAATCATAGTCCCGTTGACTCCGTCCTGAAATTAAAAATAAAACGTTATATTGTGGCAGTTTTGAGGAGTGTTTTAATTGTTTTTTTTTTGGTGGGTAGGAGTTTGTACCTGGTCCAGTGGCAGATTATTTCCCTGAGAGTTAAACTGCATGTGTTTGTCACAGTCTGTGGACGCGTCCTGTGTTGGCGACATGCACTGGTTTGTGTGCTGGCTGCTGGCTCTGTCCAATAAAACGTGGAAGAGGCTCTGGACCTCGGGCAGACACACCTGCAGCAAGAGCCCCTCCACCATCAGCTCCTCCAGCTCCTGACTCAGGCCTGTCACACAGAAAAACACCAGAACATAAACAACAACAACTGATGATGAACCACGACTCTGCACTTTAGGATAAGACGGCACTGACCATGCAGCGGGATGCATCTGTGTTCGGTGTAGAAGACGGTCTGATTATGGCTTGTCCTATTCCACTCTGGAGTCAAACAAGGAGCCTGTACCAAAAACATCCAATCCTGGATCTTAATTAATCCAATTAATTCATTCCTGGATCCAATTAAAAGCAACAAAATGCATTGGAAGGAGATGAAAAGTGACCTGAGAGTTGTTGTGAACGTGTTGTTGGTTGCCTGAAGCCCAGCTGGTTAAGGTGGGAGGAGTTCCTGGTCTCTCTTCCAGTTCTGGTAGGTTACAACATTGTGAGATCTCCTGTGCTCGCTGCTGCCAGTTCACCGTCCTCTCGACCAGATAGTGCAGTGCATCGCCCTCCGGCAGGCGCACCCCCGTGCGCCGCAGAGATGCTAGCAGAGAGACGGCTTTGTTCAACGGGGCTTTTCTGATCGCTGGCACTGTGGACAAAGCCATGGCTGTGTTTCGCAGGAGTCTGACGGGTCTCTGACACACACGCTGTGGAAGGCGTTTCTGCAGAGTTCACACTGTAACATCGCACCCATGGGCGCCTTCTGACAGACGCACACCTTCAGGTCCATGCAGTCTGCTGTGGGAAGGAGCTTTGACTCATTTGCTACCCTGAGATTAGCGAAAGCCTCCATCTCCCTCTCCCGCAGCTCCTCCAGAGTTGCCATCTGGTAAATCAAATATAGACTGAGTCAGTACATCAGTTTATTAATTGAACACCACAGTCCCTTATACATCTATCCCGGAATCATTAGACTCACTGCAGAGGAAGAATCTCTGGTCTCTGAAAGAGCTTTCTCCACTTCACTGAGAGTGTCGAGGCGTGGTATTTTCTTTTTGTTACTTTTTGGCGATTCCTTCCCTTTCTTGACCTTCCTCTTTGGAGAACCTATATTTTCAACTTCACATCTTGGACACAGGACCTGTGATGAACAAGATAACTGTCAGGTCAGGCCCAGGGTGTGAAATTCACATTAAAAAAAATAAAATAACGATATATAAATAGATATGAAACACTTTAAAAGATGTACTATTCTTGAAATTGAATTGAATTTCGACAGAAACAGTAAAGGAAAACAGCAAGGAAGAAGGGGTGAAACTATGATCACAAATGAAAAGCTGGGTTAAATAAGTGGCTAAGAAATACCAGGCATTAACCAGGCAGTAATTCTCAAGCTGCTTCGCTGCTGATCATCTATATTGACATTTAAAATTGCAGAGAAAGTTAGGCCGTCTTCTTATGGTACAGCCATGAAGCATCAGTTACCAAGAACCTAAAGTAATTTGTGATTTTACCTCCAGTAAGGTAAGGGTTGAGTCTCTCTGGAGGAAAGTTGTAGCTGCAGATTCTTTCCATTCTTGCACTTCGACCATCAAAGACTCCAGCCGGTCTAAAGGCTCCAGGTGGACTTGAATGGCTTGTCCTCGTAGCACCATGTCAGAGAGGCTGTCCATCATCGGCGTGCAACCGCTGGCCTGAACAAAGCAGGTGATTTTCAAGGTTACAAAAAATAATAATTACTACTATTACTACCCTCCCCAAAAGTCATGCAATGTCAAGCGTGTCCTAACCTGAAGCTCCTCAGCTTCTTGAAGCCACTCTTGGGCTTTTCTGGTGGTATCTTTTAGTAGGAGACAGTTTGGGATGTAGGCGGGGATGCCAGACGCCTTCTCAGCAGCAGCACAAAGAGTCTCTATGGAGTGTGGTGGTCTGATAGGCAGTAAAACACAAACGACATCCTGTAGGTAAAATAACTCACAAAACAACAACCGTCCTGGACTTTTCTTCCGACATCTTCACAGGAAGCTTTCTGAAATATATTGCAAACCAACATTTTCTATACATTGTGTATGCACAGTTTTAAACCAATACTTTATAATCTTAATTCAGGAGATGAGTCAAACATCTTGTACAAAAACACAAGAAAATATGATTAGAAACAATATTTTCAATAGTGTGAAACCCAAAATTCAAAGCTGCAGTAAACAAAGCATGGTGAGGGAACATAACACTCGACTTCACCTGACTGGAAATTAGTTTTTCTGGTAATGGAGAGGAAAAAAGATGCACATTCCTCAGAGCCATGCCATTAAAGGCTTTGAAAAGCACTTGTGACAGTTAATACTGAACAGCACTGAGTACCAATGAAATGAGGGCAGAACTAAATATGATGCTCACTTTTTGTCGATCTTGTGGAATATTCTAGCGGCAGCATTTTGCACTAGCTGTAATTAAAATGAAGCAAAATCAGGAGCACTGATGGAATATTTCATTATTAACGTACAATCGGTGCAAACGCCGGGACAGGAAGTTACAGACAAGAGCACGACAACCCATCATGTCTTCTGATGATGGTTTGGAGGGTTTTTTTGGAGGTGGCTAAGACGCGGTGTGATGGTTTCAGTCGGTGCTGCCCTCACCTGGCTTTGAGGAGACTGCTCGCCTTGTCCTCCCAGTGCTCGGACACAGTGAGCAGCTCCTGCAGGCGTGCCATGGCTTTCTCCACAGATGGATGAGGTGCCAGGCCGACTCCCTGGTCGATGAGCCTCCTCATGGTCTCCAGAGTCAGGGTGTCGGGCTGAGAGCTGGCCTGCTGCACCCCCTCCAGCCAGCGCGCCTGCTCCAGCCTCACTCTCAGGCGAGGCAGCTCCGGCAGCTCCACGTCGAAGTCAAAGCTGACGTCTAACAGGCTCTGGATCTCAGCGACGCTGGGAACTTCATCTGCCAGGACCTTCTCACTGTGCTGCTGGAAGTCTTCGATGCGATTCAAGAGTTCCTAAAGAAAGGGCATCGATTCGAACATACAGGAAGTCAAAATCAATACTTTTGCAAACCTGCTTTCGGTGTTGATCAACATTTTTAAATGATCCCACAGCAAACAATGTGGTGGTCCAAAGCCTGCAGAGGTTCACAAGTTTTCAAGTTAGTCATAAAATAATTTAAAAATGACAGGGATGTGTCTCCTACCTTCAACATGGGGGCTTGAGTCAGGCTGCAGGAGAGGTTATACAGCTGCCTCACAAATGAACTCAGCTCCTCCACACTCAGCTGGCTGCATGATTTCCCACTTCCACACCGATACCTAGGAGCATCCAACCAATTGAAGACATTAACCCTATTAAGGCACTAATATTACTACATAACTTGAGGAAATGTGGACAAAATGCAAAGACAGCTCATCTATAAATCTAGCGTGTCTGTATAGCAGAGTGTATTAACGCTACCTGGTCTGCCTCTTGCCATTCAACAGCTGCTGTGCCACCGAGGAGCACTTTTCTGCGTCTTGTACGACCAGACGTAACCGGCGCAGCAGGTCGTTGTCGGGGAACAGCTTGCACTCTGATTGAGCAAGAAGGGAGCGAAAGACTGGCAGGCCTGAGGAGAGAACACCTGGTTAATCTGGTTCCGACACACGAGGCAACATGAAACATAAATGAATTAATACACACTGCCTCTAGTTGTTTTTTTGGCCACAATTATTGGTATGGTCGTTTTTTAAGCAGTTTTCAGCAGTTAATACATATTCTTATAACATTTATTACTGACAACTATTTCCATATTCAGGCTGAACATTTTAAATGTGTTTTTGCTCTTGTTTTCAGTTCATTTTAGTATGAATTTATTTAGTATTTTGCTATCTGATCTAAATAGTTTTTGCTCCTGTGTTTATGACTTAAGAAAGATGTGGAAAAAGAGGCTTTGCCAGGATAATATTTTTAAGTTATTTTATTCTATCTGGCCGTTTTTGTTTTAGTGAGGGTCAAGTGTATGTTGTTGTAACAATCATTTCAGCCACAAGAGGTCAAACTGAATTTCTCAATGCATTCGAATCCAACATATGTAGTATATTGTCTGTTAGCGAGTTATGAAAATTAAAACTCACCTGGAAGAAAAGGCAAATGTTTGTAGTCTTATTTAGAACATGAAAAAAGTGAGAACTTAGAAAAATATACCTGGCAAAACCTTTTTACAGCTAAAAAGCCCATGTAAGAATTAAGAGAGATTATCCTATAAAAACCTTTTTTCACATGTTTTAAGTCTTAAGTACAGAG
Source organism: Chelidonichthys spinosus (assembly GCA_029853015.1). Classification (NCBI taxonomy): domain Eukaryota; kingdom Metazoa; phylum Chordata; class Actinopteri; order Perciformes; family Triglidae; genus Chelidonichthys; species Chelidonichthys spinosus. The sequence continues at coordinate 6,645,334 of CM056829.1, read as the reverse complement.
ATAACAATTTAGGCCAGACTTTGAAATGGGTTCATTAGATTTAGTTCCCCCTCAGCTGCAGCTCAGGGCTTCCATAGATATCAGAACGACGCACACATTTGAGTTTTGCTCAACATCACTAATGCAGCATTATGAAACACTAGTCTAAACTGTTTGTTTTATAATAATTTAATGTTTCAGTTGTTAAACTGTCAAAATGCCACAGTGATTCGTATAGCCGTTCACATGCAAATTACTTTGCTGACTTCAGAGTGGAATGTCTAATTGCATTGACTTATGAATGCGTTTTAAGTTTTCATGGTAGGTGTATCATCTGAACGTTTTAGTTCAGCAATATTACAAAAGCAGAAATATGGCTTCATTATTTACTTGGCTCCAACATGCAAACTCCTGGTAGGCTCCTTTAATGCTTTTTTTTCTTATTTGCTCTTGCTGCTTACCTTTCTTCTTTTCCAGTTTGGCCTCAAGAGTCTCTTTTACAAGGGAGGCCCATTCATCATACAGTTCAGCTCGCTGCCTCACTGCAGTCATCATGGGGAACAGCTCCTCCAGTGTGTATCTGAGACTGTGGAGGTAATAATAATATTTCGTATTAATTCAATTCTCACAGGTGATGTTTTTGTTTACATAGCCTGTTCACTAACTCTGCATCGGTTTCCAGAGAGACTTACTTCAGTGTGTAGTTGGATGTGGGGCAGGAGCAGAGGTCATTGATGTGGTGCAAACAGACCAGAACTCCTGGGCTGCAGGGACAGGTGACAGCAGACAGGAAGCAGGTGGTCCTGCACCTGGCACACTGTCGCTCGTCGTCCTGGAGGTTATCATATCTTGCCTCCTTGGCATGCATCAACCCCTGAAGGTGTGAGACAACAGCAACGATGTTAAAAGCTAATCGACACAGTGAGCATGTTTGCTTGAGTACACATGAAATATCTCAACACTGTTTTTAACTTGCCATCAGAAAAACTATACGTATGCATTTAAAAATGTTTTAAATCTCCAGAAAGGTAGTTGTGTGCAAATCCTGACTTAAACATGAAAAAGCTATCTACTCGGTATCCTTCCATCCTACCAGTTTCTTCACTTTCTCTCTTTGTTTCTGCTCTTCTCGGATCATGGCGACCATGTCCTTGTGGACAGCGGATGCCAGGACCACATCGAGTGTGCCTGCTTTCGAGGCCATGTTGCACACCATCTCATCATGGGAGAACACGTTGTACCGGTGAAGCATACGATAGTGGTCAACGCACTGCCTGCCAAGAGGCATCTGGTGTTATAGAGAAGAAAGAAATGGGTTGTAAGGACACTTCATTCATGTTGTGTCAAATCCACAAAAAATGCTACGTTGTCACGTGAGTTTTAACTAATTTGCAACAGGTTTGATAAGTGATTCTTCCATTAAAATAGTTTCTAACCCAGCTTTAGCTTCTCAAATATGAATATTTGCTGGTTTTCTCATTTGATAGTTAACTGAATATATTAAGTTGACAAAACATAATATCTGAGAAGTCATTACAGGGTCTGACTTACACTTTATGGACCAAACAAGTCGAGAAAAATGTAATTGATTAATTGAGAAGGAAATGAATTAAGGGTGCTCCTATCGATCGAAAAAACACTCTTATTTGCAATACGTTGTGAATTCATTCACATTTCATCAAGAAAGAATAATTGAAAACTGTCCCGTCTAATAAAGAGGCAATTATTATGATGGAAATATGCTTGAGGAAGTATTTTTCTACTTTTCCAAACAACAACAAAGATAAAAAGTGATGCGTACCCAGTCTACGGTGCAGAAGTTGACCGCCTCAGCGAAGTTGAAGCCCTGATTGAAGCCGCTGTGGTAGGCTCTGGGGAACGTGATGACAAACTCACCAGCACACTGGTTCGTCCTGTAAATCTGAAGGACAGCAGAGACGGAAGACGATGATTTATGTTCCTGTTTGAAATACCAGCTGCCGGTCCTTGGAAGTGTTAGCGGTGCATTACTGAAAGATTGAAGGCATCGATGCGTGTCAAATTAGCTCTGTAAATGCGTACCGGGACTCCGTGGCTCATCAGGGTGTTGGGGTTCATGATGGTGACCAGCTGATGCAACAGGTCAGGCTGAGACTCAAACAGCTCCGGGGCCAGTTTCCTCATCACCTCCTCCAGCTGTTCTGCAGCAAAGCCAGGAGCTCCGTACCAGGTTTTGGGTTCCCCCCTGGTAGTGAATGGGATAAACATAAGATGTAGCGTAAAATTAAACAAAAACAACAACAACGTGTAGACCTGACATTAACCAAGCCACCGTGAATAATCTCTTTGCTCTCAGCAAGAAAAGCCCATCGGTTTTATGTACCAGTGCAGGTAGTTGATGGAGTAGCTCCAGTGATCCTCAATGTGCCAGCAGAAGGAGGAGAAGCACATGCCAACATAAAGCCAGGGCAGCGTCATCCCACAGATGTCAGCTGTCACATGAGTCAGTACGGAGGGGTTCATCATCGCCAGGTTGTTGAGGTTCCAGCCACACTTGAGGTATTTCTACAAAACGGACAACATACAGAGTTTAATACAGGAATATACTGTTCCTAACACTTCTGTCGGGATGACATAGCCTAGAATTATTATCATTACATCCCTTTTTTTAAATATTTAGTTCCCAGCAGTGACAAGAATTCCTTAATCATATAATGATAAGCATGAAATAGATGGATGGATTAACCAATAGGTGTGTTATAGACGTGATGAGGCCCTCAACCCCAGCGTTAATTTAGTTGACAAAAACGTTTATCAACAACATTTTAAATACCATTTAAGCCTGATGAGGAAACTGAATTCAATGTTTTTTAACTCTTCATCCCCTGGCCACATTTAGATCCCACAGACATGCAGCATCTCAGGTTTTGTGGTGGCCTGTTTCACGGATTTACCTCATCGGCTGGGGAAACCTTAAATTTTCCATTTGGAATGGGGAATCCGCTCCCAAACTCCTTTGAGGCAATGTCTGCTCCATACTCTACAGTAACGTCCTCCTCGATGGCTCCCACCAAACGCCAGAACTCCTTCTCTACCAGCTCTGTGGGTACCATCTGTAAGGAACACGTGAAGACGTTAGAACAATAAAAACAATATACGCTAAGAGCAAGAGAGACCGACAGGTTTACTCTGAAACTGTTCTCAACTTACATGAACTGGCATGTTGAAGTAATCGGATTTAAATGCGTCAGCCATTTGTCCAAATGCACGCAGGGAATAGTCTCTGTATGCTTGTTCAAAGCCAAATGCCTCGTGAGGTTTGTTGCATTCCTGGGAGTAACAAAAAAAGAGAGAAAAAGTAATCAAACAATGTGTTTTGAAGCCAAATATTATATATATTTTTTAAGTGTTATACATCTTTCTATAAACTCCCTTTTGGGACTATACAGACTAGTTCCGATAACTTATACAGTTCAATAATAAAGAGTGAATTTGCATAACTTTAATCGAACTTAATCCTCACCTGAGCGAGACACTTGGGGCACCTCCAGTCTCCTTTGGGGATGTCGGGGAGAGGAGGGATCAGGCAGAAGGTGTGGTAGCTGTCGTCACACCCGTCACACAGCAACAGACGTTCTTCATCTCCCCCGCTGCCACAAACCAGACAGACAACTAGATCCACCTGGAAAACCAAAGGAGGAGTTTGTAATAAGTCTGATTCAGAGCCATGACTGAAAAAATGGCTTCGTTAGTAGCTGACAAACTTTATATAAATGTGTAACATGTTTCATGTTCAGCTTTGACTTGTGATGATGCATTTAACCGACAAATCTATTAAAATGTCAGCACATCCCATTAAAAAGAGGAAATAAAAGACTTTTCTACTTACTGGACTCGGTATAACAGGAAGGATTATTTTCTTGTACCGCGACTTGGATTTATCAGCTTCAATTACTGGTTCTTTGATTTCAACTGGTTCCTGTTTCACGGCAATAGGAATCTCTTTTTCTGAAAGACAACAGGAAACATTACTAAGTGTAGCACTTATGTTTGAAGAAACCCCAGTCATAAGCATTAAATAAATGCCTTATAATAGACTGTAATGTAGCTTGTACATTTTTGAGTGTGTATTAATGGACAGATATATAAGAAGTGCCATTTGCTGATTTTACCCCCTTCATAAATACTATATATGTCATTAGGGTAACTTTGATGTGGAGCCTGACCTGGTTCTTGCTTAGCGACTAAAGAACCCATCCTCCGCCTCAGGTTTGGCCTGTTGTCACCGGGCTCACCGGGCTCAGTCTTCACACAGACGGCCTAAGGAAAGAGTGAGAAGTCAAACCGCAGGCAACTGTGATGCGAAAATATGTGAAGAATAGTGGCCAGGAGTCGAGGCTGCTTTTTTCGGGACAGATTTAGTCAGCTGCCTGTGGCTCTCTTGAACTACACCCACCTCACACTTCATGCGCTTGGCTCTGCGAGCTGCGGGGCCGTTGTCGGGCGTCTGAGCAGCCTGCCTCTGAACCTGGTCCTGCAGCTTGAGCTCTTTGGTGTCCACGCTCTCCTTGCTTTCCGTGCTCTCCGCTGGCGGCGTTGGCTTCTGAACACACTGGAGGGAGATGAGATACTATTTTAAACAACAACTATTTAAAAACATGTGGGTGTCAAACTGGAATTACCTGTATGTACCAAATGCTGCAAACGCTAAAATATGAATATGAGCATTTAATATGACTACACAAACACAGAGAGGATAGATGTCAGTGTCTAAAAAGTAAGCGAGTGTACCACAGCCTTTAAAAGCGATTACTTCTGTTTACCTGCAGTAATGAAAATGAGTATAAAGGCGAGTCCACACCAGACCGAAAATCGGCGTCTTTGAGAGAGTCGGCCGCCGTGACACGAGTCTGCTTGGTGTGGTCGCTCGAATCGGCCCACGTCGGGGTTCATTTCAGCCGATTCAAATGTGTAATCTGCCATGCGAGTCGGTCACTCTTTTACCATTCTGATTGGTGGAGGCTAGCAGCTTGACTAGCGAATCAGTGAAGCCCGGAAGTGACAATGGTAAACATCCCAGATAACCAGTAGAATTGAAGAAGGTGGTCTAGAGAGGACCGCCTACTTCCGGTTTTCGTGTTTTTTTGGCGCACAATACAGATTAGCGCCGCCTGTTGTTTACATCTCGCGCAAGCGCGGAACGTAACCGTCGGCTGTAGTTCCGTAGATGTGAACCGCCCAAGTCGTTGTTCGAGTCTGCCATGTTAAGTAGCCCGACTTCACGAGCCGGGCACTCGGTGCGGTGTGGACCCGCCTTAAGACATCCAAAGGTGGTTGAAAGACAGATAAGACAGTATTTGGTATTAATATTGTTCAACTTAAATAGCCAGGTGACAAAGAGGCCATAAGAAGGACATGGTTAGTTAGAGTTTATAACCCCAAACAGGGAGCATAAAAAAGGAGAAATAAAAACAGATTTGAGCTGAGGCCTAGGTGAACAGGTAAAGAATATCAGACATTCAAGAAGCTGTCTGTCGAGTTGGCAGTTCAATTATGGTAGCAAAAAGATATCAACAGCAATATTTAAACTGGTAAATAATTAGCACCAAAACGCTGACTGTTGGCTGTCACAATAATACAAAATTGTATTTTAAATTTGTCCCAAGATGCATGCGTAGGTCTGAGGCAGATCCTTTGCTTTAAAACAGCTAATGACTGTTTTAAGAAGGGTTAAATTCACAATACCATGCCTGCAAATATTACAACAATGAGCTGGACATAAAGTTTGCCGTCCAGCCGTAGAAAAACATGCATTTTTGTTAATTGTGGTGGAAGAGGGGCTTTTAAGCATGACACAAACATACCTTTTCAAGGTCAGGATCAGCCTCCAAACGCATCAGTTTGGAAGCTGCCTCTGGTGCCTGAGGCAAGAAAGAGCTTGGGTAATTAAGAAATTTAGAGTGACCTCTACATGAGGTCACAGTTCCAATTCAGAGACCGTCATAAGCTCTCTTGCAACATGTTATGGAATATTTGGGTGCAAAAGCTATGAAATGATACGACTAGACACCAGATTCTAAATGTACACTCAGCATGTTAGTCAAACAACAGAGTTAACTTCTCCAAAATACAAAAAAAAACATGAAACATGAAAAATAAATATAACATGCATGACCTAATAATGATTTTTTTTTCCATTTGTCTTTATGGTCCTAATCCATATCTCATGCGTATTCCTTCAAATCTTTAAAAAGGAGTCAGAGGCAAATGGTTTAGTATAATAATTTTTGCAATTTAACTTCGACTGCATCATTAAATTTCTGGTCGTAATAAAATATATGGAAAAGCATTATTAGGGTTTTGTTTTTTCAGATGGGCCACACACTACTATCAGTGGACCGCTTCTGTTTGTGAGTACCTGGAACAAGATGTGCCGTCATCATGATGCATGCGTTCAACTCACCAGTAGGTTTGCTCCACTCACAAACAGGTTGTAGGGATAGAGAATTTTCTCATAATGCCCTCGCAGGTGTGAGCCGACAGCTTTGCCAGGGGAAAAACCCATTTGTAGCGCAATCTTGGTCCAGCGCCGGTCCTGACAGACTATGTCAAATCCACCATCATCTGCTACCAGCTGAAATGACAGCGAGTTACATGAATGGTGAGAGTTGTTAAATTGCATTTTTAAAAATAAATATAATGGGCAGTGATGTCAATTAGAAACCTTATTTAGCTTGTATAAGTCCAAAATCTTCCTCTCCACGTGAGGAATCTTCAGGGCACATCCCTGCAAATCCCAGAATTTTGCAATCTGGTCCAAGAAATTGAGTTTAACTCTGGTCTGTGCCTGGGAAATACAGAAGAAATGAGAACGGTCAGCCATAAAAATCAGCGGAGACAAAGACTAAAAGGCTTTCAAGGAAGACCAAAGCAATCACTGGGGAAAATAACATAGGGGCTGAAAATAATCTTAAGATTTTTTCTAAGAACAGTGTAGAGCATCCTGTTGTCTAAAATAAACAAAAACTGTTTCAGTTCAAATTTAAATTTTGGAATTATTAAGAATTACGCATTGTAAATTCTGGTCTAAATTTCGGATTTATTCATACATAGCATTATTATTTGGCATCAATAACACAAGTGTTCTTTGTTATTATCAGTGATGCTGGGATAGGGAGGTTAATTAAATAAACAACGTCACATGCCAATTAGATGTACAATTTTAAAGGATAATATTACATAATTACTGGTATGTGATCTGACGAGCAAAACTCACCTCCAGCTCATTGAGCCTCTGTATACGAGGAACGAAGTGAAGTTTGTCAACATCACAAGCAAACGGAGGTTGCCAACCCTAAACAGCAACAAAAATGCATACAATGACACATGAAGGTCATAATAACACATAGCCTGGATATTTATGTAGCTGTTGGTGGTTTTCCAAATAATCATTCTTACATTGATACGTTATATTGGTACGTCGTACTTTGAAGGTCCCCTTATGCCAATCCGTTTTTGCAAAACATCTTAACGAATTCAAGAAATGTCCAATAATCTGTACTCACGGTGACTCAAATAAACTTAAATCAGGAGGATGAAAAAGGCACATGAACAGATGGTTGCAGGTTTTTTAAACTGATATTAGGATAGCACTTGGTAGAAAAAGCGAGGCCCTGCTGATACTGAAAAGCACACAGCGATCCTTTTTCAGTTTATAACTCACAACATCAATCAATATCTGTGTCAATACTAAACACGGCCTTGCATATGCAACAACAACATCCCATCGCACAAGCAGGAGACCCAAGTTCTTGTTGTTAAGTCAGTAGCCAACATCCCCCACTGGCACACAAAATGGCCAGATGGAAGACTCACTCCACCAGCCCAGCTTACCACAAAGCCAACATGGAGGACAACACCCTACAACACAGGCTCACACATGAACAGTGCCTCATCTTCCAAGTAACTAAACTCACCACAACACCATGCAACATCCCTCACAGGTGTTGTGTAATGTGGCGAAGTTGAACCCCGAAAACTTCAAAAGTCACAACTTGTTATTGAACAATTGGTGCTCTTTAGATTCAAGCAGCCCCGGTGTGCTTCTTGTCCCACCATGGGGGCAATGTATGTGACCATTTAAACATAAAAAAAGAACATTTATTTAGCTTGAGACGTGACATAAACACACACTGCTGCAGATATTCATTAGAAACTGGCAGTTGATAAGAGAAGTGATGGATGGAAGTGACCCAGCTGCATCACGATGATCAACAAATAATCCATAATTAACCTCAACTGCGATGGCTGCGAGGACATTAAAGGACAAAAGGGGATAACAACTGCAAACAAATGTGTTCATTATCTACTTCCACGCAGAAGGGGGGAGGAAAAAGGCTTCCGCATAGCCACCTCGCTATGTCAAAGCCGTGAGCTAAATTATGACAGGTTGGTTGTTGAGCTGCTAGCTAGCATTAGCCCTCGCTAGCTAAGTGGCTCAATGAGCGGAGCGCGGAGGCTTTGTTGACACACGGCGAACCGCCACTATAATACACTTTTGACACGTTGATGCGTCTTTACTGGAGCTGACGAGCTTTAAAAGAGTCAAAAAAGGCGCTGCCGTGACGTTAATAATCACAAGTGGGGGTCTAGCTAGCTGCGAGAAGCACAAAGAATGAACAGTAGTACGTTAGCGTTACATCCGCCATGTTGAACAGTCCCTTTAAATCCCGAGCGCTCGGTCCATCTACAAGCCCGTCTTCACGGTGAACTAACTCAGCATCCGCGGAACCGTGGCCGTTTTTGTTGTTGTTGTTGTTTTAAATCACACTCACCGGAGGCGGGCGGACTTTACAGATGCCCGTTTTTTCGGCGATGGGACGGATCTTATTGATGAAGGCAAACGGATCTCTGAATTCTTCCCAGCTCGGCTCGAAGACCGGGCACTCCGGAGGAGGCTTGAACTCGTCCGGCCGAGGCTGGCTCATCGTCTTTGGACCGACCCGGTTCTAGCTCGGACAGGATAGGTCACACAAAAAGTATCGCCGTGTTACGGTTCTTCTGGGGGAGGGGGGGTTGTTTTTTTTTTCTTTTTAGACCCCGTTCGTTCACCGTGAGACTCGGTGGCAGCCAGTAGTCACCAGCACGAGAGGAGGCAGCTTACACACATACAGCCTACACACACACACACACACACACACACACACACACAAACATACACTCACACACATCCACGCACAGTGAGGAGAATGTTCCAAGGCAGTGAGCACGTCCGCTGAAAAAACTAGACACCACACAGTTCTTATTGATGCGGGAGTGATTTAACCGTCTGAACGATGTTTGGCGTTAAACCAAATGTTTTGACAGATGTTATTACACCTCAATTAATATTAAGACATCACACTGTTACATGTTAAATTTCTGATTTGTATCACAGCATCAAACTTTAGTTTTGACTTGGATTCACCCTAATTGAGCAGTTTGAGCTGATGAGAGAATGAACGATCCCTCCGTGTCTAAATGTGCAGCTAAAATCAAGATATGTTATGTTATTGGATTCTAATTAAATGTATATTATTATGTGTAAACATCACTTCAATGTTGCAGCTAATAAAGGCGGAGCTGGTTGCTGAATCTATAATAATAGCCCACATCATAATTAATTTAAGTCGGATTTTAAATTTTGAATTTATAATGTCAATCTGCAACATAGATGTAACAGAATTGAGTACAAAGAATAATAATTCCATCAGAAATGTAATGCACTAGAAGTATAAAGCAGCATAAAATCGGAATACTGAAGTAAAGTAGTCCCACTTCGAGTTTGTACTTTAGACTAAGTACAGTACTTGAGTAAATGCGCGGGACTACTTTCCACCACTGCCAAAAGCCTTAAAGATGTTCCAAAATGAAATGTTGCAAACAGTGATAAACCATGCTCCATGATGAGAGTAGGATCTGGCACGTCTGCTCCACATGCTGCAGCCTAACATCCTCATCAAGTGTTAAGTGTTGATATCCACTTCACCAACGCAGAGCAGCACTACATAGCATCCATACGAATCATTTCTAGCATCGTGTTGTTAAATAATAATAAACTAATTGAACAATGTGGGACAAATTCTCTTCTTTGTACACCGTTTAATGTTTACACTTTACACGCGGATGAATATGTTCAGGTGACACCTTCACGGCCGTCGGGACTCCATGTTTAAATAGCCGGTCTGTGCAGTTTGATTGGATGTTTCTCGTCGTTTTATAACATCTGCTGCTGAAAAAAAAGCACATGCATTTTGTTTGATGATTTCATGCAACAAATACAAAACAAAAAAAAAAAAAAAAGGTTGCCAAACTTATGGGAACCTTGGAAGTGTGAGCTCACCATCCTAATTCATTCGTAAATGTAATAAGTATCATATGACCTACTTAAAGTAAAAAATAAAAATATTCCACTGCAAGTACAATTCCTTCTTTCCAAATTTGGCGTAAGTCAAATTATTCGTAGCAACAAGTATAAAGTATTAAAGTATTATTGGATTGTTATTGATTGACTTAGTTGGTTGCTGTCAATGTTGGTCTAATCTGGCTACTTCATATATGGTTGGGTAGAATTGAGCATCATATTTAATCTGAAAAGTAGCTAGCAACTATAGCTATCAAGTACAAGAAGTGAAGTATTTCCCTCTGAAATGTTGTGGGTAATTATAAAATAGCATCAAATGGTAATACTGAAGTAAAGTAGGACACCTCAAGTCTTCCTTGTACACAAGTACAGTACTTTATTGCCTTGTATCCTCCATCAATGATGGAAATAAGTCTTGGGCTGTTTTTTGTGTGTTATCCTCCAACAAATCCTGTCACCTGTATTTGTTAGATGAAGTACGAAGTATGTCCTTTTCTATTTATTCCCTGTTATATACTCACCTTTCACACTTTGTGTCCCCAGGGTGTATTTGTGACGGGGTGTGGTGGTTACATGGTGTCGCCTCCTGCATTCCCAACAAGTTTCATACCCAGACACACTTTATTTCAAAACACAATGCAAATACAGCTTTAGTAGCGTTTCCTCAACACTATGAAAACATCAGTGGGAAAGATTATGTAATCCGGAGCTTAGAAGATACAGGACAGATATGAAATCGTTACTGAATAATCACTGCTGCGCGGACATCACAGCCTCACAAGGTTCAGTATTCTTGGTCCTCGTCATCATTTTCAGAATCAGGGGTCGAGTGACCCAACTCCTCGTAATCCTTTTCAAGACAGGCCAGGTCCTCTCTGGCCTCGGAGAACTCTCCCTCCTCCATACCCTCACCCACATACCAGTGGACAAACGCACGCTTAGCGTACATGAGGTCGAACTTGTGATCAAGTCGAGCCCAGGCCTCGGCGATGGCGGTGGTGTTGCTCAGCATGCACACAGCCCTCTGGACCTTGGCCAGGTCTCCACCAGGAACCGCAGTCGGAGGTTGGTAGTTGATGCCCACCTGTTGAGACAAGAGGACGGTCAGAAAGGTGAATCTCGAGCATCTCAAGCCGCACTTCCTACCTTTCATGGCGTCACTGACCTTGAAGCCAGTCGGGCACCATTCGACAAACTGAATGGAGCGCCTGGTTTTGATATTCGCGATGGCGGCGTTCACATCCTTCGGCACGACATCGCCCCGGTAGAGCAGGCAGCACGCCATGTATTTGCCGTTGCGAGGGTCACATTTGACCATCTGATTGGTCGGCTCGAAGCAGGCGCTCGTGATCTCGGTCACAGTCAGCTGCTCGTGGTAAGCCTTCTCAGCAGAGATGATTGGCGAGTAGGTAACCAGAGGGAAGTGGATGCGCGGGAACGGGACCAGGTTGGTCTGGAACTCCATCAGGTCGACGTTGAGGGCGCCATCGAAACGAAGGGAGGCCGTGATTGAGGAAACTATTTGACCCATCAATCTGTTGAGATTGACGTAACCGGGACTCTCGATGTCCATGTTGCGACGACAGATATCGTAGATGGCCTCGTTATCCACCATGAAGGCACAGTCAGAGTGCTCCAGGGTGGTGTGGGTGGTGAGGATGGCGTTGTAGGGCTCAACCACAGCGGTGGACACCTGGGGAGCCGGGTACACGGCGAACTCCAGCTTTGATTTCTTGCAGTAGTCAAGAGACAGACGCTCCATCAGCAGGGAGGTGAAGCCAGAGCCGGTTCCACCTCCGAAGCTGTGAAAGACGAGGAACCCCTGCAGGCCAGTGCACTGGTCCGTCTGATGGGGACAAGAACAAGAAGACTTCATCAGAAGTAGTTTGGCTAAATGTCTTATTCAATTCAGAAAATTGATACCACGCATGTCTGTCAATTAGATGGCATTGCCCAAAGGTATCAACATCCCCTCATCAGCACCCGATAAAAACAAAGATTTCTTTTCTTTCATTACCAGTGATTTGTAAATCAGGTTTTTTTGTCAGTTTTACTGACCATTTTACGAACACGCTCCATGACTGCGTCAATAATTTCTTTCCCGACAGTGTAATGGCCTCGAGCGTAGTTGTTAGCCGCATCCTCCTTTCCAGTGATTAGCTGCTCCGGGTGAAAAAGCTCTCTGTACTTTCCAACTCTTACTTCATCTGAAGAGAAAGGTTTTTACACAGAAAGGTCAATGAGATCAACGGCAGTGTGAGTGTCAAATGTGGATGTTTTCCACCAAAACAGACCGTTTATCAGCTTCACGGTCATGTTATCTTTGACCGTATCCACTAATTGATGGCTCCATAATCGATGCAGCAAACTCATGACTTTCCCCCCCCTGTTAAAATCTGAAGATTGATGAAGAGTATAGCCCTTGTATTTGAATGTGTCTTTGGAGTCCCAGAGCTAACACAAGGTAGTACCTCATCAGACAAGTAAAAATACAGCTGAATACATGAATAAATAATACTAGACATATGTGCCAATACGTGCCCATCTCATCGAAAATGGAAAAATTAAAATGTTGAAAAGGAAAAATGATTAAAAGATAAACAGATCGACAGATTGAAAGATTTTCTTTGCTGCAATAATTTCTCCTTTTTCAGAATTCAAAGATTAAACAAGCTATAGAAAGATGAATGAAAGAGTAAAGTGAATGAAGTTACAGGAAGAGTAAAAACCCTTATACGTCTTTTTACACTCTCTTATCAAACTGAATATTGATGCATTCAGTTATATAACCTTTAATATATTTAGTTAGGTTCGGAGCTTCACTGAAACTCACAGAAACGTTAAATGCAGGCTCACTTGTGTGCATTTTGTTTTTTTCTTTGGTGTAAACTGGAGATAATACCAATCCAATGCTGCACTCTGCACGTTGCTATTTACACAATACACTTCTGTAAATGTTAGCCAGCATTGCATAAAAGGCAAAGGAGTCACTGCTGCACTTGTTGCTTGGTTACCAGCATTCCCATCAGCAGTTACCTGTATCACCCATGTGAATGGAAATGAACTCACACCACAACGACCACACATAAAAGCACAGCGGGAACGGTAATAAGGAAGCACAGATAAGGAGGATGACATTAAACACATACGAAAGGCCGACTCACCGACCACAGTGGGCTCAAGGTCCACGTAGATGGCTCTGGGAACGTGACGCCCAGAGCTCCCGGTGTTGAAGAAAGTGTTGAACGGGTCATCGCGAGTGTTCGGTTCGGCAGGGCTTTCCAGGAAGACGCCATCGGGGCCGACGCCATGCTCCAGGCAGAAGAGCTCCCAGCAGGCGTTTCCTGTCTGGACGCCTGCCTGGCCCACGTGGATGGAGATGCACTCTCTCTGGACAGACACAAATGAGACCAAGTCAAACAATCCTTTTGGCATTTTTTGGCACAAAACGTGAATGGTGTGTAAACGCAGCCATCACTTGCAAACAAGGATGAATAAGGAGCTTTTCACACATTTTCACGAAAAAAAAAACATGTAAGGGAGATCACAGCAGAATGGGACGGGGCAACAGTTTTTTTTCTCCTACCATGATGTTTTTATTTATGCCACATCCAAAAATCATATTGTTGGAAAGGTACTTTCATCAGTTGATGCCAGTGTTAGCTACAGTTACCTCCTCACTGTCACTTGATACATGTTCAGCAGACACCTGTAATGTTTTAGGATCAAATCATGTTCATTCCTGTTGAAGAAGTCTGTAATTAAAGGACATTTAGAGTTGATACAAAACCAACCAATCACACTTGCTTTACCTTTGCCATTGATAAACAATCAGATCTCTTTGAATTGCTTCTAAAATATAAAAAGGCAGTCATGGATGTGTAGATTTTTTATTCCAAACATATAAAAATCCACATCTATGGAAGCATAGAAAAGTCACAAGGATGTGAATCTAAAAACCAATTAAATACCCAATTTAATCCCTGATTTAAACATTAATGAATACTTACATACCTCTGAATTTAAAGTGGCAGTAATCAATAGTCTTTAGAACGATAACATATCAAATGACAATGTAAGAACAGTGTGGCAATGTGAGAGAGAGAGCAGCTCCCCTCTGCTTTACGGAGCTTTATAATGAGTCTCAGTTAATTGTTTAGCTGCTCGCCTGCAACATTACCATTCTGGTTCACTGTTGCTGCTCTCATAGTGTTGTTTTAAGCTGCAGCAGGCAGCTGTTTTCAGTGAAAAAGCTATAAAAACTCCACACGCTCAGCTCCACACAGCAGAATGACATAGTTAGTGACTAGCTGGTGAACATAGTGGAGCATTTAGCAGCTAAAGAGGCAGATATTTCCCTCAGGAGTTGGTTGACTTTGTTTTTTGGGTTCGCAAAGTCAAAATGGAAAGTTCAACTTTCCAAAGAAGAGTTAGAATAAAGAATTTGAGTCTGCTGTGAGGCCCACCAGTGGTTGAGCAGAGCTAATGTACAGCATATTTACTTAGCATGCTAACATTTGCTGAATGGCTCTAAATACAAAGTTCATGTCATTAGTTTCCAGGTATTTAGTCGACTAAACCAACATAAACTACTAACCTACTGAACTAATTTTAAGTTATATATATATTTGCACCACATGAATTAGAATGGCCCTTCTTGGCTTCCATACTCTCACTCTGTGAGAAAAAAAGCAAACCGGTCTGAGAAGAAACTGTATTATTCCTTGTAATTGGGCTGTTTTTACATTTCTGGGTAAACAAAGTCATGTTTCAACATGTAGAGAATTTTTGTTTCCCCTGGAGGGAGAACTTCCTCCGAAATGATTTTCTTTTCTCTCTTTTGTTTGTCCCTTGAGTGATTTTTGTTAGAGATTGGATTTATGTTTGGAACTTGAACTTTGATTATAAATAAATACATCCAACGTATTCATTAAAAATAGGCTCTTCTGATGGGCTGGCAGACTGAAGTGCAAAAAGAAACATAAACATATTATTTGAGCCTATATCCTAAGACAAACAAATGCATTTTCATTTTTAAATACATGCAGCCAGAGGTTTGGGAGGTTTCTGGATTCATGCACAGATTTCCCTTCGAGACAAAAGCTGCAGCCGATTTAAGGAAAGGTAAGATTCATGCGCTGCACGTACAGAATAATAATGCAATCATATTACCGACAGTTTCCATGTGTGTAAGGAAGCTCACCATGTCGCCCCAGATGAACACTTGGTTCTGGTTTTTCTGTCTCCCCTCAAGGCTCCGAACAGACCCGAGTCGTTCCTCCGCACTGATCCGGGACGAGGACCGAGTCTCCGCCGACACAACGCTGCCAGGAGACCTTTATACCCGCAGACAGGCTCACCTGCTGTCTGTCTGACGAGGCTCGGTCTGCCTTCGGGAGGAAAGGGAGGGATGATAACTTTCTCTCCCTTTAAAATGTTGGGAGTCACTTTTCTGGGGTTTGTAACACACACACACACACACACACACACACACACACACAGCATCGTCATTACATTACACAACAGGTCAATTTTTTATGATTTTTTAACAATAGCATGCAGTAAAGGAAAACAGACTGAAAACGTACCGGTAAGTGAGTCCCAACTTCTTTACTGTACACATTTTTTTTTGTAATATTTTAAAGTGTGTAATTGAAAACCTGATTAATTCATGTGTCATTACATAGTTATTACTGATACATTTAATTATATAGCCCACTGTAGTCTTTAACAGTAGCATATTTTCTGAGGTGATAATCTGCTTTGGATGATACTGTTAATCTTTAAGGTAACATAAATGTAATATATATAATAATATTAAGATGCATAAACTTATGTAATCTAAGTATTTTAATACAAGGGATGGAAGAAGTATTGAAATAATTTGCTTCAGTAAAAGTAGTTTTACCATAACAAAGAAATACCCAATGACAGGTAAAAGTCTGGCATTCAAAACTTCACGTCATGTATCATCAGCTAAATGTACTGAGAGTATCAAAAGTAAACGTATTTGTTTGTCAGAATGGGCCCTGGGTCAGCGTTATATCATTATACTACCGGTCAATGATCATTCATGTACATATTAACAGTACTTTAGTGTTAGAGCTGGTTGAGGTGCGACGACATCAAAGAGTTGTGGATGTAGTGATGGGATACATTCAGGAGTCTGCAAAGTGTCTTTATTTTGAAAAATGACCGGAAGTTCTTGCCTTCCTGCGTCGTCCGTGCAGTGACCTGAAACCATGAAGCCTCCTGCCGCCACTGCTGGTTGTTGAGCCGATGATGGCGCCGGATGAAAAGTCAGAGGATCACAAAATTTATTAGAATTTATTCTGAGGGGAACAGAAAATGTTTTCATTCAATTTAAACACATTTCACACTCAAAACCACAAATACCAACCTTGTGGTTGATAAATAGGTGGTGTGTGAGGAGGTTTTACTATTTCCTCGTCTTAAAGTGGACACATTAAGTTGAATTTTGCTGAGCTGCTGGACGATTCGTCACACGTGGATCTGTATGATGATGCCACACACCCCGACAACATGTGAAGCGAATATACAAAGTCTTGTCTCTCTGCATCAGTTGTTTACAGACTGAGAGGATCAAATGTGTCAGTTCTAAGTGTGTTTATTTACTTCCCAGGCAACAATGATGTCAGAACTTTGTGTCCTACAAGTACATATCCAGATTCAGAAGCAGCGGGGGAAAGAAAAAAATAAAATCACATGCACCTTATACTTATTACTTTGTGATTTTTCAGGGACAAGATAATCAAAGTCAACTGGTACAATTCAGTCATTTTCTAAAACGATATTGATCTCTAAATATATAATTTGAGAGCAACAATAAGTATTAAACCTTCTGTATGAAAGTGATTCAACTCTAAAAGCAATGCTTACAGAAGGATTTACAAAAAGGCTTGAATTACTGACTCGTTAATGACCTCGCGGATGCCAAACGAGCACACTCGACGATAAGCCGATACACTGCGACCGTCATCAAAGTCAAATGGGAGGCAACACGGATGTTCATGTAGGTTTGATGTAGGCCAAAGTCATAAGGCATATAGCAGCAACCGGAGTCTGAACCAACTCCATCTCTTTCTGGTTTCTCAGGATGAGTAGAAATATATTGCACTTTGAAGACAAACTGAAAAAATAATCTCACAGGTGACGACAGCAACAAGAACCACCAAAGAGAGTCATGCAAGTGGTGATGGGCTCGTCGGAGGCCTCTTTTGAGGTGAAGTCGACCACCAATCTCCGTCGCACAGTGGAAGGGTTGGCCGGCCGGTAGAGGAGGCAGCAACCGCTGCACCTTTTCTTCTTTTTTTTGTTTTAAATGAGAGGACCTATTTGCATACTGGCGAACAAACATCTCCCTTTGTGTGGCTCTGTTTCAGTGGCATTTTAGAAAAAGTCTAGCTGCCTGTCCTCCTATTTGCTTTTCCTGCAGTGGTTCTCCTTCTTGGCAAAGATCACTTTTCTCGTAGAACACAGACGCCGGCATCGCACCGCTGCGTCGCCATCGACGTGACGACCTCCCAGGAGTCGATGACTGGGTCGTAACATTCAATACTGCTGAGGAGAGAGTTCCCGTCATATCTGGAGAGAGAGAGAGAGAGAGATGTGAGACAAACAACCACAACAATCAGGTTTTTACTTGCTGTAATCACTCATCTGGCCACAAAGAGATCTCCCAAGAGCTTTGAAAGCATTGATGTGCTTGTTTTCTGCAAAAATATATTCAAAAGTTTATCCGACGCTGATATGAGTTAGACATATCATGGGGGGATCTGCCAAATTCCCTGATTTTTACTATCCCCTCACTGCAGAAACATCAAATAATGCCCAGGGAAATGTAATGATTTTGTTGTTGCACATCATATCGGAATTCATGTGACTTTTACACTAAATCTAGATTGACATTCGTCACAATTATGCTCTGTGAATCATCACGACAATTATTTTTTACATTTATGTTCTCGACTGCAGTACTTTGTATGTGAAAACGTGGCAATAAACTCCTTTCCGATTCTGAGTCTGACCATCGCATCAGGTGACCACATCAGGTGACCCATCAAATGCACTTATTGTATGCTAAATAAATAAAATGTAATGAAAAATGTACCTTACAATCTAATCTGGCAGGAATGTGCTCTTGCTTGTATTTGATTGGACAATGCAGTTCCTTGCAGCCCTTTGCAACAAAATCCAGTCCTTGTTCCCCAAAAATGCATTCTGAAGCCAAAGCTAATGTAAAGCTTGAGCAGTCTGAGTGCGTGTGTTTTTAGAGCGTTCTCCACTTGTGTTAACAGACACAGACAGAACAGACAGAGTTGCTCAGTGGCGGTGGAGCGATACCTCCTGTCAGTTGAGTTGCTGAGACAAGCCGCTCGGCAATAAACCTGTACTTGATTTGGCCTCCGCATTAGCTTTGGCTGAACATCTGGATGCATTTTTGAACTGGGATTATGCTTACTGCTTATAGCATAGTCGTGCTGCTATAAGAGTGTCGTTCTGGGTCCTATACCTTCAAGCCGCTTCCACAGAAAGGAGGACATTAGGAAATTCTCTCTTACCCGGCGATGGCGTAGAGACGTCCTCTGAGGACGGTTGCTCCTACGTAACATCGAGGCGTCGTCATACTGGCTACGGTGGTCCAATAGTCCGTCCTGATGTTGTAGACCTCAACAGAGTCCAGATGTGAAACACCATCAAAGCCTCCCACGACATAGATGTGGTCATTGAGTAAAGCCACACCAGCACCTGAAAACAGCAGAAAGCTCTCACATTAAAGAACAAGTAACACACACAGAGCATGTTTGACGGCCTTCTGTTTTCTTACCTACCTGACCGCTTGGTGGCCATGGGTGTAACGCTTGTCCAGTGGCCTGTGTGTGGGTCGTACCGCTCCACTGAATTCAGGATGTTTAGGCCATCGTATCCACCTATCAGGAAATATCACGGAAAGTATCATCAATACGTCAATCAACAGAAATGACAGTATTTTGATAATCAATTCATCATATAACAAGTAAAATGTAATTTGACTGGATTTTATGCTTTTATTTGTCTTATGTGATAATAAATTAAATATTTTCAGATTTTTGACTATTGGTCAGACAAAATTTGTTGGGCATTTTAACTTTTTATAACCCAAACAAATTGTTTAAAAACATGTTTGCATATATTATTGAAAAGTACGTATTCACAACACCAGAAATTCTTTATGAATGGAGAAAGCACCTTTATTAAGGCATTATGGGTTGTTTGTGGGGCTAATGTTGTTAGATCAGCGAGTGTCTTCAACTCGTCTGATAGTGTGTCTTTCAGAGTGAACCAACCATCAAAGCCTCAATGCATTCTGTAATTAAACTGACAGGAGGCTCTGAGGGTGAGTGTCATAGCTCAGAAATGACCTGAATCACCTATCAAGAATTACCGTGACAAGTCTGAAAACATTTTATTTATGGAGAAATTATTTTTTAGTGATTGATAGATTAGTTGAGAAAATGATAAGCAATTAATCAGAAACTGTAGCCCTAATATGACCCTATGTCAAAGTTATCAAATATTATCCGTCCATACCTAGACAGTATATGAGTCCACTGGCCACCACTAGACCAGCTCCTTCTCGAGCTGTCTGCATATCTCCCAGCATGCTCCACTGGTCAATGTTTGGGTCGTATCGCTCCATGCTGGTGTGACGCCGACTGCCATCGAAGCCCCCGGCAACATAAATCATGTCTGTCATGAGCCAAATAAGATGGAACAAAAACAATTATAGATCTTACATATCGTTCTGAGAGGGGATTTGACAGAAGGGAAACAAGGCGTGGATCACGTGGGGAGAAACCGAAACGCGCTCACCTCCGAGTGTCGTGGCTCCAGCGAGGCCGCGACGCACATTCATGGTGGCTACAGTGTACCAAACCCCGTCCTCATCCGCCGTGTAGTCCAGACACTCCACAGAGCTGAGCCTCGACCGGCCGTCGTAGCCTCCGATCACGTAGACTCGATCGTGGAGAGACACCGTGGCAACATAACGCCTTTTCCGTGCAATGTTCTGCTCAAGACACACCTGTTTGTATCAGTCAAATCCACAAAAACACATCACAAGGCTCTCTTTTCAAATATTCTACACTTACAGGAAGCGAGCTCCATTCTTGTGTCTTCGGATCGTATTTCTCAACAATGTCTATTGGTGATTGCTGACTGCCAAACCCGCCTATAACCAACAGGACTTCTTTGGCACCTGAAAAGACCCATAAATATTTTTTTACCATCAGTGTGGATTACAAAGCAGGTATACAGGAGACATGCTTACAATTAAATCTACTTAAAAGAAGGATTCCCACCTAATCTAGCTTGTGTGCGTGGGCCCTGCATTTCACTCCTCAACTCTGGTCTTAAGTGGAATTTCTTGGCTTCATCGACAAGGTCTCGGCATGGCAGGCTACACCGAATGAGGGGCTAGAACATGTCAAAACGTGCGTAATTACGGTGGTAGGTGCGATACATATTTCAACACACAATCCTCAACCTGCTGTGCGTGGACCGGCTCACCTCTGCGTCGATGACATCCGTGATGTAGCGGGGGGTCAGGAGTGGCATTCGGACAAACTCGAGCATGTCTGGCAGGTAGGGCTCGCGCTCCTTCCGGTTGTGTTTGACCCAATTTAATACGGCTTCAAACACAGGCTCCTCCGAATCCACCTACATACAGTCAGAAGAGTTACGGCTTCATCTTAGATCATAAATCCACATATTTAATTAAACAATTAGCTCTAAACTGCAGTTAGTCATACAACCACTGTATTACTGTTAATTAATCAGCAATTGCAACTACTTTGTGTAATTGCAAAGACGCTATGTGAAGCATGCTGAAGGTGAAAAAATCCCAAAATACCTCACATGAGAAAGACGACACAATGTTTGACTAAGAGTTTCTGCGTGACTGATTTACATGTATGTCTAGTTTTATTCTAAAAACAACAAAAATGACAGGAAGGACCTTTTGAGAAATGTGATGATCTACAAATCATTGTATGATAATGACCGTGTTTTCACAAGGCAAGGTGTGTGGTTGGGAACAGGAATTCCCTGAGCACAAAGGCAGGACTTAAATCAGGTTTTCTTCTCTGCAATTTCTTTGTCATCTCAATCCGTAAAAGTGAGTGGAATTAAGGGGGGTGGGGGTGGGGGGGGGCACTGGCTGAGATTACAGCAGGTTGGTACGTGCTTTTCTCTTTTCACACTCAGGGAAAAGACAATAAGAAAGCTGTGAACATCAGTTGACACATCATTTAAGTCAAGTTGCTTTTCAGACACCAATGCTAACCATTACAGTTACTGCATATATCATTATGGTTTCAGGCATATCAAATAAGATATTAGTTATCTACAGTATTCAGTGACAGCAACACAGCCTCCACAGTACGAACGACAATGAGGCTTAAAACCTCACAACATCCACTTTTCCTACCTGGATTTCATCACATTTTATGAGCTTTTCAACTTCTGTCTGACCGAGAAGCATGAACTCCTCATGTTGAACCACCTCGGAGAAATGCTTCTGGGAAAAGAGCTCGGCTGCCTGCATCAGGTCCAGGCAGTTGTGTGTTTCAGCAAAGTCGCGAATGCCAAGGCAGTTGGTGGGGTCGAGCTGACTCTCCAAAAAATCACAACATGCTCTTTTTACCCCTGAGGAAAACAAAGAGAGGTGTGTACACACACACACACACACACACACACACACACTTTTTATTAAACTAAAAGATGAATAAAGCATATAGAGAATCGATAGAACGGCACCACTACGTGCATATCATTCACATTCAGGCAAATCTCGGCAGAAATGACATTCAGCAACTCTTGATTTGGAAATGCTGAAGGCATTTCATTTGAAAAGTGGTGCCATGTCCCATGCCCTTTGTAAACTGAAATAGAGACCTTCTAATACCATTTTGAAAAATCAATTAAAGGCCTTTAAAACTTGTCATGGCCTGCAGATACCTTCTGTCCACACTCACGTTGGTATCAGCTTGCTTAAGCATACACTTTTGAAATAAAGGTTCGGCAGGCACGCCCAGACTTACCTTTGAGCTGCAGTAAGCATGCTGCAGGAAGCAGTTCTTGCACATTCTCCACTGTGACGAGCACCGTCTCCGTGTACACAAAGTCCAACAGGATCTCCATAGTCGCTGCAGTGAGCCCCTGAATGTCGACAAAAGATTTCCCCTTCTCTGCAAGCTGCAGGGCCACAAAAACAGAGACGGGAGGATTAGTCATCAGCATTAAGCATTATCTATAATTGTCAACTGTGTATTTTTAGGAGTCAAACACGGCCTTATTATTTGTTTACCATGTCTACCGTCTAAACTCTAATTTTACTTGTTGATCTATTCTGTGCCCACAACATCTGTTGTATGTCTGTCTCTCCTTGGAGAGGGATCCCTCCTCAGTTATAGTATCAAGCTCTGTATAGACAAATACAAATTACCTCACTGGTGAACATGGCACAGAAGTAGTCACTGCAGGCGGCCAACACAATCCGGTGTGCTGGAAAATCTGTGTTCTCCACCCTCAGAGTGATATCACAGAGTGTGTTGCTCTTGCGAAGGGAGTTCATGGCATTGAGGATGGATTTGGCATGGGAGTTGGTCATAATGTCTTTGGGAGCCATGCTGCCTTGAGATTCTCTCAAGGATCTCAAACTACTCCAGGAATCTAAAAATAGATAAGACAAGCGTTGTTGAGAACAATGGACAGGACATGTTTTTTTTATTTATAGAAATTTGTACATGCAGCACTTACAATGTCATCCTTTAGCGAGTAAGATGCATTAATGGGCATGCAGTGTTGAGAGATTCAAGCTTGTGTTGCATGCTCACAGAAATATTGGAAAGTTCAGGTGTGATAAGTTAGAAAGCCTGAGAAACAAAGATGCAAAGTACTGAAACTGAAGTACAGTTTCAAGGTATTGGTGCTCAACGTATGTCGTATTTTGAAAATTCCACTTAATTTCAGATGATAACATTATACTTTATACTAATTTAGGTAATTGTCTGATATCTGTAATGAGCAGATTAAGATTGTTCATGCAAAATCAAATGGTAAACTAAGAAGAAATGTCATTTCTTCAGTTACAGGATTTTCAATGTGGATGCATAAATATACGTGATAATTTAGTGTTACTTTAGTGACTTTTTTTTTAATGCAGGACTTGCATAATTTTGCACTGTGGTATTGCTAATGCAACTTACCGTTAAAAGATTTGAATACTTTTTCCACCACTGGGAGGCAATAACTATAGCTACACATTAGCAAGCAGCAGCCAACGACAGCTGAGGGCTAACGCCAACGCTAGACAACAACTAGGAAGACACAGGCATATAAAGTGAGCTGGTGGCCAGAGGAGGACAACACACGAAGCGACACACACAGAAGAACTTGGCAAGAATTTGCAAAATACCTGTCGCAGCTGTTAAAGCTGATTCAAAACGTCTAGCTAAATTGCGTTGCTAGCTAACGTTAGTAGCACCAAAGTCCCTTGTCCCAGTTCCTGCTGTCAGTCACACTGCCTGGAGAAAAGCCACTGAACTACAGCTAATCCATGGTGACCTCTGATGGGTCACACTACGCGCCGACTCCTTGTAGACCACATGTGTCTAGAAAGTCAAAAAGGATTTCATATCATCCGCGCAGCGAGTTTTAACCAGCTAGAATCTTTCGTTGACTAAACTGCAGCAGGTCACAGCAGCAAGAGACTCCACACAGATTGGACGTAAACAGACCATTACGTGAGTACGTGCGCGCGTCCCGCGGCCGGACGCGTCACGCTCGGTCACGCTTCCAGACACACAAGATGCCTTCCGCGCGTCCTCGCTGGCCTGTCTGTACAGCTGCCGTTAGAATGGTTAAGTGACTGTTTTCTGGCGAATTAAGTCACACAATTCTGCTGTGATAAGGACATTTAAATCCAGACTCACACCCGGAGAAGCCGGGGCTATTTATGATCTCTTTGAAAAAACAAACACACACATTTTACTCTTTTTTAGCCACCCGGAGAACGGCGGCTACACCGTGTAGGAGGAGCCAGCGGCGTGTTTCCGCTAACACCAGGCCGAGAGAGGTAACACGGTAATCTACGCTGCCCTACTGAGAATTACAGGATATAGAAGGAACAGTCGGCTCCTATTGCGGGACACTGTTAGAGTACAGGTTGTTGAATCGCCGGGGAACTGCGGTTGTTCATATCTGGGGAAGAAGAAGAAGTAGAAGAAGGAGTGGCAGCTGGACTGTCAGCAATGGAAGCCGAGTTTCGGGAAATCGATGAAAACGGGAGTTGGAACGCCATCTACCAGGTAGGAGCTCTCCGGCACAACCGAGGTGGAAGTGGCCTAAAAGCGGCCACTTTTAGGCCGAACGATAGCTAACGCACACGTACTGCACCGTAGCTACCATTAAACGTAGTTATTGTCCAGTTTTAGTCTGTGTTCCGCCTGCTCGGATCAATCGGATGATTGATGTCTGCCCGCAAGCACCACCACCACCACCACCACCCACCAGCAGACTGTTTATTACTGATGTATACACGAAGTGTACATTTGGTCAGTGTTGCAAGTAGTATTTTGCTTGAATAAAAGCAATAATACGACCGTGTTGCAGTAAAAGTCCTGCATTCTTAGTCGTACTTATGTAAAAGTACAAAAGTATTGGCATCAGAATACACTTAGGGGTCCAAAAAGTAAAAGTAAACTCATTTTAAGAATAATATATCACTGGATTATAATTATTGTTATCGCATGAATGTGTAAGCATCACTAATGTTGAAGCTGATCAATGTGGAGCTAATTTAAAGTACTGATGTGTAGCATTACCTATAATATGTGAGTCTGCAAAGTAACTCATGTAATCCAGTAAATGCAGAGGAGTAACAGGTATCATATTGGCTTACAAAATGTATTTTTTTTTTAAGAAGTGTGGTAGCACTAAAGTGTTCAACACCCCCACTGCGTCCGCTCACACTAGTATGACACTTTTAGGAGTTAACAGAATTAATAAGAGTTTCAACAGAATGAAATAAAGGAAGGATCAGCCCACTCAAGATGCTTTATATTCAGCTTCAAAGCATCTAACAGTCATGGACACATCCTGCACCATCCCTGTCGCATCACACCTTTTAATGTCATGTCAATCCAATATTAATATAAAACATTTTTTTTATTGTGTAACAGGAGATCCGCCAGCAGTCATGTGAACTCCCTTGCAAAGTTGCCAAATTACCTGAAAACAAGAATCGGAATCGTTACAGAGATGTTAGCCCATGTAAGTTGCTCTTTCATCCGGACAGACAAGTTTGTAAATGTTTAAAATGTTTAATTTAAGGTGATGATGGCTCAGAAACGCCCATTTAATGTTCAAACGTCAGCCAGTGGTAACTTATTTGCAGTCACAGCAGCATCAATGAGTCTTCCACAATTGGATGTTATATGAGCATGCCAGCTTACTACTGGCATGCTCATATAACTATTGTGAGTATTACGCAGTAGGCGGAGGGTTGCATCACTGTGGATGGACGTCATAAAGGATGTGACTCCCACTTACATCTAGGGAATTTAGCTTTTGTCAAAAGTGAATTACAATAAGTGCATTTGTCGAAAGAAAGAAACCACAACATGTCATTGAAGATAAAGAGCTGAAGAAATAGAAACAAGACTTCCAATTCATAACTTTTGATCTATTTTCAAGAGCTGCAAATTTATTACAGTGACTTTATTAATGTTGTTATTAAAGAGCCAGCTAACACCCGTGTTCCTGACACAAGTAGACCCCGACAAATGATAAAATGCATTATCATAAAGTAAAGTTTTAAGAAAAAGGCAGGGATAAGAGACTGTGGGACCAGCATTTGTCCTCACAACGTTAAACCAACAATATGGTCAGAAAGATATAAAACACTATAAAGAAGTTAGTTGATCATGTATCCTCAGATCATCCATGAGTGAATATCTCAGTAGTAATTTCACATTAAGAGTTTGATCAGATAAAAATCCCTTCTAATGATACATTTTATTCTTTAACATCGCGCTACACTTGTCTAAAAAAAAATATAAGTCAATTTAATTGTCATTATGTTCAGCTATGCTCGCCGACGCACTGCTTTTAACTACAGATGTGTCTTCAAGAATAACGATTTGGCAAAGTCAGCGTTTGATGTGAATCATAATTCAACTTTGTCACATCCACCAGCTGAACTATGTGGTTTCCTCTTTTTCACACTAAATAAGCTATGCAAATAGTTCCTGTGTATGTGTCACCAAGTGTGGGGAAATTAGTAACCTTTCACTGAAATATGGTTCAGTGGATATATATGAAGAACAGTTGACCTCAACCATGTGGGTATTAAACCACTAACACGTGCCTTTTGTCCAGAGACGGACTCGTCACATGTGACACATGAGGGTTGTGACACATCAAAAACACGCAATCTTAATTTCATGTTTTGTTTTTTTTCCGTCTACTCCTCAGTTGACCACAGCAGAATATGTCTGCAGCTGGGTACGAATGACTACATTAATGCCAGCCTAATAACCGTAGAGGAGGCACAGAGGAAATATATCCTCACTCAGGTAAGCGAGATCCACCCTTACATGGAATCAATACCTGTTATTATATAATACTGGTTTATTTATTCATACCTATGAACAAGCATGATGCAAGTATTGTGTAATGAGCCAGGGAGTGGGTGGGAGTCCTACCTGTGTTGTGATGA
Organism: Chelidonichthys spinosus; assembly: GCA_029853015.1. Classification (NCBI taxonomy): domain Eukaryota; kingdom Metazoa; phylum Chordata; class Actinopteri; order Perciformes; family Triglidae; genus Chelidonichthys; species Chelidonichthys spinosus. Next base: position 6,618,194 of record CM056829.1, on the reverse strand, counting down.
ATACACGGGGAGACATCGCTGGCTGGATTTTTCCAGTAAATAAAAGAGATTTAGCCTGCGTGGGTCGATAACTATAAGGTGGACAAAAAACCCCCAGAAACACCAGTCAGTACAACACTCTAGCACCACAAACTATATCTTACATAATTATCATAAAGTTTGAACACAAACTGGACATCATAACCTTCATGAAGGGTTAGAGTTAGTGTAGGTGTGCCGAATAAACTTGCAAACTCTCTAGTAACACACGGGTTTAATAAAGTAATATCACAAATCCCTCGCTGCTGCTGCTCACGGAGCTGGTTGCTGCGTGACTCAGATGAGCATAGACGATTAAGAAAGTAGACCGGAGATTTCCATTCATCCGTCTCGACTGAAGCACTCCCCTTTTCAAGAACAGCATGCTCAACAATAAGAAGCGCCTTGCCAAGATCTTTAAATAGACATGCTGTTTTTATTTAGTTTGGAATCAAATCCACTCTTCTAACACAGCAGTCATCCCGTTTTTTTTCCAGGGACCCCTTCCAAATACATGTGGCAACTTCTGGGAGATGGTGTGGGAGCAGAGGAGCCGCGGCGTGCTGATGCTGAACCGAGTCATAGAGAAAGGATCTGTAAGCAGTGGCTTCTTTCCTCGCAGGACAACTCAATCGTTACTGCTTTTCTTTTTCCGTTATGTGTAATGTGCACTTTTTTTTTGTTTTAGGTCAAATGTGCCCAGTATTGGCCACATAAAGAGGAGAAAGAAGCTATCTTTGAAGATACCAATTTCAAGCTCACCTTCATCTCAGAAGACATCAAATCTTACTACACAGTCCGTCAGCTGGAGTTGGAAAATTTGTCTGTAAGTAGATGTGGTTTCAGTCTTTTGATACTCGTGTCCTGGTCTCTTCTTTGGTCTTCTAATTCTTCTTTGCATCATCTTCCTCGACAGACTCAAGAGACTCGTGAGGTTTTACATTTTCATTACACCACCTGGCCTGACTTTGGGGTGCCAGAGTCTCCTGCCTCCTTCCTCAACTTCCTGTTCAAGGTGCGGGAGTCGGGTTGTCTGAACTCAGACCAGGGACCGGTGGTGGTCCACTGCAGTGCTGGCATCGGACGCTCGGGGACCTTTTGTCTTGTGGACACCTGCTTCTTATTGGTTTGTACAGAGCTCTGCTGTTGAGAAACAATGACGTCGTATCTGTCCCGTCTGTCTGCCAAAATAGCAAAACGCTAAATTCCTTGATCGCTGTTACAAGCAACCCTGTAATGAAGAGAGTAGCTCGTCTGGTTCTTGTGCTGTAGAATTCTGCAGGGAAGACTTAAAACTCCAAGACTCTTATGTCTCTTCAATGTTTCTGCTGTATTATGTAGATGTCCACCCGTAAGGACCCGTCTTCAGTGAGCATCCGTGACGTGCTGCTGGAGATGCGGCGCTACCGCATGGGCTTGATTCAGACCGCAGATCAACTTCGATTCTCCTACCTTGCTGTTATTGAAGGTGCCAAATACATCAAGGGAGATACATCTCTGCAGGCAAGTCTTTCAAGATCAAACTTCCCTCGGTTAACTTCTTTCAGGTTCTAAACTCGACAAATGGCTATAATATTATGTACGTGTTGTATTTTTGCAAATAAACGGATTTTGTTTTTTTCTCAAGGAGTCCTGGAAAGAGCTCTCAAACGAGGAAGATGATCCTCCAGAGTTCACCCCTCCGCCTCCTCTTCCTCCTCCCAGAGACCCTCACAACGGCAAAGTTGAGCCATCCTTTTTCCCCGGAAATGATGATGAGATTATCCAACAGATGGAGATCCACAGTCTGGGGTAAAGATTTTAGATTTTTTTTTTAAAGAATCAGGTTCTTGAACCAAATTGCTTGGCTACATTAAATGCTGTCCTCCACTTAGGTCCTCACAAGAGCCTGAGCTGCGAAAGAGGAACGTCGCTGAACCGCAGCCTCCTCCCGACGGCGATGAGCCGCTCGATGACCACATGGGAATCAGAGATCTTAACTCCAAAGCTCCAACAAAATCCCAGCAGCAGGAGAGGGAGGAGCCGTTGTCCGAGGCAGCCGAGCAGCTAAAGGATAGCTCTCCTGTGCCGGGGACCTGGTCCCCTCTACTAACCAACGTGTGCCTGGGCACGGCGCTGGCTCTCAGTGCTTATGTCTGTTATCGAGCCTGTTTCCACTGATGCTTGTCCTTCCTCCTTTTTCTTTTTTTTGTTCCTCCCTCTCACTGCTAATGTTGCAAAGTGGACAAGGCAGGCCAATTAGCCTGCTTTGACTTTGGGTTTACTCCACGAGTGAGCGGAGTATTTTAACTGCAGCAGATTTAGGTTCACTCGTTTATTTTTACAAAGGCAGTGCAAAGGGAATGGCTTGTCTGGAAAAACAGGCTGCTAATCCTCATTACCCAACCAAACGTTCTTTCAGTATGTCATCACGGATGCTCAGGGCCTCAGTTTTTCAGGTGTCACATCCCAAACACACACGTGTGTCGACTTAAACGCAGACACACACGTGTCCGTTGAGCAAATGGGTTTTGTTTTAACTCTCCTGTTCTGTTCACAAGGAGGAATGGCCTGTCAGCCCGTTTGTACACGCGTCTCCTCTCTTATTTACCAAATGACACTTGTATGTGTTCTTCCATTTCAACCCTTACTATGGTGTCCGTTTGGATTCCCCCCCCCCCCCCCCCCCTTCCTTCAGCTTTTCTTTCTTTTGCATGCACGGATGATCAGAAATCATAGAGCCAGATTTTTGACCAGCCGGTCTGAAAATATGCCAGTAAGGGAGACACTTTTTTAAAATATATTTTTCTTTTTGTGGGTCACTATTAAACCCAACAGTAAGGTGAAGTATGTGAAAGTAAGAGGGAAGCAACCCTGTGCCCACTAGATAAGAGATGCATGCTGGGTGGGCATTGAATTATCTGTCCTCGCTGGTGCCTCGTGTCGGTCTGCAGGAGGCATGCTCGTTGAGTGCACGCGGTATGTGTGCGTGTTTTTTGTGTGTTTGTGTATGTACATTTGAGCGCGTGGTAGCTAGCGGAGCTTTCTACTGATGCTTGAGTTATATCTACTCAGTGAGAAATATTAATATAACATTTACAGTACGTCAAATGTGAGATGTAGACTGAGTTGCCTCCTAGTAATCCATTCCCTCTGCGTTTTCTCTCCCTGGTGGCTCGACAGTGACACAGAAAAGTCTTTTTAAAAAAACAAAATGGTGCAGGGAGTGATATATATATATATCCGTTTGCCTGGCATTATTAAAATTGACATGAAAATCTTGAGGTTTTTTGGGGCTTTTTGCCTTCACTGGATAGTGATAGAGGGGGGAGAGAGAGCAGCTAAGGACCACAGGTTTGATTAGGATCCTTGCTGCATTAGACAGGTACCAGGTGAGCTACTGGGTCTCGAGATTTAAAAGAAAAGGATTATAACACCTGGCTTTTGCTCTGTTAAGTGTTTGGGAGAACATCTTTGCAGTCACAGTGTATTAACAATACGAGGAGGCTTTTCATTCCAAGAGAATGTGTACCATAACCTGAATGCAATTGTGCGTATTGTAATGTGTGCTCGGTTCCACACAAGAATGCCAGCTTATTGAGACACAAAGTAGCCAACACCCAACTCCTTTCGCCAGCAATACAAATACTTAAAATTGTGTCACCCTTTACTTTATCGGACTCCTTTGAGTTTGAACAGGGAACCAGGGATTTTGAACAAACCAAAAAAACAACAAAAAAAACAAACAAACACCAGCACAGGGATGAAAACAATACACTGTAGTCATGCACCTTGGTATAATGGCATGGCCCTGAGCTGGCAATATTGTTTTGTATGATTTAAGTGTTTTTTTTTTTTTTTTTTTTTTCATTTTAGCATGCTGCATTTGTGAATCAACAGGTTTGTCATAAAAAGAGATTAGCTAAGCTGCTAGCATTCAGTTTACCTTTGAGACTCGACAAAGTTCAGTACATGAGTCCGACAGCTGTACTTTTCTTTAGAATGTAAACGTCCTCAACAAGGACGCACCCTTATTAGATATATATATTTTTTTCAAATCAGGTTTCAGTGTGCTGAGTCATTTTTTGTTCTGCTTTAGCAAATGATTAAATCTCAGCACCTGTGCAGCCATCGCACCAGGTTTTCCTGTTTTTCTACTTATGCTGTGCTCAGAAACATGTATTTTTTTATTTACATTTGTTGTTTTCCTTTTTAAATAAAAAACAAAACAAAGTCTACTGTTTTTGTCATTGTCAGATCATATGAATACACAAGGCTGATGTATCTACTGAAAAAAATCCACTATTTATATATAGAAACAAGCTGTGTCGTCCCCATGAAGCTGTGTCGTCCCCATGAAGTTCACTTTTGAGTTTGTCATCACAAGTTTGAATGATTATCTAACCAAACAACTTCCATCCATCCATCCATCCATTTTCTACCGCTTATCCTGTATTCAGGGTCGCGGGGGGGCTGGAGCCGATCCCAGCTGTCATTGGGCGAAGGCAGGGTACACCCTGGACAGGACGCCAGTCTATCGCAGGGCTGACATGTAGAGACAGACAACCATTCACACTCACATTCACACCTACGGGCAATTTAGAGTCACCAATTAACCTATCCCCATCTTGCATGTCTTTGGACTTGGATTTAAATTAGAACTGTTGCTGCTACTGTTAATAATGTATATTAGGAAAGCATGAGTGTATTTATAATGGGATCTTTCAAGCCCAGAGATGATTAAAAATGCATAAGGTGGAGAAAAGGAACATTTTAGGTGCAGTTATTAAGAAGTTGTTTCCATCTGGGTTTTTGGTTCTGACTTAAGGGTCTACCAGTCTGCCTCCTGGGTTTACATCCAACTGTATCAGAGAAGTATTTTTGGTCCAAGGCTGTTCAGTGCTTTACTGGAGACGATACCAGCTGACATTTCCTATAGTGTGGTGGAAAGTAAGTAAGTACATTTACTTAAGAACTGTACATTTCTGGAGTACTTGTACTTCACATGAGAATTTCCATTTCATGCCACTTCATGCTTTTAAATGACATTTAGTTGACAGGTGTTAATGCAGGTTCAGATTGTTAATACAAATAATAAATCAACTTATAAATCATTATATATTATCATATATTAAAATCTGAAATGGGCAAATATGCATTATGATGATTTTTGAATACAGGACATTTACTCATAACATAGTATTGTTACACTGTGGTATTGATAATTTTATTTATGTATTGTTAGTACTGATAACTCTGCTCCCAGAGGGTCTGATTGAAGTGCCTCAAAGTCACCACCAGGTGGCGAGATTGGACTATAAAGCTGGCTTGTTCCTAGCCTGCCTCACTCGTGAATAAGGAGCCTCAGCCTGTATTCTGTTGTCCATATTAAACCTGGCTTGGCTCATCAATTACTTGTAATTGCTTAATTACTTTTATTTACAGTAAAAGGGAGTCGGGAGTGTTCCTCTATGGGCAGAACACCGTCTCTGGTTTTTAAGGGGATCGTGATGCCGCATGCCACAAATATTGCGTCCAACTAATTTGAACTAATACATGAATCATATTTTTTCATGAAAATACTACTAAAGTACCTAATTCTAACATCTATTCTGAACACTCTCACCACAGGCATTACTCACACACAGTTACTTTTAACACAGATTCTTTGTTTCCCTTTTTTATGTTGATGTCCAAAGTCCACTATCAAAGAAAGCCCAATAATTTAATTTAGGTTCATCTGAGTGTGAAAGACCACAACAATAATGATCAGTGGACGCCAGAGGAAGGAAAAACATGTCTTGACACACACACTGCTTGAGTAAACTCCACCACACTGATGTACTACAGATGATTTGGCAACAGTCTTGGCTGGAACTTCCTGTTTGGGAAATAAGAGGCAGGCACTCGTACGTGCTGTACAGGAATGCAACTTAAACAGAGTGAGTAATAGCACTCCCAACCACCGCGCTCTCTGCTGACGTCAAGCGAGCAGACGAGATGGAACATGCTGCACTCATCTGCAGTAGGAAAACTACAATCAAGGTGTGACCGAGGACCGGAAGTCGTCTTAAAGCCACAGTTTGTTTCTTTTGAAACTACAGACCATGACTCATGACGTTTGTGGCGAAGAAGTATTCAGTCATTTTGTCACTTCTTTTGAATGTATATCATATCTATGTTATGATATACCGAAGCCTACACATTTGAATGTTTGCGTGCTAAGTGAGAAATACCACAGCTCTTGGATCAGAATATGACAGTTGTGAGAAATGTCACTTGAACAGATGTCAGGAGTGCACTACGCGTTGTCCTAGAGTGCCTCCTTACTCAGCATAATTGTGCATAATGCTGACATTCACATTTGTCCAAAAAGGATATCTGCCCTGCCCTGCTGACTCTTCCACCATGTGTCATGTTTGGTTATTAACCTGGAACTTCCCAAAAGCTGGCCAGCTGTGAGGGTGGGTGGGACAATCTTTGACTGTAAGTCTCTCTTGTAGCCTGCAGAGCATTTGCACAGGGAGCCGAGCAGGCATCAGGAAATTCCTGAAACTTTGGGGGGGCGGGCGCAGATCTTTCCAAGTGTGACTTTGCAAACTCTGATTCACTACACACGCCAGCATCGTTCAATGGAGGTCTGATATGAGGAAGTGTGAGAATGCAGTCAGGTGTACCATGTCTCTTCATGCCCTTATCATTTCAAAACTTACAATAGACAGGGGAGTGAATGAGACACGGTGAGCTCTCAGTATCGACCAGTGGGGGAATGTTATTCAATACAGTATGTACGTTTAATTTTGAGGTACTGGCACTACATTTTAGTACAGTATTTTCAGTTCAAAATACATCATTACCGGCCTCATGTCTATACGTTAAAAATGTGAAGTTACACCCAGCCAGGAAACACTGCTGTTCAAAGGCCAAAATCAGTCTACTTAACACACTGTATATTTCCTTCAGACAGAGCCAGGCTAACTGTTCCCCACTGTTTCCAGTCATTGTGCTAAGCTAAGCCAACTGTTTGTAAGTGGTAGGTTCACATTTAGCATACTTCTCAAAGAGCTGTAGTCTATTGGGGACCCTTGTCAGCCTTCTAAACTTCTCAGATGACTTTATTCAAACAACTGTTCAAGGCCCAAAAGAGGGGTTTCAAATATGTGGCCAAACTTGTGACCCTTACTCCTAGTTTGGGAATCAGTGGACTAACCGACCTAACTGTATATAACTTAAATAAAAGAGACTGTCCAGTCACAACAGTCATTTTTCTGCAAAACAAGTTCTTCTGATTGTTCAAGTGCATTTTGCTGATAATCCTCTATAATAATGGAGTGTTTTTACATTGTTGCATTGGTACTCTAGTAAAGGGTGCATCAACCCGCCATGTATTTTCTAACTTAAACATGGCATAACTGTATTTTTTACCCAAGCAGCTTGATTAAAAAAAAAATCAAATATGGGGGAAAAACACCTCTGTGTTGTTGTTTTCAACTGCAGCCTCTCGGTCAGAGGCTGATGTCTTTGGTTACGTCTGTAGCGACTCTCACCCGTGAGCAGTTCCTCTTCCTGTTCCTGCCCCCCCCCCAGCTGCTGCTGTAGAGGACTTTCAGATACAGACATAGATATAGGCACATAGCACCTTGACTGTCATAGGCTAAGTTCATGCATGTAGGTCATATCGTAAATACTCAGAGGCTGGAACTGGTGTTTCCCCTTGGTTCAAAGCTCCCGCATCCTTCCTCTTGCTGAACGCAGCAAGGAGTGATGACGTTGAGATCGACACGACGTCCACATGTAAACAAAGGTGGCCACAGATGTCACCGCCGTGTTCTTTTGGTTTACTGGGGCTGTTCTCTACATAGCAACTACGTACAAAAAAACAAAAGAAGAGGACACCTTGTTACATCTGATCTAGATAGTTGATACGCCACAGACTCTGTGACAAAAGCACCGTCAATGTCAATGAGTACACGTTTGTGACAAGAGCTTTGGGAATGAGGTGAGAGGTAAGATGTGAACGTGAGGACCGTCACAGAGTTAAACTGGCGTGGGTGGAATGCTGCCACCGTCGCGAACACACCTTTTCTTCCTGTTGAGTAATCTGTACATGTCAAAGCCCTCGCTTAACCACTAGTGTTATATCCAGATATCTGTGATTTTACGTGTATCCAGCTGACAACTTACTGTGCATTTGATTGTCTTACTTTGCCAACAAAATAGTGTTATTTCATTTTAGATTCACTGTCAGGCTGTCTCACATGCAGTCACAAGATCAGAGGGGAACCATCTTCATCTGACATTTCTTTCCTTCCTATTGTTGGACTAAATTCACATCTATCCTCTGCTATTAAGTGGCATATGTTTGCTCATTCTAGGTGGGGTCTATCTTTTCTTTTAAAGTGGGATAAAATACTTGAATATAACTTTTTACCTGCACAATTGTCAAGGAAATTTCACATAAACCTATAGAATGTAGTACATTTTACAGACAGAGCTGGTTCAATTCAACCATGTTCATCCCATATCCCATGATTTAATTAATATGTTCAATTTACAGTAAGGGCCCTTCTCACGCCTAACGCTTTCACAACTAGTGGTGGCATTTCTTGAATGCGTCAGGAGAGAGATTTTCACTTCCATACCAAGCACAATATCCTATGCTCAGTTGTCATCATACACAGGATGTCAGCTTAATTGAACGGTGTGTCAGAGTGTCTGGTAATCTAGGAAAGTTTCAGAGAAGAGCTTTGAGGAATAGTGCACTGGGTTGGACTTTCAATACGGATACAAACTGCAGCACATTGAAAGCCTAGGTGGATTTTTTTTTAAAGTCCTGCAATAATAAACCATAAGAAAAGATTGAGGTCTACTTGTTTGTTAGGAGGAGCCAGTATGACAACAGTGTTAAATTTATGTTGCCTCAACAACTGTTGAGAAGTGATTTGTTGCCTGTAAAAGATTTACTTCATGTTAAGCGATATAGTGTATCAAATGCTATCTTTTGTTCAGGGGTGGAAAGTCAATAAGTACATTTACTGCTGAACTTTAGTAAAAAGTTGAGGTATATATAGGTTATAGATACTGTATTTTTCTTGAGTATTTTTTATTCCTATAACTAATTTACCATTTAATGTTACTGTATAGGGCTGCACAGAGGTTAGCAGAGTCACTTCACAGCAAGAGGGGCCCGGGTTGTTTCTGCATGTTGCATGTTCTCCCCCTGATGACTCTTAATGCCCGTTTGTGTGAATGTGAGTGCGAATGGTTGTTTGTCTCTATGTGTCAGTCCTGTGATAGTCTGGTGACCTTCGCCCAATGTCAGCTGGGATGGATGGATGTTACTCTACACTTCTCTAAAGTATTTCTGCATGTGCATGTGTACATTTTGCTAATATTATGTATGTACTCTTTTTAAGTAAAAGTATCATCATGGGATGTTTTTGCGTTGTGCAATCGCTACTATCAAGTAAACAATGTGAATATGTCCTCTACCATTGTTACTATTGGGAAATGATGATCATTTGTCATAATTTAAATTATGTGTACTAAATATATTTTCAAATATATTAAAATGAGGAACACCCTCTGTTCCCCAAATTCTCTTTTCCTTAATTTAAACATTTATTTTTGGAAATTAAAAAAATTATGAATATATTTTTATTCAAAATGACAGGAAGCTTAACTACGAGAATTTAGACCCACAAACTAAACATTTTTCATAGAGCTTCAATTAACAATTTTCCTGTCTGATTCCAAAATGTTGTAAAACCCCAGTGGAAAGTAAAAGTTCTATCAGGTTTGATTTGCGTAATCATGTGTAAATTGATTTATCGTTGATACATCATTGCACGGTTCTGTACGCAGGAAGGAAACACCTGTTGAACTCTCAACATAAGCAATCAATCAACCAATTATACACTGCAAGCATATTGAAATTAACTCGTTTTACACACAAATTTTTAAATTCAACAGCTATCGTTTTGCAAGGATGGCCTAGTGTTACACAAGATCTGGGCAGTGATACTTGATACTGTGTAGTGACCGCAAGTCACTTCTGCACGTCAGTTTTAGTGTTTTCACAGTCATCTGGAGGAAAAATAGCAGAAGTGAACTAAGATGTTGAAATCTTGGTGCACTTCAAGACAGATCATGTTCTGGTCCGTTTACCGTATCTCAGGCGGTCTGGCTTCCCGTTACAACCCATGGTCCGGATATCCGGCGTTCCTTTCACATAGAGGAGGAACTGCAATTAAACAAGCAAAATCACAGTGTTAAAAATCACCAAAAACTTAGATATCACGTTTATAAATATCTGTTTTCATTGTAGCTCAAATGATGACAACGGTTTGGCTAGGTTGGGGCCCAGGCTTCTTGAATACCGTTTGCTTTTGGTCAAACATCTTTTCCTTCAAAAGTCTTCAAAACTATACTTGAGTAATGTTGGTCTATATATTATAGATAAAAAGGTTATTTTAGATGATGGGACACTACAACCAAAATAAATAAATAATAAAACAAAAACTTTCTGAAACATTATCCACAGCCTCATGCTCAAATATTTCTAAACAAACCATTTGAGTATCGGAGGGTCCTAAATAACTGTAAAGTGACTCTAAAATCAACTGCAATGCAATGCATGTTCTCTAAATTGGGGGTAATATGATCATTCATTTAGCTTTGATTAAGTGTTGATTGAGTCAATCTGTGATATGAAACAAGTATATGAAAAGTTTCATAAACTTTAATAAAATACAAAGAGGATAGGTCATCAAGAAGATATTCTATATAGAACAGAAGAAACAAATAAATAAATAAATAAATACATAATTATTTAAGCTTTATCTTCATATATCTTAAGGTAATTTTCAACATTAAAAGAAGAAATGTACAAAAAAGAGATATAAAAAGAAAAGAAAACAGGACCCAGGATAGAACTTTGAGGCACTCCACATATTAACTGTGATCAGGTCGATATAGAGTAACAAACAAAAGAGATAGAATATAAACTAACTGACTATTGTCTGTCAGAAACAGATTTCATTTGATTTTCATTTCATGTTAATATTCTTCATTTTTGTTATTGTCATCCAATAAAAAGTGTGTTTGAGTTTACTAAAAAATAAACTCAAATGTGAGTATTTAAGGAAATTACAGAGTTTATGACCTCTATAGATGAATGTAGTAGGAACCAATGAGCTGGGGCAGAGTTCAACAGACAAAGAAGGGGAATCAGAAACGTATTGACAGACACACTGGTGGTTTTGGTATTTTCATGGGATCTGTTTAATAAAAATATTGAATATTCCCAGCCTTATCCTTTTTAGATGCATTGCAGACTATGTCGAAAGCAAATTTAACCAAACTGGCAGAAAATAGTAATCACTGTGTTATTGCTGTTACTGTTTTGCAGTTGGTATGAACACGTTGATTGTTGATTTGCTATTACAAAGAAGCATATTAGAGCTGCAATTCAGGGTTAATTTTATTATTGATTAACCTGTAGATTATTTTTGAAATTAATGTTTCAATACATGTTCAAAGGTCTTTTATTTTCTCTGGTCAACAATCCAAATTCCAAAGATTTTCAGATAAAAGCATCCAATCCTCATATTTGAGAAGCTCAAAACAGCAAATATTTATCATTATTTCTTAATAAAGTACTAAAATGGTGATTTGATTATCAAAACAGTTGCCGATTATTTTTCCGTCGATCAATGTATTGACAAATTGCTGCATGTCTTTATCATATATCAAATTGCATCATAGCGGTTTCTAAATAACCTTATCTGTGAGATGCAGCAAACCCCTAATCCATGTGTTTTGCTCAGTGTTCAGAGTGTAATTTCACTTCAGCACACTTCTATTATAGTTTTTATGATGTAAAACTGCAACAAATTGTTTGAGTATCAGCTGACCTACTGTCAACTACACAAGCAAGAAAAACTGGACCAAAGCCAAATTAATTAAAAGTGTTAACTAACAGAAGGTTGGGTTTTTCATCGTCCAACTTTTTTCGATTAATTATGATTTCGATACTACGTTGTAGAAAAGGGGTTTGGGGGAACCAACAACTACTTATAAGGGTAGAAAAAACATACTAACATGACTCATAGGTAAATGAAAAATTCCACTTCTCGACAACTGGTACAGAGTGGACATGGAGTGACAGGTGTGTGTGTTTGTATTGCCTTATCAGAGGAGATTTTAGGAGGCCAGTTGGCCTGTGTAGAGGCTGTGATGCAACAAGGAGTTTACGGACAGACACTGCCCATTGACGGTAAAATGAAGAAAGGGGGCCGGGCTAAACTTTCAAGAAAAGAGGTCATCCTGTGTGGGAATTTCCCTCTCTCCTGTCAGCATGTGAGCCAGGAGCAGGGAACGACTGCGTGGGGCTCCAATAGGAAACGAGGGGGTCATCGAAGAAAAAATGCCTAGAATGTTTGAATGGATCCATGCCAACACCGACGGCTAAAACAAGACCGTAAAGCAAATTAAATGTGCCGGTCACAACAAAGGATGCCAAAACGTTAAATCATTAACACATTATATGAGACTGTGACGGTTTTGCTGATTATGTTTTAAAATAGCAACAACTTTTTCTTGAATGTATGAAAATGATCATGTTTACTTGCACCGTTTTGTACCCTGGAAGGACTGAAGCCAGACCACCACTACTTACAGCTATTGTAATGTTCGTGGAGGATAACAACAATGTCTTATTCAAATGTGGGTGTAGCATTCTTCAAGTGGTGATGTGTTGGAAAGGGAGGATATTGCACAAGAGTTAAAAGCTAAACTGTTCCATCATTGAGTGTGTTGAAACATCCACTGTGTTCAAAATGTCATCTTCCCATGCACAAAACAACAGCAACCGTTTTTAGACTTTATTTAAAGGACAGAAGGTGGCTTTTCAGTGACAATAAAAGAAATGTATGCCCCCCCTGAAAAGCTTGCAGAGTTGGTTTTTCCTCTTTTCTGCTGAAGTGAGAATTGGAAAAACATTCCCCACCCTGAATTGTCATGCATATCCAACAAATCCCACCGTGCCTCTTTCTTTATCCTCTCTGTCTGGGGTTTGTTTGTTTGAGACAGATATGTTTCACATTGTGCACACAATGAACTGCAGTCTGAAGGCTTGGTAAATTCTACTGCAAACAAATAGTCAACTTATCTATCATGTCTGATGTAACCCACGTTGTCACTGCCATTTTTTAACTTCTTCATTTTCTACCGAGTGTTTTCCACTTGAGGGTTGAACAAGGTTTGCTGAGGATTATTCGTAACCTCTCCTGCCCTGACTCCCAGTCAGATCTTTTGGCTGTTGAAGCGTGACCTGAGGTGGTGTGAGGAGGTTAGTTGCTGATTAATTTCCATGCAACCTTGAACCCCTCTCTGGGCCAGTGGACCCAGCAGACTATTGACAGAGCCGTGTGCTAAAGATAAAGCTAACATTTCTGTGCTACGTGCAGTGTGACAATTTTTTTTTTTTTTTTTTTTTTGCTGCTGCTGCTGTCAGCAGTATCATTTCAGTTTAAATTGGTTGAATGTATTTCAGTATCTAAGGACTTTTGTGTCAATAAGTAAACAGAGGAATGCAAATGGTTTTGGTATAAAGAGATCCTCAATAAGAGTGTGGAGAGTCTATTATTATGAAGACCCCCTTCTCTTTTCTATCACACAATGGCAATAACACAATTTCACATATCAATCCTCGTTTTATATTCAGTAACAGAGGATTCTATTGCCATATCATGGCACTGATTGCCTTTTTTTGTTTTGTCGAAACACTAAATAGGCTAATGAGTTGTGACGATGGTGACTTGAGGCATTATTTAAATGTCTTTAGTCTCACTGGTGATGACTAGTTATATAACATTATTGAATGGCATATTTGGTATTTTGGCCTGAATTCAAAGATTGCAAAATTGCTGTCGAGACAGTGTTTATCTGCAATGTGTTGCAATTGAAACACGTCGAAATACCCAGTCTATCATGAGTGTGCGAGCATTTATACGACAAGCACAACACCCATCTGCACCTGCTTCAAAAAAGGACGGAAAAGAAGAAATTACAAAATGAAATTGTTTAGACAAAGTATAAATCTGTTTAATTCAATAAAATAGCAATTACATTTAAAGCATTTAACCATTTAATATTAAATAATTAGACTTATTTCATTCAAAGCCAATACTATTACAAAGAGTTGCATCATTTCACTGCAGCACAACTCTTCCCTTGACAACCACTGCTCCAGATACACAAAATGTAGAAATTCACTCGCACGTATGTAAAATATGCACCGAAATACTGCATAAAACAAAACAAAAAAAAACAGAAATTACAACTGAGAGGAAAGCTAAGGTGACATGTTAAGAATCTTGGATGATTGCGCAATCCATGCACCCACTCCTTCAGTCCCATTCAAACTGTCCCTGTAAACTGATGGTCGCTGTCTTCACCTGTGAAGCGTACCGTTTTTCAACACTTGTTCATTGGATCGCCAAAAGTCCATCAATGATTAGACAAGCAGCCCGGAGGTCCGTGTGGAGACTCCGGCGGAGGGTTTCTAACACTGTCCGGTGGCAGAGAGCAGGTTGCGCAGGGTGGCCAGCTCTCTGGACAGCTGCTCTACGCGCTTTTGTAAACGATCGTTCTCCGCGGCCAGTTCCAGCACTTTGTGTTGAGTCTCCAAGTTGCGCATTTTGGCTTTGTCCCTGCTCTTCCTCACGGCGAGGTTGTTCCTCTCCCTCCTCACCCGGTACTCTTCGCTGTCCTTGTCCAGGCGTTTCTTCGCTTTCCCGGAGGACATTTTGCCAGAGTGCGACGGTGACCTGATTTTACCTGACGGGCCAGGTGTGCCGGGCGGGCTGGAGCAGGTCGAGGACGCGCTGGAGAGGTTCCCCAGACTGCCGCTGGTGGACTGGTAGTGAATGTAGTAACCAGACGAGTTGTCCATCTTTGCGTCTTCTTGGCTGTCGTCTCTCTCAGCGGCGGCGGCGGCGGCGGCGGCACCAGCAGCAGCAGCTCTGTAGCGGGTCCCGATGAGTTCAGGGCTGAGCACACTGTCCACACGGGTTTCCTGCAGCTCCGTGTAACCCAGCGCGTAGGGCTCCCTGGGGTCCCGCAAGTTGTCGCACTGACTCGTCTCCAGCTCGTTCAGCAGCGAGTAGTTCTTGTAGTTCTGCAAAGCTGCAGCTCTCTTGATCTTGTTCTCCGCCAGGAAATCGGAGAAAACGTCCCCCTGCTGCTGTGCTGCTGCTGCTGCTGCTGCTGCTGGTAAGTCTGTGCCGCCAGTTGCGGACAGTGCAACGCTGAATCAAGGTACACGCTGAAGTCTATCGCTCTCTCCCGCTCTTCGATGCCCAGCTCCGTCATCGAGTCTCCGAGTTTCCAGTATGAGCCGCTGCTGACGGGACTGATAATGCTGTCTCTACTGTGGATAGCAAAGCCGCCCTCGTCGTAGAAGCCGGCCACTTCCATGGATCTTAACACCCGCCGTATTGCAGGAGCATGGAGGGCTTGAGATGAAACGCCCAGAGTGTTTTGGTCCGGTCGCCTCAAGTTGTGAAATGGCTCAAGTGTCGGAATGTGATGACTTTTTAAAATCCCCGATGTCACCGCCTGTGACAACACGCAGCGAGAAACTACTTTGGAGAGGTTGTGCTCATGGATTGGGAGGAATTGACAGGTCTTCCTGTCTCGGGGGGTTATATCTGACAAGGGGGCGGGGCTTCGGCTGGGCAGGTGTGTGTGACGCGCGGCGAAGAACCAACCGGACAACCTGCGCCGCTTTTTAGAATGTCTTTCCTGCATTTAACTATCTCTGTCTGGACAAACGAAAGACATTTTTTTTTCGTGTTTTTTTTTTTTTTTTTTGCGTTTTTGACAGTTAGTTGTTGCGGCATAGACGTTGCAGCAGCAGACTAAAGAGGCGGAATGCCAATAACGTGTCTTATAACATGATCATGAAACGAAACCGAGACGGAAAGAATTAAAAGTGAAAATGCAAAAACAACAGCAGTCTTTTTTAACCACAGCATCGACTGTCACAACAACAACAACAAAAAAATACCAGCATTTGTTGACAACGCGTCCATTCACGCCCTCTACAGTCACATACCATCAACTCGACTATAATGGAAAAATCCCACTCAGTGGCAACCATTTTCTAAGTTCGTGCGTAATCAGCCCATAATAACGATTCTCGTGAAAGGGGCCGCGGACACACGGAGATACCAGTTTAAACCAGTCGAAGGTGTCTAGGCCCGAGGAGATGATGTATGAATGTCTTGAGGGGCACCATGATAGAACATTAACACAAAAGAGCTCAACAAGTAACGAGAACTTGGTCAACTTGAAGCAGTGACTTAGCTCAGGTGCATAAAATGTTCGTTATATAAACATGCTCAGTAGGTCAATGATCCTCAATACACACAGGCTGCATCATAACTTGACTCTTCTTACAATTTGTAATGCGAGCTAAGTGGTGTCGACTGAGTGTAAGGTTTTACTGCCATCTTGTGGTGAACTGTTAGAATGACAGCGGTTTGCAGGCAAAAACATGAATGTTGCCTTTCCCAGAAATAAAGGAGTTTTTCTTTTACCAAATGGATTGCCAGCATATGCATGCAGTCATAGTTACAGTGTATTCTGTGATTCATTGGAATTTGTGACTTGATTAAAGCCAGATTACTGTACAAGCTGTCTCTCATTCAGTCACATATTTAGTAGCATAAATTGGAAAGTTTAAAGTAAAGTTAAAGAATTTGTAATA
Source organism: Chelidonichthys spinosus (assembly GCA_029853015.1). Lineage (NCBI taxonomy): Eukaryota > Metazoa > Chordata > Actinopteri > Perciformes > Triglidae > Chelidonichthys > Chelidonichthys spinosus. The sequence goes on along the minus strand of CM056829.1, from coordinate 6,601,423 downwards.
AAGGACATCTCTTGAGTTAATATATTTGTTACTTTGTTGTTATTTTATAAGTTGGCCAAATGTTTTATATGTATGAATGTAAATGTAGTCAAGTAAAAAGTACAGTATTTACCAAAGAAATGTAGTTGAGAAGATGTAACATAAAATGATAATATTCAAGTCTATAAATATAATGTAGCACACATTCCAACACGGCAGTTAACCTTTATAGCAGATACTGTCATAACTTTTGTTAGTTGGCTGGTATAATGTCTAATGAGCATGTAAATTTACCCAGTATGTTAAAGTACTGTACTTTTTTTGACGCCCTTTTTGTTCTCCTCCACTACATTTCAGAGGGAAATATGACACTCACAATACATTTATGCAACAGCTGTAGCTGCTTGTAACTTTCTATACTGAGTATTTCCAGCTACTTGACACTTCCTTCTCCATAACATTTCAGAGAGAAATATTTAACACTTCATGTCCCCAACCGGTAATTTGACAATGAAATAGGGTATAGGCCTAAGTATTGTTTATTTTATCCCCTATATTTCAACACAATATGTATTCAACTGTTATAGTGACCATTATTTTGAAATTAGCATACTATAACTAAGTGAAATTAGATATTGTATGTTTAAATAAATATTGCTCATTTTACATAAAGCAATTATGTTCAAGTACTGCTGAGCAGGCAGCAACAGGTGGCGGTTATGTTAGCGTTGGTGCTAGCAAACATTAGCCACAACAACTGGTCATACCAGACCAAGTGAAGCCTTTTAATATATTGATCACTGGAATTATTTGTGATAACATAAACATAATTCCACTCCAAGTAAAAGGTCTTGGTAATTATTACACCAGTGTTGGGATGAACACGTCTCACCTGATGACGTGTTGTCAAACTTTCCATAACTCGGTCGGAGCTGTAGTGTCACAGAATGTAGCGGTTGACATATGTCACCGTAACACCTGGCCCGGTGGATTAGCACCACGTATACAGAGAAGGAGAGCTCCATCTACTGTACATCCAGCAGAGGAGGTCTGAGAGCAGAGTAGGCACCAGACAGGACGGGTGGGGTCAGGAAATGCGGTCTTTCCCCTCGCAAATTCCCATTGGCCACTCGGCTGTCTGTGGAACAATTCCCCACGCGTTGATTGGCCGCTGTCCTCAACGACTCGCACCCGATTGGTGGAAAACGCTACGCTGGCTGTGGGCTGAGAACTTGATGATTCCGTTGGTTCCTGGCTGTGTGAGTAGAAAGCGATTGAAGGGGCTGGGCCCACAGTGGAGAAATGGCGAGTATGGTTAACGAGGACGGGTGTGGAGTGGAAACACAGAGCCCGGAGCTGCAGGGACCGGCTCGGGGTTCGGCCAGATGGGGTCCACAACACGCTGGTGCCCGAGAACTGGCTACTTTATACTCACCAGGTGAGTCGATCCCGCCCTCAGCAGTCCCCGTCTTAAAGACTTGCTCCCCCGGTGCAAGTATCTTCGAGCGGTGTGATATAACGACAGGTCTTACGTAGCGTAGTTACCAAAACTGGAAGGAGGGGAACTAATACAATAACAAAGGAGATCGCCGGTTTAACTGCTACATTTAAATGACACCGGACAAAGGGCGACAACCCTGTGTTTGCCACAGTCAGACTTTTGTTGTTACACAACAGGAAGCATGTGAGATTGAGGTTGAATTTGTGCTGGAGTCGTGTTTTGTGTTGTCCTTTGACATTTCGGGCGTCAGGCGGAGGTTAGAAGAATAAACCGCTTCTGCTTTGGGCTTCAGGAGCCTCGTTTTTGACCACGCAGCTGCTGTGACCTTTCATAACACTGTCTGTTAACTCGGAGAGCAAACGCATGATCAACAACCTGATGGTCCATGGAGATATTGGGCCAGTCCACTGGTGCCAGCCCCTGCCACTGTCCAGGTTCAGGTTAACTTTGTTTGTAGCCACAGGTAGATTTGGTCATTCACACCATCTGAACTTGAGCTGCACACCCGTTGTACAAATACTTAATACCTTTTTCAGCTCCTCATATCTGTTGAGGACCTTATCTGACAGCTGTGGTGATCAGACTTTTTAATTTTGGCCTTCTGTGAGTTGTAGGACGTGGACAGGTATTTCAGGCCCAGCTGATCACCAGTCATCTAATAAGCAAAGATCAGAAGAATGTTGCCTCAAGAGAACAGCTGACAGTTAATTACTTTGCCTCTAACTAACCTCTGAACATTTAAGTTTGGATTACATCATCTCGGGTTCAGGTGCCGTGGACTGGAGGCATAATGCGACTGATAGTCTTATCAGGAAAGCGTGTTGAATTATTCTAACATCTCTGCTTGTTTCTTAAAGGCAAACGATGTCAAGAATGGGCGAGCGTCTTCCTCTGCTTCTCTCTCATGGCCTTCAATTTCATTCACCTTCTTGCCAATTTCCACCTGGGGCACCTGTGGTACGTCCCGTTGAGTATTGGTGAGTGCCGACTGAAACATCTTCTAATATGTCGCTGTCTTTCCACTAGGTGATGAGATCTGTTTTTTATTATTTATTTTTTGATTGGTCTTCTCATCCTTTTTGTGTGCTTTGCTCCTCCTAATACTCCTTTTCAGTGGCAGGAATACTCACCGCAGACTTTGCGTCAGGATTTGTTCACTGGGGGGCTGATACATGGGGATCGGTGGATTTACCCATCTTTGGAAAGGTAAAATATCCATCGTTTGTTCTCCAAATAATCTGTGTTTAAAAAGGGACATTTTCCTGCATTCACTATGCACAATTCATGTTTTCCAGGCCTTTATACGACCATTTAGAGAGCACCACATCGATCCCACAGCTATTACCCGCCACGACTTCATTGAGACCAATGGTGACAACTGCATGCTGACCATAGTCCCTCTAGCAAACATGGCCTTCAGCTTCCTCACCCTCTCCCCTGGTGAGTTTAGAACCAACAAACCGACGCTGACAACTGATTTTCTCAAACTGTGTCTTCAATGCAATAACCTATGCAGAAGATAAAAACGGCCAAACAAATGAGTTTCTGTCTCCTTCCTGCAGCGGAGATTTACCACCTCTACCCCTGGTACTGCTACTTGTTCGCACTAGCCATCTTTGTGACCCTAACCAACCAGATTCACAAGTGGTCTCACACGTACTTCGGCCTGCCTCGCTGGGTCGTGCTCCTGCAGGACTTCCACATCATCCTCCCCCGCAAGCACCACCGCATCCATCACGTCTCCCCTCATGAGACGTACTTCTGCATCACTACAGGTTTGTTTTTTACTACAGCGAGTAGAGGTTGAAAACAGCCTGTAAATAGCTTTTGAGGATGCAATCTGACAGTTAACGGGGATGAGAGTCGGGCAGGTTTGTCATCCAGATTTGTCTCTCCAGGTTGGCTGAACTACCCTCTGGAAAAGCTGTGTTTCTGGAAGAACCTGGAGGATCTCATCCAGGGTGTGACGGGAGAGAAGCCCAGGGCGGACGATCTGAAATGGGCTCAAAAAGTCAAGTAACGCCACCTGCTAACTGCACCCTACCTCAGAAGACGCTGGCTACGTCCAGGCTTCTTATCCCCTTTTTTTGCCTCACACAAACTGTAATCAATAAGAAAAACTAACAAACACTCTCTGATGCCATAGCTTTAAGTCTTGCACATTTTGTCTGTTTTTCAAGAGGAGGGCTCTGTTGATGGAATTTTTCATTACTCACTCGTGGAGAACGTCGTTACAAATCGCAATATATCCTTAACTCTTTGTATGTCTAAAACAACTCATCGATATATTTTTTTTTTTATGTGATTTACAAATGCTTTAGCTAAGAAGGTATGTTCAGATACTTTGTGGTCAGGAACAGATCATTTGAAAATCGCTTTCCAAGGAGATTCAAAGATTTCCCTCATGTCAGAAGATTCAAGCGATCCCAAGAAAGAATACTTGAAAGACACAGTTCTTTTGTAGAGTGAATAATTTGTGTTATATTTAGCACTACTTTTTATTTGCTGTGGATAAGTCTGTGCACCTCCAGCTCATCAAGGCTCTACTTGATGTGCAAGTATAGAGGCAATGGAAAGTAGTTGGGCTGTGGTGATGAAGGATTTTCAGATGCTACACCAATGTTGATAGCTAGAGAACAAAATAGTTAATTACTGTTACATTTGTTGTTTTCTTGCACATTTGGGTTCAGCTGTTTTTTAAAGTGAGGCGATGACAATACGTTATAATCCTGGATTGCTTGCAGTGGAAGAATGCTATTTTAAAACCAAAATCATCCCTCCTGGATGCTAAATGACAGATCTGACGGCTTAAAAAAAAGGTTTTAATTCAAACAAACCAAAAACAAAAACAACCAAATTGTCCATATTGCTGTCGGATCCTTGATTTGAATTTGTTATGTTATCTGGCCATCTTTGATGCCAGTGGAAGCACAGAAGAAGAGATTTCTAATGGCCGAGCATTAACGCCAGGCCATTAACAATGTCATCTTCTGTGTTTGTGGGCAAATCCAAGTGTGTCATCTTGTTATTCTGCTGAGTCAATTTAACCCGTCCGTCTTTTCAGAAGATAATCTGTCCTCAGTGAAAAGCCTTTTAGTTTTGTCAGCTGCCTTACGAAACCACAGATGCAGTACTTGTGTCTTATTGGTCATCGTTTTGTTTTATTTGCTGCACTTACTTGTGTTTTTGTTTCAAAGGTAATTCTGTCTTTCTGGGATTTGTCGCTTAGGTAATCAGACGCAGATACTCCAAAGTTATGTGTCAGTAACTTTGTTTTCACTCCAAACATCTTGCTATTATTATTATCATTTTTTTTTTGTTAATGTGGGAGGGAGCGGTCCGTCTCAGAGCGTAACATTCCCCAGAGTAACCCCACCGTCGTATATCGTCTTGGTAACCATGGCGACTAGACTCGGTGATGTTACAAGGGCATCAGTGACAGATTACGTTCCAGGAATTTCTTCAATCTTAATGATTGGTTGAAAGTTTTTTTTGTGTTTTCTGTGTTTTTTTTTATTTTAATGCTGTAGGCGCTAATTTGTAAATGTATTGTGCAGCGAATAACTATGCAGTGTAATAAGAGGCCCTTAACCATACGTCTTAACTCATCTGATTAGGTTAAAATGCCTTTCTTTTTCTACTAGTTTACACATATTTGCTATTTTAGTTTGAAAATAGGATTTAAAAAAAAACAGCTACTTAAACAAGCATGTGGAAATTAATTGTACTAATTAAGACGCCACTTACATGGATGTAATAATGCGTGCATGCTTACAACATGTGGTAGACCGGGTCACCAGAGTTTTTCTAAAGCACGCACACACACACACACACACACAAACACACACACACACACACACACATGCGCAAACACACACACACGCTGGCTAGCTGGGGAGGATTGTGCTCACTCCACACTAACTTAATCGTGCTGCTTTTAAAAGATGACCCCATATTTTCAGCAAATGTTCCAAGTTTGAGCTACAAAAATGTTTTCCAATTAATCCTAGATTTTCTGGTTTAAATTGGAAGACCGAACCTTTCTGATCACCTGAGTTTGACAGGCTTGAAAGCTGACTTAGTGAGCTTCTGATGTTGCACTTAAAGTAGTCAATTTAATGATGGTTTTAGTTAATTTTGAAACCAAAATGATGCTTTGATGTATTATTCCAGTTTGTCAATCCTTCATACTTGATTATATACAATTATTCCCCATAGGTAAACGGCAGAAATACACTGCAGATTGCATAGTGCTTGTAGAGTATTGTGGGAAGCAGTTTTGTGAGTGCTTGGTATTGTTATATTTGCTGGTAAATGGATGCCGTTATGTGTCACTGGATCAGTTGGAGCCGTGTGTAGAAGTTCTGCTTCAGTACCTCGTTTGGATCATTATTAGGCAAAATATAGTTTGGGGACTGCTGACTGCAGTAAGTAGTCTCATGTGAAGGTTGACAGACAACTTATTTTAGAGGATAGGAGTTTCTTTGTTGGCTCTACTGGATGTTTTGGCGCTTCAGCAAATTGCTGTTTGTAATTATATACAAGTCCTGACTTTAAGGACATTCTGTGTTTTTGTAATACAATAACAAAGGATAATGGTAAGGAATACTGGACATGCCATTTGGAGATTGACAAAACTGACAACCTCGCAATAAAAATATATGGTGAGAGTACAGAAGGAACTCATGATGTAATAATCTTAACTTGAAGACAGACTTGCTATATTTGCTAATTGTGATAGTTGGAAGTCTGGTTGTGAGTAAAGATCTAACATTAACTTATTCTTTATTCTTATTCTCCAGATGATCTCAGGATTGTGGTAAAGTAGGTTATTTTGAATTTGTGAAGAGGAAAAAGAAGATAAGGGTGTTATTTAATAGATAAAAGTTGTTTAAGTCACTCATTTCCATCCGATTTCTTTGGCAAAAGTAGCCAAATGATTTTTAAATGCATTCTATTGTAAACATGTATCAGTACAGTTAACTTGGCCTCTTGTCATTGAGGTGGAATTTTTGATTAAGCTATGTTTTGATTTGTCTGTCCTAGGAGACAGATGTTTGCGGATTTGAATGGTACTTTGTGACAATTTGTGGTTAACTAAATATTTTCCCACTGGAAATTGTGAAAGCAAATTAACTTGTTGGTAAGTGGGCTGGGCGGTCGTTTGTTATGTTTTAAATCACTTTTGTATGGATCCTTGGGATTTTTATTGAATTGCCTTATCCTCGCCCTGATTGATTTACTGTAAATCTCGCCAGCGAAATAGATAAAAGACGTATTGACTGACTGTAATTTGACCTTCACTTGCCTCTCACTTCTTCTGAGTGCAAGACCCATATCTTAAGGATGTCGTGGTTGGTTATGTATGCTGTTGGTGATGATGGAGTTTTGGATATCAGAATAATGCCTCGATGCCTTTTTGTTGTCTTCCATTTCGGAGACTTACAATGTATATATTAAACTGTATTTATAAATAAACCAAATAAACTGTTGATATTTACTGCTAACTGCCTTCATTGAGTCATTTCTTTCTTGGCTTTAGATGAAAAAGTCTCTCCTGGATGATATTTCTCACGTCATTACACAATGTGCAATATCGTGATGTAATCGGGAATATTCTGTATTAACCATGCTCACTTACATGTAATTATACTTCAGATATGACACTGTATATATCTATTATAACCCCCCACCTGACTGATATTTCCTGTTAACCTGTTTATATACATAACTATTGACATGATGTTGGTGCTGTGTGTGTGTGTATATGTATGTGTATATGTATATATATTCCCACTTCCTATAGAAACGAAACTGCTGCACAGCACTTCCCCTATATATAAATAAAGTTTTGTCTTCTCTTCTGCAATCAAGCCAATCACACTTTACATTGTTTCTCTCAGTCAGGGCAGAGGTTCGTAGGTGTTTTCCAAGGAGGACATTTTGACACAGTAAGAAATGCACAGGCGTAAGTAATAAAACGGTCACCAGTCTCGTATCGTAAACGTCATTGGTCGCGAGCCACAGCGAGCAACAAAGGAAGCGATGCTCTGCGTATGTTCCGCGCGCACGCACCGTTATGCCCACAAGCAGAACTGCGTACGCGCTTCCGCTGAGTGTAGCGACGAGATGGCGGTCGCCGCCGGATTAGGTAAATGTACGAGAGAAATATATCGCTATCATAAACCGAAACAATCGGCTGAATGCATTTCGGATGATGTGGCTACCACGTTTCGTAACGACTTTTGGTTATCTGTCGACGCGCCCGCGCTGCGAAAACGATGCGATTTAGCGCAAAGTTGGAGCTCGTGAAGGCAATGAATAGAAAGCGAGGTGCTGAGCTAAGCTAACGTAACTTCAGTGAGAAGCGCGACGGCATGCACCGTGGCGATAACGGCATTTTATGTCGAGTAATGGCCGTGTAACGTTAGTCATCTGCGTGAAATGATATCGTGTAACTTGGCAGCTTTCATTTAACGACGTAATTTAGCGCGGTGAGATAACGTCTAGCGCCGATGCTAGTGAACCTCCAGTAGCGCAAACGTCACCCCAACGGTCGGGGCAACGTTCATCTTCTAACGCTTATTTGCGATATAAAACGAGCTAGGAAGGGAGTCGCGTCTCGAAGAGTGTCCACGTCGTGAATACAGCTACCGTTTTCAGCATACGTTGGTGCAGCAACACCTTCGTGCATGTTTAACCGGAGACTGTTTAACGTCAACAATGACGGTACGTTTTTTTTGTTTTTTTTTGGTCTTCTCTACCAAGAAAACATGACTGTCTCGTTTTAACGAAGGGCTTCTTGTGGTGCCGGTGACGTGTGAGGGGAACGGCTGCACCGTCCGGTAAGCGGGGCCGTGGTTCGTTTGCACGGCTCCGTTAACGGACGCAGGCACCGTCGCGAGGTCCCGCTGCAGAGGCCGAACGATGCAGCGTCGTCGAAGCCAGATGCTAAATTTGAGGACGTGATTAACGTGATCATATCGCCGATGAAAGCCGGTCATCCAAGGCGTTCCTCGTCGTTCCTCTCCGAATGAGTCACCGACTCGCAAACTGCAAAATCATTGCTCTCACAGAAGCTCTTGTAAATGTACAGTGTTTGTTAGGCTGGCGGTGGGGGTAGTTAGCATGTGTGAGCACGGTCTTACTTTTTATGTGTGTGTTTTGTGTTCCACGAACAGGCGTTAAAGTCCCTCGCAATTTCCGGCTCCTGGAAGAGCTGGAGGAAGGCCAGAAAGGTGTGGGAGATGGAACCGTGAGCTGGGGTCTGGAGGATGACGAGGACATGACCTTAACCCGGTGGAGAGGGGTGATCCTCGGCCCTCCGAGGGTGTGTGGTGACACTTTTTTAACGCCTACAGGACTGCATTTAAGTGACAAAGAGGTTAACAAATTGTTAGTGTATTAGGACATATCTAAAGTTGGTACAGGAAGGAGTGTAATGAATAAAGCTACAGCGCAATAAAACACCAATAAAGATAAAATATCACATAATATACTATTACAAAATGGTAGTGCACCATAAATCACTGTTTTCACAACTGAACTTGATCCGTATGGAACTAGAAGACCTGGGGTACCCCAGGCACCTTTATCGGAGGACTGTGGACGTTAACTATGTCAGACTGTTTACTGTTTCTATGGGACTGGATTAAAGATGTGTACATCAATAACTGCTGAGGATTTGAGGTGGAACGTTGTGTGAGTTTACTTGTGTTGACTCATCTCTCTACCTGTCTCTGTCCACAGACGAGCTTTGAAAACAGGATGTACAATCTGAAGGTTGAATGTGGGCCAGAATACCCAGAGTCGCCACCGTTTGTCAGATTTGTGACGAAGATAAACTTGAATGGGGTGCACACCTCCAACGGTGTGGTAAGTAAATCTTATAAACCGCTTCTCCCTATTCTCGCTTGAACTTTGGATGCCAAATTATAAAATTTGCAATACAGCTGTGTGTGCATACAGCTGGTTAAGATCAGAAAAGTAAAGGTGCACACAATGAAAGAAGACTTGCATGTCTGCTTTGTAGACTGGAAGGACTGATCTAAGTGCATGCTTTAAATCTCTGAAAGCTAATGCAACTGTGGCATTAATTATGTCACAAGAAAATAAGTATGTCAGGTAAATCATCTGTGTCCTCATTAGACATTTCAGGGTGCTTCCACGTTAGCAGTTAAACACAAGTCTGATTGTTGTTTACCTGAAAACTAGGTAATATGACTGGACCAAGAAACCATACATGATCAGCTCAAATATGCTTGACCATTTATTGATATCAATTTTCCTAGTTTGTCAAATTGGGCTTTGTTTTAACTCACCACAGATCAAGCACAATCAAAATCAGGAAGTCAGCTGTGATGAAATAATCTAAAATATCATAAACCTCTAACATTTAGTCATTTAGAAAGGCAAAAGTTAAGATATGTCACTGTTGCAGGCCGGCTCAGAGGCTGCAACAAAAATGGCAGACCAGACAAGTGAAAAGTCATGCAAGAGAAGGAAAAGAAACACAGACCCCTAGTGGACTGGAGGGGCCATCACAGCCACGTTCTAGATATTTCTGTTGGTGATGTAGAAGCCATCCGCCCACCCTAACTTGTTCCCTGTGCTGCAGGTTGACATGCATGCCGTGACTGCACTGTCCAAGTGGCAGAACTCCTACAGTATCCGGATGGTGCTGCTTGAGCTGCGACGGCTCATGACCTGCAAGGAAAACATGAAGCTTCCACAACCACCCGAGGGCCAGATCTACAACAACTGAGCCCCTGCTATTCTGCCTCCATCTTTTTCTGCCTCCACCCCCAACTCTCCTGTTTTGCTTTCATCCCTCTATCCCCACCCTCTCTGCCATGTGACATTCCACCTCCTGCCAACACCTTGACTGAGCACACACACACACGAAGCGGAAGACATACAATAACACACATGGACACACTTATATCTGTACACACACACAGTAACAAATACATGCAAAAATATGTACACATAAAGGCACATACACGTATATCTGTATACACACACACACAGAAGAAGAAGACCTACACATGTACAGGTACATGCAAATACACACCCACATATATATGTCATTCCAGGCCCTCCCTCTCCCATCACTGGAGCTCTGGGTGGACTCGATGTGACGAGGCAGGCGGAGTCCTCGGTCCGCACCAGATACGATCATTCAAATACTGTACATGTTACTAATCTTTTTTTATTATTATTTGTTAAAAAATGCAGATTGTACAATAACATAAATAATCTTATTGAGTGTACCTCTTCTGTGTGTTGCGTTTTTGTAACGTAAAAAAAAAAAAAAAACGGCCGAAGTTATGATAGTCTTAAAACTAAAAAACCCCAAAACACATTCAACATGGCAAATGTTAAAAATGTGTTGTCATGTGGCCAGATGTCTAATGAAATATCTTTATTAGCATGTGTTGACACAGACACGCACACAATTATCTTACATGCACCGCTGCAGCTCAGCAGGGTGCAGGTGGTGATCACCTCTCGTCACACATCACTTGTTTTTCTTCTCTTCTATGTAAGAACTGTCCAAAGTGAACATTGTGTATCTTTACCACTATATCTGATCGTAATATGCATCGTAGCATAGTATGCAAATCTACTGTAGGTCTGCAGAAGTCCCAGTTTGAAACCGTGCTTGAAAATAGAAGTGAAATGAGCTACCTCTGTTGGGCCTGTGTAACGTCAGAGCGGTTTATCTGACCTGTGAAACTGTCGTTGCTACTTCATGTGACAATTTGTTCTACTTTCTCCACTTCTTTCATAAATCTTAACTCATGCTTTTCGTTCATTTGTGTCATTGTAGGTCACTACGTACGAGCTGTGAAAGTTTGCATCTACATAATTTACATAACTTATGCTCTTTAATGATTAAGCAGAATCATTTTTAAAGTTCTTACAGATCACTACATTTATTCACTCTTCTCTAAAGTTTAATATGAAGTAAGTTTAGCTTAGCTTTGTGTAAACTAAATAAAGAGAACACTTAGCCTGAAGCTAAATAAGATCCACCTAACACCTCAAGGCTAAATAATGAGCAACTTGTATTTTGTACACAGCCAACAAATGGGTAGTTCTTGAAGTTTCTTGTCAATACTCTGGTTGCATTCACACCTTACCAAGTAAAAGTAAACTTTTGTTCTATTATATGGCCACTGTTTTGGTCTCTACCAACTCCTGAGGGAAATATCTGTCTCTTTAGCCACTAAATGCTCCACGATGCTCACCAGCTGTAGTCGGTCTGCTGTTTGGTTCTTAGCAGGTAGTCTAACGTGGGTTTAAAGATCTGTTTTGCTGAAAACAGCTGCCTGCGACAGCCTGGTTTGTTTGGGAATCTCCTTGCTCCACCATGACAGAGACCTTTCAATGAAATGAAAATATTCCACCACTGATCCCTATCATGTTCAATGACTAATTGGGGCATTTTTAATTATTTGAATGCCTCATGCCTGCCCTTTCTCAAACATTGTATAATCTCATTTTGCTTTAGAAGTTGTATAAATGTACTATATTATTGTTATATTTTAATTATTATTATCACCCATCTTAAGTGGTATTTGAGGTTTACCCCAAGTTGGAAAAGTCGTGAAAAAACCTGTTAGTTGGCTTCAGGAAAATGCAAATGCGGAAAACTAGCAAATGTGGGTGTGTTATGAAAAACAATGACGCCTGAAGCGAAATTAAAGTGAAACAGGATTAAGATCAGGAAAAGAGACATAAACACCTGACTACATAGCAAAACGACCACGACATCATGCAAAAGGCTGACACTAAAGTTAGATTAGATTAGTGAGAAATCCACATGTCACAGGTTTAAACTAACTAATGATTCACGAAGGCTGCATTCCATTTACGTGACGCTGTTATGGACTCATTTATGCTGGTTTACCGGGACACAGAGGCATTGTTAATGTTATTAATGGCACTCGTGCTCAAGTCAACATAATAGATGTTTAAATATATTTAAATGGCTCCTGAAATGCAGAAGTGACAGAACTTGTGATTTTTTGTCCACATGATCACCCTTACTTCTTATTTTGTACTGCCACATCCTGGTGAGTTTAACTGTGCACCCATAACAAGCTGCATGAATGTGCCTCTGTGTAAACACATAGCTAGTTTAATAAAACTAAAAACAAACAAACGAAAACAGCTGAAAATGCCTTTGGTATTCCTTCTCATTTTCCAATCGAATCTGCAAGCCAAGAGATAATATTTTGAGCTGGTTTTATGGACATGCCATATGATGCTTGCATACAATGTGATGTGCATCATTATCTACAAAAAAAGTGTATTATTAACCAAATATATATTTATGTATAAAATATGAAAATGTATGTTGTATTTAATACAGACTTTTATTATTTAGACTTGTGCTTTTCACACTGTGACAGGTCAAAATGTCTTTTGCGAGAAATGTTTAAAAACAATCTGAAGAATATGAATAGAAGCAGTACAAAACGTTTTGTCAGTTTAACTTATGTAGTAAACTGTAAATGCTGAATGCTGCACAAGAGGCAGACGTTGCTTTACTGAATAGGAATGACAAAGTTCGACTTCCCTGAGATCGTTTTGTAACTGTTGCACAAGTCTCCAACCTTCTTACACAAAGTGCTGTGTACAAGTGAACCTCTCCAGTGCCAGAACACATGCTGTAGCTGTAGCCAGCAGAGGGCGCTGCAGGCCAGGACGGTCAAAAACAACTGCAGCACATTGTATTTTCCTGCTGGAGCAGGCAAATGTTTGCCAGCTAAAATGTCAAAGGGACTCCAAGTGTTTCAGCTCAGACTTGACCTAATTAAGAGGCGTGTGCAGTAGAGAAAGCTCAGCGGGTCGAGACACGGCCCTGTTTATCCAATGGAGCCGATCAACAGCGGAGTGGACTCTGCCCTACCCACAAGCCCCGTGTGATTCTCATCAGTGTGCCTGTAAGAACAGGTCTGTCACTAACCTCTGCATAAGGTGATAGCAAGTCATTCAACGTTTCCAGCAGCCGAAGAATATCGTGAGTACATTTCCATGTTGAAACGGCAGCTTGTTTGCTTATGGGAGCAGCAGTGAGTGTTTGTTCTTCTAAAACACGAGGATCTGCACCAAGACCACACTTTCTTTCCATTATTTCAAGTGATTACATTATTTAAAAGGCACAACACTGTTTTATTTTCTAACTCCTTTGAGACAGTTTCTTAAAAGAAACATGGACAAAATATCACATGACACATTTTTTCTGACTTGTTTTCTGAACATCCTCACATGATCAGTGTGAAAGCTACAAGCGAGCCAAGAGACAGAATGTGGGGAAGCATATGGTTTGTCAGATTCCTCCACAATGTGTGAAAAGGGGATGTGAAAACTGTATCAGCTGCCTGAGACATGAGTAGTGCACTGTGAGTGTGAACTAATATTATATTGCTGTTAGCTTCTGCCAGGAGAGACTTGATATCCCGCCGGCTTTATCTATGAAGAAAGACTTGCTCTTCAAGGTTTGAACGTGTCTAATGTACGTTATCTACGATGACTCACCTGTAGGCAGATCGAATGCACAGCAATTTTTGATGCATCTCAATGCATCACATCCTCATTTTTCTACATTACTGCACATGGCTATTTTTTTAAAAATTGTGACATTTGTTCTAGTGAATGACCATGGATTATCAGGGATTTACTGCCTCCACCAACAATCAGAGATTATTCACCACTTGTTTAGATTTATGCTATTTTATACCTTATTTCAGAGGGAAATGTTGTACTTTTTACTACATAACTACATTCCCTTGACATTTTTTGACATTTTTGTTCTTGTTCTGGCCAACCTCAGGCTCCAGGCTATAAATATTGGCCCATTTGCTTCTCCCCTTCTTTCATATGAGATACATTCGTGCGTGCCTAACCATGCTGATAGTTTTGCATTTATTTGGTCATGTTTTAAGATCTCCATCTCTTAGATTTCTGCCTCAAACCCAATAGAAGTCAGGTTCAAGGTTTGTAGTTCAAAATCTGGCCGTCACAATTAAAAACAAACGTTCTGCATGGGTAGATACCACTGGATGTATATTTTGGAACAACACACAGTGGCAAGGTGTAATGCTTGTGAATTTTTTGTTCTAGGTAAGACACACTCACCAGGGAGCACCATGGCCCTGCTTGTCCACATGCTGGCCTGTGCCTTTGGCCTGGGCTCTTGGGTGGCAGTGAACGGTCTGTGGGTGGAACTGCCGCTCATCGTCAACACTCTCCCAGAGGGCTGGGAGCTCCCCTCCTACCTCACGGTCATCATCCAGCTGGCCAACCTGGGACCTCTGCTGGTCACTGTCATGCACAAACTGTACCCAGGTCGCCTTAAGGAGCGCGTCGTCATTTACTGCATCCTCTCCATCGGCATCCTCTCCTGCATCCTGCTCGTCTTCTTCTGGGACAAGACAACGACGGTGGCCGGGGCACCACGCAGCACCGCCTTCTTCATCATCACCTTCTTCCTCTCCCTGGTGGACTGCACCTCCTCAGTTACCTTCCTGCCTTTCATGATGCAGCTTCCAGCTAAATACATCACCACATTCTTCATTGGAGAGGGGCTGAGTGGTTTCATCCCTGGCATAGTCGCTTTGGCGCAGAGCGTGGGCATCGCCAAATGTGTTAACTCATCTCAGGCTGCAGGAAACGACACCGGTGCAAACCTGTGGTCATCTCATACAGAGTATCTCCCTCCCAACTTTTCCACAGAGGTGTTTTTTGTCCTCCTTGCAGTCATGATGTGCATAAGCCTGGTTGCTTTTATCGGATTGAACAGGCTTCCTCGGACAGTTGAGCTATCCACCGAAAACCTCGTGCCAGACACGGTGGCATGCGTCTGCCCCGGCCTGGAGAACCCCGGAGGAACATGTGATGGAGTGTGTGCAAAATGCCGAGGAGAGCAAGCCCAGAGCAAGCCTCTGATGGGCGGCCCAGAACACTCCGTGTACCAGCTGAGCTTCATCTACTTTATGGTGGTGTGGGTCAATTGTGCGACCAACGGCCTGCTGCCCTCTGTGCAGACGTACTCCTGTAAGCCCTACGGGAACCTGGCCTATCACCTCTCTGCTGCTTTAGCATCAGTGGCTAACCCGGTGGCGTGCACCATTGCAATGTTCTTCCAAAACAGGTAAAAACTATTGTTGTCGTTGTGTTTTGTTGATTTAGATTTTTCATTAAAGTGTAGGTTCGCAGCAGTTTGCCTTTAAAACAATAGTCAGGTGCCCATATAAGCACTGAAACATTTAGTTGCTGTAATTGTTCCTCCTGTTCTTAGAGATTCTAATTCTTTTCCACTCAAAGTGAGGGGGGAGAATCCATAGCCCTTACTTTTTTAAAGCTTACAGTGAGACACAGTGAAGTATGAACTTCCGGGTTCTGTTCCAGAAGGGAACCTCATCAAAATCCCGTTGACATTTGTATCAAATATTTACCTGTTGTTTTCAGGTCGCTGGTGTTTCTTGGCGCGCTGACAGCATTGGGGACAGGATTTGGCAGCTACAACATGGCAATGGCGGCTATGAGTCCGTGTCCTTTACTTCAAGGCTCTGCGGTGGGAGAGATGATCATTGTGAGTGAAACACAAACATGTTGTGTGGCGTTGAAAGAATTTACCCAGAAGACATTTCTCAGTGGCAAAGTTCATCCCCTCCATTATAAAATACCTTAGTATTGAGCAACTCTAACTGATGACATATGACATATTTCATAAGATAAGATTTATTAGTCTCATTCGCAGAGGAATTTACAACCACATTTGGGCTGCTAGTGTGAAATCCTTGTTTTGTTTTTCAGATGCAAATTATGTTAAACGAGTCATCTTTATCCACTTTGACCTTTTGGCAGGTGCTCTCGTGGCTCTTCTTCACTGGAACGCTGTCTTATGTCAAAGTCATGGTGGGTGTCATCCTGAGAGACCAGAGCCACAGCGCCCTGATCTGGTGCGGGGCTTCAGCGCAGATCGGCTCGCTAGTCGGCTCAGTCACCATGTTCCCGCTGGTTAACGTCTACAGTCTGTTTAAATCGGGGGACTTCTGCGACATTAAATGTCCTCTATGACAGTAAATCTGGGAACCGCAGTACTAAGGAGGCTGGAGACACACTCGTGAAAGGAATATTTTGTGCTTATTCAATTTCTTGCAGGGAGTTCGATGGCAAAATCAACCCCACTCTCGTATCTAGGTGTAAATAACTTAGCTTAGCATAAAGACTGGAAGCAGCTAGCCTGGATTTAGATCAAAGGTAAAACATTCATCTCTAAGATCACCAATTAAGTTGCTTATCTTGTTTAATTCATGCACCATAACATAAAATGATGCGGTTGTGGACTTACGTACCTTAAACTATTTCATGGCAGCAACTACTGTTAGTGTTGTTTATTGTAGAGGTGAAGTGCCTGCAGATTTGTCTTCAACTTGACACAGCCAGGCTCCTAGTTTCCCCGTTTCTAGTCTTTATGCAAAGCTAACCAGCTGCTGACCCTGGTCGTCATATTTATGATACAAACATGAGATCTCAAAATCTCAAACTACTCCTTTTTTTTTTTTTTTAAGTTTTTCTGTCAGACAAAAGGTTTGTCATCCTTCAGCTGCTTGTTAAAGAAAGTGTTTTTAGATTTTGTTTCTTTCTTTGTAATTTTTACACCATGTTTGCACTTAACTTTGTCAATGTTTGTGTTAAAGTCATTTAATTTGTGTATCATTCATTCTGTTAGAACACTTTCAGGCCAATGAACACATTGCACCAATCACAGAACTGTCAGCTTATTTGCCCACTAGATGGCGCAAGCACACTTGTGTATATTTGAACCTGTCAATCTACACTCTGCAGGCCGGTGACCACAAATCTCTGCCCATGAAATACATTTACAATGACCACATGAAAAAAATGTGCTAAAATGTAGGCGTTCAAATTTATGTTACACATGTAAACTGAAGATTTAATACTGACATTTACACACCTATTATACATCTAACTAAACATGCATTCAACTAATAAAAACAGGTTGTTGATGCATTTTATTACTGTGAATGTGACATAGAAAGCTACATGTAGTATTATACTAGCAGCTCAGGGAGTGGCTAACACAGCACAACATAAGTCCTGCAGTTAATATTAACAATGGAAAGCTTAAAGAGTTTAGCTTGTGTTGAATTGTTATTTTGGGCTCCGAGTTCATCTTCCATCGTCCAGTGTACCAAACATTTTGTCACCACCTCTAAAAACAAGCGCGCCAAGTTATTGTAATCTATTGCTCACATTATACATGCGTGAGTCTTCCATGGTCTCCGTATTTAACCACTGAAAGATGAATAAATCACCAACTAGTTGTGGAAATTGTGATAACAACAAAAATAAAAGGAAGACAAACAGCCATGAGAACCCAGACAGATCCTACAATATGTCTGGTCCAAGCCCCCATCATCCCAATCAAAGATGCTGCTGCACATCCTCCGAGGAGGAAGGAAGGACGCTGGTCATCCATGGGAACCAGAGAGTGGTTTCCCATCAGCAGCTGTTCCTCCTCTCTGCCCCCTTGCCCTTCAGAAGGAGAGCGAGAGGTTCCCCGGCTGGGAAGTGGAGGAGGAGGAGGAGGGCTCTAATTACTGATGCTCAGCGGGGGCCGATGGCTGTTGCTCCTGCCGCTGGTCACTTGGGAGCTTCCCTGACCCCGACACTGAGTAAAAACAAAAAGATAAGGAAAGGAAAATGGGGCCACAATTAGCCCAATGTAGCCTCCAGGGCCCAGGATCAGTGGAGGAGAAGCACAGATGGGACTTTCTCACTTGGCTTTGTTGAATCTACATTGCAGCATGTGTAAGCCGCGCAGAAATCGCTGCAGTCAGTTGTTGTCATTGGTTCGAATGACATCACCTCAAACAATACATCAGATTGGACTTTTGTCTTGGAATGAAAAAAATAAATAAAATGGTGTTCATTAAACTGTGCACCTGAAGATTGCATGTAAATGCTGTGCCGCTGTTGTTGCCATGACATTGACTGCTTACGTGTAATCAAAGGGATTTTCTCTAAGCTTCATTAGCTAAATTCCTTGATTGGCTCAGGGCCTTTGTGTCGAGACAAAACAAAGCAGCAAAGAAAAGTGTATCATTTTCCTCCGTGTGTCAGATGGTTCCATCGCTCCTCCAGCTGGTCAGGAGGGGCTGAGGCCACCTGGATGCTGTGTCCCAGTCCTGTGAGATCCTGCAGTCTCCTCTGCCATGTGAAGACTCCACTTACTACGCCACTGAGAGGTCCATCTGCTCAGGACGACACCTCCCAAAGAGCATCCCCCCCTCCACCACCACCACTGCTCCCCCACAGCTCCCCTCCCTCCAGCCAGCCGCTGCCTTTCAGCTAAATGAGCAGCGTATCAAATGGAAGGAGGATTTACCCTTCCTTTAACTGGATAAGAGAATGAATTCACAGCAACACGATGCAATGAATGAATGACCCCACCTGCACGCCTGCTGAATCGACAGATATGTCACCTGTGTCTGACTTTGCACAACATTTTTGTTCTGGGGGCACGAATGCAGGGTTCACCGAGTAGTGCGTTAAAACGTTGTGGCCACGTAAAAAGAACGTCTTTTTTTGTCTTTGGAATAAAACAACAACAAAACAGGGCTCACAAAGTACAGAAAGTTGCCTGGATGAACCCGCAGGCCGACAGATTTTTGGCAGCTGACGTCCAGGTGAACAGCTTGTGGGTAAACCAATTGCTGATGCATGCAGACAATTCACAGACAGGCCCAGCTCAGACAGCATCTCTCCCATCAATTTCCACACACACCCCGTCTAATAAATGCCGTCCATTTATTTGAAATTGGATGTGACAGCCCTATGTCATTTCGCTATAGTGTCTCCGGAGCAGACAGCGATGCACACGGGGCCCACTCCTCGTTTTCTATCAGCAGGTATTGATGTTGCTTTAATGAAGTGCCTAGCACTCCACCCTAGGAAGAGACAAGTCTGTCAGCATATGTAAATGCTTCCTGCCTGTCATTGTTGTGGAGGGTTCAGCATGGGTCAGCATAGATTCCCCCTCTGGGAACCCTTTGTTCTGGGGCCCGACTGTGCCACATGAGGGGACCAATTACAGAGCTGCACAGCAGGACGGGGGTGCTAACTTGTTACCCCGCTGTAGTGAGCTAATTATTACCTCCACACTGTGGGTAGCATACGGCCGGTGCATCATAGATGAGTAACAAAAGCGAGCTTGTGCAGCATACAGGCATACAGCTTCCACACGGATTGTTCACATTTCCAGTACAGGATAAGACATTTCACTTCACTGCATTGGTTTATATTAAAGGCACCATTATCACGGTTTTGGAAAAGGTCATTCTAATTTTCAGGCCATAAATAGCTACTGAACTACTTAAATCCCAGTGGAGCTCCTTTGCATTGTCAATGCAAAGGCAATTTACAGGCTACAGACTGCCAACCACATAACCTTGATGTGGCGTCAAGGAATGATTTATGAAAATGCATCCCGCTCTGCCGGTCCCGAGCGAGACCTGGCTGGACCCGGAGTGTTGACACAAAGCCCATATGGCCGAGCAAATACACACTCGCTGAATTATCATTCATATCATAACATCTCAATGGGCTTTTGTTCCCGGCGCCTGATGAGATATTGGCAGTCTGTTTCTCATCAAGGAGTGCAAGAGGTCTGCCAGGTTTTTTTTTCGGCGAGCAACAAAATGTTTCAGCCGACGTGCAAAGTGATGCTTTATCCCGATGCCAGTGAACGGAGATGTAAGTATTTGATGAAATGTAACAAGGAGCAGGTCGACCCAAATGTGTAAACACACCTGAGCAGGAAGTGCATTAGCCGGAGTGTTTTGGAGGGTAAAATAAAGGGTATATTTTCGGACAAAATACCACACGCACCTCTTGATGCATATAGACGCCCTTCCTTTCTTGCTATTAGCCCCCTCCCCTTAACGCCGGCTCATTCATCTCCTTTTCCCCACCCCCCAGTGACCAGTCTCGCCCAGCTGCTAGGGGCTACCAGTCCCCCTCGTGTGTGGGGCCAGTCAAGTGGAAAATGGCTGCTACCGAGAGAGCCCACTTTAGAGAGCCATCATCCTTTGAAGGGGCATGATGGCCTTTGACAGCCACAGTGTTAACATGGAGCCCACATGAACGCAGCACTGCTATTATCGTGTTTACTAAAGCAAGAGGAGAGGAGAGGGGATCAAGGGGAGACCCTGTTGGTTGATGTTTGTGTCCGGAGGTAGCAGGGGTGCTCGTCTGAGCCACGCCACGGTGGCATTGTGGGGAAACATGACATGGGATCACTCGCAGACAGGTGGAGATTGTGTTCCAACATGTCAGCGGAGCTTTTAGTGAACAGGTGTTGGTGTGATTTGTTTGTCTCGGTGCGGCGTGATTACTATTCAAACACCTGTTTCACTCAGACAACTGATGGAAATCTTGATTTTTCAAACACCTAAATGTACATCTGAGTTTCTCACAGCCATTCAGGAACTTCTCGTTGCATACACACAGAAGTCATATGTATCGAATATCTCCGAGTGATCCAAAAGACCTTTTTCTTTTTTGCAAACAAGTGTGTTTTGTAAAGGCAAGTGAGGAGTGACCAGAGAGGCAGCAGTGTTGGGATATTATTGTTGTATTAAGAGATTTGTTTTTCTATTTCCTGCTTTGGTACATAAAAAGGCTTTGTATGAATAGAAACCTGTGAACTGTAGAGGATATTTAACATTTGAATTGTTGTGGCCTAACTTTTACACCTAGTATGGAGCAGGCGTAAGATGGAAAATCAATAAAAAATAATGATCACAAAACCAGAAAGGAAAAATGATGGCAGCAAGTCTTGCTTACAGAACAAATAACGTAAGAGCATTAAGAAGAGAGAGAGTTGTCCGTGACAGGTCAAACCCACTGGACGTCTATTCAGACAGCGAGCTGATTGAGAGGTTTCGCTTTGGCAGGCGAGTCCTGTTTTTGACTTAATTAGTTCACAAAAAGAGCTCTCCCCTCAACTACAACATGGATCGGACAGAAACGCATCGCTGTCCCCCGCCCTGCAGGTGCTGATTGCGCTCAGATTTTATGCAAATGCCTCGCCTTTCAACATACCGGGAGATATGATGAATGTACGACAACAAGCAACAGCATGCCGGGTAATTAGAACAGTGTCCTTGACTCTCCAAGAGGAAGCAGTAAAGACGGAGCAGGACTTCTATTTAGAGTCAAGACTACCTGGCATTGTCGGGTGAATTGACGGCACTCATGTTTGTCTCCAAGCCCGCTCCATGACTATGAATATTTGTACGTCAACTGAAAGGGCTTCCATTCTATTGATGTACGACTCAGACATGGCCATTGTCGACTGTGTCGCAAGATTGCCTGGGTCGACCCACGATGCTCGCTTTCTCAGAGAGAGTGCACTCTGTTGGGAATTCTAGACAGCGATCTTCTCCTTGGAGATAGAAGCAGTGGCTGATGTAACCCGTCACCGCAGCGAGAACTGCTCAAGAGTGCAGCAACAAAAACACACACACATTGAAAAAAAAGATCAGAGATCAGTATGTATATGCAATGTGTGTAATCTATATAGTGTTGTAGATTTACCCTGATATATATGGTAAAACCCTGCTAAGGGCTAAAAAACGTAATTCATAACAAAAAATGAAACTATGCCCATATTGTGTAATGGTAGACTTTTGACTTGTCTATTTCGGTGCCTTCTCAGTGAAATGCGAACGCGTCCTGAACGTGTCTGTCATCATTCCTGCCACTGTGGTGCTCCGCAACATTTGAGGATCAAAGAAAAGTGAAGCGAAGTGGTGTGGAGGCGGATGACAACCCCGTGGCTCCCGTCATCGCTGAAGATATCACCATAAAACAAGTCACAGGACCCAGAGCATGCGGTAGTTGTAAAATAACGTATATGTTGTAAATGAATAACTGACCACAAAAGACACTTATAATCTAACATTGCCTTTTCTGATTTTTACGTCAGTCTTCTAATTAGCTTACCTTTGTGATATAGATAAATAATAATATATGAAAAATGTATATTATGTATACTATATGAATTAAATGTTGGTGCGTAGATCTACTGTAAATAACTAATCGTATAAAAATATATTCAAATATAATAAATAAATATATAAACATAAGCAACAACAGTAAAAGCAATTTATACGGCAATAAATTACAGTTCATTGCAAATCAGCTCCGGTTATAAATAAATATAAATAATAGGCTATTATTTGGCCTATGAGACTAAAGCTGAATTTGACCTTAAAATGTCATGCATATCATTATATCATGGACAAACATTTGGAGAACTACGGACATGAAATTGGGAGCAAATAGAACACTAAAAAACAAAGAATGGTGAAGTTTCATTTCCAGTTTGAGTTTTTCCGTTTTGAGCTCCAACTTTTCACATTCTGCTTTTTTTCAAACAGTCTGCAGCTCATCACAAATCCTGAGGCTTTCCTCTTCTCTTAGGAGGTTGTTTGCATCTTTAAACATTGTAATGTTTTGTTTATTTGTCTAACTATCACTTAATTGAAAGAATGTCAGTCCAACTATTTTCTTCTATTAATGGCCAACCACTCATAGTGACATCTATCACATCATGATCTGCACTGCACTAGTGAATGTCCCAATCATTCACCTCTACTGATGGGGCTGACAGCTCTGAACCATCCATGCCATTCAATCCTGTAAAGGTTGTGGATTTTTTCCCCCAAAAATCAATGATGAGACTGCTGTATATAGACGTTTTTGGTGAAGGATTTTTTCTGGTTTTTAAGAGCTGATGAATCCTTTTTTGCTCCTCATCAACCGTCCAGTCATCATATTCCGTATTGATTGGACTGGTGATATATTTCATGCTGATGCTTTTTTGTTTGTTTGTGTTAATTGATTAAGCTGTGATGCAACTCAATATTTTGTCTTATCTGTCTATTAGTAAAATGCATTTTCCTCCTTCTTTGCTTTGTGTTATCCATAAGCTTTGGCTTGTTTGAAGTTAGATTGAGGTTTGGATAGAAGTCACATTTTCATTTAAAACATTATTAGCATGTAAATAGCTGCCTTAAGTAATTGACAATTATTAGGGACAGTTATTTGGGTGGGTTTCGTGGAGACATTTTTAAAACTGCAACAGAATGTTAAATGTTATGACCAGCGACAGCTTTTTGCAGGAAGTGAGGAATATAAAAGGTCGTGGTGGTTTCCTCTTGTTGTTTTGAGAACTGAAACACAGTTCAGAAAAAGGAGTAATGTGCTCATTAGCTGATGTACGGTGCTGTAATCCACTTTTGACCTCATGCAATGTGGGCAGCGCAATTTATGAATGCAGGTTGGATCAGCAGCAGATAAAAGCTGACACCGTTTCATCCGGCCTTGCTCTCGCTGGCTTGACTCCAGCCCCGGCTGACTGCTGATCTATGGCTGTAACTCGACCAAGCCACTCTCACAGTTGCGGCACATGTTGCTGGAGGACACGCGCCGCGCTCAGAATGAGCAACAGTGATTTTAACCGCAACAAATGGTCGAAGGTATGTCATTATCCAGATTTTGGGCGAGGGGATGATTACCTGCCACAGATGCCACTGTTGTTTTGCGTCTCCATTTGTCCTGAGGCGAGTATAGTCCCAATACTTGAAAAGAGCAGGAGGTGCCTTTGTGTTGATGCACACCTGATCTGAGCAATCAATTGGCAGCTTTCCCCCCCTCCTCACACGAGTCTCCCAGAGTCTGCCTCCGGGCCGTCCATCTGTTGCTGCGAGATCGTGGGTGAAGGTGCTCGTGAAACAGGTCGGCATCCATCTGAGCGCACGTGTGTGACGCGAGTGGGAGGTTTGTAGGAAAAGATGTGATTTGTCCGTTGACACCGCTGCTACCAGAGGTGCAGCTCTCTCACGAAACCGATATTTAAAGCGGAAAGAGGTGACAAACAAAATGTGGCAAGATGCTTGGTGTGTAATTAGTACAAACAGAGGTAGCATAAGCTGGAGGGGGTTTAGATACATACAGTCCCCAGGAAATGAGCACATAGCACCCCTTTATCTTCCCTGTAAACAGATGTAAAGATATGCGTGAAGTGAAGAAACCTGGGGTAAAGAGAACAAATAGACGCGGTCTTTCTAACATACTGTAACAACAGATTTTTATTTCCCGCCGAGTCTGCATTATACTGCTGTTCCTGAACACCTTATCTTCTCTGAGAACATTAGAAAGGCTTTTGAAGGTGGTGTTGATTGCCTTCAGCGTTAAATACTCCTGTGTATGTGTGTTTGTGAGCAAAAATGCCAAATTGAATTGCGTTATATTTCAGCAATGAGAGGCAGTACAGACGAACAATGCAAATGATCATGACAGAAAGTCAAATTAAATGTCTTTGTACACACAATATTGGAAATGTACCCTGCGAAATCATGGGCTTTCTTATGTTCATTGTACCAATGCAGTGCTGTTAAATATTTTATAAATATACTTGGGGAAGGGGCTCAAAGTCACAGAGAGAGTCCAGAGAAAATATGAATATCCGTACAGTCTGTAAAGGCATGACATAAAAGGTACACACCTCTATATACTTTAGTTAAGCCCTTATCTTGGGGCAAATGCTGAGTTTGATAGACCATAATGCGTCGGAGCTATGCATGACTTCCTCTCCAGATCCTGGAAACACGACTTTTGATACCACTGACCTTGTAAATATCGGACCTTGATTCAGGGTCGTTCCCGTCATAAACCAAAAGACGTGTACTGCTGATTTGTTGCATTGTTCTGTATTTTTGAATGCACTCTTTCTCTTTTCACTTCAACCACTTGACTCGTGGTAATCTGTGTGACATCTGGATTTCATATTTCCTATTAATTAGTATCAAAGGACTCTCGTGTAGTTCGGTAGTAACCGACGTGGGTTCTTAAGCTTTAATGATTTATTTCATTATCTCATCCAGATTATTGATCTGTCCCGTACCGGCGCTGCTACTCTGTAAGTGGAATAGTCGGGAGATGAAAAACAGTAATGTGTCATGTTCAAACCGGTGGCCTCCCTCCCTGTACGCTCTTACTTTAACAGGATTTAGTTCATTATGGGGATTCGGCGCAGGAGAGAATGTCATATGCTAAGTTAACCTCTGCATGCCTCGCTGGCTCGGTGCCAGTTATGAAAGGACACGAACATAGGCACACTCTCTTTGATGACGACAACTGGCAAAGTTCCCAACCTTTTAAAACATCTCGAGCTTTCTGGATGTATTCAACGGTGGGAGTGCACTCCATAAATCTGCGAGGGTCTGATTCAGACTCCCACGCGTTGCCGCTCGGTGTCCTTGAAAACAGCTAATGCCATATCAGTTCAGGAAACATAAGATCCGTCCGTTCTGCCACAAGTCAATGAGTTACTGAGAGCACTTTGTGGTTAGCAGGTGATGTCCATTTCATAAATATATTGAGTCAAATACTCTCCGATCGTTTCTAACTGATGCTCTAGCGCTTGTCTTCTCATTGGACGGCCTCCTGTGAGGACAGCCAACAATCCCATTGAGAAATTAGCAGGGTCCTCTGAGCTTTCCTCTTCTTTAATGAATAATTCAGCTGTCAGGGTGAACGCAGGGCGAGGAGACCTTGTCAGTGGCAACTGACTCAGCACTCTGTGGCCTGAGGGTGACACTCGAAACCTGAGCATGGCATCCTGTTGCCTCCATAACAGGTAGCTGTGCTGCAATACGTCCCCCCCGTTGGTGGCCACATGATCGTTTAAGTGCAGAGGAAATGGAGAGGAAGCTTTGCTCAGTATGGATTTATGCATCACCAGGCTGCCATAAAAGTTCCGCAGAGCAAGATGGTTCGCTGGTTGTCGAAGCTACGCTAACATTGCGGCTCTATGACCGTCAATATCGGCCAGTCGGTCCACCACACTGAGATGCCTCAACAACGATCGAATAGGTTAGAGATCGGCATTTTTTTAACATTCTTCATTCTCCTCAGGATCAATTGTAACAACGTTGGTAATCCCTTGACCTTTCATTTAGCACTTCATCAAGTCAAATGTACATGTTTAATACTTTGTATTGTGAACTTTTACCCATTTTTGGTGAATATTTTGTACATTATCTCCCTAACTCTTTTCATTTAAAACATTTTCCCCCAAACTATTAATGATTCTTGACTTTTGCAGTCCTAGCTTTTTATTTTCTCTTATCATGTTACCTATGTCACCTACAGTTATACACCAAAGCACCAAGGCAAATTATGAAAACCTACTTGGCAATAGAAGTTTGATTAGTCTAATACATTTGTTTCTAAACTGTATATATATATATATATATATATATATCACACAAATACTGTGAAAGTATCAACACGCTCCAAAAATGATTTGCAACATTCTTTTTGTACTATGTTCGCATGCTAACACACTAAAATATGATGGTGAACATTATTTACACTAAAACCCAGCATGTTAGTATTATCATTGTAAGCACGTTAGCGAAGTGATGTTAGCATTTAGCTCAAAGCACTACTGTGTCTATGCACAGCTTCACAGAGCAGGCATGGCTGTAGATTTTCTTGCATGTGATAGCAAATAATGGCTAATATATACCATTTTCACAAACACATCTTTGTGCCAGTGTCAAACTCATCTTTTGTTCCATTTATTTACCCTCATTTCTAACACCAATCGGATGTTTTTATGCCGTTTGTCTTTCCATTGAGTGCATCGTGCCTGTGGCTGCCTCCTGCATTCATAGCCAGTGGAGGAAGAAGGCATTTCAGCACACTTTACAAAAGATGATTCCACATCCAGGGCACTCGAGCCCCCTGGGCCCAGTGCATTTGGCTCCTATGGTCCACGGAGATCTAAGCAAACACATGTTTTACTCTGGAAGCAACCTTTGATCTCAGAATGAAGACTTGTTGTCAGATTAATGAAGAAAGGGGCCATTACAATCACAGAAAGTGAAACCGTGAAGTCTTTTTTTTCCCCTGGTATTGATCAGATGTGTGAGGGTGAGGTTAAGGATGATTCATTTCTTCAGCCTCTGCTCATGAGCTTATCACACTGGATCGATTGCATTTCAGGTTAGACCCAAAACTCAGCAAGGGTCACAGAGATAAATATTACATAGAGCGACCCACAGCGACTCCATTAAACCCGAGTCAAAACTGTTTACATATATACAGATTGTGTGCAGGGCGGTAGACATTATTTTACACATACAGCAAAAAGAAAGTCTCTAAAATGTTTCATCACAAATGTATTTAGCTCTTAAATTCTAGTTTGAACTAAATCAAGCAGTTCATCCACAAGGGTATCAGCTATTGCTCATAAACTCTACTACTAAGAACTGGCTCAGGAAAGAGTAGTAGTACAAATGTATATTGTTATTTTCCAAATAACTGTCAAGGTAATTAAGAGGACCTGTAAAATAAAGTGTTTTATTCCCCTACACGGAGGTTTAAATGTTACATCGTGCCAGGAAATTAAATATGCTCAGTCCAAAAAAAATAATGAAATCAGCAAGGTTAGTTTTTAAATCCCCCCAGGGTGCTAAAACCCTCAAATTCCCAGAAAAAAAAGAAAAAAGAAAACAGAGGACACAACCCCAGGGACCCGAGGTATTGATTACATAGTAATTAAAATCTGAAGTAACACTCTCATTTGTCCTTTAAGCTGTTTCAGCTAAAATCTGCAGAAATTACTCTTCTTCATTCCTGTATTTAACATTATGCCTTGTAGATATGATCTCATTTTGGTTTTCTGGGAGTTAAAAACAAACAAACAACATATTACAGTCAATGACATACAATTACATATTTAAAATTCTAATCTTCTGTCCAAATGGTTCAGTTATCTCTTGGTTGATGACAAATTGGCACAATTTCCTCTTTTCGCTCTGTTTTCTCTGTTCTCTGAACAAAATCAATAATAACTTCATATTCCATGAGAAAGCCTGTGTTAATCAGACCACTTTAAATTTCCATCTCTTCATCCATCCATTATGTATACCTGTTTATCATAAGCAAAGTCACGGGGGGCTGGAGCGTAGCCAGCTCACACTGGGCGAGAGGCGGAGTACAGCCTGGATAACGTCCAGCCAATCACAGCCAGGATGAATATGACAGACTACATTAACAGTAGTTTTAATCTGATATGTTTTGTGGATTTAAATGCATTTTAATACGTATAGATATCAAATGATTCCAGAAGGAATTGCTGCATTGACCAAAGAGCTTTCCTGCCTTTTGGCCAATGCATGCTGGGATCGGCTTCAAACATTAAGTGGACGGTAGAGTAAGAAGATGAGATAATGGACCACACGTCAGTGAAACTCCTGCCCAGCAGCGCTCCATAGTGCCACTAGAAATTAGATATTAGCTGCAGCACGCTGCCAGTATGTGAAGAGGAAATGGAGCGTTAATTAATGTTCAGACGCGCACGGATGCCTCAAGAATTCTTTGATTCCTTGACTTTTGATTGCTGACTTGACAATCTTTATCGGTCCAAATTTTCCCATAAACAAAAACATTACTGTCAATCTCACGAGAAAAGTACCAATAATTAGCGTTGTAGGGAGAAAGATTAAGTGACAACAGCTTTCTCCCAGACATAAAAAAAAAGCCTTTTATTGAGAATTCAAACAGGTGTCATACTGGTTTCTGAGAGGCAAAACAAATGACAGGCTACTGAGCCGTAAATAGCACAGCAGACGATGGGAGATTGGCCATATGTCCACTGTGTGTGTGTGAGCGCCAACTACACTGGCTTGGTTTGAGATAGGATTCTTCTGGGAACGTCCCAGTAAAAGCTCCTCTGGGACGGAGAGGGATTCAACTACAACATCCACTAACTCAATTTTGGTCGGCTGAAAAAGCTTAAACAGTGCACCGTCTCCTCTGAGGCTTGAATGTACTAAAATGACAATTTAGCTGAGCGTGCTCTGTCACCACTAAGCAGCGAGCTGACAATCACAATCAAAATGCTGTTAGAGCTGGTGAATAATTCTTTTTTGCCGGGATAGCGAGCGAGTTGATTCAAAATGTGACATTGGTGTGAAATTCATATTTGTGTACCTCATTAGCCCTCTTCATGTCACCTCTACGTTCACTACCAAGGGGGTGCAGGGTGTTAGGCAAGGAATAGGGCGTTCTCCGAGGAGCACGCAGCTCCATCTGGGCCAAAGTAATTGGTCTGCTATTCATATTCAGCACTGTAATAGCCTCTAGCTATTCATACAGTCACACGTGAACTAGTTACACTGAGAACAATCAAAAGATGGGTTGACCCAAGTGTCAATTCTTCAGGAGGGCTTACCAAACCAACATGTGTGAGAAATATCTATCCTGGGTTTTATCCTTCTCTGATTGGATCCGTCAAACATTAGCAGATTCCTAGTTCCTGTCATGCATAAACATTGATAGTAGTTCTTGGACTACGAGGGAGTATCTTACATTATGATGAACTGCCATTAATAGAACCTGCTGCTGCCTTTTGAATAAATAGGATCTGCCCTCCTTCTCCTGACAAAGGCCCGCAGCAGTCCTGCACTCTGAAATGTATGCAGTGAATCAACAATTACAGTGGCAGCTTACGGTGAGTTATTATCATTTTTGAATAAATAATGACGTTAAAGTACCGGAGAGTTGCGAGTGCACTGATAATAACATGCACAATAACACGTTCATTGTATTTGTGCAAACGCGTTAACGTTTCCTCGGCGGGCAGAGGACAAAACAAGAATAAACTGGATTAACCACGAACACCATTTCTCACCACCATGAGTGCACTGGAAAGCCCCCCTGCTGCAAAGGTAAGCTGTTACTGATGTTTTTCCTGTCTAAAAACACCTATAATTACCTGTGTAATGGAAGAAAGCACCCTTCATCATCTGATCATTCCTCAACAAGATAAATATGGTGGTCAAGGCATTTAGAGACAAATGCTATCCTCTTGGTGGCGAGGATTTGGAGTGGTGTATTTATCATGGTTTGAAGTGGTGTCTGAGTCTAACCAAAGTACTGATTATTCAGAGTGAAGAGGAGCTGCCAGCCCATTACCTCCCAGAAAATAACAATGTGAACACCCGCCTCCCTGGCCTTTCCCGACGTAGTCTGTCAGAGCTTGTCAGCTGCAGCACCATTCATTCAATCTCAACAAGCGCCATGCTCTGGGATTCATTCCCCATCCTGCACTATCGCTCCCTCCTTTTAGATTCACTCTCCCTGCCTCGCATTACCTTCCAAAGTCTTGCAGGTTGCCTCCCCCCTTCAGCCCCACCCCACCCGCTCACTTCCTCCCTTTCTGCACGCCTCTGCTGCTCCACCCCTCCACCCTACTTGGTCCTGATGAGCCATTGTGAGATTCAAGCAGATGGATGGGGAACAAAGGGGTGAGAGGGGGGCCCTCTCTGCCTGTCCCCCTTGTATCACTGCCAACCAGGCTCTGGGTAATCTTCTCAAGCTTTCACGGCAGGGCAATGAATAACCTCAGCCTCCTCTCTGAAACCCGGGCTATGCCGCAGCCACCCCCCTCTTATCTTACCCTCTGCAGACTCGCCAGGGCCGGCTGCTCCCCGGATAGCATCTCTCACCCTCGCTTTCTACTCACTGTCTCTGCCCTCCACACCCAATCAGGTTTTTTTTTTTTTTGTTTCTAGGGCGTGTTACAAGGCCCGGAGATTAATTGGGGATGTGGCTGGATGACATCTGGTCCCAGCTTCATAAAAGTCTAGGTCCTTGAGGTCTGCCGGGTTTATTATGAAGTGTATATAAGTTAATTTTCTCATCAACAGAGCGTTAATCAGAGCTTCTTCAATGGCCATTTCAACACTCATCCGGGATAGTTCAGAAAACTGCTTTGGTAAATTTCATTAACAGAACTTGCTGACGTAAATGGTACTTTAGAAAAAAAAAAAAAAAATTCTATTTTTAACCAATCACATTTCTTCTTTCACTTAGATCTATTTAGGGATATTCAATATTCTCTATCTCATAAAAAGCCCAAAACCAATAATCAATTGATCCAACTGACAAGTATTGACTGATACATGATATTCCTCTGTGTCATAGAGCTTCCGTCTAAAACTATTAAGTACATCAGTGAGTCATACTGGGGGACATTTTGCTTCATTAACATGAACACACTTTACACTGCCATGCAGCAGATAGTCCAAAAAAGGCTTTTTGGGAAGCCATTATAGGCTATATTTACTTTTAAATACATTTTCAGATAGATAAATAATTAAAAAGAATAGATAAAAGAAAACTGATGACCAACAGATCATTGGTTTTACTTTTTTCATATTTGACAGATGATAACAATAAAATTTCAATAATAATATTTGTCTCCTTGCGTAGACCTGCTCAGAGGAGCTCCACAGTCACTAACAAGAGCTGTATGCCTCTCCAACAAAAACAATCCACCTCCTCTACTTTACAGGAACAGCTCAACCACTCCACAGCTTCCTTGCATGGCCTGTTAAAATATTGAGCATGTACTTAAATGCTATTTGGCCAAGTGTCATTTAGGCTGAAGGGCTCTCCATCCACAAAAGATGTCTTGAAGTGACTGGATCAGAGCTGGTAGTGAACCGCAGCGGAATACACAGGTGTTGAATTATTAACTCTCGATAAAATATTTATACTTTTGTCCCACAAACTACTAACTACGAGTATGAAGTAAAGCTGCAGTTAGACGGAGAGCAGGAAGCCATGTCAGCGAATCATACCAACTTTGCGTTACATGTGTTTTGCTGATACAAGATGCTTGTATAGCGAACATATATAACACATAGCGCTATGTGAGATGATTAAACATACACAGCTCAAGAAGATCCCTGCACAATTAGCAGCAGTTTTATCTGTCTGAAACTGTATTTAAGCCATTATGCAACATTCCCACCATCTCTTTTATTCTAAACAGATTTATTTCACTATGAAACATAAAACAGTGTTTTCAAGCTGAGTCTATCATGCACAGCGGCAATCATCAAGCAAATTATAAAAGCAGAAATTGTAAGCTATCCATTTTGCTCCATAACCCGTGATGGTATTCTCTGATAAAATTATAGCTTTATTGACTTTTGGGAACCACTTGCCTAAATCTACAAGATTAGCCTACGTGATTAATGACGGGGCACCTAATCCTTTGTTGAAATTGGACTGTTCAAGAAGATGTGTAGTGGGCAAGACAAGACGCTCGCTGTCTCCTCTTTCAACACCTGCCAACTGCTGTCTTATTTACTGTGTCACTAAGGCAGCCAGTAAAACGAAAGAACCACATTGTGCATGTTTGTGTCCCCTTTCCTTTTAAATATGCTACATAGTGCATGTGTATCACATTCATACAGATAAGATGTTGACAGCATACTAAGTCTGTCAAGGACCTTAAGGTGATAAGCTCCTGTAGCCTCTGTGTAAGGCCTTCAGTTCAACTACAGGAAGCAAAACAAGATTGATTGTGTGGAAGTCTGTGCATGGAACAAGAGAGTGAGTCCACATGTATTCTAGAGGTAGAGGTCTTCAAAAACCAGATTATGCTTAATATAAGTGAGTTGGATGGGGTCGTTTTGCTGCCACAGGTCTTTAAGCGTCTCTGAGCTGACTCAGTGTCAGTGTGGCTCTGAAATTAGTAACACTTTTATGCTATTAATGGAATTTGATTTACAGATATTAAGTGGATCACGATTGTATCATCTTTATTGTCTACCTATCTTAATAGCTAACTGTAACGGCAAACCTATGTACAGACTCCATGTGCAGAATGCAGCAGCTAAAACTAACAAAAAGCAAGAAAAGACCTCATAGTCTCTCTTGAAAGTCTCTACCTGTTTATTTTAATTGAACTTGTGTACTCATTACCTTAAAGTACTACATAAACTGACCCCAGAATATATTCCTGTTTTGGAGTCTGAGGTGGTCAGAGAGAAACCTGTTGGCTGATAGCATTTTAAGAAGTAAGACTGGAAGCTTTTACTGTCAGGTCATCTCAACTCTTGACCAAAATATCAATACATCAGAATCAATCAGCATCCTTTTTAAAAAATGGTTTCTGAAAACATATTTATCATAATTTAATCTGGGTAATTTGTATGCATGTGTGTATCCATGTGTACATACATGTTTGTATATCTATGTATGTAATATTTCTGGAATATAAAAGCTTGAATGTATGTATGAGTTAAAACAATAAAATAATATGATTTTGTATGTGACCTTTTCAGTTTTTGTTTTCAAAGCACTGCTATATCTGCTTTTAATAAGTGCTACTCAGATAAACTGTATTCACCGTTATTGCTGAGGATTTCTAAACCAAGCTGCTACACTGTGTTCTCCTGTGAGAGAAAACAATATTAAAATTCAATGGTAAACATGTTATATTAACAAATCTGCTAAAAATGTTTTACTTTTATAAAAATGTCATGAAACACTCCAACACGCTCTTTTGACAAAAACATGCTATTTTTGTTACAATCTGTATTACCTGTCAGAGGAGTGTATATTCGAGTGTCACATAAAGAGAGCTACCATCAGACATTTATCTATGAAAGACAATGAAGAGCACAGAGCTGTAGCCTTATTTAGACAAAAAGGGGTTTGCTGGGATATCAGACATCATCGCGTGACACTTTAGTCACAGACTGAGCAGTTGTTTATACATAATTCCTTTGTAGTTTCAGCGCTTGATCATATTCTCCTCTGTCTGTGTTCAGAAGCTGACCTGTTGTGCAGAGATGTGCATATTTACTCTATTCATAGGCTCCACACAGCACACATGCTACAGGCACATATTCATTACTAAGTAGCCTGTGGCGACTGTCATGTGCAGACAATAGTGGAAGACAAAAACAGTGCATCTACCACACGGGGAAGCTTCCACACTTGTAGCCACGCTACGGAGACAGCGCTCCCAAATAGCGTGTGTTTTTAATCATATTCACATAATCTTGTGAGAGTCATACGTGGAATCACAGATAAGCCTCTTTATGTTGCACAGATATTACTGCAAATGAGCATGTCTGAGAAATGTAACACCTTGCACAGACTCTTGCATTTTAATTTCGGTGGCATCTGTGACCAGTCCGTCATGTCCCTAACCCCCTCGGGGGACCCCCAACCTATCTGCTGCAGACCCCCAAAACCCAGGAGGAGGGGAGGGTGAGGTGGGGGTTGGGGTGTGCAGGGACACATTTGATTGATGATAGTGTGAATTAAACAGAAAGAGATGGAGAGAATCCTTTTATCAGGCCAGAAACACGAGTGGATTAAAATGTAGTTGTACAACCCCTTTGTATAATGCAGCAGCCTGGCCGCATATCACGAGGCGCCAGAAGCCAAGAGGAGCGCTGCTCGTTATTATTGCCCCCTCCCCTCGACCCATCACATGAAACTTTGCTGAAGCGGAGAAAACAGGGCCGAGACATGTGAAACGGGGCTGAAAATAGAGCTGAAACGATTAGCCGATCGACAGAACATTAATCTGAAACTATTTTGACGAATCGGTAAATCGTTTTGGCCATTTTTCAAGGCCAACATGCCAAACGTTCACTGCAGGTTCCAGCTTCTCAGACATGAGGGTTTGCTGCTTTCCTCGTTTTTATATTTAATTAACTGGATATCTTTGCGTTATACTATTTTGATCGGAAAAATGACATGACATTTAAAGATGTCACCTTGAAGTCTGAGAAATCACAATTATTCTTGACGTATATCAGTATTAATATTTAAAATAAATAAATAAATAAATTGGTGACTGAAGCTACATTAAACAGATCTAAATCATTTTTTTCTCATGATAAAGCCTTGTTCCACTCCAGTAGTTGGAAAACTGTTTTTTGGGTTGGCATTATGAGCTTCATGTTATGTGATCCTGCAGGTAGAAGTCCTTGATTTGCCCTTAAACAGCATAATTGCGTCCAGTCCTTCATGTGCATGTCTGAGGATTTAAAGGACCTGCAGCAACGACTCTGGCCAGTAGCCTCTGAGCCCAGCTCAACCACTGCTCTGCTGATGTTTTGTGCCACTGTATAATTTATTGCCCTCTTTGCAAGCCTCATCTTGCACATCCCCTTCTCGCGGTGCAGGTGAGAGTTCAGCTGTTTGGTTTAACACATCACTGAGAAGGGCCTCAGACCTGGCTCCACGGCAGCAGACCCACATGTGACAAATGCAATTAGAGGGAAATATGCAATTACCGCAGTCCCTACTCTCTCATGCGGGCAGACAAGGACAATTTGTCAATGAAGCCCCAGCGGTATCTCCTGAGCCTGGATAGGGACCTGCAGGTACCATTGTCCCTGCCTCCTTCACAAGAGCTGGCCTGTGGTGTTGGATGGCCCGAAGCCCCTGGGAGGCCTAGCAGAGGAAGATGTATGGCCAGAGAAAAGATACAGGGTTCAATAATCAAAAACAAACCGCTTGTCTTTGACTGTTTCTGTTACACGCCTCCTTTCTCCTGTAGACCACAGAAAGGCTGCACTTAATAACCGCTGGCTGCAGGAAACACCACAGAGGAACCCTCGTATCAAAGAAGCATTTATATGTTTTGGTTTTGTTAACATTTTTAGCCAGCTCTAATGTTTTTGTAATTTGGTTACAGATTTGGATAGAGAGCCAGCACATATACAGTAAGCTAGTGTTTTATTGGATGAATAGACAATATGAGATCATCCATATCTTAATATAGGGAGTGAAACATACATACCATCGGCTCCCCTCTCATGGCTGTCTTCAAACCATGCCTCTTTTTTTGTTGTTGTTTTAACAAGAACCTTAAGGTCCCCTGGATCTCGCCACATGGCAACCTGATTAATCGCTCTGCATTTATATGTCTTTCAACAAATCTTTGTCTTGCACAGATAATAGTGAAGGGAACAGTTTCACGTCTCTGTGAGACACTTGTGTGAAGTGTACGACCTGCTGCATGCCTTTGTTCCCTCTTTGAATGGACGTGATATATAGAACTGGAGCAACGGAGGCAAAGACCATGACAATTTGAGCACTGACCTGATTTCCACTGTAGTCATCATAAAACACAGAGCCAGCGTCCTGGGGACATGTAATAACATCAGGCCTTTGGTGTAATTCACTATCTCAGTGTGTGGCAATATAGCAAAACCCATTACATTTGCCTTGTAATTTGCTGTCGCCCCAGCGAGGGATTCAGGTGACTGCGACCACTGTTAATGGAGTTCCAGTGATAAGGACAGGTCTGTTTATTAGCCGCACGCGGTCAAGCGTGGCGGGAACAGCTGAGCGCAGGCAGGTGTCGGCGCCTGCGAGGGCTCAGGCACCTCTGGCAGGCCTCGGCACTCATTTCACGCACGTTATCGTCACACTAGCCCGGGTTGAAAAAAGGAGGTCGCTGGGTGCACAACAATATAACTGCTGAGTGATGAGGTTTTCTGAGAGTCACACTAGAGTGTACCACTCCTGGCAATTTGTTTTGTTTGTGGAAATCAATGAGTCATCTGCAGTTTAGTCAAACTGGAGGAGGAGCTCTGTGAATGAAACATCAGGATTTCATTTTGTAGAGGGGGTTTTCGGAA
This sequence comes from Chelidonichthys spinosus, assembly GCA_029853015.1. Taxonomy (NCBI): domain Eukaryota; kingdom Metazoa; phylum Chordata; class Actinopteri; order Perciformes; family Triglidae; genus Chelidonichthys; species Chelidonichthys spinosus. Next base: position 6,564,358 of record CM056829.1, on the reverse strand, counting down.
GCCACCTAGTTTCAAAAGAGCCACGGGAATCTCCAGAATTAAGACTCTTCCACGATGCCAAACTGTGGTGAATGATAAGTGAACATTTCATTAGGACATATAAATAAAAAGATCACATGCTGCAAAGAAAGGTTATCTCCTCCAACATGCACGCTTGCAGACATTTACAGAGCCTTGAGGAGAAAATGAACTTCAAATTAAAATGTCTATTTGATGCATTATACTAATAGGGACGGATGGGGAAAGAGAACTCTATGGTGCTCCCATCCTTCAGCCTGAGGGGACAGACTTGGGGAGTTGTCATTACTAACTTAGCCCACCAAGATGAGCCTGTTGGGAGGTGGATTCACAGAGATTGTCTGCTGTTTTGACAGGTGTCTCTGCGGGTTAATTTATCAGGCAATTACAGAATAAATGGAGCTATCATTACACAGGAAACATGATTGATCCTGTTTTAAAAAAAATACAGTGTTTAATTTTGAGTATTGAGAGGAGGCTCAGAATGACAAAATAAGGCAACCTAACTAAACCTTTATCTTGTAGAATATGTTTTGCTCATTCTTGAGAATGTGTCACTGAAATAATTGGTACTGCAACTAACGATTATATATAATAATAATATATAATAATATTTTCTTAAATCATCAGTTGATTGACATCCTGCCCAGGTTGACACCTTAACATTATTTTTCTGACCAACAGGTTTGGTGTGTTCTTCCAAAAGATACAGAAAAGCAACAAATCCTCACAATTCAGATGCTGAAATCATGACTCAAACAATTAATTGATTGTAAAATAGCTGAAGATTAATTTTATGCCCACTAATCATTTAATCAAGTAATCATTTCGGCTCCAGAAAACTCATTTTCTCATTTTCAGACTTAAGAAAAGCTGACAGATTCAACAGTCTGCGCCTCCCAGCCGTTATCGATGGGCCAGACAGTAGACAGTAGGCAGGCAGCCTTTATGTAGCCTATATAAAGTGTGACCCAGGAGCCAGGAGCTTTTTGTAAGTGTGCCAACATGGACATGCTTCCAGCAATAGTCATGCTTCTGCCAGCTGCATCATCTGTGCCTGCACAAAAGCATGCCCTTTGAAAAGCGCTCAACACACACAAAAGCAGTGATGCGTGGTGCACATGCATCAGTGTGCAAATGTGCATGCTCACATTACCCCGTATTCAACTTTAGATACCCAAATAAAACTATTGTTTTTGTTGCAATAATATAGTATATATATATATATATATATATATATATATATATATATATATATATATATATATATATATATATATATATATCACAAATTAATTTGGTCTCTCTATCCCTCGAGACTCTGTGTTTAAACAGTTTTCTCCCGGTAATTCTTTTCTTTATCTAGACGTAAATCCTGCACAAATATTCAAAGAGAATGGAAATACTGAGGCTGGTTTAAAAAGATTTGAGGGCAAATCTAAATACGCAGCGGCAGATTGAAGTAGAAGCAACAGAGCTCATCTGTCCTCCTGCAAAAAAGACTCACTATGAGTCATACCAAGTGCACACATCACTGTAGAGACACTCAATTACGATTAAAATCTCCATAACGGGGCAATAAAGCCATTTGTCATGTGACCATCTGCAGTGCATCTCCTCTGATTCCGCCTGAATGTAGTTAGCCCCTGCACACTGTGAAAGTGCAAAGAGCGGAACGTGTGGATTTATTAGTGGCGGGCTCAAACTGTAATCACCACAGGATCAGTGCTGTGCCGATAGATTAATTTCATTTTCTGTGAATTTGGTAGCCTACTGGAAATCTCTGGGAGCTGGGAAACAAAGACATGCCCCGCGGCCAGGTTTTTTTTGTTTTACTTTTTCTCCTCGGATTTAAAACAATGTGTGAAGGGAGAGAGCAACACCAGTTTAGTCCCAGCACCTTAATTATCGCCTGCTTTTCGTCTCCCAGGGATGTTCATGGACAAGGGCCTCATAACAGGTGACAGAATGCCTGCCAGCCGCCCCCGGTTCCCCGCCCCCACCCCAGAATGGTGACTATTATAAACCAAAAACGTATGCTCTCAATATATATGCAAATGATGCTTGGTCCCAAGGTGAAGTTCACGGAGCAGCAACGCCGCTTGCCTCTGTTTTGCTCATTTGCAAAAATGTTGAGAGTAACAAAGACCACAGGAAATTGAAAAATTGTTACTAAGTATTAGAAAAAGCAATCATTTTCCCCAGGCAGCCTAATCCGGTGGAAATTGATCTCACCTCTCTCCCTGACATGCACTAGTAGCAACAACACATAAGAGTAAAATGCCTGTCTCAATGTTGCCTGCTGGAAAAATGTGTTTGGTTGCAGGTTTCTTTTATTTCTTTAATAAAATCACAGAGTCCTGTGGTGTCAGGGACTGGTCTCTTTGTTTGTCCCCGTGGCTGCACACAGGTGTAGCGAATCCTGAAACAGAAAATTAGTAACCGGTGTGTAATTGTTTTCCAGACCTGCTGCTTCTGCTGCTGCTGCACCCAGCACTGAGTAATCTCCCTGCTGCACCGCTCCATCCGTGCTGCATGCATGCAAATCTGTCCATTTGTTGTCTAATTTTAAACGGGCTGATACCATCTCACTAATGCATTTGCTCTTCCTTTGCGTGGAAGTACAAATTGGAAATGACAGTCTATTACCCACTGCCCTGACCTTCGTGATGGAACATAATGTGAAAAGACTTACAATGCCTTTATTTGAGGGAGGGAGGGCGAGGACACAGTGGTGATTAATTAACCCGATTAATTTAAACTAAGATTATCTGAACAATTATTTCTCGATAAATCAGAGCAAGGTGCGATAATGACTATTATAGTTAAGGTTTAATTACCGCATTAGAAAATGAAAGTGTATTACTAGGGACACACAGAACTGCTTCTGTGAAACATCTTGGTCCGTGAATTAAATGATTATAGCTTTCTCTTAAAAAAGAAAATAACATTTTGGAGACAATAAAACCATGAAGAAGCAAACAGTTAAGGGAAAAGTTTGACCTTTTGGGGGAAAGAGCTAGCTGTTGCCTACCAGGGGGGTTATGAACAGTTCAGTTTCTTAGCAGACACCAATAAATCCCCCAACTTAAACAACAACAAATTGGAATTATAATTTTTATCTCCCCTCGACTTTACAGAGCTGCATAATGTGTAATATGATTGACTGTTTTGGTTCAGACCGACACAGTCAGCAACTTGTTGAATATAATACTGAAGATTTTGCGAGCTGAAGTGCTAGTTACTTCCCTCAGGGGTGAGTAGAGACCAAAAACAACAAATATTCAACTTACATTTATGGAGGACACAAACACGACTCCTTATGAGTGATAATCTGTAACTGGATGTGTAAAGGGGAATTTAGGAGTGACTGCACTCATAGTTGAAAGTAAGGTGCTGTGAAGCTAAGCTAACCGTGTTCCCTGAATCTCAAGCTATTCCTTAAACACCCATGTTTAAAAACTTTAACCCGCATTTTTATTCGGCTCTCTTTTTGCTGCTGCACACCAGAAACGGTCTCTGCCTTGGAAGCCGACACATTTGTTCTTATTGGCTGACATGGGAGCTCCTTGCTGAGCATGATAGTGGGTAGTCGGTAGAGATCTCATATGGTTTATTGCTCACTTTCGCTGAGGTTATTTATTGAATTGCCATCGTTGCTTCTGATCCCCATAGCCGCCAATGCCTCTGTGCCACCCCCCACCTCCCAGTATGATAGAGGGATTTATGCCACATGAAAAGCACACTGAGCTCGAGTTTTCTTCTTAAGTGTTATTAAGAAGCATGGCTCCTGCATAGGATACTATTTACTGTAATACATTCACGCATGCTATACTTCCTATGACGGCCCTTGAAGGAAAAATGATGATAGATTGTGTGCAGGGTGTGAGGCTATAAGAGAGAAGGCAGGAGGGGGAGACGGAGGGGAAACTAGGCTTCAAGTATTCCACAGGCTAAATGAAGAACAAACATGCAGCATACAAGACAGTGAAGGAGAAAAGATTATCATCTGGAGATGAAAGGCAGAGAGAGGGGGAGAGAGATTCATTCACTGCCACACAGCTGTCTTATTTGCAAGGTGTTGAGAAACCACTTTTTTTTCCTTCTTCTTTTTTTTTCTCCAAGAGGATGAAAAGATTCTTCTGAAGCCAAAAGGGTCTGCTATCATTTTTGGGCAGCTTGAGCGGCAGAGATGTTATTAGCATAAATTATCTCCCCCACCAAAGAGATAGGAACATGCTAGCTCCTTTCTGCTTTTCACACTTAATTGCCCTATTTACTGAACAGTTGCCCATGGACAACAAATGCACACACGCTCCGAGATGCATGCAGGACAACAGGCAGACACAAGCCAAATAGGGCATGAGTGATACACTGAACTATCTGCCAAATAGCATTAGATACAGAACGACTGGAGAAGCGGTAAAGGTCCGTTCAGACTTCATGTTGAACTGTAAATCCACAGTAAAATGTTAAATACTGGTTTCAGGACCTTCTTTACCGAGCCACGTCTGATCGGTGTCCGTGTGAAAAGCATTTTGTGCCAAACACATGCGTGATGGCTGCCACAAAATGCCGTTATACAAAAATGTTCTTTTAAAATAAATACTTGTTGCATCTAATGCGTGTTTATGTTCTATTTTAAACTGTTTAATGATCAGCAGCTGGTCTTTCTGAGAGCACAACCGTGTCCTGCTGCAGCAGCACAAAAATATATATAAAAAAGAGAGCCTTGTTGAAGTGACCCAGTAAGCAAGAGTGAGGTAAATTATAGATGGCTTTGCTTAATGGACTCTTAGCTTCTCTTCACCTAGTCCCAACAAGCGAGTGACGTTATATAAGCAGTGCCAAGTATGAGACGCTGAAGTTTCACAATCCAAGTGAAAATTCATATTTTCTGTTTGGTAATTGGGTTTTTTATTAATGTCAGGTGTTTGAATTAGCCGGAAGTTAAATGATTGAACAGATTTCAGGTGTCTGTAAATGGAGATAATAAGTGTTCGTGTAGATGGTTTAATTGTCGGTGGTGTCTCTTGTGGAACAGTGTAAAGGAACAAATCAGCTAGATTGACTTCATTCACTCGGCCGGTCAGGTCATCTCCATAACCCTGGAGGGCCATACAGGATGTTAATGAGGATGATTGTATCACAGCCTCCACCGCCCACCCTCCCATCAGACCGGAGCCCCCCCCCTCGCTCCAGCACCGCAGAGTAAAAACCATTCCTCCAGCCCGAGGGGGTCAGTCGCTATGGTAACGTCCTGAGGCAGTGACCACATGTCAGAGGCAGTCTGGGGGCCATAAGTGGACCGAGGCTCCGGCATGAGGAGGAGGAGGAGGAGGAGGGAAACAATTGGCCTGCTGCTGGATACAAGTAACCAGAGAGATGTTTCAATCACAGCATGTTTCCTTTTGTTTGTAACAATTCACCTCTAACATGTAGCCAACTTGTTGCACTCTTTATTCTAATACTAGTACATACTAGGATACAGCAAAGATATTCATATAAAATCATTACCCGGATTTTGACTGTTCCACTGCACATCAGACAATGCTTCATGCATGTAAAACGAAAACCTAATTTTGGTAATAATTTGAACCGCAGAGTTTTGGTAAACAATAAGATGAACTAGTGTCACGTTTAGAGCAGAAACAATAAGGAAAATGTATTTGTTGGTGGATAGAAAGATTAAAGCAGCTATTTTTAAAGCAAAAATAGTGAAAAGTCTATCTCAACTGGGAGAATTTGCTTTTTATCTTTATATTTTTGGAATTTTGTTATAATAAAACAACCTGGAAAGTGATAATGGGTGCTTTTTCCACAATTTTTTAGACATTCCATAGACTAAACAATAATGAAAATAATTTCTAATCTGCAATTATTGCCCGGTCCTATTACCACCAACTCCCTATATATCAACTCAAAACTCGCCCTATTGGTGGTAGTGTGCTGTGTTTATACTTTAAAGCAGTAAAGTGGCTGTGCTTCAATGCCCTGTACAAAGAGCAGGATAATGAGAGCTTCTGCTGCAGAGGTGAGCTGTATAGTTCAGGAAGCATTCAGTTCGAGAAGCTGCTGGAAAAGCTCAATATGAGTCAAGGAAGGTTCACTGTTCATTTAACCTCCCTGCTCCGTGGAAGAATACAACAAAGATCTTATTTTTCTCATGAACAAATCATGATCTTTGCAGGATAAGTTACATTTATTGTGGTGCAATTAGATCATTAAAGAGTTGGAATTGATTACTTTAAAAAAAAAAAAATATGACTCATAAACAAGTGTGTTAAAAAAAAAGAGAAGACATTTCACCATAAAAACAACAACACCCTCACCACGGCTCATCATATTAAACGGTTCTTCCCCTGACCTTTCTTGTCCTTGCCTTTACACTACAAGCTTTGGCGTGGTGACAGCAATGTGAACCTGTGCCGTAATGTACAATCACACATGTGTTATAAATCCTGACCTCACTGATTTAACACCTTCTCTTCCTGAAACCTGCCACAACTGAGCTGCAGGGTCACATGTCAGTGGCAGGGAGGATTTAGAGCGACCCGGGCCAGTGGGTGCCCCTAAACGTCTGCTTAAATCTATGGCACCTCTAAACACGTTCAACCACAATCGACATGTAAATGCAAAACATAAATTAAATCAGTTACAAGAGGAGCCTTTCATTTTAGGTGAACAGACATAATGTTTGTGGGATGCTATGGATTTTTACAGGGTTTAGATTGTTTTGTTGTAAACATTGGGAACATGTTGATGCTGAATGTGACTTTTGATTAATGTAATTAATATGCGTATCCAAGACTTCATCTATTCATCTAACAGCAATTACTTACTCATTCTACAGAACAGAGTATTCTGTACAATTAGAACACAATCCTGAAACAATTAGCCCTTTAACTGATTTGTAGAAAATGATATCAACAATCATTTTGATAATTACCTAGTAAAATGCCTTCTGGTTACATGCTCTCCAATGTGAGGATTTATTCCGTTTTTATCCGTTTTATTTGACTGTAACGTTAACATCTTTGGGTTCTGAAGCACAAAACAAAGCAGTTAAAGGTGTCACCTTGGGCTTTTACACTACAATGTAACCAATTAATAAAATAAATAAATAGCAAATTAATATTAACATATATTTCAAACATGATTATTTGAAAGAAATTATTCCTTCAACGTTTTTTCCTCTCATGATGATTTTACCACCACCGTGGCGGCTCAAACAAACAAAAGCAAGAGATTAGATGCAAAATAGAACAGAATAGACTTACTCTAGATCTGCACATTTACTGACGTTTGTGATTTAAAAGAAATAGAAGCAATGCTTATCCTTTAACAGTGAATAGATTTAATGCCTTAATGTGACACAAGTGTTTCCTGTTGATATTGAATCAAACAGGTGCATCATTTCTGTCTCACTTGAAAACTGCTTTAAACAGAGTGTTTTCTCTACCAATATTTTGCTTTAACGAGAGAGCAACACATATTGAGCTCTAATGATGAAAACACAGTGTAACGTAAAATGAGTGAGCTAACAAGCCCACACAAATACAAACCGACCCAGACATATCTCGCCAATTTCGCAAGTACAGATCTAATTCTAGATTTCATCCTAATCAAAAAAGATGTAATTAATTAATCAGATAATTCACTGCCACGCATGGCAGGATGCACATCTGTGCAGCGGTAATAGGGAGGGAGAGAGACAAGCCGAGCAGTGCAGCGCTAGCACTTCCCAGAAGCCTGCTCGTCAACAGTGCTGGAATCCAGTGCTGCTTTGGAAAAAAAAAAAAGGAAAAAAAAGGGTCCTGCACTCCCAGACGCTCAGATGACCTCTCCTGTACTGTACGTGTGCTCCCAGCATGCAACTGCAGCGCAGTGTGTCCAAGAGACGGACACGTTCGAGGCTGTCTGAGGTAACAGGAATGACATGAGGGAGGCAGCGCCTGTACAAGGCAAACATAAACTGTGCCACTTCATCTGAAAACAATGGGGGACAGGACACTGAGTGTGCTCTCATCCACATCTCCATTGTCTGCCCTCCTCTTTTACTCCTCCTCCGAGCATGGAGCATAAGCGGGGTGAAAGAGGGAGGGGAGTAGAAGGGGGGAGCAGCAGTGGGGGCAGTGGGGGTCTGCCTGTGTTCTTTCTCCTCTGTCTGTGTGCGAATGCACAGACGGTTCAGTAGTAATTTGATGTGTGTCCCCGGGGACATTTGATGGATTAAAGCTAAGCAGCTCCATTTCGCAGCACCACCTGATCTTCCACTGCCTGTGCCCCATATAAAGGCTGGCGTGATTGCTGATCTCAGCTAGTCTGACAGTCTCTCTCTCCCTCCTCTCTCTCTGTCTGTCTCCATCTCTTCTCTTCCTCACTGGTCCCTTAAGCCTGCCGCATCACAGGAGCTATCCAGTGCTGAACAGGATCGCTTTTATTTTTTTATTTTTCTGGGGGAAGCTGGGGGAGCCAGAGAGTATCACACAGCATTGCCGTCAGCCTCGTTCTCCACTGGTTTCCATTTTCTTTCGTATCTTATGTTTTTGGCCGTTGTCTTCACATTAACCGCAAGGATTACCATCAAGCCAGCTCTGCTCGCGTGCTTCCTCAGAGGGTCTTTCATTTTTTTTCCCATGCGTTTTTCTCAGCTCTGTGTTTTTATCCATTGAAACATGCCCCGCTCATTTTTGGTGAAGAAGATCAAGCTTGATGATTTCTCTTCGTCCAATGTGGCCAGCTCCAATCATCATCACCACCAGCTGGACGACTCGTTCACTTTTGCACGCTCCATCACAGACTCGGTGACCAGCCTTGGGGTTCGTCTCAGTGAGAATGGTGAGTTAACATGCCTCCAGTCTGCCCCGCTCTAGTTAAAGATGTGCTAGCACTCCTGCCTGTACAACGGCTCCGCTGCTGATTTTAGCATGCCTGACATTTCCACACTTAGCACAGATGGCATCGTCTTTTGTTTTTGTGTCGGTGTGAGATTTTCTTCTGCCTCAGCCAGCAACATGCTCGTAGTGTGTAAATTAATGTGAGATGTTACGCGCAGCCAGCTGATTTTTTTTGCATCAATATCCTAAATAATCCTCTCCAGTGGCACCCCACCCCCATCACCCCGCTCCCAGACTTTTGTTTTTTTGACTCGAGTGAAGGACAGACACAATTCAGGTCACAGCCACGGATTAGCTTATGTAAATAGGGAACAAAACGTGTGTATAATCGGGAGAAGCTCCAGTTACGTATTTGTATGACTGCACCAACCCTGTGGTGGCTGAGCACAGTTGCGCTGACTATGTCTGGTCATCATGTGGACTAAAAAATTCATGAATATGAGAGATGAGTATCGGATGATACATTTGTCCTTAGCTGTTATTGTCCTTGAGTTCCCATCACGGTCCGATCCTCCCTTGCCCCCCTCTTCCCATCCAAATGGAGCATGCACAGTTTTCCCCACCCCCATCGCTCCACTACATCTTTCTCTTCCTTCCGGGCATTTGAAAACTAGCAGGGGTTAGAGTTTCAGCCATGCAGGCCTTTCGCCGCCACAAGAGACATCAACACACTGTACAGTACAGCCAGGAGGGAGGTGGGGAGCCGTGCTGAAGGGATCGCGAACGGAAGGAGAAAAAAAGGAGACAAAAGTGCTTGGGGCAGCAATGAGGCTGATCACGTGACAGAGGTTGTACAGTAAACACGAAGAAAGGCACATAGCTGCACTGTGGTCAACACACAGGCCGGCCACAGTCAGCTCCCGTCAGAGCCGAGAGGCGACCTTCACTTTCACGCCCTGCTTTAAGCTCGTCGCTTCCATTTTGTGGCCACGTTTAAAGGGCCATATGTCTGTCTTTGTTGTGATTTGTTGGGATATTTTCACACAGAGGGAGGCTTCATGGTCCCCAGTGAAATGCTGTGAGGATGCCCACCTGTTATTCAACCGTGTCAATAACAAGTTTGCATTGAATTTTGGGCCAATCAGGACAAGTGGAATTAAAAATGTCTTGACTTGTTTTGTACAATAAGTATAATGGTTTGGCTAAATAAGAAATAACTAACTGAGTAAAGATTAAAGAACCAAACAAATATTCGACAACTTGTTCTAAATGTTATTTATATATCCTGCCTCGCGATTTTATATTATTATTAAATAATCAATTAATATGTCATTATTGTCACTCTCTATTGTTCCAGAATCTATTGTTCAACAACATGAAAAATAAGCGTTATATCAAAAAGAAGGAAAGAACGATAAGGAACTACACTGGTGTCGACAAAAGGCATTTCATTTGAACAAAAGAATCTTTTCGTGCTGAGTCCCAAAAAAAGGGAAAAGGAAGAGAAAAGAATTCACAGCGTGGCTGAAATACCTAACATCAGCACTTCTGCCGTGCCAGGAGATTTTCTTTCCCCCCATTGTGGAGACATTTGACTTGAGTGTCTGTCGAACAACAAAGAGGGGTGGCTGAGAGGGTCCATTAATTACATGCTTACTTTGCATTAGAGAAACGAGCCTATGAGCTGTAAAGGCTGATACAGCGCAGGTCCTAAATGATGAGCTCCGTGTCTGACCTTGGGTAATTGAAATATAGTAAACAGCTCTGCTTGCGTTGATACTGTGTGTTTTGTTGCAAAATAAAATAAAAAATGAGGGCCATGTTGTCGTATGTAGCAGAGTCCTTTAAGCTGTACTTAACTAACAGAACAGTGTGACTGTAAAACAGATGGATATAGCTAGGTAGAATTGTTGAAGATGCAGCATTTGTACATTTAATAGTAGTTGTTGTAGAATTTTATATATATATAAAAAAAAGAGATGACCGGATAAATATTTATATTTTTCTAAATGTTGTTTTTGAAAAAAGGTGCTCTGTTTCTCGGACAAACACCATCTGCGTCGCTTAAAACGATGAACCCGTGCAGCCCAGCGTGATAATTTGTGCACAGACCTGGTGTTTCCCTGTCCCCCGGTGTCATGGTCATGTCTTTGACAGAGTGGGTGTGTGAACAGAAACCCTTGGGAATGGAGGCGCGGTAGTAAGAGGGCACTTCAACTGATTTCTTAATGGCTTGTTTCTTGAAGGCACTTCAGTGTGCTCGCTGCTGCAGACAGGTGACCCCTCTTCACAAACAACGTGTCTGGCATTATCAGGCCTCAAGCACGCCGTGCTCAATAAACTATTATTGTGTGTCAGATACTTGATCTGTTCCTCGCACTATTTCTATCTTCTCTAACAGCTTGCACTGTTTTACATATGATAGCCTATTGATCAGTTCAAAACTTTGAATTTCATTAAAAAGCAGTCAATACCTAATTTCCACCGCCTGCTGCACACGGTGCTTAGGAATTTTTTTTTTCTGCAGTTATGCACTATTTCTCTCAGGAAAAGGAATTTTACCACATTTTACATTTGCACTCAACTGATGTTCAACTGATAACTGATAACTGATATCAACCCTGAAGGTAAAATGCATTTAGTATTAATTCAGCTCATAAGAGTCATAGCATAAGAATATATTGAGTTCTGTTTGGATGCATTTAGCTGCCAGCAAGCCTTTTAGCTCCTCTGGCACCGGGCTGCTTCAGAGGGAAAGGAAAGACATGAATAATGCCAGCAAAAAAATATCTCTCTCTGAAATCATGTTCTGTACAATTGGGGACATTTAAATCACTCTGGTGGTGCTTTGTGCTTTTCTGCATCATGCTTAAATGTGCTTCACAAAATGACCTTAAATCTTTACAGAATGTAAGCAACTGGATGTAACAAGTAATCCAAAACCCCCAAAAATGTCTTTTCCACAAAAAATAAAATAAATAATAAGTAGTACTCTCAAATCAGAGATGCAACCTGTTTTGCGTTGGGTGTATTTTTTTATTTATTTTTTTTAAATATACAAGGTATTTGTTAACATTAACAGTTATAACATGGAGCAATCAAGAAGCAAACATGGAGACAGGCCACAGCCAAAGAGGACTGACATCCCATAAAAAAAGCACAAGAAGGGAGGTCTAATCAATGAGACTACTTTATTTGAGAAGGGCTTTAATATGCATCTTTCTACACTGGAGACTTCTTTGATGAGCTATTATCTAGCGCTCATCCTCACTGTAAAATTACGACCTTCCTAAACGCAGCTGAGTGCATCATGTTTCCCCGCATCACTGCACTATTGTGCGTGCAACCTGTGAGTTCTGGGGGGGGGGGATGCAATTAGCTCTGTGCTGCCACTCACTCTTTCACCATTTTTTTACGAAGGGGCAATCATCCAACATGATAATCATGTAATCACCAGCATGTCACTGTGTCCTTATCCATCACAACCCCTGGCCAACTGTGTTTGCGTGTGTCTCTTACTCAGGCTACATCCAGGATTACATCACGCCATCTGTATACCAGGGGGAGAAGAAGATGGAGCACAAGCTGGCTTCGCCGGTGTCAGATCCCCTCTACACCCAGGTGAGCAGCGGGGAGGAGTACTGTGACCCCGACCTGAAGCAGCCCGACAGCCCGCAGTCTGGCATGACAGCCAGCGGCTTCTACAGTGGTGAATCGGAGGCCCTGGCCGAGGGTTACACCATGGATGCCTTCTTCATCTCCGACGGGCGCTCGAGGCGGAAGGGGGACAGCGAGAGTCGCGAGGGGGGCTCAAGAAGCAGCAGTGCTAACGGCGGGGCTCAGGAGAGGGGAGCCGGCACGGCTCGCCACTCTTGCAACGAGTGCGGCAAGACGTACGCCACCTCCTCCAACCTCAGCAGACACAAGCAGACGCACCGCAGCCTGGACAGCAAGATGGCCCGCAAGTGTCCCACCTGTAATAAAGTGTACGTGTCCATGCCAGCGCTTGCCATGCACATCCTCACTCACGACCTCAAGCACAAGTGCAATGTGTGCAGCAAGGCCTTCAGCCGGCCGTGGCTCCTTCAAGGTCACATGCGCTCACACACGGGGGAGAAGCCCTTTGCCTGCGCACACTGTGGCAAAGCCTTTGCTGACCGCTCAAACCTCCGCGCCCACATGCAAACACACTCTGCCTTCAAGCACTACAGATGCAAGCGCTGCAATAAGACCTTCGCTCTCAAGTCCTACCTGAACAAGCACTATGAGTCAGCTTGCTTCAAGGGCTCTGCGGACGAAGACGACTCTGGATCAGAAAACTAACCACGTGGAAGAAGCAAAATTTTGAACCCCTGTTTTAGGTTCACAACCAATAACCCTGTTCACTCTGCCCTCCATGCCTTTTTTCTTCCCTTTTTTTAGAAAGCAATATTTTCACTGAGATTACGTGAAGAAACTGATTATGGAAAAGACAATTTCAAAAAGATGCTGGATTTTTTCCCCTGCACAGTAGCTAATCGTCCACAGAAACATACAATCAAACAACCTTCCCCCAAATAGAGACAGTAGATGATAGTTGTACACATTTAGGTAACATGTGCTCGCACGGACGTGGGTTCATGTGAACACACTTACACTCACACAGACATGTATGCAAATACACACACACACACACACATTATTGTACGCACGTGTGCACACACACACCAACACTTACACACAATTATATATGAGGCCTGGCATGTGAATTTTTATCAATGACTATAATGATATTGATATCAATAGTAATAATATTTAGATTCCTGATATTTTATAGCAAATAGTAATGAGAAAAAGAAAAAAAAAACATAAAAAAGGACTAACAGTGTTCTTTTGTTTTTTAGAGACAAAATGACCTCTTGTATTTTTATGCTGCTTTTTATTTGCTAAGAATTGAATTCTTTTGCAACTGCCAACATGAACTTTTTATGAAAAATGTGAACTATGACAGTATTTGCAAAAAAGCGAGATCATTTTAAAAAGGTAAAAAGACAAACCCCTTTTTCCACACCAATGTTTCAATTCAACGGATGTTATTTTTCTATTTGATTTTTCTAAATTTATTTTTTTGTGCTTATTATCCCTTGTTGATGTAAAGCATCTTTGTAACTGTGGGTATTGAAGAAGAAGAAAAAAAAAAGCAAATTTAAATAAGCTATACACGATCATAGGCCATAGGTCACTCAATTCAATTCTGCGAGAGCAGTGATTTTAAAAACGCTTAACGTACCTGTTGAACAGGTTATCACACATCAAATTCATAGTCTCACCCTGATGTACAGACTCGGACAAAAACACTGGGAGCCAGACCAAATGATCTATTGTTATAAGTGCCATGTGCGGTCGACTTGTCTATAGCAATGAAAACTCTCGTTGTTCTTCCTCCACCATGGTGGCTTTCATAAACTCTGCTGCCTTTATGGTGCATCGTCCAGTCTTAAAGAGCAATCTTCACCCAGTGTTTGAGGTGCTCCCCCTCCGCCAGTGTTACCTCAGAGTGAAGGTATGGACTCACACACCCTCAGTTACAAAGTGACAGTCAAATTATTCCGTTTGTCTGTTTTATATGTCGCTCAAAGCTCTGCCCACGGTTTAGATGCATACCATCTATTTATCATGTAAATACTTTATTTAACTACCTATTTATCTATTTATTTATTCACCTTATTTTTATGTATTTATGGAAGACTTGCTTATTTAATTATCATGTATTTATTTATTGCTTATAATTTTAAAAAAAATGAACATCCATTGACCTTGTAAGATGCTGCTGATCTTCAAAGAAAATGTTTATATGCATGAAAACTGTAGAGAGTCCATGGGACTTAGTTTTTTAAAGAGGAACAATGTACAGTACCAGTGTTAGGAGAATTCAAACGAATGAATGCAGAATTAACTTTTTGTTTTTCGTGGCAATAACTTTACTGACACAGCAACTGACATGTATAACAATCATAGCTGTCCTGTTTTCAGTCGATTTAGGGCAATAAAAAGAAACGATGAAAACGAAACACTAAAATATTCTCCATCTTGCTGTTTTCCAAACATTCGCTGCATCATCGTGACTGGAGATTTTTTGGCATCTTTTGTCTTCAAATCTCAGGCAATAAATAATTCCCAGAAATGGCTGACGGTGGTGTGCATGTAGACATCGCCATGACATAATAAGGTCAGTGTAATGTAGTTACACCGAGGTTTTGAAGCTGCAAAAGCAATAATGATAGTGATGCAGTTACTATGAGCGACTCTCAAACCTTACAGCGACACCAAAACTGCTACAGGTGTTAATTCGACTGGAAAAGGCTGCTATTCTGTTATATTGTGATTATTTTTACTGTATCTTGTTTTAAAAAAGCAACCAGGTGAAAACAAATCTCTTCTGGCAGCTGAAACGCAGGTGTGATTTGACTGAAATGCTAGAAGGATACGCAACAGGATTACTCTTATTTTAATTTAGGTCAGTGACATAATAAGGCATTGAAATATGGTGAAATTAGCTGAGCAAATCTCTGAGGTGTCAAAAGAGAGAATGGCAGGATGTGAATATGTCTTAACCAGCACTAATGGAAATGATCTTGATGTGAACTGTCTTGGCAGAGAAAGTTTTCAAGATTATTGTAATAAAACGATGCGCTGTAATGCACTTCCAACTCCCCCCGTCATTTGTCCCTGCCTCCCGTCCCTCCCCTCCCCTGCCGGCCGTCCCCATCCTGTCCCAACTGCCTCTAAACAGACGCACTGAGGATGAGATGTGCTGAAGTGGGATTGGCGGAGGGTGGCGGAGTGTGGGAGGATAACAGGTGTTTGCAGACAGACTGCAGATAGGGAGCGTAATTGAGTCGGTGAGCAACCTCCAAGGGGAAGGTCAAGCACCAGCAGGCAAATGCACTGTCAGCGATTTGCATATTCCAAATGGACGACACGATCTCAGTAATGCTGAGCTCGTCCTAAAAAAAAACTAAACAAATCACAAAACTGAGGAGAAAAGAGGAGTTTCTGCTCCATTTGTGCGCCCTCTCCTCCCCGTTTCACCGTCACCCTGTCAATGGCCGTCTAAGTGCTACAGCTGAATCACTGCATGAGAGCATCCGAACCACCTGTCTCCTGATTAACTTGCAGAACACCCAGTTTGGCACGTCGTTGTAGTGTTGAACTAATGCAGAAATCAGTCCTTCCTATTCAACCCTTTTTTATGTTTAATGTTTTACTGTGTGACAGAGATATAATACATCTCCAAAACCTGGGGACTGTGTTTTAATGAGGCAGATAAAAGCATTGAGATCATTAAAAACATCAATGTATCTAAAACTGGCAGCATTGCAGATTGTCCTCGGAGAAAATATTAATTACACGAGAGGAGGCACAATTTGATTCGAAACGTCTGAATTTAGATGTAGGGAAACATTGTTCCTCTTTGATGCTTTTTTGTAAATATATTTGTAAATATATCACAGCAATAATATGACAATGCATGTAGACATTTAATTGCTCTTTTTCTATTCATGTTGTCTTTTTTTTTTTATTAAAAAGAAAAGACAAATACAGGTACCAATTGCAGTCTGGGTGGCCATGCGAATCAGGGAGTGTCTTGATTAAAAAGCTATCTGTTGTAAGTTACAGACAAAAAATCTTCAAACGCTGTGTATTCTCAAAGATTTGATCATGTTCTGTATGATTTTTCTGTTCTTTCCTTATTTTTTTTTCTTTCTTTTTTTTAATGTGCCCGGCTTGGCTGCGCAACGAAAAAGTGCCAAAAAGTATGATTTCCATGACAAAAGCCTTCAACATATGGTTGGCTGCTTGAAACCTTCCATATGGTCCTCAAAGAAAAAAAAACTGATTAAGATTTTCCACTTGCTTTCTCACTCTCTCTTTCTCTGTATCTCTGTCTCTCTCTGTCTCTCTCTGTCTCTCTCTCTCTCTCTCTCTCTCTCTCTGTTCCAGCTGAGTATGAAGAAACTTAAGCCATGATTGCTGAGGGGTGTTTTGATTTAATCTCGTTCTGCTACAATTAATAATGATGACAACAATAGCAACGACAACGTTAATAAAAACAATAGCACAAGGAACCTGCATGTCCACTCTTGTTTCATTTAAAACTGTCCCCTGTGATTTTATTAAATGTGATATTTTTTATCACTGAGAACACACACACACACACACTGCAGGTGTTCACTGACAGGCCAACCTGTTCATCCAATTTACCCGATACAAGTTTTTATATCCTTTTCTCATAATATATTTATGTACGATATGAAACACACTGAGCAAAATGGTGAATCTGGAATTTGCTTGGAATAGCCTTTAGTCAACATTAACACGGGGTAATTATAGTTATGGCTGTAATGTGCCATCAGCTGTAGCCTCCTTTTGTCAATGTTTGATGAATTTGATGAGCTTTACTGTTAATTTACTAACTTTTCATTTCACCGCTACGGGAATCTAAAAAAAAAAAAAAGAAGCCAATATCCTTCGTTTTTTTCCCCTTCACAACAGCTGAGAGCAGCAAATGGTCAGAGGACTTTGGGAGCTTTGAAAGAGAGTTCCTGAGATGTCGCCGTTATCAAAAGCAGCGGCATCTGTTCCACCACTATTAAGCCTTTCCTGGTCATTAAATTTTAATGGAACATTGATTTTATACTGGGACTACTCTTTCCGAGTGACTCAAAAGCCAGAGAAAAATATGGAACAAAATAAAAATGACTCATGGCAGCGGACAGGGATTATTATTCTGGGGGCTTTTCTTGATTGGTTTCCAGGGAATATACAACACTTGAATTCAATCGCTTGTGTCCTTCAGTGTCCTCCAGCAGCACAGCAGCAGTATAATGAGACAGCAGGCAGAGCAGAGCAGAGCGGGGACTCGGGAACAAGACACTTTGCTGCACTCTCATCTCTTCAGTGTGGGAAAGCGCTGATTGCCAATGCTGCCGTTGCGTGCATCTCTTAGTTACGTCACCAGAGATAAACTGTATCTGTATTCACACGTTGCCTTTTTCTAATAGTCAGATGACGAGTTTACACAACCAAGTGTTGATTCTCGTGCACGCAGAGCAAACAGCTCCCACTGCTGCAGATCAGGGTGTTGTATCAACATTCATGTGGGGCACTCGCTCAAACTTTGCCCTGACAGATGCTGTCCCTTATCAGATTTTATGATGAAAGTAAATAACTGATGTCATTACATGGCAATGGACTGTAAAAATGGGGGCCCGTGCAATCCAATTACATCACCCGTGGGTGAGCTGTGTGTGTAGCGACAGCAGATATGAGTGATCAGCACTGTGAGGCAGGAGAGGAGACTGTGGCCTTTCCTACACATCCCTGCTACACTCTGCGGCACGACGACAGCCTCCGATCTCCACGCGAACACACGCTCAGAGCATATAAAGTAAATTATTGAAAACCACCTGGATAATTGAGCGCGCAACGCTCCCACTTCAAAGACACTGACCTGAAAACACCATCATCTTCTGAGCGACTGTCTGAGAGAAGATATGACTGCCCTCTGATGTGGTGAGGGGTTACCGCAGGGTTAGCGAGCGGTTCTCAAATAGCGCCTGAAAAACAGCTATTAAACAAAACAAGCTGGAGAACTGTTGTATTTTGCTGTATTTCAAAAGATCTTTGGGGGTTTAAACTGAAGGATTGTGAAGGGAATGGTATCACCATCTTCTTAATGATGGATAGGTCAATTTAAAAAATACTCTGCAGGTTTGTTAATTGCAGCTCCGTACACATTCTGATCCGCTACACTGCACAGGGAGATTATCTCTACTGCTAAGTAATCAACAGATATTCATTTTATTATTTATACTCAAGCAAATTTCGCAAATATGTCCTGGTTCTAGCTTGTCTTGTGAGTATTTGCTGGTTTTAAGTGATTTGGACTTGAATATAAATGGTTTTGGACTTACCGACAAAACTAGAATTCAAAAGGCTCGCTGAACTTGAATCGATTAATAAAATAAATTGCAGTCCTAAAAAAAAACGATTGAGTAAAATTTATAATATGAAAGTGTTTTGCTGTCCCTTTAAATTTCAGCATTGAATGAAGTATTTTACTTGACATGTCATCTTTGTACTTAGAAAAACTATCATTACTTAATTCCAACACTCCTTGAACTGGTGCTGGCCTTCACTGCGAGCCTTCTCATACATCTGGCGCCATCTGTTGGCTGATCACCAACTGCCAGCATTAACAATCCAACAACAACAACAAGCTTTGATTGTGCCATCGGTTCAACTGGATAATTCCAACTGAAGGAGATATCCTGCTTTTGGCCATTTTACGTTCTCCTTCTATAACAAATCTGCAAACAAGCTGACCGAAGTCACTGAACAAGATGTTAGTAAAAACCATTTGGTTGGAGCAGTCAGAGCCAACCAACTGTAACTGCTCCTTTAAGAGCTAACAGTTTGTCTTTTCACATTCTGCATCACAGGAGAGATGCTCATTAAAAGCGCCTCCATTCCTCACTGTTTCATCAAGTGAGACTGCCAAGCTCTTTAACTCAGTGTTCTTGATGTTTGTGCTGTTTGTGTAAAACCCATCTGTTTCCTCGTCTCTCTGTTGGCAGAGGGTCCACCTCATCCGTATGGTTCGCTTTTTGAAGTCATGTCAAAATCGCATTTTTATGCATCTAAGATATCCAACTTGTCATCGGCACTCAAGCAAAAGTCAAGGAGGGCACTCCTTAAATAGCTCCTTTTTTCTCTTCATATACAATACATGCAGAAACATAGTTAGCAAAGGAATCACAAATGTGATATGTATCATTTGTTTCAGAAATAAATAAGATTTTAAGAAAGCCTTCATGGTTCTCTAGCTTATATTTAAGATGTAAAAACATGTATTCTGCCTCTATTTCGAGGGTAAGTTATTGAACTGAAGAGCAAATGAAAAGACTACAGCTAAATCCACATGTCAATAACATCGCGCCAAAGCACCAGTTCTCTCTCTCTGCGTGAGCAAAAATTATTTCAAGGCAGGGAAGATCATTAAACAGAAATACTGTTACGGGCAGCTGTACTAGCAGGAGATGGTGCAGAAAATAATTTCATAGGTTCAGGCAGCGAGAGACACCAGTGAATAATCAACATCAGTGAACAAATCAGCCACACATTCAGCCGCAAACACCAGCAACAGCCACTGTTGCTAAACCGTGTCATGATTTCAGACACATTCATCTATCACAAAGCTATAGTTTGAAGACTGAAAATCTCCATCAGAATAATTATCACTTTAAAAGCATGTCAACGTGTAAAAAGGTAGAAGGTATAAATAAATATAGCTCACTTCCCTGTCGGAAAGCTGGCAGGTAATTTTCTCCAGCTGCTCTAAGTGTGACAATCCCACTGGGACAGAAATCTAATATTAACAGCAAATCATTATGTGGGAACTGTTCTTCCAAGACCTGCCGTTGTACCTGTGTGACTAACTCAATCTAAGTAATTGAGATACGTTAGCAACCAGAATGCAGTCCTGCTGTGACAGCAGAGGGTCACGCAGAGTGTGGTGGGACTCCAAACACACCTCAGCACCGGAGATGATTTACATGTCTATATGCTTTGACTGACAGGCGCACTTCTCTTCAAGTAATGCTGATTTCTTTTGGTGCTTGATGAGGTGGTTTTTGATTGACAGGAAAGAAACGAGTTAAAATTGACATTGCATAAAGTGGAAAATGCCCAGGGGGGGATATGTCACCAATACATATTTACTAAAACTGTAGTTATTCAAACAGAAACACCAAGTCATGCAGCCAGCTGCATGATCCATGTCAGCATATAACACTCTAATTGGAATTTTTCAGTCGTATTTACGCAATACTGGTGTCACCGAAATTGCTTGTTTAGGAAAAACAAAAAGTAGAAATGTGAGGTGGCTTTCAAAGCAGAGCTGTTTATCTATATACAGATTGTTTCTTTTACATTAAGAAAAAAAATCACTTGACAATGAGGTAAAACAGTTGATTACACACACTGTAGCACTTAAATTACTTGGTGTATTTTGTTCAGTTGTATTCCATAATGATATTTAATGTACTGATACCAGTGTTAATAATAACATACTATATTATAGACCTCCTTCATGTTGTAACAGATCCCCGCGTGACCAATTAATCAACATAAAAGGCGCTGCCATTGTAGTTCAAAGTATTTGTAATAATTCAATATAATGGCCTGCCTCTGCTGTCCAAGAAATCATTTTTAATTGTCTCATTAGAAGATGCCGTAGCTGTGGGTTGGAGAAAACAACAATAGTTCTGTTTCCGCTCCACTTCCACACATCTTTGAAGCTTTCCACTTACCTGTGCAAAGCTGCAGGCCCAGACGTCCTTTTCTGTAACCACAGCAACCTGGCTGGCTCTTTGAAATCCCTGCAAAAAATAGAATATCACCAAGTGCCGCACTTTGATGGAGGAAGCCTATATCATGCAACAGTCGACAACACAAAACACTGACCTCATTAAAAACTATTGTCACCAAAGGATTCTGGGCTTGTTGTGACTCTTTTCAACTGCATGACTAATTGCTGGAGTGAATTTTAACGAGGAACAGTTTGGCCATGAAATGAATAAGTTGTCTTACAAAAAGGGGTAAAGTTTTTGTTTGGTGCTGCATGTACATGCCATGAAATACTAAATGCTACCCACCAATCCAGGACTACATTTTTTAAACCGTTCTTACATCAGCTTGATACTTTGTGACTTTTTCCTCATTTTATAAGAATTGCCTATTAACATGATTTTGACGACGTCTGCTGCAGAGAATGGCACATTACCTCCGTTTGGAGCTGTAACACATGGTTGAATACAGGGGATTTTCACATGCTCCACATCTGTGATTGGTGTTAACATCTGTCAGTTTTATAACAGTTAGCTCATGATGTTGTACAATCATTCTTTGTCGGTGAATTACATTTTTTGGCAATCAAAAGGTACAGCATTGTTCATGCAAATGCCAGTTTATGACAACGGGAAGGGCTTTTCACATTTACAAATCTCTACACGTTGCACTTTAATAAGGTCAGAAGAAAAATAAACAGCCTATTCGGAGAAGAAATCTTTAATTTTGCAATTACTGTTGTCATTTTTGAGAGAAACTGCACCAATTAAGTCTTTTTCCAAGTAGTCTAATTGGCTAAAGGTAATAAGCAACTTTTCAAAACTGATTACAGGACAGCCAGTTGCTCAATGTATAGTTATAGTTAACAACTATTCCTGTGGAAATATAAACAAATTAGTCGAAAGAATATTAATTTTTGCACTAAATTATATTCAGAAAGCAATGTGAATGGGAGAATCAATTATCTCAATCTGCAGCTGCCCTCGACTCTCTGGGGGTTTACAGACTTTCAGCTCATTGTTTGGTTGTCTTGGTTAACTCCCACTTTCTCATGTGTCGTTTATGGCCGAAGCAGGCAGCTGTTTTCTTTTACTTTTTTTTATGTAATGTTACACTACCTGCTCTGCACAATACAGGAGCTAGCTAGCACCTAGCGCGTTTAGCAGCTAAATAGAAAGTAAGTGAAGAGACCAAAACAGCTAAAAGAATATTGCACTTACACGTTTCCCCAGGGTCGCTTTTATGTGTAAAAAAACAGATGTGTACCAAGTCCATCGTGTCGTCAACTTAAATTTATGCTGTGGTGTTTTCACAGCTTGCTTCAGAAAAAACGTAATTATGCTAAATAAGGCTTAACGTTACTGAGCTAATGCTAGCTAACTCACGGCAGTGTTGCTAGGCCTACTAATATATAATATAAACGAAATATGACAACTAAAGGCAGTCTAACGACATTTATCCTGAATGCCAACGAAACAAAAATGGCGACGTTTTACTTTAAATGTACTTGTATTAAGTACTTTTAATTACATAATGTAAAGTTAGTTCCAACCGACCAGAGGGGGCGCTGTGACGTATATTTGTAATTGACAGCGCGGGAGGACCAATGAAAAGCCGTCTAGCTGCTACGCACTATCTAAACAAGCTAGCAACCAGGAAGTGAAGGAACGGTCACAGAGTCAACAGGGAAATGTTTCGGCTATTGCACGGAGCTAAAACAACTCGGGTGAAACTGTCGGTTTTATTCCGTAGAAACATGTCGGGGACTCGGTGTGATATGAAGCCCAACAGGTCGATTCACTCGGACAGCGTCGAGGAGGTTCATAACGTCCCGATACACGTCATTATCAGGCCGATTCCTCCGGTGCTGGATGAGCTGAAAGTTCAGGGTCTGATGGACACACTGAAGGTAACAGTATTATATCTGCACTGTGCCATCATAGCTGTGTGTACCTGGGAATTTGAAGGTACCACGTTAAAAATGTCCTGTAAATGTAAAATAACTTTAATGTTCATGTACATATTTGTGCTTAAACAACATTATCTCCTTAAATCCTCTTAAATTAATTTGTATGGGAATGTAGTGGTTTTATATTGACATTAAATTAGATTTTATTCAGTGGTTTCTTACATAGTTTGTATGTTTAAATGATGATGCAATATGTAAAAACATGAGGCGACTCACTCATACTGTTTCCCCTCTTCATCATTACAGTATAATGTATCATTTATTTTAAGTAATAATATAGCAAACGTTTTTTTATTTAGTATTCTCTTTTGCAATGCTTGCGTAATTTCTGCTCCATACTTGCTTGTATGAATTAATGATCACTTTGTCTATTCCTTCAGGAGAGAGCCGACACCAGTGTTGTTCCCCCCATCGACGTGCTCTGGATCAAAGGCAGAGAGGGGGGAGATTACTACTACTCTTTTGGAGGCTGTCACAGGTTTGCTGCGTATCAGAGGCTGAACATGACGACCATCCCAGCCAAACTCATCAAATCAAACGTCTCGCACCTCAGCACCTACTTGGGGGCTTCAACGCCTGATCTGCGGTGACGCTATTGCAGCTTTTTGAGAGACTTTGCTCAGGTGGCCACAGACACACACACACACACACACACACACACACACACACACACACAATTGCAGCTGGTGACTGCAGAGCCAAGGACTGACCAGCAGGGGGAAATGTAACTCTTCAATTACACACATGGCATTTACTATTTGAAACCATTGGAATAAAATTTTAAGGGTGGGTCTGTGTAAATTTGTGTTTTTGTAAATTATACATTGTTACCAAGTTGCTTGTCTGTCATTTAATAGCTTTATCCTTCAAACACAAATTGTGCTAACACATTAAAAAGGCATTTAAGTTGTGTATATTACAGCACCATCTTGCCATTTCACTTTGTACAGAAAATGCAGAAACGACATTAGTAAGTGGATAGGATGGTTACACATTTTGAGGCCTTTTTCACAGCAGACATTTTGACTTGTCATAGTAAGAAAAGCACAAGTGTTAACATTAAAAATATCTCTGATCTATGCAAGTGACCAAGTATGCCACGGCAGAGTGACGGTGAGCCAGCATGCACGGTGCCAGGACCCTGAAACTGAAGCAGCTTAATTGCATTTAGCCGTCATTACTTTTATTATTCACACCTGTGCCTTTCCGACTGAGACATGTCAAAATGTGTTCGGTGGAGGAAAAAAAATCATTTTGAATCCACCCGTGGCTTTCCTTCAAGTGCTAATTTTCGAACTCCTTCTGTTGAGTTCTGGGAAAAAATTCAAATGTTTTCACGCATTCAAGTTAATTTTAGAAAGCATTATGTACTATGTAATAATTACATAGGACAAAATGTTACAACAAAGTCTCAAAACTTTGTTAAATCTCATGCTCAGTCATCTTTGATTGTTATGTTTCAGAGAGCATGAGAAGAATGTAACGGGGCTGATGGATCTTTGCAAAAGGAGTTGTTTTTTATGAGGCTGATGACATCTTGTGTCAAAATACAAGTTATCAAATTGCCGCACCTTCTTCCTGTCATCAGTCTTTCTTACTCGTTATCTCTGGATCCGTCATGTAACCTTCCATCCTTTCATCCAAGTCTGTTCATATGGAAACCCATCTAAACCAAAGCCTCTCTCACCTATTTATATAAAATAATTTATGTGTTTCCTGACTAATGCTTTCATACTATAGTTCTTGATGCTTTAAGAGTACAAATGCATGACATGCATAGTCTTTTGCCATCCCCCAAAACATACAAAAACAACAGTGATAATAGTTTTGTTGTGATGGATAGTGTATGTTTGTTGTTGGTACCGACCCTGCTTACTAAATCAAGTCATTTCCCCTGCTCCTCTGTCTGGGAGGAAGGAACTGTAAGCAAGCACAATCATGTTAGTAACCTATACATCACAGGGCACCGCGCAGAGACGAGGCCTTTCCGACATCAACACCTTCACAATGCAAGCCAAGAGCTGCTTGATGGTCTCCCTTTGTGGCCATCGAGGAAATGAAGGGAGACCTCAGGGCGGCTTTTACCGACCGGCCCCGCAGGACTCTAAATTTCTCCTCTGAAACGTCGCGTGTGAGAGGACTTCCTGTGGCTCGCTCACTGTCTGGAAGTAACCGTATCCTCAAAGGGATTGTGACACGCAACACTCGTATGAAAAAAATATATTGCACCTGTTGCGTCGGGGAGCGGTTACCATGGGTGGTTCTGTACGCTTTATCTTTGGGGATTTAAATGGATCAAGGGGGTTTAGGGGACTAAGAAACGGAAGTGTTTTGTGGCCATTTTTACAAATGGATTGTAGCCGTGTCAAGTCTCATACTTTTTTCTTTTTTGCTGTTGTATTGCTCTGATGACTGACAGATTAAGTTGCGGTCGCTACCACTTGTGGTGTGTTTACAAGAGATCTGGTAATGCTTTCTTGATGCTCTGAACAGGGTTTGATTTTCTCTGGTTTCTAGTTTCTCTCCTGCAACATCACAACAGAACAAAATGAACCAAGAACGATATGACTAATAAAGCAACAATATTTAAACAGAGCTGAGTGATTATTATTATGTTTCTATTATTAAAATAGATTTTTTTTTTCTTAAGTGCAAAAAAAGTGAAATTGTTACTTCCAGAACATTTCCCGTTGTTTATGATTTTTAGACGACCCTCTGGTGGCTGAGAGACTCCAAGCAGCAACTTATTTGTGCATGAAGTGGACGAGATAGAGACTTTTGAAATACAAGTACTGAAAATGATACCTTTTGGTGATACACCGAGGAGCGATCACCCCACTACTACCACTCACTACATCTCCACTGACGCTATTCTTACTTTTGGCATCCCACCAAATTTCATAGCCTACAGGATGTCTCATGGTCTTGTATCTCTTCCACATAGTGACATTCACTGTTACATACATAGTTTTTACTGTAACCAGGTTGAAATCAAGGGGGTGTGAAACCAAAAAATCTGCCCGTTGCTTCAAATCCCTTTTAACATTTTTACAAGCCTGCCTTTTCACTATATATTTTTTTATTATGACAGATTTCTCTTGGGATTTATTGTTTGAATGGTGATAAACTCCGATGGAAAGAGCTCTTCCGCCTGTCTTCTAATCCAGTGGCAAAATAAAACAACCATACAGGACTGTACTCCTCTGATTTGGCTCTCCTGTGGAGTCCACATTTAAAATATAGCAACAAGAAAAAATAGATCTCTGGTTAGCCAGCTCTCCCATTTGTTCCACGAGGCATTAAAACTAATTCCTCTTGAAAGAGTTGAGGCATTTGAGGCGATGGTGACTTCTCACAGCTTCCTATCCGGAATTCCCTCAGACTACCGTGGCTGCAGGCGTGTAATTTGTGCCAGATTTGCAATGCCGTGTCCACCCTCTGACCTCACCACTGTTTGCTCCATGCAGTGGAGGATGTATTCAGATCCTTTACTTCAGTAAAAGTACTAACAAACAAAAAAATTCCAATGCAAGTAAAACTCCTCCATTGTAATGTCACCAAATTAAAAGTGTATGTATTACCAGCAAATATTACTTAAAGTAATATATTATATCATTAGATTATTATTCCTCATGCGTTTTATGTAGTTTTGTAAAGGATTAGATTCTGAAATGTATTGTGGGTAGAAATATAAAGTGGCATGAAAACACTCAAGTAAAGTACCTCAAATCTGGGGATGCGTCAGAGGTCGTTGATGTGTCCTTGCCTCTACCTCGACACAACATTAGCACAACACCATTTTTCTGCAACACCGGACTGTAATAGACGGGGCAGACAAACCTCCCAAAAACTACAGCGAGAAGGTCTCATCTGTGGATTGTCTCCCAGCCTGTGTTGCAATCAGCCTCAAGAGCATTTGCTTCCACCGCTGACATACAGCGTTAAAACATTCACATTTAATCATGTCCTTTTTTTTATCAAAGTCTTCTCAATTCCCTCAAACAGCTGGGCGCTGTCGTTTCGAGCAAACGTTACTAAGGAGGAGTAACTTTTGGTAACCGTGGTAACCCTAACAACGGAGACTCTATTTGCAAGTCTATGGTTGTTTTTCATCTTTTGAGTTGATTTCTTTGACGGCACGTCCAGAATATCACCAGACCTGTTCTTTCAAAGCGCTGTAAGGGACATCATTAGCCGGCTCTCTTGGCTCGGAGATGTAAACAAGCGTGTCAGCAGCAGAGGGAAGCTGGAGAATGGAAAGTCGCTTTCTTATTAACGCGTTTCCATTTTGTCCCTGCGAATCAACACACACCCATTAGTGAGTGAGACAGCAGCTCGTCCACGTCCAGCGGTTGGCCTTTTGGGTTTATTCTTCAATGGATGCTCACATCTTGGGTTAGTTTGCATTTGCTAATTAAACACTACTGGTGGAATATAACTAATGTTAATGTTAACTAGTGTTAACTTGTGTTTTAGTTGAGCATTTCCATTTTACGTAGCTTTATACTTCTACTTCATTAAGTCTTCGTTAAGGGAAATGCCACACTACATGTCATTTTCAATTATTCTTTTTAATTAAGTACATTTGCTTTTTGATGATGATAATAATTCTGTACTTTTACTTAAGTAGCATTTTGAATTCAGGACTTTGACTTGTAATGGAGTATTTTAAGACTATGATATTTCTACTTTTACTTTAGCAAAGCATCTGAGTACTTCTTGAATTCAGTGCTGTGGAGTATATTGAACAGTTGTTGAGATATTTCACTATAAGCCAAATGTGAACCTAACAGTGGTGCTAGGGAGAAAGGCAGGGGATCACTCCAGTCATTGGCATTCATCCTCTGGGGGGCATGAATGTCCGTACCAAATTCCACAACAATCCATCTTGTAAAGTGAAGGACGGACGAGCAACAGTGGAGAGATGGCAAACCCTCATCGGACAGGGCTGTGGATCTCGGAGATCCCTGAAGCACGACGACGCGGGACTCGGTGGGTGGCAAAGCCAACACGCCGTCGCCTCATCAGGCAGATAAATGGATGAACGCTCCCTGTTCCATGAAAGAAGAGAGTTCTTCTAAGAACTTTTGTTTTTAGTGCCAAGTCAACTTGTCACACATGCAAACTGTTTCACACGCCCCACGTGATATGATTACTGTATCATATCAGATATCACAACAATTTAAAATAGGTTTATGTTTCTTTCAGAGCTCGTATATATATTTTTTTTAATTAACTTGTATCAAGTTAAATCTGTCATTCCAGGATCATATGTTACACTTACACTTAACTTTTCACTAGGCCTTCTAAATATGTGCCAAGCCTATTTGTTGCTGTGCTATAGCCTTGCATGGTTGAATATTAAGCCAGCCTTTGTTCAAAATATTCAATTTAAAGAATTTCTTACATTTGACTCAAAAACATCCATTGGAATTTGGCAAGACAAACAGAATTTACATACGTTTTTCCAAACAACCGGCACAATTATATGTAGATGTCACGCAAAATGACGTTTTGTGAAGATATGATGACCATAAACATGTCCGTTTTCACTAACTTAATTTATTAAACTTGAAAAATAACTGAAAAGCAAAGTTTACTCCCTATATGCCGTTAACACTGTACTTAAGAACAATTAATACTTTACTGATCTTGTTACTTTCTTTTCCATAACTTGTATTCGAAAGCTATAGGTCAATATAGTTACTTTTGTGATAATAAATTCACATAGAAAACATTTGATGAGTTTATGAAAGAAATGCATTTACAGTAAAAGCACTATATTACATTTGAGGCTATTCAGTAAAATGGGCACCATTACTTGTTAAGGCTATTTATCATATTTTTACACTACCGAATTCAGGTATAGCTTACTGATGTTGTGTTTTGCAATAGCTTTCTCTTTTTTTTATTACATTGGCTTGAAAATGAAAAAAACAATATTGCAGAAAATATTTCTGCAGGCAGTCATAGTGTGTCTGACTCACTTTGTCTTTTAATGTATCACTTTAACATGTTCAAGTATGGTGTGTGTGTGATTTGACATATTTATGATGGGTTATTATTTGTGAGTCCACTTGAGATGTTACTATAACACCGCGCGCTGCTGGCAGCTCCTCCCATCCAGCTATAAGAGCCCAGCTGACCAGGTACTCCGCGTCCATCCCCAAAATAAGCCAGTCCAAACTGACTTGTGGAAAGTCGGTCAAGCTTTATTTTTAAATCGCAGATGGGTAAACGCAGCCTTTGTGCCACACTGAGATGCAGGATTGGCGCCTGAGCTTGTTCTCGGTCTTGTCTAACAGAGGATTTGGAGCCGAACCGGAACTCGGAACTTTTGAAAGATGACTTTCGCCATGCTGCGGCCTGTGGCGACGCACTTGATCTACTCCGACTTCGCCATCACGTCCGAGGACGATGAAAACCGCAGCGAAAGCGACGGCAGCTCGGAGCAAAGCTACTGCGACTCCAGCGAAAAGCGAAGACGGATTGCTCGCACGCTGGAAGCGGAGTCCCCGGTGGTCGTGAAACAGAGGAGCGCGGCGAACGCCAGGGAGAGAGGCAGGACCCAGAGCGTCAACGGCGCTTTCACGGCTCTTCGGACTCTCATACCCACCGAGCCAGTGGACAGAAAGCTCTCCAAGATTGAGACTCTCCGACTGGCGTCCAGCTACATCTCCCATCTGGCCAACGTGCTGCTTCTCGGGGACGGCGGCGCCGATGGACAGCCGTGCCTCGGCGCGGTTCATGCGCAAGGAGAGAGCGGGGCGCAGCAGCCGCGGACCATCTGCACCTTCTGTTTGAGCAACCAGAGAAAAGGGGTAGATGCTGTTTGTTTCTCTCCATTCGTATTCAAACCAATTGGAAATTCAGTTCATCCTAAATACAGAATGTGTGCGTAAAATGCACGTTTACGCACTTGTTGTTGCCTTGGCGCTTGCTGTATATTCTTCATGCGGACAGATGTGTTTACAACATAATAATATAATGATAAACAACATAATAAAAAGCTTCCTCTTGCATTTGGAAATGAATGTGACACCAACAATTTGCTGATGTGTAGAAAATAAATTATCATTATATTTTATGTTTATTTCCCTAAAAATGACAATTGCTTCTGATGCAGTGAAGTGAACTCTTGTGGAATAATCTTTATGACTAAAACGGTTCTCTCCTCTTCTTTTTTTTTTATCAGATAAAGGATGGCAAAGACTGTTTAAAGATGCGAGGGATGGGTCAGCTGCGAATGAGACGCTGATTGAAGACCAGTGAACTAGCAACCTGAAAATCCTCAAAGACTTTCTCAGGGAAGAGTCGAAGCTGGTGTTACATAGCGCTCTCACACACACACACACACACACACACATGCTGGATCAAATGATGGAACCACACAAGAGACTATTTATACTTGACTGAGAAATTTAAGCATAAGCCTTTCAAGGATGCCGTGCATTTGTTTGAAACTTATGAGGTTTTTGTCCCTCCCAACCCCACCCCCCAAAAAGTTTTAAATAAAATATATTTTTATCAAAATAATAGCAGTTGCTTTTCTTGATTCCCAGGTTTTTCTCGTGACCGCAAGGAACTGACCTGTCAAAAAAATACGTCAGATTGTGGTAATGGTTCAGGACACGGATGTATAATGAATCGCATGAAGAGAATATTGGTAAAATTGGCTATGTTGAGACCTTCTCTGTTTAAAACTGGGTGTTATTTGAAGGAAACATCTTTTATCATATGGCAAGAAGCTCAACTGCAGATTGGAAAATTACATAAATGACAATATTGACAACTTAATTTCTAAGAAGAAACTTGTAATTTAGTTGTGTGACACCTAAATGCTCACTTAACAAACTGTATTTAATCTCCAGCTCCATTCACACATATCTGTTTCTTAAGGATCACTTAGTGGTGTAAAATATCTTTCACGTCTTTAAGGAAAGTTGTCTCTCGGGCACACACGTCCATTGTTTCCAGCCTGCAGAGCCTCAGCAAAGGTTCAAGGTTTCTGGTGTCAATGACTGGTGTGTTTTTTTTCCAGATCTCACGATTGGTGTTTTTTTTAAGTCTGTTATCGATTAGTCACGGCAAATAGTAGCCCACACTCTGCTCGGAGCCCCCCAACACAGCTGTTGGTATGTCAGAGGGATAAATCACTGCTGTGGGCCCGACGGGCAGGGAGAGATGGGGTGAGAGGGCAGAGGTCACGGTGGAGCACAGAAGTGGAACCCTGCTGATGTGTAATCATGGAAAAATGACGGTAATAAAATGCTGCTCTTCATCCTGACAGTAACTTTCTGTGAATTCATATTAGCTCACATGTTCCTCAGGCTCTTACTATCACTATAGACGTGACTGATACTCTCTTATTTTGGTAGCTTTCTACTTTTATATTCGTTCAGTTTAGCGCAGAGACAATTCTGACCTCTTTCACTGCGAAACGTTTCATAACAGAAATGCAGCTGCTTAGCAAACGCAGCCCAGTCTCTGCAGGCCTCTCTCTGTCTTCTTCAGTCTGTTAAAAGACAGCGTAGTGATCGGTCCAACAGGCGGACACACAGACAGCTGAGCCTGAGTTCCTGTCTGGCATCGCGCTGCAAACTCGCTCCTCAAAATGGCAGAGGGAGGCGGTGACGAAGGAGGCCACGTGGAAAGGGAGTTTTAAAGGCAGCTAAAGGTGCATGCTGGGGGTCCGAGTCAAACCCCCCACATCCCCACCTGCCCCGTCAGACTAATTGGAATTTGCTGTGCTAAGTCCTCCTCGCTCAGGGCCCCGGGGCCTCCTCAAATGGCTCCCCGAGGCCTCCCCCCCGGCAGGAAGACGTCACGGAGGCACAGGAAGGGAAAACAACGCACCGCGACCTCTCTGAGGAACTCTCTGTGCGGCGGGCTTTGGGTCAGTGCCAGTCTTGACTTCATCCGGCGCTGGGACCCAGATGTACGTCTCTCCGGTGGTGCTTTTCACCGTGAGCGAACCAAACAGTGATTGTTCAACCAATTCGGAAGTGGTTGTTATTTTTTTTTCAATTTTTTTTTTTCAAAGGTGACAGGTAACAAATTGATGGCAGAGGCCATCAGAGGAGATGAGGGAGAAATAAGGTCAGTGTGGATGTGTTTAACATGTCTGACAGGCGAAGATCCACCTGGGGAACACTGCAAAAGGTTTACTGCTTCGCTTTGGTGAGTTTTTCCCCGCTTCCTCGGACGCTCGCGTCTCTTAATCCCACAAGACATTTTGTGCAGGAAGAATTTCAGCGGAGATGAAATGAAGCCAGACGGCGGTTCCTCCTCCTGCTGCCAGTTTTATGACGCGAGATGAGAAATGACCTTGATAGTCTATTGTTTTTGAGGGGGAAAAGAAAATGAAAACAACAAAAGCAACACTTGTCACTTCTCTTGCATTATTTTTGTTGCTAAGTTATGTCTTTGAGGGATGAAGCCTGAACTCTAGGATTTTTGTTTTGATGCAGGACGGACGTGAACCGTCTCGGTGACACTAAAAATGTTGTTTTACATAACCTTATTTTTCCACATTTGAGTTATTTATCCAAAACTAAAATAGAGTCTAACCTGCTGATTCATAATGTGATGAAAGGATACACATATCAATGTGTACTTAGTACAGTTTTTAGGGTACTTGAGTATTTCCATTTTAAACTTCTAGTAATGTAATGTGTAATGTTTTCAAAACGTGTCTTATTTATGTTGCCATTGAGACGCACGGTGTTTTATTGGATGTTCCAGATTACAATCGGGTGTCATTGTGTTTAAATTTGCAGAGTTATTTGAGCATAAATGTAGAAGAAACTGTTATAATGTAAAATCTCAGCATCTCATGTTGATTGATTAACAGATACTGATATAAAAACAAATAGCAGTCTTGTTGAGCAACGTCTCCATGAAAACATCTCTACATAGAACCACAAATCACCGCTCTGACTGTTCAAATGTGTTCCTGCCTTTGCTGCTCCAAAGCTGAAATAGACAATCCAGGAACGGGAAGGATGTAAAGCTTTTTTTTTCTCTCTCTCTCGACATCATCTGGGAGTGCAGTCCTGATTCCCAGATGGGTGCTTACCGTCAGCATTTTGTAGTCTTGCCAAAGAGCTCTTGTTAGGAACAACCCTGCACATGGTAATATTTTAATAGCTTCTAGTCTCACAGGCTGTTTCAGCATGTTTCAAACCCTCCCTGGCTGGGGGAGATGGCCCCTCGCTCCACCTGCATGTCAAAGATATTAATGGTTCTGAGTCACTTTGTGGCTCAGGACTCTGATTCCTCGCTTCCGATTTTACTCAACATGACCACTTTTGCAGGAGGAGGAGGAGGAGGACGTGGACGTCTGTCTCCCCGACAGTCAGCTGAGCCTCTGCGGGGGAGAAAAGCCTGTCTAAGGAGGTGGCTCTGTCTCCTCAAACATACAAGGACAATTGTTTTCAAGTGCCAAAGAGTTTGGCAAGGCCTTCAGACAGGGGGAGGATGATGGAGGGCTGTACAGTGAATAGGATGGGCGGGTGAGGGGAGCTGGTAAGAGGAAATCCCAGAGAAGAAATTATGGAACAATACCGATCTCCGTAACACAGCTCTGTTCTGCTGCAGGCTCGGACAGTCAGTCTCCAGCACTCAGCAGCCTGCCAAAGCCCAGAGGCAGAGGGGAGAATCCAGTAATACGGACTGAAAGGCTTTTTTTTTTTTGCTTCCTTAAAACAACAGGCAGAGTGATGAAGCTCTGCAGGCTCCCAAAGACATGAATCACTTCAGCCAATGCATTCATATTCAAGTACAGAACAAGTATATGTGACGAGTCACGTGACCAATGAGTCATGTGACCGCCATGACAAGAATATACGTGACACAATAAGTCAATGTTTGAGTGGGAGATAGAACGGGATGCTCTCGGCACTGTTAGCACTGATAGCACTGATAGCACTGATAGCACGTTGAGCTGCAAGCAGCCGGCTCAGCTGTCGGAATGTTGAGACGCGCGTGGAGGCATGGGCATCATTGTCAAGGTCGAAGCATTGAGTAAAATCATCAGCTTTCTTTGTCAGACATTTTTCAAAACAAATCTGTTTATCTCTTTAAAGGAATTAAGGGGTTCAGGTACAGGTCTTAAAAAACAAGGTGTAACAGATAAAGCTAAATCTTACAAATCATAGTGTAAAAGTGAACTGCCATAAAACCTGGTAACTGAGACACTGAAGACAATAAAATGAAGGAACGCTGTTCCTGTATATCAGGGTAGCAGAGCTGGATAGGAGCTAGCTGATGCTACACTATGACTGGCCGGTCTGTGTTTGAGGGGCGGGACCTAGCAAAGGCACAATTGTCCCATTGTATTTTTATTAGGTTTATGTTTTAAGTTTTTTATGCTTCCTTGCTGCTGAAATAATTTCCTCTCATGAGACAATAAAGATCTAAAAGAACCGGACTGAACTGTGATTAATTTGATTTCCCTTTAAAGTTTTGGTTTTGGATTAAAAACAACTAGAATGATCTCAAAATATCACCTCTAAGCCTCTCCGGCACTGAAACGCTGGTCACCGTTAGGCTCCATCAAAGAGCTATATATCTGTCAAACCCCAGTAAACATGCACAGTCTTCATGGGAAAGTCTCCGTCTACAGGACCTGTGGGAGAGACGGCGGAACCATTGGGACGTTTCATTTCAGCAAACAGAGGATTTCCTCAATCAGAGGCCACAGAGTGTGCGGCGAACAACCTCGCTGACAGAAACATGGAGACCTACGCTAGCAGCTGGGCGTGCTAACAACCTCTGGGATTAACCGTGGCGTGCAACACCCTTTAACTGCAGCACTGAGTGTACATGCATGGCACACAATACATGCACATGCAAATGTAACCTCCAGAGAATGACAACTTTGATAAGTAAGAACTCCCCTCATCACCACACTGTTTCCTTTTAACACACAGTTATAGGCCTAGGAACGTCTGCAGTGAGAGATTTTTAATTTTAAATGTGTAGCGCGTCATGCTTTTGTACTACATAGCCTATTCCTAATGCCGCGGTCACACCCTGTTATAAATCTAAAACGGCTCACAGCTGCAGCTACTGGTGTCCAATAGGAAGCGGCTGGAAAAAAATCCTCACTCCCACTGAAGTTCTGCGTGAACGTCGCCGAGTGTCTGCGTCCCTTGCGCTCGCCGTGCCAGCTGCTGCTGATTGAGGCATTGTTTAATGCAGATGGTGGAATCCGAAGACCTCACTCTTCCTTTTTCCATAAAGCCAGTCTGCTATTAATAACCATATATCGACCTCCTTTGTCAACAAGAGCGACACATACAAATAATATGCTTGAAGGGAGACAATGGGGAGTTCCCTGCCATGAAAACAACAGGATGAGCCAGACTCATAAGCGTGTGTGTGTGTGTGTGTGTGTGTGTGTGTGTGATTGATGTGAGCTGTAAATATGTAAGGCATTCAGTCTCTTGGAGAAACATCTCACTGACCAACTTTTAGCAAATCCATATAATTTGTCAGTATGAGACTCAACTCTTCCTCTAAACCATGTGGAACAAAAGTATTTCTTTTAAATATATAGAACCTTTTAAAGCCGTCATGTGTTGACCAGCCATCCGGACGAGTAAGTAAGCTTCAATCGTTGAAATTAAAACTATTAGCAGCATAAATAATGGCTGGTAGTTCTATGTTTACAGTTTAATGAATGTCTGAGCGAACAGCACAAATTGTATAAAGCGTTTTTTTTTTTTTTTAATGCATTGACCATTAAACCACTGGATGTCAGCAAAATCAAGTTTTTTTTAATGTAGTATTTGTTATGAACACAAGCAGGAACTGAACACAGGACATGGGATCTGGTGTTCTTTTATCGTGGAGGAGGATCTGGATGAGAAGCTGGCAGGGGATCCGGGAATCCGGTGGCAGCAGGAAAGAATGGAGATAATGGAGGACTTGTGTGAGCGTGGAATGAGGTGGTAGCTTGGACACTATGGGCAAACAGCCAGGGAGGCAAGCAGGAAGACAGGCAACTAGTGACACAGGTTAGTCGCACAAAGATAAGTGTGTTACCATGATCGGGGTAGATACTACAAGCTGATGAGAGGCAGGTGGGCAGACTGGGAGAGGTGATGAGCCTGATTGGAAACAGGTGTGCATGATGAGCAGAGCCAGGTGAACGAGGATGGGAAACCATGACAACACAAACACACACACACCTCAGCATGCTTCAAACACTAACAGTATATTACTTCCATCAGATCTGTGGACTCACAACACTAAAAAACAGATATTTAAACAGTCAAAAAGATGTCCTGACTTTTATTCTCAAATATGGCTCCCAAAACACTACGATTTAATGTAACTTGACTTGCATTAGATCCTCTTTTAAACCCCACATTTTTAATGCAGCTCTCCTGTTATAAATTCTAGCCTCAAACTCAAGCTGAGAGAAACATGATGACTTTAGCCACTAAATAAATTGGTGGAGGCCCCCTTTAAATTTCTCTCTGAGCTGTGTTGCTGGAGAAAATAAAACAAAAACAAACAAAAAAAAAACTTCCTCTTGGGTGGGTGTTAAGGAAGTGAACCAAACTCAAATTCTTTGTCCTATAAAAAATAAAAAAAAACCTCCATGAATTTGAGTTATATTAATAGTGTAATGATGCAGTGCTCTCAAGCGCCACATGGTTTCTCAGGCAGCGGATTCCCCTAATAACACAGCTCAGTTCACAGGAAACTATGACTACATTTCAAGTGAAGTGAGAAAGAAAACTTATAGCGCAGTTACAGAGGTGGTGTGAAACATGTCACAGGAGGTGTCTTGTATTCTGGTGAGTTGAGTCTGACTGTTATATATTTGTAAGATTCAAGCGGTTATCATTTTATTCGTGTTTTATTGACCATTACCTTCACAACACAACCAAAGGTCGCTCCGTTTATTGATGCTGTTGTGGTTTCATTATTTCAGCTGCTGTTGCTGCACACAACCCAGAGTTGGCCAGAAACATATGCAAACTGCTATGAAGATGTTCCAGTGATGTGTCCAGGTGTTGACATTAACATCACTGATTACACCTCTGTGGCTTGGTACAAAGTCAGTTAAACCCTTTCATCGTCGTTCCTTTCAGTGTTTCAGTGACTTCCGTTTAATCTGACTTTTTTTTTTTAAAAAAACAGGTTCGCAACCAGCAGAAACTTGGCATCGTCAGGATGAGTAAAGATCAGGGTATACTGTACTACAACTTCGAACGTTCACCCAAACCCAAGTTTGGAGAGAGACACAGTCTGCTGCTCCGCAGGGTGACGCCTGAAGACTCGGGCACCTACGAATGTGACATCAGTGCAAATGTAGGGGGCACAAATAAGAATCTCATAGTCGACCTGAGAGTTAACGGTAAGCTATGCTTTAACTTCCATTCCCACCACACTTACATATGGATACACGAGTTAATTAAAGCCATACGCATGGTCATAATGGCCCAAATGTTTGAATGTGATAGGAATAGAGGCTTATACTCAAAAATCAAGAGTGTGTTGGAGGTTTCTGATTACAGTTTTGAAGTAAATTGAGAACTTAATGAATATAAATGTGAATGAATTTAAATTGTTGACAAACAAACCAATATTACTTAACTTTAGTTTAGGACCAAAACTTGTCTGCTTTAACCTCATTTTTGCATCTGCAGTCATAGATTGTGCCAAGCCACATCAAAAAGCAGGAAATCCCCCCTTTAAATACATTCCCCTCCTCAAACACACTCAATAGTTTCCTTTCCACTGTGACAGTTATGCTTTTCCCGTATACCATTAAACCCCATATACCATACTCATACCTACCAGTCATTTCTGAAAATGTCATCCAACTAGCAAATGTTACCTCCACTCGATAAAAGAATTTCTGTTTCATTTAAAAACATAATTTCAGTGTAAAGATTTTGTGAAATTGTCTGTTACATTTTTTGAAGAAATTATCTTCTTCTTCTCTATTTCATATACTGATTTTTTTTGTCTAAAAATAGAGTGCGTGACCCAGGCTGACCCAACAACAATGACAACCGTGTTGAACATGACGCAGCCCGACCAGCTCTGCCACAAACAAGTGAAGGACCTGCCAGTTAAATGGAGCATAATAGGCTACGTGGTTGTGGGCCTTGCCAAAATTATCTTATCTCTCATCAGCATTTGGGTAAATAAACTCTATTTATCTATATACATTGTATGATTTGATACAGGTTTTGAAGCAACATGGTTAAGTTGAATTATAGATGAATATGGTAATTAAAATGAAAAGAAATGAGAATGTGTAATGAAAGAAGAATTGGTGAAAAGGAGGTGTATGGGGAAAATATTTTTATTTTTGCATTACAACTGTATAATAATGGTTTGAAACAACCCTCTGTAGAAGCATGTCATTTTAATTATATGGGGCCTAAAATGGAGCCTTGAGGAACACCACAAGAGAAACGTTTTCACAACTATCTTGCCAATATGAAGCTAATCGATCCTGAACAAGTTGTTTTTGTGCATGAACCTAACGAAACCATATCGTTGTCAAATCATAAAAACCTATGTATTTGTCATCAGTGATTTCTAAAGGTCTTGGAGGGCACAGACAATAGATGATGCCCTGATGATGGATCAGACCATCTTTTACGTGGCGTTCTAGAGGGCAACTGGCATATTTTTGTTAATCGGTTTGGAAGACATGTTGGTCAAGGTATTGATTCAGCTGTATGTTTATTATTGAGGCTACTTCCTATTGAGACATGTTTCTAATGTTTACAAGATTGTCACAAGCTATGACCTCGATAAACGCATAGGTAAATTAATTCCTCTCTGACAGTGGTAACAAAAACTGCATTATTATCTTTGTAAACGTAGAATTTCTGGCTGAGCTGCTGCATCGGATTGCATTAGATCATGTGGGTGCACATGATGAAGTGGCCAAGGAGGATTATTTTTAAAATTAAAGACACATTATCAGATGTGTAATCACAATTACGTTGGCTAATTCCACCTGACAATGAAAATCATGCAGCATTAATGGCAGATTTTCTGTTGATGAGTAATGCTGCTTGCTTCTTGTTTGTGGACAGTCGTAGGCGAGCTGACTTCTGCTCTGAGGCTTCATTTCCTCTAAGAGTCGCCCATCTCCACCTTTAGGGATTTTTTTCAAACATGCATTGTTGGGTGCCTTCTTTCCGTTTGAACAATTCACTGAATTGATTTGTCTGTTTTTATGGTCTTTCAGGTTATTCAAACTGTTCGCTCGAGGTCTGCAAGACGACGGCAGAATAAGTGGTGAAGCTGACCTGTTAAGATAATGCACAAAACATTTAAATC
Source organism: Chelidonichthys spinosus (assembly GCA_029853015.1). Classification (NCBI taxonomy): domain Eukaryota; kingdom Metazoa; phylum Chordata; class Actinopteri; order Perciformes; family Triglidae; genus Chelidonichthys; species Chelidonichthys spinosus. The sequence goes on along the minus strand of CM056829.1, from coordinate 6,524,818 downwards.
AGCAATTAAAAGGGATTTATTTACTTATTTATTCTACTTTACTTTGATATTTCTGTATTTTTCCAAGTGAAGCTTCCTCAGATTGTAAAGAAAAAGTGTCCATGTGATCAAACAAACCACATTTTGCCCCGTTTTATAAAATAGGTCAACTCAACCAGAATAGTTCGTCAGAACTAAACAGGAACAGACAGGAGAAACAAAAACTGCCAACCACACACTGCTACAGGTGTAAAGAGCATCTATTGTAGTAAGTTATAGCTGGTATTGTGCTAGTGGTTACACTGGACAGGCATTTAAACAAAACTGACAATGAAATGTACATTTTTTAATTATGATGAAATTCAACTGCAACTGTGTCACCCACAGCATGTTATACTTTATACACCAGGATATGTTATTTTAATAAGCATTTTTAACATCTCACAGTCAGTTTCAGCTTTTTTATTTGTTGGCTGAAGCCCTCTTGAGCCAAGTGGAGTTCCTGTTTAAGAAGTGAAAGTGCAGCATGTCGAGATGCTGTTTTCATGCTCTCCAGTCTGTGCTGCCTACCCCCTGTTGGGGGTGTAAATAAATCCAGCAGCTTTTATCATGCAGACACCTGCGGTAAAACCCAGCAATCATCACAGCGAGGGAGTGAGCATCTGAGTTCTCCTCCTGGCTTACAATGGCAAACAAATACAGGAAAGGCATTACATTGATCGCATCTTTTTGAAAATATTGATCTGAGATCATAAAAGAGGCCAGAGGCTCTGAGAGCAGCTCAGCAGGCACAGAGCGGAGGAAAAATGTGCTCAGCTCACCACCTACTGGCACATCTGCAGACAACACCACCACAGTCAGACAGGATCAAACATCAAGCGAAACTTCAAGATGAAAAAGAACTGTTTAAAAATCTATAAATGTATTAATCAAATGTTTTTTTTATTACATCACATTCAAATAAATAAAAAATAATTATTTTTCTTATTCTGTCTTTTCATTTAATTTCACAATGGAAACCTTAAATTTGGAAAGGCTATTTCTTTTTGTCACATTTACTCATGTAATTTTCCATTTCCTTTTCTTCCAACCTCTTTTAAAGAAACATAAAAACAACAAGGATAGCACACATTGATATGTGAACAAGATTCATTTCAAAATGAATTTGATTGAACTTTTTGAGAGCAAGGATGTGACGATATGACAGAGCTTGTCTTTGGATGTTGCGTGGCTCCTTGTTTCTTACAGGATTTGCAGATTTTGTTTAGAACTTCTCCCTCCTCCTCTTCATCACGAGACATGTCCCATTCAGTCCTGACACTTTAAGTGAGGACATTTAAAGCTGCAGCAACGGGGCATTTAAGCAGAACAAAAAGTGTTTCCTCAGTTCTATTTATTGAGTTTCAGGTTCCGTTCTCATTCTGGTAATCATGAGGTGACATCACATAAAGAACAACAAGTCTGCATAGAGAGGAGGTCGGAGGTGATGCGTGGGTCGAAAACACCAGACTTTCACAGAGGAGATCACTATTAGTGTCCCATTTGAAACCAGGCGTCACCATTGATGTTCCTTTGACACAACTTTCCGTACTGAAGTATCACCACTTCCATACTTATTTTGACCCACGGTGTGGAGATATAGTGCAGGTGGTTGGGGGCCCATAGAGAGAGCAGGTCCACTATGAAGGTATTGGGAAAAGGCCTGGCCTTTGCAAGTGATCCAGATTGCTACCTCATAAATTATAAACCATGTTAAAATAAGAACTCAAATCTACATGATTGCCATTTTCTATATAGCCCACAAAAAGTCAAACCCATTCCTGTCATGGTTGTCTTTTTCTTCTCCAGTAGCAATAACTAAACAATATACTTATTCTACATAAACTATAAAACTATAAATAAACTACTGAATTAAATGAATAAATGAATAATTTTCTTTGGTGTTGTCATATACAGATATCCTTTAATGATTGCTGGATAATATGTATTGTATGTTGATGTCCAATGTCAATTTGATATTTGATCATATGACGAGAAGATGGTGTGTGTGTGTGTGTGTGTGTGTGTGTGTGTGCGCGCGCGTGCATGTGTGTCCTTACTAACTTCCAAACTGCTCACAATCCACCGACCCAAACCTTGACTTATTTGTTGCGTAACCAGCGTATCCTCATGCAACGGTTCGTATGATATCTAGGGTCAATCTCATTCGACATAGATGACACACAATGAGACAATAAGACATAAATCAACACTCTCCGTGATTGTGTCACCTGGTGATGAACCTCTTTTAGGCATCTGTTTACTTTTGTGAAACTTCAAACACTTCTTAAAACTCCTTATCATCCTCCCTTCCTTATGATTTTCCTCATGAAAGTGGTGCTTTGAATTAAAGCTTATAATCCTCCTGTTGTTCCAGGACTTTACCAAAGAACAAATTCCTGAACTGACCCACCGTTTTTCTTTAGCGTACTGTGAAGAATCTCAGAACCGTCGCATGTGCAGCTAAAATCATTCTTGTTTTGACCTCAGAGATTATAATGAAAGTTAATAATCTCTCAAACATTTAAGAATCCTTGACCTTTGACCTTTGACAAGCGGCGCTGTTTTCACCACCTTTACGGATTCTCATTGTCCATAGAGACGAGTCTGAAGAGGCGACGTGTCACACATGGGACACATGCATTTCAACCTGTTCACTTATTAACCCCACCAATTATCAGTTTTAATTAATTTGTTCCCTTGCATTTGTGGCCATGAACTATGTTAATGTGTGTGCTCAAGATGGCATCAGGGCTGTCAAGTTTTGAACAGATGCCACACCTCATCAACACTATACCACCGTATACAGTGGCTGAGGCTACAGTGACTGAGGCTATGGCGGCGGCAGCAAAAAAAAAAAAGATTTTTATCATCAGGACTCAAAAAAAAAAAAAAAAATCCCCAATACACTTTTTTAAATTCACGTATTGACAAAAAAAAAAAAAAAAAAAAAAACTTGCAATTCTGGTAATTCCGACGTCACACATGGGAAGCGGGATCTTCCGACTGGCACGTGAAGGCAGCACACTCATGTTTGACCGCCACTAACAATTCAACGGTGCAAAAAAAAAAAAAAAAAAAAAAAAAAAATAGAGCAAATCACAGTGAACGACAGAGAAGAATGACGTCCAGCAGCAGCAGCCTGTTGGCTGGAGTGCAGGTCGCCTTCATCCAAGATGCGCCACTCCCCCGTGTGTAAGACAGGACCTGTCTGTCAGACTCCCACTCACTCTTTAACTTTTAGACACCACCCTAGGAGGAGTTAAACTGTACCCAGCCGACTGGTTAATCTTCTCTGGACCAGGACAGAGGCTTCAAAGTGCGTCCCGACGGACTCCTCTCATCCAGTCCGGAGCGCCTTCTCGTCCAAGCGGAGCAGCTCTTCGGTGCCGAGATGAAACTATCTGTTGTGTCCAAGAAGTTGTGGTGCGTCCACAAACAGCTGGTCCTCCTGCTCACTCCGCTCCTGTTTCTGCCCTTACTTTTGACTCTGCCGGAGAAGGTGAGAGAATACACTTTTTTTCTGTCATGGATAATAAATTAATGCATCACATTTATTTGTATCCTTAACATCAATTGAAATAAAACATTAAAAAAGAATGCTCCATTACAAGTTACAAGTATAGGCAATATGTAATTGAAAATGACACCTTATGTGGCTCTTTTTATTATTATTATCCCCTATAGAATATTATATTGTTCTGATTTCACTGTTTAATCACTGACAGTCTATGAGAGCATTTTTGCACCACAGGGTAGATTAGTACTACATCATATTATAGCCTTTATCTTGGAAGCATGTTTTTTTTTAATCGATTAGTAAAATATTACCGTGTTAGCCATGAATTGGCTTAAAATGGAAGTACAAGTATGTTTGTTGTAGCAAAAATAAATGATTGTATTTATACGTATTATGTTTGTATCAAACCAACTGTTGAAGAATTGCAATAATGCCACACTATTTTATTTTACTCACTCTGCTGTGATCCATCACCAGTGAAACCCACTTGTTTTCCCCCTGTGACATCTCTCTCTCTCTCTCTTGTCTTTGAAGTTGGCTGCATATTAACGACCACATGTTGCTTATCTTTTAGGAGGGAAAATGTCTTTATGTGGTGGTGCTGATGGCTATGTTTTGGTGCACAGAGGCCCTCCCTCTGGCCGTCACTGCAATGCTTCCGGTCTGCCTCTTCCCAACACTGGGAATTCTTCCATCCAAAAAAGTCTGCCCTCAGTACTTCCTCGAAACCAATTTTCTTTTCCTCAGTGGTCTTGTGATGGCGTCGTCCATCGAGGAGTGGGGCCTGCATCGCAGAATCGCCCTGAAGGTCCTCACCATTGTGGGAGTGAAACCAGCCTGGTGAGAAAAAATAGCTGCAATACAGCAATTATTCCACCCGAGCACCCATTGTGTATGAATCCGCAGCTGAAAATAGTCCCCCAACAAAATGACAATTCAAGCCCAGCCAGCATGTCCATGTGGGGCCCATAAGGTTTAAATTTGGGCTGCAGATAAGGGTCCCAAGTGGGTTTGTCCGCAGTTTCCATGGTGGCCCCACCTGTGTTTGCCGATATAAGGACCCATTTAAGGTCCAGTCTGATCCCTCTTCATGCCCATGTGGGCACAGATATGGGGCCTACATGGGTCCTGTGCAACTCACCAATTTGGGCCCCACCTGAAACCCAGTCAGAACCAACTTGAAACCCATATGGGCAAACACAGGTGGGGCCACCATGGAAACTGCGGACAAACCCACTTGGGACCCTTATCTGCAGCCCAAATTTAAACCTTATGGGCCCCACATGGACATGCTGGCTGGGAGATAGCTAAAACATCTACAGTATCCAGCTGTTTTAGGAAACTATATAAGATGTTTTAAAAGCCAAATTATGCATTTGTGAGCCATTTAAAGATGTACACCTTTGGTTTTCATGTGTCGGAGCCATAGAAAGGGAAGGGAAGTCAAAAAACACATTTTTATAATGGGATTTATTGTAAATAAATTTAAAAAAAAGATATAATATTGCCAATTTTTAAGTGAGAGTGCTTCTTATTCCAAAAAGAAGAGCAGCCATGGTGGTGATTTAAGTTACTGAACTGAGATTGATTTGTTTTCCTAGGCTCATACTGGGAATGATGCTGACCTCGTCCTTCCTGTCCATGTGGCTCAGCAACACCGCCACCACGGCCATGATGCTCCCTATTGCTAACGCCATCCTGGAGAGTCTGTTTGGAGACCTGGAGGTCCTGAAAAAGAATTGCAAGTCCACAGAGGATAACCTGGAGGGTGACATAATAAACGGTAAAGTGAATGACTGTTAATATAGAGCTGCTCAAATCAATATTTTTATATGAACAATGGCTGGAATTTCTGTAATATGATTGAAGATATGTAATGCAAGAGGTGTCCGAAAGGTGACCTTACTCAAATGTGCAGTGAAGATGGTTGTACTGTTTAATCCTCATCCGGAACTTTAATATGTAACCCAAGATGTGAACCTTGTACAGTCCTCAGATGCTGAAGTTAGTCAATATTCAAGTGGTAAGTGATTAATGATGCTGGATGAGCTTAAAGTTATAATATCTAGTCGCACTGTCGGTCGCTGTTTGTAAACACAGACAGCACACACAGCAAATTTGAGAGAGGGAGTGCAGCGGCAGTAGAGCGAACCGGCGTTAGCGAGAACAAAGTTGTGCATCGGAGTCATTTTCTGATTGTTTTTAAGGTAGTTATGTTCTGCAGCACATATAAATACATCCACACCTCCTCAAAAACCTGCAGGAAGGTGTCGCATTTTGGATGAAGGCGGCCCAAGGCACGCTTCATCCTGCGCTGGCCTGTCTGCTCTCTCTAAAATCATTTTCTCATACATGAACTGTTGTTTCACTATCTTTCAGGTCCGTCTACTGTAAAGCTGCATTCACTTCCCTCCGTGCACTCGGAAAAACAAATCCTGTCAATGCACGGGTAAGAAAAACTCGTATACATCCTCCGACGTCTAACTCTGATAGTGTTTTTTTTTTAAAGGAAGTTCAACTCAGTTCATCCTCTCATGTCTTGGTAGAGGTCGTGTCCTTGTCCACAACTTACTGTAAGTCTCTCAAAACTCCCAAAGGTCGGATGTGACGGAGCAGAGCGAAACGAGGACCGCGGAGGAGATCAGGTTGGAGTCGGAGTATCAGCTGAAAGTGTGGAAAGGATTCTTGATCTGCATTCCTTATGCAGCGAGCATCGGAGGGACCGCCACGCTGACAGGCACCGCACCCAACCTCATCCTGATCGGACAGCTGAAAAGGTAACTTTATTGTTCTGTAGGATTCATACTGTGAAAACTTTGCATCGTTAAAGAAACAATCCTTTCATCAAACAGTCTGATGACAATCTCTTTGTTTTGCAGCTACTTTCCAGACTGTGACCTCATCAATTTTGGCTCTTGGTTTGCATTCGCTTTCCCGCTGATGCTTCTCTTCCTGTTTTTGGGATGGGTCTGGATTGCGTTTCTCCATGGGGGATTGAATGCACGGTAATTGGGTGTCATCTGTTTATTCCAGATTTATTCCAACTCTATGCAACCATGTTGAAGTAATATTTGGGCTGATATCCCGTTTTAAGTCAAGTTGTTGTAATTTTTCTGTGTTAATATGGAATACAATAGTATTCTTCTCTGATTTTCTCTCTTAAACTCCATGTCCCTTTTTATTTTCACGCAGCTTGTGCTTCACGAAACACGACCAGAGAGACCAGGCAGAGGCCAGAGCGAAGGCTCTAATAGACGAAGATTACAAAAAACTAGGGCCCATAAAGTGAGGACTCATGTAAATCTTCAAATCAGATGAGATACAAGATGAACGAGTGCATTTTTTAAAATCACGGAGGCATTTTTCTGACTCCAACTTCCCTTTCAGTTTTGCAGAGGGATCCATCTGTTTCTTTTTTGTGTTGTTTGCCGTCCTGCTGTTCACCAGAGATCCCAAATTCGTCCCTGGCTGGTCCGTGTTTTTTAAAAAAGGGTAAGAAAGGCACAAAGTAGCTATAGAGTATCTCTGTATTGAGACGCTGTTTTATTATCGTCCATCTCCGTTAACGATGCCCTCCTCGTTGTCCCGCAGGTACGTCTCGGACGCAGTCACCGGTGTGATCATTGTGTCCATGTTGTTCTTCTTCCCCTCGCAGAAACCTTCTCTGAGCTGGTGGCTCGACCCTCAAGGTCAGTGAGGTCGTAAACAGCACACGTCAAAATTACCACACAGTCTCCCATTTCACTCATGACAGTGATTGTGTCATTTAGAATAAACCAACCAAGTTTGATTAGATTTGTGCCGACAAAGTGCAGGAGCTAAGTGAGACTCATCAAAGAGATAAGAAATGATCAGGTCAGACGTTCATTTTGATGACCAAATATTTGTGAAAGAGTCAAAGTCTGTGCTTCCAGCACAACTATTGCAAATTCTGAACATAAGCCGAGGAATGTTAATAATGTAGATTAGAGAGTCTGAGTTGATTTCCAGTCTGAAGCTGAAACTGTAGTTTCTCTGTTTCTGTGATTAGAATAATCGCTCCAAACTATGTTGTCACACTTTGGGGGTTTTGTGTGTGTGTGTGTGTGTGTGTGTGTGTGTGTGTGTGTGTCTGGCGTTCTGTGTATGCTGGAGACACGTGTGAGAGTGTGTGTGTGTGTGAGAGAGAGAGAGAGTGTGTGTGTGATTGTGTATATTATTTTCAGCTGGTCAAATAAACCACTGGAAACAAGCAAAAAAAGCAAATCCTGGGGCTCGTTTGTCAGTTTCAATGTAGGTCAAGAATCCAACTTTATTTTCAACGAGAGTGGAAATTGTCTTTAGGATATAGTCCAAAAAACAGCAACAAAATATGTCACCATTAATGTAGGAAACATACACACGACAACATGTAAAATATGAAAACATAAAATAAAACCGTCTGGATTTGTAGCTCTTTTTTAAAAAATACTGATTACACGTGTTCTAAAATAAATATATTTAATTTCCAAAGTTATCTTATAGTGTGTCTGAGCTTCTGTTTGATGTTTTTACTTATGTTATTCTGATGTGTTTTGAAAAGGAGATATGTAAATGATTGCGGGAAGTAAACCAGACATTTTTTTCAAGTGCAGATTTGACTCACTAAATACTGAATCTCATAATGAGTCAGCAGATTCCAGTGCTGTTGTAGAAAACATTGTGCTTATGAATATATATGTGAACATATTTGTGATGTATCAGAATCATGTATTGAAGTTCTTCATTGATTTTTTCCCTCAGCTTCAAACACTCCTTATGTACCGCTGTTATCGTGGAAGAAAGCCCAGGACTCCGTTCCCTGGAATATCATTCTGTTGCTTGGAGGCGGCTTTGCTATGGCTAAAGCCTGTGAGGTAAACATGTTGCTACATGGGCTCATGTATTTGAATTAGTAATAACCTTATATAATGGAGGCTTGGTCGAGGGTTCATGTTCTCTCGTGTTACATAGTTTCACATTGTGGGAAATACACTAATTCGCTTTTTCTGCCGAAGCTGCAGTAAGCTGTGGATTATCGTATAAAAAGTGGAAAGGGGGGGGAGGCTAGGTCAACAAAATCCACCGACACCGACCATGTTTTATCTCAATTTGTTTAATTCATACAACAACTTCACATAGAAAGTTAAGGGCCTTGCTCATGGGCACCCAGATGTATCCCCGTGGCCTACAGAGTGGTGCTTTTCTCAACTTATACTAGGCAAGAAACTGAATAGACTTGAATACAAGGTCAGCTATTCCTTTATGATCTCCTTTCCTTCCAGCTGAATGCTCGATCAGTGACTCCAGATTGTAAAAGTTGTCCTCTCCTCCTCTCCCGATGTCTCTGCGCTGCTTGGCGGTTCTGTTCTCCACTTTGCTTTATTATGTTGATTTGATCTTTTTGCCTTTGACCTCTGACCTCCATCTTGTGGCGTTTTTGGCAGGAGTCTGGACTCGCCACCTGGATCGGAGGCCACCTCCAGCCTTTGGCCGAGGTCCCTCCCGCTGCAGCTGTGATGTTGATCACTGCTTTCCTGGCCTGCTTCACCGAGTTCGCCAGCAACACGGCCACCATTATCATCTTTTTACCCGTCATTGCTGAACTGGTGAGACCATTTGAAGACTTGCGGCGGGGCTAGACTCTTTTTAACCGTAGGATCCTGTTGCTGAAATACCTTGCACTTAAAGGATTTCACAACAGTTTCGCAGTCAGGTAGTTAAACTGGCAGACTGGGTTACAAGACAAAGCTGTGGAAACTCATGAGCTGGACAGGGGACGGGGTCATTCCTCATGTTGGTCAAAGGCTTAGCAGAGTTGTTTAACTCTTGCAATAGGTGTTCTCATGTTTGTAGCCTGTTGGACATTAACTGCTATTGTCAGTAATGATTATGTGGACTTTTTTATACTTCGCTGCATCGCCTATACTACGTGTACGTACTCACACAATCGTTTACAGGATGTATGTAAGAGGCTTAGTGTCCTGAGTTCTCATTTACATTAAAAGAAAACGTATTGGACCATGACCACTCAGAATTTTGCTGGAAGTTTTACACATATAACTCGATATGTAAACTATTTTACATCAAATAGAGAATGCGTCACTTTCTTTGGACCCCTTTAGATCTTGTCTTGAATGTAGTTTTGGTTTAAACATTAATTTTCCATATGAAATATGTTTGCAATGATGGCGCCACCAAAAGGCATGAAATGTTTTACATCCTACCTTAAAATGATGTCTTTGTTTTGTGTCTGTAGGCTATTCACGTCTCAGTGAACCCTCTGTACTTCATGATACCTGCAACAATAGGATGTTCATATGCCTTCATGCTGCCAGTGTCCACACCGCCCAACTCCATCGCCTTTGCTTCCGGACATCTCATGGTCAAAGACATGGTGAGATCCTCACACATGACACCAAACACCAAAACCATATCATATAACCTTTGGTCGCACATCTTCATGTTTTCTGCCCCCCGTTTTCTCAGGTGAAAACCGGCATTGTGATGAACATCCTGGGTATCCTCTCCGTCTCTCTGGCCATGAACACCTGGGGCGTCGCCATGTTTGACCTGAACACGTACCCAGAGTGGGCGCAACCACTCAACCAGTCCGCCGCTGTGACCGATGCGCACCTATCGGCTGTCCAGTCGCTCAACGCTACGCTCTGAACGCTCGCCCAAAGAGAATCAGGAGATTGTATAAAGATTCAACACTAAGCAGGGACAAAAGTCTGTCTGCAGACGTCTGGGAGCTTCAGCTGTTACCTGTTGTAATGAATTTATCACGTTTATGACACTCAAGTGTCAAGGTTTCATACTGTGAAGTTAAAACACATATTTTACTCTCTACCTTCTTTAACTGGACAAGAGAAACATTTAACATCAACAAACCGCAGCTCTGAAGAGAAATATCAGAGTGTTTGTATTGATACTACTAGGCTGACCTCTGCTGGAAGAATGAGAGAGACCTCTGTGAATAATTGTTTTCAAATCTATATTTTTGGTCAATATCACCAAGAGATCATGTTCCTTGTCCATGTATTATATGACACATGTTTAAAGCTAAAGCACATAAACAATCTTTTAAAAATTTGCATTTGTATAACTGCTGTTACAAATAAATTGCTGGAGTTTGTTTTATGATAATTTACTTGCATATGGCCTCTGTATTTGCCTGCACTGAGCCCATTTAGCAGGTTTATTGTGATGAGAAGGCCTTTTTTTGTTATCAGAAATTGCTGACTCGTGTTATTAGTTTTAATATCAATGTAACCCTGAATCCCCAGGTTGTGATTATCTGTGGCTGTACCGCTGTCGCACATATTTTAACACATTCTCACCTCTGTGCAGCCAAAGAGAGCCAGATAGAGCTCACGGTCGTAAATGTCTTACAATATTTGTTTGGTGTAACTGTCTGAAATCACGAGGCCCGACAACAATGGTTAACTTGTTGTGCAAGGCTGTGGTGGTTACTGAGTGCTAGCAGAGTCCGTGCAAAAGGTGCTGTTTGAGTGTGAAACTACAAAATACTCAGCCAAAAGCCACAGACCAAGACAGGATGTACCCAACTGTCTGCACAGCCCTTTGATTAGAACCAATTATATTTTTGCTTTTAGTAATAAAAATAATAGGCTTCCTTTTTTGTTTGTTTAAGTGCAATACAAGTGACGAATGTGAACATTCAAGTATATATATATATATATATATATATATATATATATATATATATATAATGTATATGTGTATGTGTCTGTGGTGGAGAGGCTACATGTGTGGGTGATCACTGGTTATACAAAAAGGTGTTGTAAAATGAAAATGAAGGGAACTGAAATGAGATTAGAATTTTGTTTCTCAGGCCAGGAAGAAACAGGAAGTCCCAGTTAAAGGACAACACATGTCATTTATACACAAAGTCCACAAGAGTGGAAGTAACTTACTTACATTTAACTGCAATGCCGTATTAGCAACACATTAGCTCCAGACAGCTAGCTCCGTTAGCAGCAAGCTCTCTGCCACGGAACTCTGCCAGTGTTGCTACTGGCAACAGAATGACGGTTAATCTGCCACTGAACTCTACCTGCTTGGGACGGGAACCAACCGAAAAACCAAATGCTGCCAAGTGGCAGAACAACATGTAATGAACTGACCTACTTCATTATTGATCCTCCCAACAAAGAAATCTGTGGCAACACAGTTCCTTTTTTTTTTCTCCACGTAATTACTTGAGTGGAAAATGTCATTAGTTTTGTATTTGTATGACAAACTGGAGCATCAGGCCAATAACACGCAACAGGAAGCAGCTCAGTAATGCAAATGAACACAGCCTAAAAACAGCTTTACTTTGTGTATTTGTGGATGCTAACAAACACTATAAATAAAATTGCAATGCATTTCCAAATGTCACTCTGAGAGCGTGACCTGTGTCACATTGCATCATGCCTCTCCATATGAGTTTGTGTCATGTAGCCGACGAGAGCAGGCTTTTCATTTCCCTCGTGAGAACTTGTGAGCGACCCACAAATACCAACATGACGGTGACTGTCCGGAGAAGTTCCTCTTTTAACCATCACAGTCCTCCGGCACTTCCCAATCCTGTTTTTCCTAAAACTCATATTGTCATATCTGTCGTGAGAATGAAGTTCATCCAGGAGAATATTATTACGCCCGTCAGGTACGTTTTTTCTTCATTTAAGACATCACAGCATTGTTTTTGGCTTACTGTATTCAGTCCCACGAAGAAAATGATCTTTTGTAGAATCCTCTCCTTGAGGTTGACGGGGTCTTGTGAGGGAGCTAGCAACAGAGGATGTCATATTATATGCAGATTCAATAGAACCTTAAGGCACTATTTGTGATAGGCTATTGGGCTTTATAAATAAATTTGACATGACATTTTGGGAACTAGGTCTGTTTGTTTTCTTGATGAGAGTAAAATGAGAAAATGTCAATTAGTGGTTTTACAGGGAAGAAAAAGCACAGAAGTGCCGGGGAGATGTTAATTAATCAATAAATTGTTAGCTAAAAAATGTAACTTCAAATTATTGTCTTTCATTTCGGATAAAGCAAGCATACAATGTGTTTGTCAAATTTTGGAGAGAGCTAGGTCATGCTAGGCTAGGCTAATTGTGTGTAGCTTCATACTTAATTTGACATTTTGGGAATGTTTGCTCATTTGCTTTCATGCTGAGATCAATAACACTCTGTCCGTTCAATATGAAGCTGAAGCTAGCAGCTATTAGCTTAAGCATTGGTAAGAATCTAACACTTCTTAAATTCCCCAATCAATACATCTTGTATCTTGTTTGTTTAATCCGTAAGATAAATTGATTTATGGAGGGTTGTGTGCCGGTCTGCCGGACTATTGATTGGGCAGGTGTAACACTTCCTGGAGCCTTGTTGCCAGACAACCAATAGTAACTGTTAGTATTATAGTATAGTAGCAGATATTTATAACCGTTTCACCCGTCCCCTGTCTTTATGCTAAGCTACGCTAACAGCTTCACATTCCACGTTTCCCCGCCTAACTCTCGGCCACAAGGCAAATATGAATAATGTTAATTTAGTTTTATCTTGTTTGCCTCCTCAGGAAGAGAGCAGGATCTTTCAGACAGTTGTTAAAATCCACCCTGCTTCATCTGTGGGATGTTTATTCCATGCCTGCACCAACCGGCAGAGACGTCCTGACTCTGCTGTCTCTCTGTTTCACGATCGCCGTCATCACCGGCGGCCTCCTTCACCACTGGCTGTCCAAGACTCTGAAGTACAACCAAGGGGTGTCCATCCAGACCGCCTGCATCTATGGCACCGCCGTGTTTCTGGCCTCGTCCCTGTGTCACCCTCTGCGCTGCGTGCTGACCATGACCCTGCCCACCGTCTGCACCCAACAGGGACGCAAGCTCCTCATCACGGCCTCCGTCATGGTCCTGGTGCTGAACGTGGTCCCTAACATCACGGTGAACGTCGGGGCGGTGGCTCGCATCCTGAAGTGCACCGCCGAGGGCTTCACCAAGACTTTGCTGAACTCGTCCGAACCCTTGAACAAAGCGAAGCGAGACCTCGTGGAGGAAGCCATCAAAGTGAAGCGGGAAGACTTGAGCATCGTCACCACCTTGAGGCAGTTGGATCAATTCACGCACGTCGACGTGTCCGGAGTCAAAAGCAGGTTCGTCGCGATGATCGCGCAGATAGAGGTCAACTTCTCGCATGCCAAGAACCTGCTCAGATACTGCAGACTGCTGTCAAACCGCATCCTCGCCGCCATTTTCGTGGCTATGCTGATCTTTGAATCCGCACGCTACTTAAAATCTTATCTGGGATCAGTGCAGTTTGATAACTGCTACATCTCCAAGGAGCTCCTGCAAAGAGCGAAAAACAAAAAAGGTCTCACAGGCTGCAAAATCACGAGTCAGGAATGCACCTCCTGTCTCATATCGCTGGTGGTGGTGACGTTATATTTCATTGCAATAACTCTCATCGTGGCTCTGGATCATGTTGTGTATTATATAGTTCAGGCCATTGTGCCATGGACACAGGATTTCCCGCCCACATCTGCCACCATAAGTGTCAATTATAAGGTAAGGGATTAGTGCAGTTGCTTTGTCATCGTGCCTGCAGCGTTTGCTTCCTCTCTTTTTCAAATACATATTCTTTTTTAATCTCCTAGGTTCAGTGGTTCCCCCCGGCCTTTTGTATCATCCCGCAATCCTGTTTCCCACATGACCTCACAAACTTCCACAGGGACTACAGGTGGACTTTCAACCCGCAGCCGTCGCTCTGCGATGTGACCACTTCGGCTCCCAACATGGGTGTCACCATCCTGCTGGGGGGCCTCTGGGTGACGAGCTACTCACTGGTGTTCCTCGAGGTGTACGCCAGACGGCTGCGCAGGACAATCTCTGCGTGGTTCTTCAGAGAGCAGGAGGAGAGGAGGAGGGTGCACTTGATGAAGAAGATACAAGGGAAGCAGAAGAGAACCGAGCAAAAGGAGGCCGTCTCTGTTGAGGTTCGTGGATGAACCTTTAATGGACAAAATGTTGTCTGATTTTCACTGTTATTGGATGGATTTCCATGACATTTTCTACAGACAGAGTTTGGTCCCCAGAGGATGAATCTCACTGTGATCCCCTGACTCATCCTCTTGCACCGCCATGAGGTTGATATTTTGTGTTTTTAATTAAATGTCTCGACAACTCTGTGGATTGGCATGAAATTTAAAGGTTGAGTGGGTCATTCAGAAACATTTTCCGTTATATGATTTAAAACCATCCGTAATCTGTGGCAGTGACAGGACTGTAAAAACCCCGGCCAATTAAAAAAATACAGGCTGCCTGTCTGTCAATACTTACTTCCAGCAGCTTTGAACAGAGGTCTAATGAAGGGGGCGGGACCTTCTCAGTTTGGCAATGTGTTCAAAATGACTCACTCAACCTTTAAATGTGGTGCAAACATTAGTGTCCCCCTCAGAATTAGTTATAGTTTTGGTCAATCTAGCGCCATCATCAATTAAGTAACTTAACCATCCAATACTGCAGTTTATGACAGATATCTGCAACACTAATGACATTCTTATCGATCTTAGTGGCGTTCTGTGTTTAGTGGTCACATGCTTAACTAAGAGGGCGATCATGTGGATGTTAGCATTTCAATTCAGTGCAGTTTCTATGTACAGAGCTGCTAGCGTGGCTGTAGACTCTGTTTCTTCACACTTTTTTTTCAGGTTTGTTGCCCATCATCCGCTGCTTCTTGTGCTATATGTGTGTTTTTGCAGAACACTGAGGAGCATCCTGTGTAACAGCAGCTCATCCTGTGCAGGCGTGTCGCCTGATGTGGTTTTTATTCATGTACGACCACTTCTGCTCAATTTGCCTCCACCTTGTTTTTTTAACAGGCTTTTTTTCTCTTTCAAATAAATGTCACAAAGCTTATGTTTGACTGTTATTTTTTCTTCTTTGTGCTTCATAAACCTGTTATTTCTTTTGTTTTTCTTTTCTTTTACTCCTCAGCCCCACTAGATGCCACTATGGTGCTTTGAACAGATGGAAGACAGAGAATAAAATGTATCTCCCGTCAGGAAATGAACAGCTCTTACAATCTTTTGGATATTTTGTTGGCCTAGATGACTTTAATAGATAAAATGAATCGATTTCACGTACACATCAAATAAAAGCCTATTTTAAATCAGTGGGCCCCTACTAAACAAAATAATCTCTGAAAATGTTTTGCATTTCATCAGCACGCTCCTGCTTAAAACTCCCACGAGCCTCCGGGAGTTTATTTTAATCCCAGAATGAAAATAGAATACCTCTTTATCTTCTATTTTTAATTCTGACTTTTCGCCCACCGCATGATGCTCTCAAACTCCAGCAGCTTGCGTAAAGATGATACGCAGAAATGATCAGCTATTAATTGCATCTGTCGTCATGAATTCATGCGTCAGTGTGTTGCTTTATGTGAGTGACACCTTTTGGTTAATTGTTGTTGTAAATAAGGAGAACTGAGAGATGAATTATTGTTAAAATGTAGATTTAATGTAGCTTTTAACTCCCGCTCTCTTTTGGCAGCTTTACGGTTGGAAAAAAGACTTCTTTTTCTATCTGATAGCATCACTCTGTATGTATTCTGTATGAGCTTGAAGCTATATAATGCTTGCATTACATATCTGTGTGTTTGAACAAATTCTGACCACACAGCATATGGATGAAGCACATTATTCATCCCATTTGAGTAGACACAGTATGTGCTTCTTTCAATCAAATAATTACCTGGACAGAAAACGCTCCACAGGATTTTTTCCCCTTCTTCTCCTGTGAAGCTGTTATCTATTCATTAGAGGAAGCCTGGTCTGAGAGCTCTGAGACTGAAAACTCTTTGAAATGATGAAAATGCAAGCATCTGTCATGCATTAGCATTCATACTGTCAGTCCGCAGTGAGAGCTTTAAAGAGCCTTCTGAGCTCAGAGTAGTTTGTAAGAATCTATTTTCATAGCTTTGAGAAAGAATTTGAGGACGATTGGTTTTGATGCGACTTAATATATCCAGCTATTAGGAGCAGGTTTTAACAGTATCAGCAAATGCCAAACAATCACATTTCCAGTGGCTGTGAAAGCCTCGCTGGAGTTACAAAACTCTTAATATTATTATATCTGCATTCCCGTTTGTACTTTTTTAAAAATGTTACACTCCTGAGTCTGTCCAAATAATTAATTTAGCCTTAAGAAGATTAAACTTTAATTATGTCCGCTTTGGGACAAAAAAATAAGAAAAAAAAGAACTGCTTAGTAATTAGTGCCATTTGCATTGAATGGACAATCACTGCAGTGGATGATGCGTTGAATTGCAGGCTACTTCCTCTGTTCCTTCCATAATTACAGGGTTTATTACAGCCTCGGCCTCAGCGGTTGACATTACATGAGGAGGTGGAATTGATTTTTAAGTTAGTGGCTGTACAAGGCAGGGTGTTGCAGTGTGGATGTAATGGTGTGTGATGTGAGAGAGGAGGGGTGCAGTGGTAAAAAAAAATATATATAGGGAGGGAGGGAGAGCAAAGGAGAGAGGGAGGGACACATGTGTGGACGACGAGAACGAATGTGGAGAAAGAAGAAGCATTCGTTTGTGTTTTTTGGTTGATTGCACCTGAGCGCTGCTACCTCGCCAGATTGACAGCTGCCTTTGACAAATGATGGTAAGCTGCTATTTTTCTTCTATTAAAAATGTGCTAAATATTTATGCTATATTTCACACACTTTTATTTTCTTAACCTGATATTTCTGCTTCACAAGGCTGTATAAAGGTGGATGGTTATGTATTTATTTTATTTTTTTCTGAGGGTGGTCTGACTTTTCTGGGTGAGCAGAGTACAAAAAAAAAAAAATTAAATAGTCACATTATCTTTAGTGTGCACAATGAGTCAGTCACTTACACCTTATTATTTGGACAAAAAATGATGAAGCTTATTCCACAGTCAAGCTGCTTATAGGAATAACCAATGACACAGAATACACATCATTATGGATGTTAAGGATTAAATCTGATCTCAATGATAACAGAAAGTCCAATATAATGTTGACCTTAATATTAAGATTTAAGTTTGACCTTTACTTTGGTAAACGTTTATTCTAATATAGAGTGGTTTTGTCATTCCTGTTATTCAATTAAAGGAACAGTGTGTAGGATTTGGTGGCATCGAGCAGGTGCAGAGTGCAAACAAACGAGTGCGATGGCCTTCAGGTGACAGAAAAACGCAAAGGGCTCGAGAGTCAATGTTCTGGTTTGTCCGTTCTGGACTACCGGAGGAACATAGCAGTGCTGTGTTGATGTGAAGGGCTCATTCTAAACTAATGAAAACACACTCAGATAAATATATACAAATTTAGGGGTGACACTAAATAGTCACTCTGATTTTATCGCCCATCTCAGAGTCGTCGCATGCACAGATGGGAAAATGGGAGGATTGATAATCATAGTTATGATTATTATATTCCATTCCTGCTAATATATCTGTTACACACTGACCCTTTAGTATATCAAACCTGCACTAGCCGACCTCTTTGCCACTTGGGGGCAGTGGAAACAAGCTGTGAACACTTGATTGACTTATAAACATTGGAGTTGATGTAGCAATTTGGTTTATTTAAACAGTATATAAACAGTTGCTTATATAGACATCCAGCAGTTATGCAGCTTTGCTAAGTAGCTAGTGTCCAGTGGGTTTTTAGGGCTTTTTCTGCTGAATACAACTGGCTGCTGAAACTGGAAATTAATCTATGAGTGAGAATGAACAGAAACAGTAAAGTTTGCAGCTGCACCCAAACTCACTATGAAGCTCCATAAAGCCGAGAAGATCTGTATATACAGGTGTTCTTTGTTTTCACCTCTCATCAGGACTCTAAAATGACTGATTGTAGCTTTAAAGTCAAGTTTTATGTGCAGTTGCGATCTATTTCCCTCTTTAGGATTCTTGTTTTGCACCTCTGGAGATCAACTGAATTGCTTGAACACAATGGAGAACAACACAACCATGTTTCAAGATGTCACTCAGGTTGTAAATCTGACAGAAATACCTCTAAAACCTCTCGAAGAGCAGGTCATAACCATATTTTTGACATTGCTCATCTGTGTCGTTGGGATTGCCGGGAACGTCATGGTGGTGCTGGTCGTGCTGCGCACTAAACACATGGTGACCCCGACTAACTGCTACCTCGTCAGTCTGGCTGTGGCGGACCTCATCGTGCTGCTGGCTGCAGGGCTGCCGAATATCTCTGACGTCGTGGCCTTCTGGACCTACGGCTACACGGGATGCTTGTGCATCACTTATCTTCAGTACCTGGGCATCAACGCGTCGTCCTGCTCCATCACGGCCTTCACCATCGAACGCTACATCGCCATCTGTCACTCCATAAAGGCCCAATTCATATGCACCGTTTCCCGGGCCAAGAGGATCATAGCCGCGGTCTGGATCTTCACCTCGCTCTACTGCATCATGTGGTTCTTTTAGTGGACACCGATGAGACCATCTACTCCAACGGGGTGGTGGTCACCTGCGGCTACCGCGTCTCCAGGAGCTTCTACATGCCGATCTATTTCCTGGACTTCACTTTGTTCTATGTGATCCCCCTCGTCGTGGCCACAGTGCTGTACGGACTCATCGCCAGGATTCTGTTCATGAGCCCGCTGGCTTCGCATCTGAGCGATGGAGGAGGGTCGGTCCACCAGGG
This sequence comes from Chelidonichthys spinosus, assembly GCA_029853015.1. NCBI lineage: Eukaryota > Metazoa > Chordata > Actinopteri > Perciformes > Triglidae > Chelidonichthys > Chelidonichthys spinosus. The sequence goes on along the minus strand of CM056829.1, from coordinate 6,505,567 downwards.
TCACTCCAACAGCACCAACAAGGCCAGCAGGGGTGCCGTCTCTGCAAGGAAACAGGTAGCGTAAAAGGCAGACGCACTTCTACATCATCATGGTTAAAAATCAAACTCTCTCAACAATTACTGGATTGTGTGTAGAAGCGTTGGTTCTCAGGGGGTGAATCGTATTGACTTTAGCGACCCCTTGTCTTTTCCTCTAGCGCCACCATGAGGTTGACAGCTGTGGTTTTGAATGAAATGTCTTGGCAACTATTAGATGGATTGATAGTATTTTTCCCCCGTCTAGTCCATCAGGTCCAATAGTTGTGACCAAAATACCTGCAAATCAGCTTTAGCCATAGTTTCGGTTTAGTGCTAATGAGCAAGCAAACATTGCACCTCCTTAACACCAGCAGGCTCAGCAGCCAGCGTGCTTCATCAGAAGTGCAGATGGTCCAGCAGCTTTGGAAACCACCACGCCCTGATGTCAGAATTTGGGGGCCAAGGCATGACACTTAATTGACAATTTATGTAATTTCCCCAAAAACTGACAGACACACACTCTACGACTTTCCTCATGTTATTGGACAGGATTGATCAAATTGTAATGGTGAAATTAGTCATTTTGCAGGTTTTGTCACAACAAAAGCAGAAGTTGGATGCAACAGGTTCTCATGTGCACGCCGAATGAAAAAGAAATGATAGATTTATATTAGTATGCCAGATGGCCACTATACCACGGCTAGCTTGCAAACTGTAGGCTGTTTCTAGTTTTTATATAGTGCATCATCGAGCCTTGACCTCAGGCCGGCCCAAAAAACAGGAAAAGAGAAATTGTTAAATTATCTACCTCCACAATTCAGCACAGTCTTTTCACACGTAATTCTTTTTGAAGGTGCATAATGTGTTTTGAAACTAACTTCACTCAGAATTTTGCGTTGATTATAACTTTTCTCTTCCTCATTATTCACACGTCTCTTGCTCCTTGTTTCCCGGTTCCTCCGTCTCATTCTCTGCCTCGATAGATCACAAAGATGCTGGCCGTGGTGGTCGTCCTCTTCGCCTTGCTCTGGATGCCTTACCGAACACTGGTGGTGGTCAACTCCTTCATCGACCCGCCTTACCAAAACACCTGGTTCCTGCTCCTCTGCCGCATGTGCATCTACACCAACAGCGCCATCAACCCCATCATTTACAACCTCATGTCTCAGAAGTTTCGCGTAGCGTTCAAAAAGCTCTGCAAGTGCAACTGGGAACACAAGGGGAAGGCGGCGGAGTACAACGTGCCCATGTACTACAGCGGGATGAAGGATTCGTCCCATGAGAGCAATGAGCTGGTCACTGAGCAGGACGAGGTCGGCGGCCAAACCAACAAGAGGTGCAACGAAACCGATGAGGGCGCAAGCACCTTCAGCATCTCTAAATAAAAATACTTTGATGAGCTTGCTGGCTTCGTTAGGCGAACATCTCCCATTTGAATGTTTTAGATGGCTGATATTTCCACCCGTTATCAAAGAAAACATTTACTGCCTCTGAGATCTGTAGATAATCCTCTCCTTGCCAGTGACACATGTTGAATTAGTGGCGTAGTAGCTGTGATACGTTTGCATCAGTGTTGTAAGTGTTGTAAACACAGTATATAATATAAACAATGAGGAGACGGATTCTAGGGGCCCATGATTGAGGGGGGCCCAGAGAGGCCCCTAATGATGATGAAATTATAATACAGAAAAAGTAATGACACTAAGTTATTAACTAACATAATCACAAATGTTTTATTTTCCATGTCCTGGTAACAATAACTTTATTTGTTTTGGAAACATCAACGCCTGCAGGGCCCCCCCTTCCCCCCCTCTATTTACGTAAAATGGTTCAGTCCACTGGATCAGCTGCAGGTAGCGCACCGGCGGTGTCACACAGCGCCACAGATTGTATGTAAAATAGCATCAAAAAATTTCGCCTGTGTTGGGGGGCCCTGTAAAGATTCTTTTCATGGGGCCCAAAATCCCTAGCGCCGCCCCTGATCACATTTGTTAGTGCTAATTAGCAAATGTTAAAAATAGGATGGTGAACCATCCAGTGTAATGGAAGTGTTCTGTGCTATGAGCTTTGTACAGTTACAAGAGAGATTTCAATTAAATCCTTTGCATTTGAATCAACACTAAAAAGCGGGTGGTCTTAGACTTTGTTGCCAAAAGTTTCAGATTCACTGACGGACGGATGACATGATATTATTGGTTTCCAGGAAGAAACAATAATTGGATTTGGTACAAATACAAAGAAATGTATTTGTATTTTATTAGGTGCACAATATGAAAAGGCATTTTTCATATCATCTTGATTTGAATGCCTGCTGAACATGGGAACGTGGGGCGAGTGACTCACGTGACTCGACATGATCGACATGACAAAATGTCCACGTTTACCTTTAGTTTGTGGACAACAGTCCTGTACTTGACCCATACACCTCCTCACTCCACCGCCTGTGTGGTCTATCTCACTCTTTATACAACGGCAGTTGCTTGGTTGTCTAACAACGACGTGTGTGAGTTTACATTGAAGTCAGATGAGAAGCATGCTGCATCAGTATCAGACTATATCAATTGATACAGTTTGGTGACAATGTGTAATTCCCAGAATAGCTGCAGCTTATTTAACCGGAGGTCTAATTAGCAGGGTCAATTGACAACAGCTGTGTAGGTGTGCAGCCCTCTAGTGTTCAGTCTTTTAAGTCTCAGCTAGTAGCGAGAATCATTCTCTTCATAATTAAGATCCTCTTTAAATCTCTTTGGATTTTTCTTGGACTCCAAGTCCTCAGCACATCCATATCTGTGATTCCAGAGGAACTGTGTGTTGTGGGAAAAGTCTCATTAGATTTCCAGTCTGCCAAACTGGGAGGCATGAGGTTATAACAATGGAAGCTCCCATAACGAATCAGTTCCAACTGAAAACATTGGCCGGGGGATGAAAACAAAGTGGTTCTTTAAATTAGCTTCTTTTTTTGTGTGTCTTGCAACAACCCTGACAGTACATCGTGTGAAAAACTCGCGTGAGGTTAATTGTTGCCAACAAGTTTGCCATCTGTCGTTTTGTTGCTGTCGTTTTCATCATCGCTGCACGTCTCTGCATCTCCTCACGGCCAGCTCTCCAAACCTCATGTAGAAATCTCCTTCACCTTGTGTTCGATGTCGATTCTGTGTATCGTAGGACAAGTTTGTTTTTAAACGGATTTTGTAAAGAGTTTCATGAGGATTAAGAAACCCTTTCACAACCATAATAAACGTATACATTCTCTTTATTCGTGAGCATTTGTGTTTCAAAATAAAACTCATATTAACAGTACTATTCATCTCAGTATTTCTTATCATGTAGATTTACATAAACTGAATTGGACTGGCTCCTGCACTTGCAGCGTCAGTGTAGCCCTGAATAGAGAATAACAGACGGATCATTTCAAGGACACACTTATTATTCTCTTTTGTTTTGATTTGCATTCATTTGCATACTTAAGACCTTAGTGTGTAAGTAACATAAATAACAATGATTCAAAACACATCACTAGGAAAATGTGACTCATTTGTTGGAGCTTCACATCAAGTTTGGCTCCCGTACAGTGAGGTTCCTCTCAATAATCAACCCTGCCGGTGCTTTCTAATGCAGCAGTCATGTTCTCCGTCACGCAGAGAGTCTTGTATAAAGCATTTAAGTCCCTCTGGACATTGTGCAGGCTGTATGGCTCTGATTTATTCCATGAAAGGAGTTTCTATGATGAAAGAGATGCCACAAAAGGCCTGGGAGAGGAAAGACGTGAGTGAAGGCAGAAATGCACATGGGACCGGCAAAAATGTTGCCTGTGGCTTCAGCAGTCATTTATATATATTTTTTTCTTTTCATCTCAAAATGGATCAATGATACATTGTATTTTTCGGTGGTTTATGGGTTTGTTTTGTTTGGTTGTATGTCTGTTGTACTACATTTTCTTCAAAATTCAATATATTTTCTCAAGAGTTCCATCACAAAACGCCCTTTAACTTATGGAAAGTTCACTTTTTCAAAACACCCCTCACACCTTCTTTGGCTCAGAGCAATTTGGCAGAAACCTTAACCCAAATGTCCAAACAGACACTAAGGACGTGATAATGCCGACCACTTTCTGCAGAGATGCGACTTCTTTTAAAGTAACAACTTGGACAAATAGTGGCAGATTGGGCCATTTAGTGGTGTTGTTTGACAGCTTGCATTGCTTGTTGAAGGCAGTTCTAAACAGGGGCTTGTCAGATCACAGATTTATTCCGTCTTCTGCAGAAAATAACCAGCAAGGTGGTGTATAACAGTGTTCCTCTTTATATAACAAAGAAATCAATGACTTTTTATGGTTATTTTCCCCCCAAGAAACAGTATAAGCGTTGGTGAGAAACTTTGTTTTTTCAGGACGATTATGCTCATTTATTCCTTTTCTGTACACTCATACAATAGACACTATGCCCACTCATTTTGTATTAAACATCATTGACCTAGAAAAGCAGCTGCAAATATTTCACACCACTTTAATATGTTAATGATGAATACTGTATACTTGATTTGAAATTTAAATGTAACTTAATGAGAAGAAAAGCAAAGTGTCCCAAAAAAGGTTAAAAAGAGAGAACGCTTATTATAGTGGATAACAACATCCACTCTTAAGTCTCCTTTTGTCTTATTGCAGCGCATGTTAAAAGTTACTCTGTATTATAAACAAGAAAAACATCACGTCACACAATTTTTATTTATTCTGTTCTTGATTTCATGCAGACTTTCCACAAATGATGCTTTAATTCCCACACCAGGGATTCATAGTTTAAAATCAATAAGCATCTATCTGCTTTTCTATTAAATCACTGTGCAGGATAAGGTTTGGGTTAGTGACCTCTGGTGGTTCGGTTGTCACACTGCATCCGGCGCGAGGCACTGTACCCAGAAGGTAGGAAGAATTACATTCCTCTTATCCAAAGCAAAATAAAAACAGTAGCTTGTAGTCCTCGGCCTCAGTCTGTGAGTCCACCGCTTTTGGTCCCGATAGATATTTAAACTATGATATCAATTATCTTAAGACTTTTTATGGGCCCCAAACAATAAATCTCACTGACTTTATTGGACCCCAACAACGCCACTGTGAGGTTGACAACTGTTTGACGTGGAAATTTGGATCAGACACTCATGTTCCCAGGGTGAGTTGTTTTCAGGGGGCTGAAACGTGAAGCCGAAGTGAAAGTGCCTCTTCTCTCCGCTGACCATCAGGGGGCGACTCCTCTGGTTGCAAAAGAGGAAGAAAGAAAGTCTGATTGCATGGAAGTCTATGATAAAATGGCCTTACTTCTCACTTGATTGATTACCTCAGTATTGTTTACATTGTAAACATGAGTTTAAGGTCTCAATCTCCAGTTTTACTTCTTCACTACAGCATAATGTTCATTCAGTAAATTATTACTTACTTATTGTAAGTCGCTTTGGACAAAAGCATCTGCTAAATGACCTAAATATAAATGTAAATCATGGTCCCATTTACAGTAAAATAGATGATAATGCAGCATATGATTTAGGGTGTGGCTACCTTGTGATTCTGATTTCAAAAGGAAGCAATGTGTCACTTTTCAAATAGGAAATGATTGACAATGAGTGCAAGCAATAGTAAAATGGCTTATCTTGTTGTGATGCAGGCTACTTCTCACATTTACTAGAAAATAAATTGTTTAGGGCATGAGAGAGGGTAGTCAAGAAAAATCTTCTCCTCCAGGGACAAATAAAATATGCATTTACAACACAGTATTGACGCTCCTATAAAAACATACGCTTGATTGATTTAGGAAACATATCCGTGTGCCATTCTTTATGATGCTCTTGATTGCAGAGCAGAAAGTATTGATCACGACGGACCGTTTAACGTCAGTACATGAAATGTGTTTCCACCTGAATGCCTCAAAGAACCATTAAATATAGGTTTTATTGGTCCGGTAAGAGAGAAAATATAAAACTTAGATGATTTAAAAGTCTCTCCCCAATTTTCAGGCATCTAACTGGGTGGACACGTTATTCCCATCTTAATCTTAAAGAAAATAAATATAATCTGCCTATTTGTGAACCCTTAAAAAAAGGGGCACAAGTTTAAATGACTGAATGAAAATGTTAAAATACATGAATGTAATTTAAAACATTCCCAAATGTTCAAACCTTTAATAGAAACTGATTTTTAATTTCTTTGCAGGAAATACAGCACATGATTCCCATGACATTTTAGGTCAAATTTAATAGATAGGCTGGCTACATGATTAAATATACAGTAAGGCTCAGTTCGATGTATGGATAGTCAGACTTCGACATAACACAGAGGAAGTATGCATGAACACTGTTGCAAGATAATCAATCTGTAGGTCGCAGAAATGATTCTGCAAGCGGCACGCCCGTATTCTTGTGCTTTACATTATGCAGCAGTAACATTTACAATAATCATACAATCTAAAATGCAATTAGATATCATTCTTGAAACATATGCAGCACCTCACTGTCCTGACCACCTCGGCCTGTTTTAAATCAATAAAGTTCTTGTACAGGTTTAACTCACACAGTTTGGGTTTTCTGTTCACTCAGTATTTTTCAATGACTCTTAATATAACACCTCAAACAACAATATCGACTGAAAATAAAACATGTCCAAGTTCAAAGGACGCTGATAACCACAGATCAATATCAAAATGTTTGCCCTTATGAAAGCCTTGCACATCCACTGAAGCATTCACTCGCATGTGTTTTATAACAACCCAAGTTTTTAGGCTACATTCACATTAATGGATTCATAAAATTCTTCTTCAAAATGATCTTTTACTTAAAGGGGAACTGGAAAAGCTGTGTGAGCAAGTTGTACACTAATTAGATCAAGGAGTGCAGCTTGTGTCGACCCTTAAAAATGGGCTGAAGTATTTCATTAATGTCAGTGAATAAACTCCTATAGGAGGTTAGCAGACTCATACAAAGGCTCATTAGACTCCTGTTTGAACAGTATATACATGTACAGCTGCACACAGCGTCTCCACCTTCGCCTTATTATATAGCATATATAAAAGCTTGGGCCGTCTCATAGCAACCTCTCCTCAACCTCCACACTGAAGGAGGTCTCTGAAGCCAGTAACACCCTGATGTGAAATGACTATATGAAATGTTCGGGGGTAAATCAATACGTGAGGAAATATAAATGATATTGTCTCAGTACAGGATATAATATAGATGTAGTGTGCGTGTTGTTGAGATGCAGAGAGTCCCTTTAGGATTTAAGCCTGGACAAAATGGTTGTTTGATGAAGAGCATGGGCTCAAAAGTGATAAATATAAACATTTTATGATGCTTATCATCAATACATTCTACAACACTTGGTGAATAAACTCACATGGACACTGTGGTTGTGTCACACAACAAGATTAAAAAGATTATAAAACTATTCTCCTAAATATATTTTTTTTCTATATGAATTACTTGTAAATCATTAAATCATCAGTCTCAGGCTTAATATTATGGGGGGAAGCCAACCTTCTTACATCACTACATTTATTTTAAAGCTTTCCTTACATTGCAGATTCTCATTACAGTGTACAAACTATGAATTAACTAATGATGTTTTATTATGTATGTAACTATCCAACAATAAATAAAGTAGCCAGCAGCATTTTAGTGATGTTTACACATTAATGTAGACATATATAATCCAGTGATATAATATTATTCTGAAATGGTCTATTATTCATGAGTGGGCTACTCCTACCACCCTCGGGTTGTTGTATTTTGTATTTTTGCGCTGTGGTATTTGTACTTTTACTTAAATAAAGGGTCTGAATGCCACTGGAATAACGTACGACGTGCTGGAGTTAAAGTGCCGATAACTCCCACCGTCCACCTGTGTGTGAACGCAGCATGTAACTTCTCTCCGGCCTCGCCCCGCCCATCGGGGGGTCACCTGACACACTAGTCTCGATTTGAATGGTCCCTGCCACCTGTCAATCATAAACCCACCATGTGGTTGATGATAACATGGGTGGGCTCGAGGGGGCGGTGGTGGACTGTCAGCGATGATTTGGAAATAATAGTCACGCATTAATGAACTTATATAATGATTCATCGCGCAGGTTTAAACGTTAAATTGTACGTTGTGAAAACTGCGTCAGCGTAACGGAACCCGAGGAAGACAGGTGACCTTTGGTTCGTCGTCGCCGTGTGGTGCGCGAGACAGTCTCGGGGAGGAGCAGCGCGAGAGAGAGAGACGTTAGCTAAATTAGCTTAGTAACGGAAGCCATCAGGAAGAAGTGTCACTGCCTACACGCCAAGGGGACGAGGAGAGCCCGTCTGTAGTCATGGCTGCCCTCGGTAACTCCGGGGCCACTTCCAGTCCGATGGTGGTCCTGGCTCCGAAGACTAAGACGAAAAAGAAACACTTCGTACAGCAGAAGGTGAAAGTGTTTCGAGCGAGCGACCCGGTCCTGAGCGTCTTCATGTGGGGCGTCAATCACTCGGTGAGTCGGCTGGAAGCTAAAAGGCAATGCTAATGTGTCTGTGTCACGTAAATGCCGCTAGCTTGGTTAGCAGTTAGCAAGTGAGCCAGCAGGTATAGTGTCAAACTGAAATCTGTGACACCAGAGGAGAAAATAATAAAACACTGATGCTTTGACTGAATATTGTCGGACGTTGTGCACCGGATCTACAGACAGACAGACTCACACACACATCGACGCCTGTTCGTGTTGAACGGCTATGAACTGGCTATGTTGTTATGGGGACACAATTTTAACTGCTAATAAAATGCTATTAAAATACTATTGAGTTTGGTGACAGCTATCATGATACAGTAAGGGCCCATGCTGGGGGGAAACAGGCAGTAAGATCTTATTGAAACTGGTGGGACAGAGAATGCAGTATAACAAGTGCAGTGGTGGAATGTAACTAAGTACATTTACTCAAGTATAATGCTGAGGTACATGTATATACTCCACTATTTTGGTAGCCAAAGTTGTATTGTATTTTACTCCAATACATCTATTTGACAACATTCAGTTACATAATAGATTCAGATTATTCAAAACAGACAACATAATAAATTACAGTGTATTATAAGGATTAAGCTACCCAGCGGTATATAAAGTTGTTGGAATTTGTTGCTCCATCAAATTCATATACTTATTCAGACATCAATATTTGAGCAGGGCTGATCCCAGCTGATTGGGTGAAGGCAAGGTACAACTAGCATAGGTCAGGGCTGACACATCGGGACCGAACATTCACGCTCATATTCACCACTATGGGCAAATTAGAGTCATCAATTAACCCAACCTGGCCTGCATGTCTTTGGACTGTGGGAGGAAGTCCAAGTATCCTGAGAAAACCTTGCTCACAGTGCTAACCAATACTGTGCCGGCCTGATCCAGTAATATAATGCTTTTTATTCTGAAATGGGCCATTCTGCATAATTAGTACTTTTACTTCTGATAATTTATGTGAAAGTCTTGCTAAAACATAAGTACTTTGGCCTTAACATTTTGAATGAGAGCTTTTACTTAAATATTTACACTATAATATTGCTATTTTTACTTAAAGGATCTGATGACTTCTTCCCTCACTGAACATTTGTAACGTTACACTTAAATGTGTATGGTTTTGGAGCCTCAGCTTGACTGTGAGCGACGAACCCCAGTCAGTATAGCAGTATTATAAATCATTGTTTCAAATAGGCTATAGAAATGCAAACATTTTTGTTGTAGACGAAATCTGTGGTTGATCAACAGAATTTAATTTTTGGATCAAATTTGAAAACACCTTGGGCACGATGATGTTGTGATCGACATTCTTTATTACATTTTTTATTTTTATTTTAGGCTTTTATGCTAGTTCAGGAATATTAGGGCTTCAGCTAATTATTATTTATTTCTTAACAGGGAAAAACATGTAATCTACAATTCAAATCCCCCAAATATTCAGTTTATGGTGATCAGAAAATCTGAGACGTGAGAAATATGAACCAGAGAATACATGTGTTGACTTGAAAATTACCTAAATAATAAATTAATCATCAAATTGCTGCAGATTAATTTTCCTTGTCGTGGACAAATCTATCAATCTACTAATTGCTTCACCTCAAAGAGCAGATTGCTTGGTGATTAAAATATGTTTTTTGTTTCAGTCCTATTTTAGACACTAATGTGGGCTCTTTGGCAATTCTTTCTTTCAGATCAATGATCTCAACCAGGTGCCTGTTCCTGTCATGCTGCTGCCTGATGACTTTAAAGCCAACACTAAGATCAAAGTCAACAACCACCTCTTTAACAAGTAAGACGCAGAAATATGTTGATGGACTAAAGCAGGATTGATTGAAATGTACATAAATTAGATTTATAAGAATGTACCAGACTCTGTCTTGTCTCTCATTTATGCCAGACTTTCAGATAAAACATAAACAGATACCGAATTCCTGAAGTCTGTGTTGGACTGTAAAGTATGGCAGACGTTTAAAGAATTTGCCAGTGAACATGTGAAAATCCGTTTAGTGTGTGTTCAACCAGCTACTTGTTATTTTGCAGAGAAAATCTTCCAGGACATTTCAAGTTCAAAGAATACTGTCCTCAGGTCTTCCGAAATCTCAGGGAACGGTTTGGTATTGAGGATCTGGACTATCAGGTATGTGACGTAGTGAAGTACTATTTAATATGCATCCGATGTCAGACTGTTGGCTGACAATACTAAAGCAAACGTCATTCTTTTTAAAGTAATCCTAACTAAAATGTAGATGATCGCTACACTTACCTCTATGCTTCATGTTCTCCAGGTTTCGTTGACCCGCAGCCCCCCGATGAGGAGTGTAGATGACCAGGGAGAGGGTCTGCTCCTCAACTCCTACGACCGAACGCTGGTCATCAAGCAAATCTCCAGCGAGGATGTGGCAGACATGCACGGCATCCTGTCTGAGTATCACCAGGTAAGGATGGTAGTTAAAGGAAAACCCTACAGTCAACAAATCTATTGAAAAGACCAAAAATCAACAGTGTGTCTTTCAATACTTTCTTGTCCTGTCTGTGGACCTTAGATTCATACTGTAAATCTTGAAAAAACCATCACAAATCACTCCTTTAGGACTGGGCCATACCATTTAATTAATTTAACTTATTATTAAACCTGCTGTACTTTACATGTGACGATTGGGTCTTTTCATGGGATTCATTCACCGTAAGAAAAATGTAGAATATCACCAGACTTGTCCTTTAACATTCAAAGCTCACACATGACCTGAATTTGAATTCAGTGAGTTTACTACTCAGATCTGACAAAATGCTGAATGACATGAAATTTGAAGTAAATCGTGGTCGTTGCTGCAGTGAAAACCAGGCTATAATTTCCCTGTGAGCATCTTTAATCTGAGTCCTTTCTCCCAGATGCCCTCATTCAATCCTCCCCTCAGTCATTCATTAAAGGTTTGCCTCCAGTCTCCAGATGTGGTAACACCACACACACAGAGGCAGGGTCGTTTACTTCCTGTCTGCTTTACTGAACTGTATATAAAGCTCTGTGTGTCCTACTTACAGAATATTCTGTTTAACCTTTGTTTGATCCCTTTTGTAGCTTAAAACCTAAAATAAAATGCGCGCTTCCTGGGGATTTTCTTTTTATGTTTTTTCTGCCTCATAGGTGAGGGAAGCTGACCCAAATATGATTATTTTTAGATTTATACATCTTGCCGGGAGCTTCAAAGTGGTGCAGTGAGTAGGAAGACGGCTATATATTCAACCTGGGGAAACATCTGTCCTGCTGACGTTTCCTTGAGCAAGAACATACATTTCGCTTTAAGGTGCCTCACCAAACAGAACATGACTGCTGACCTCCCTGTGGGGAAACCGAATGAGAGTAGAATATAGACCAAACAAAACCTCTCCTCATCAAGGTTACAGCTGTGCGGAGCACAGGGAACAAACACACTATTATATGATTGTTGGTTTGCTAACGATATGCAAATATTCATATCAACACATCTATGTTCATGTAAATAGGAGAGTGCGTTTGTAGGAGAGATAAGCACCAGGTGACACGCTTTCACCTCTATTCTTTTTTTGTTTTGTTTCTGTGAGGCTTTACTTTACATCTGCTGCCCGGCCTGGTATCGGTGTTTGGCTGACTTGCGTGGTTCCTTCAGAAGTAGGTCTCACTTCAGGCTAAACATACCACTGAGTACACTTTTGGCTGCTTTGAGCTCTTATTGGAATGTGTAGCCTGTGGTTACGCAGCCTACATAGAACTGGGAGGGAGATGAGGAAAAATGGCAGCTCTGTTTCGGAGTGTTGTTTTTTATTCACTTGGCCCTGAATGAACTCATTGTTATCAGAGCCCCTGCGTTGGCACTGCCTCCTTCATTCATCATGACACTTTGCATGTTGCAGGTTATTGCCTTGGTTTCTCCTTTTTGTTGTCAACATTTAGTTTGAATGCTGAACAACTGTTTCATATGAAATGAAATTCTGAGTTATTGAGGATTGAAATGCTGTAATTAAAACATGATGGCATGATGGCTTGGCTGCAGATGACTTCATCATTGTTGTACTTTTGGTTTTTAGGAATTATTTGGATGAATTTGACCATTTAGGATTAGGTTTTGTGTTTTTTGGCAAGTGTAGGGATTTGGTCTTAAGACTAGCGTTTCAACCAAACATTTTCTGTATTGATTTTGAATGGAAGTTTCTGAATGCCTCTTTTTTCTTATTATTTTTTATGCCACATAAATTAGTTCACAAACATAAAGAGATTCTAGATTGACAATTTGAATCTTATGTCTTTGCCAAATAGTCATTTTGAAAGATATAGGGCTATTAAACTGATAAACATCGAACAGAAAGCATTGATTTAGTTTAGTTGTTGCCATGAAGTTGTGCTCATACAGCAAAAGGTATTAAAAGGATAGCTACCCTGGTATCAATTATTTGGCAAAACATTTACCTTTTTTAGACAAATTCCATCTTGTATTGCAATATGTATGTTCTATTATCACACCACCCAGCATCCATTGCTTAAATTTGATTATAGATGTGCCAATGTTGAATCAAAGCCACCATTTGTTGACTTTCTCTATTTTATGTGATCGTGTGAACTGAATATCTGGCACAAGCACTCTAAAGAGGTCATCTGAGGCTCTGGGAAACTGTAGGCATTCTTTTAACTGTTTTAATATGTTGACCAGCATTAGATTAATCAATTGAGAAAATAATGAATATAATCCTCAGCACAAGGTTGGCGTGTTGACGGGTGGACAGTAAAAGGGTCCACATGTGGGGGAGGGCGCAGACCACCATATGTCTCCTCTGATGCCCATGTAGTCGCCAAACATGTAGTCGCCAAAACATGACACCAGATCCCTGTTTTCCCTGGGTCTCCTGGCTGATTATGAGGCACTTTAGCTGGGGTTTGAAGCCAGCTCTCTGTGCTGCTGAGTATCTTTCTACTGGTACAGACACCCAGGGATTGCACATTTTCAAAATATTGATGCACAAACCAAAACTGGACTGAGTGATATTCTGCCCAGTGTGTTTCAGGGGACACTGAATGAGATCAGAAGCAGGTGTGTTTTTAACTGACGGAGTACAACTCAAAGTCTAACCTGAATACACCCAGTAATTGCTTTGCATTCATAGTGATGTTTAAATATGACCAAATCTGTGCCTTTTTTAGGACTGCTTATCTATCTAGCTATCTTCCATCTGTGCATCTGTCTTTTACCGTATGCCCGTGACAACAATATTCCACTCTCTACACCTGCCATGCAAATTCACAGTTGTGTCCTGTGTGCAGCACATCGTGAAGTGTCACGGCAGCACCCTGCTGCCTCAGTTCCTGGGTATGTACCGGGTGAGCGTGGACAGCGAGGAGACCTACCTGATCGTCATGAGGAACATGTTCAGCCACAGACTGGTTGTTCACAGGAAGTACGACCTGAAGGTGAGGGGGAACTTCACCACCATCAATCAATAAGGAAGTTGTATAGAAACTAGTATTCACTAACATGGCCCTGAGATGCGCAGGAAGTAAGGCAGTCCACACCTTTTTTGATTTGCTTTCACAAGAGAAGCGACATCATACTCTTCTATTTATGTATCACAGTAATAATAATAACAATCGACATAGAATGAATATCAAAACAGGGATAGAATGCTATAATGAATGGAAAATAAAGCACACTTGATTATAAATGGTAATTTGGGGTTGAGTGTCTTGCCCAAAGACACTTCTGCATGTGGACTGGGGGACAACTCGCTCTACCTCCGAGCCACAGCCACTACAAGAGGATAAAAATAAGATGAAATACATAGAATGCATAATATAAGGTAGAAACATAAAAACCCACTGAAGTTTTATGTTAATATCGTCAGTACCCAAATTCGCAGCATGCACTTATACCTCCCTACATTAATAACCATTGCAGCAACATCAAAGGGTCTCCATCCTCTTCTTTGTTCTTTTCTCAATCGTTGGTGGAGATTTTTATTTTTAAGATGAAACCTCCAAAGCATTTAGCCTCTTTATTCATGACAGTCTGTTGTTTCAGGGCTCTTTGGTGGCTCGTGAAGCAAGTGACAAAGAAAGGGTAAAAGGAAACCTCTGACCTACTCTCCATTTTCTATCATAATGTTGCCACCTCATCCTTCTCATCCCATATGTCCTGCTAAAGATGTATTTTATGTCTAAAGGGAAAAGAGCTTCCTACCTTCAAGGACATGGACTTCAGGAACAACATGCAGAAGGTGTATGTGACCGACGAGCAGAAGGAGAAGTTCATGGAGAAACTCAACAGAGATGTGGAGGTGGGTGGCCTGTTAGATGTGGCACTTAACGGTTGTTGCACTCCTCCGCCACACAGAGGCAGCATCGGCACAGTAGGGACGCACCACTGCTCTGAAGAAGGAAAAATGTTGTTATAAAATAATTTGATTGGATTGATCATAAAATGATTGATAGCCTGCTTGATCAATCAGCAGCTATTTTGATAATTGTGTAAGACAGTTTTTAAAAAAATGCAAAAAATAAATAAATAACATGAAGAAAAAACATCCACAAAACCAAAAAAATCAAGAACTACGCATCTGAGTTTGATGATAAAGATTATAAAATATAATTTAGGAGCACTATTTTAACCTCTCTCTTACAATAAAGCAATGTTCTTTTTCAACCTCGTCTCCACCAGTTTCTGGTGAGGCTGAAGATCATGGACTACAGTCTGCTGCTCGGCATCCACGACGTGGGTCGAGCTGAACGGGATGAGGAGGAGGGCGAGGAGGTTTCCAACGAGGAAGATCCTGAGGCGGAGAACGGCCTGGCACCAGGCGCTACGGTGGGCTCTTATGGCACCTCTCCAGAGGGAATCGCTGGCTATATGTCCTGCTGCAAACCTCTGGGGCCGGGGGAGTTCGACCCCTATGTGGATGTGTATGCCATTGGGAGCTGCCCAGGTGAATACTTGGTTCAGGCCACAAAATAAGAAAGAAAACGTTTTAATGAGGCAATTTAAACAACTCAAGCCCATAACATCAATATCTAAATATTATTATTTATAGCTTACAGGAACATTGCGTACAATCTTCTGTTTTCCTCTCTGTTACTCTCTATCAAACATGCAAAGCCAGCAAAGTGGCGCCTGTTTCATCGCCCCCACTCGCTACGGTGGGCGGGGAAATACAATGAATCCATACCACAGCCTACAAACACTGTTGTTTTCTTCCCATGGAGCCGACATGAAAAATATTTTGGTTCAGTAAATGTCTGGAACTCAAATATTCATGTTGGCCTTCGTAAGCTAATGTTCTGCAGTTTCCATTTCATTCTGTGTTCTCATTTTCTTTGCCGGTGTGAAAAGCCCTTTAGGCAGAGAGGTACCTGATACTTCGCTGTATGGAACTCATTCAGATCATTCATATACATTAATGCAAGTTAATTATTCATTATTTTGTCTGCAACTGTTGTGATAATCAAATAATAATCCAAAACTTTTCTATTTCCGGAGGAGATTTGCTGCTTTTCTGTTTCATATCTCTGTAAATTGAATAAATCTGAGGTTTGGCTCATATAAAAAAAGACAAGAAATTGGAGGATGTCTCCTTCAGCTCAGAAAAACTGAGATGTTTTTCACAATTTGCACACATTTTATAGACTTAAAGTTTATATATTTATATGTTCGTGTGTTTAAATTACCTCCACTATCCCCATCTAGATCTTCTGGGATATAATTATGGTATATGGTATAGTTTTAGAGACTTTTATTCCAAAGCTTTAATCTTGATGATTGTTCAGAGAACCACAATGCAATGCTGTCAATACAGAGCCAATCAAATAACCCTGGTTGTTCTCTGCCTTTCATCTCAGGAGCCCCTCAGAGGGAGGTCTATTTCATGGGTCTGATTGACGTACTTACTCAGTACGACACCAAGAAGAAAGCCGCACATGCAGCGAAAACGGTCAAACACGGGGTGAGTAGCAAAGGAAGGAAAGAGAAGAAAGAAAACAAAACGCCCTGTGTACCTGCACAGAGGGCGACCTTTTGATCTTCACTCTGTCCTGAAATATACAATACAGATGATGTTGATGCTAGGGATACACGATCCGTCCTATTCTGTCCCGATACCAATACCCGGGTATCAGCCGATGCCGAGTAGCAATCCTATACCAGTGTTTAATAAGCTGTATGCCTCACTGTCTGGAAGTGTCTCTTTTATGTGTAAGGCAACATCAACATTACTTTCATAACTTCGTACAAACAAAATGTAACAAATTAATTCATAGATATTTAATGCATTGTTATATATTAGTAAAATAATAAATTGTGCATCAGCAACTTGGTAAAAAAAGTATTTAATTCAAGTGAAATTCAACTGTTCAATTCAAGTGTAAACCTTTTAAATGCGGCAACAAATTGGTCAAACTGGCATAAAGTCTTTAAACCTAGAATTGAATTGAATAGATTGACCACATTGCCCCCCTGGTTATCGGTGCATCTCGAGCTGATGACCTTTTTTCTTCCTCTTTGTCTCCATCTCCTCTCCGTTTGTTGCAGGCCGGCGCTGAAATCTCCACAGTCCACCCCGAGCAGTACGCCAAGCGATTTCGAGATTTCATCTCTAATATCTTTGCATAACACTCGGCTCTGAACGCTGCCATGAGTCGATCCAACTGACAGCTAAACATCTATTTTTTACCATTGACCAAAAATACTACACACACACACAGATCATTATTTAAATGCAGTGATCTGAGATCAGACTACTTACGTTGTAGCAACATAATGTACTACTTCTGATGCATATATTTATTTTTAAGATTTAAGATGATTTCTTATAGTTATTAAGCACTATTTAAAGGAATAACTCTGGAGCATTAGGGTGCATGGAAACAAACTGCTGTTGATCAGTGTTACACCGCATCAGTGCAAGATCAAATATAAGTTTTCTTTTCTTTTTTTTTTTCAGTCACTTTGCTCTGGTTCCCCAGGCATGAACCAAACGTAAAGGAAAAGTTCACATTTTTTGGGAAGTGTGCTTATTTACTTTCTTTACAACAAAAACACTCCACAGGGCACCTTTTTTAATTTGAAGCTGCAGGAGGACCAGGAAATGCTTAGCTTAGCATTAGCATTTTAGAAGACCGGGGGAAAAGGCTAGCCTGGCTCTGTCCATATGAAACAAAATCATCCTGCCGAGACAGCTTGTGCTTCTTACATCTGTTTTTGTACAATGTAAACAAATGAGCTATAACGTGATAATTAGTCATCTTCAGAGGAGCTATTTGGCAGATTTTTTTATCTTTGAACACAGCCAGGCTAGCTGTTTCCCTCTGTTATCAGTCTTTATGCTAAGGTAAGCTAAAAGGCTGCAGCCTCGTGTCGGTGTGTCTCATCTCACTTGCTGTAAGAAAGTGAATAACTGTAGTTCCCCAAACTTTAAACTGTTCCTTAAATCCCAACAATAATCTGAAATGGAGATGGATATTACAACAATAATGACGGTGTAGACTCTGAACTTATGTATTAATTGAAGCAGGCCATTTGAATGTTTATAGTGCCAAACGTGTGGGATGAACGCTAACCTAGCAGGATTTGCACTTTGGATAGAATTAAATAAACTCAGCAGTTAAATGAAACGCAATTTTAATGGACTAGGTATGATTTTCCACCAAGTCTTTACTAAATTTAAAAAGAAAATGTGTGGTATTTAACCAGAGAGCACATCCAAAAATGTAGCCTGTAAACATGTTTGGCGGCCCTGCATCACAGTGCTCCCGGAGGCTGTGGGTTGGCAGACCTTACTTTCACTCACAGTGCTGGGCTTGCATTAATGAAGTGACTCATCCACATTTGAGGAACAGTACTGCCATTTTTTTCCCTTTTTTTCTTTTGTTTTTTTTTTTTCTTTTTTTACAGAATACCGTTGTGTCAACATTCGAACACTTCCTAAAAGTTAGCCCATTATTCTGGACGGACTCCTTTTTTAACGTGATGTATGGTTTTGTGCATAAATATGGCAAACGTGCGCTTTGTGAATCATTATGATGGGGTAAGACTTAGACAATATAGCTATAGAACTAGGAACTATTGTCTGTGTATTGTAATGACATTTTAGGTTTGGTGATAACCAGGGTACTGTGTAAAACGTTGACAATAACACTACATTTCAGTAGCTTCTGCAGTTAGCCTTAACACAGTGACACGTTGAGCAAGGCAGCGTCCATGCAGTTCACTCTGTGTGACGCCTCATCTACTCGGTGATTGCACATGTTGTATTTTTGCAAATCAGCTTTTGGACCAAAATATATTTTACAAAGAACTTATGAAAAATGTTTGGCTTGTTTTTTTTTTGAGAACGTGTTTTTGTGATGATTCTACCCGCCAATACAAAGATGCCTTTTCAACCATTTCAGTTTAGACAGAAATATGTCACCAAAAGAGAAGAATTATGGTTTTCGTTGTTTTAATCCAGCAACATCACTGGAGTCAGTGGATGACTTTTTGTCGCACTCGTTCCATAAGATGTGTTTTTGCTGATTGGTTCCTTCCTGTTTTATCAGAGGAGATGGAATTTGCTGACTAGTTCCTACTTGTTTCACCAGAAATTTAACAGTTTTAGACAATGGGATTCGGGGCAGGATGAGCAGCGAGACAGAAGTGAGGGCGTCGTTGAAGAGGTCAGTGAGCTACAAACTGCTGACGATCCGGTAGGAAAACCGCGTCCAGGGGAGCAAATCCAATTAATCAGTGTGAATCTCAGCCAACACAAACATTCCTGCGTTCTCTCCGTGTCACGCTGACCTCTGTCATGACTTCGCCGAGGACTCATCTGGCCTCTGGGCAGAAGGTTTTCACGAGAGATGAACACGTGAGGAAACTCCACCGTCAAGTTCAACGCTGACCTGCCAAGTCATCGAGCCACATCTGCTCTGTCATCACCTGCAGGAGCTGAGAAGAAGCCAGTCTGCAGCTCACTTGTAAATATTGAAATGGTGTGATGATGAGGATGTGTGTGTTCGTCTAGGTTAAAGAGCCCCCTTCCTCAGTAATGTGCTCCAGGCTTCCCACCTCCTCTCTAGCAGCCCGTCACTCACCATGCCGCCACAGCTTCCTGGCATTGTTCTCTGCTACATGGTGCCTGTTTTTACTGTTTCTGCACCATCAGACACAGGATCGTGCAAATAAAAGTGCTGAGCAAAAACCCCCAATATACAGTTAATTGATAATAAAATGATTAAGATCTGCCTGAACTGATTTCACTTGAGCAGATCCTTTTTTTTTTTTTTTTCTTGTGACCTGCAAGCAGAAATCCAAATTAACTGGGACTAGCACTCAGGATGGATTAGTACATACCCAGAAAAAGTATTAGAATTAAAATGTACTTAAAAAGTATCAAAAGTGCTTGTTCTGCAAGTCATCTGCTCATAAGATAGACCGTCGGATACTTTGGTCACACATTTCTGTATTTTGATCTCTTTGGGATTTGAGATCAAAGTGAAACTTAATTTGAAAAGCAACCAGTAAATACAGCTGTCAAATAAAAGTGGAGCAAAATGTATAAAGTGGAGCAAAATTTAAATATTAATAGTACAAGTATGTCAAAATTGTACTTAAGTGCATTTGAAGTACTAGATCTTTATTGCTTTTGACCATAATTTGTTTTTTGACCAAAACTAACCCATCAGCCTCCGCTATGCTGTGTTTAGTGCTAATTAGCAAATATTAGTAAGCATGTTAATACACAAAACCAAGATGGTTAAATGTTAAATGTTGACCTTTTTGACTGTGGAAACGAGAAGCAGAAGGGTTTGATTTACAGTCATCAGACTGGATGGAAGACATTTGAGGAAACTTTTTATGTCCGAACTTAACATTTCCTTTAGCTGTGTGGGCATCCATGGTCTTACACCATTCCCCACTGACCGAGTATGTCCTGTGTGTGTGTGTGTGTGTGTGTGTGTGTAAAATGGGAGGGTAGAAACTCCTGGCTGCTTGATTGCTCAGATAGCCCTCAACATCAGAGCTCAAAGGAGGAATCTGGTGTCTGCGGGCTTCATACCTCTAGAAGACAGTGAGGCCTTGAGAGGGACCTGCCCTCTTCATCTCCAGTACACTCATCATCATCATCACAACAAGGTAAGGGCATGTCCAATTCTATCTTTCTGGAGATGTAACACCTTGAATTTCTCTGATTTTACACATCAGTCTGTTTACAGGTGTTCTAGTGCTTGTGTTGGGGAAATAAAGTTATCAAGTTAACAGCGTTTTATGATAAATGTCTCACTCGGCTCTAAAGGGCCACAAGCTTGGTTTATGAAGTGAGACAGTAGGGAGTTTTCTCGACCCCTGTAACCCGCTCCTCGGCACTGATTGAGGCTACATTAGCCACTGCTAGCAAAATAGATCCAACTCAGTCCAAACTGTTGCTTTGTGGGTAATTTTGAGAAGGAAGAGGAATACGTATGTTGTTTTATTTTAAATTGTCCATCCAGAGACCTCCTGTGCTTCTGTTGTGTTTTTATAGGAATGCTTAACTGGTGGAATGCTCTTGATTTAATATGCTATGGATCAGCTTGTAGAACTCTGATCATAAACCAAGTCAAACATGCACTCACAGCCCCTCAACGTGAGACATTTGCATCTTCTGGTCTGCATGCTGTTGGTTGTAAAATGGCTTTCTAATAATCTGTTACAGTTTTAGTATCAGCCTCTCGAGATCATTTGAACAATTTCAACCCAGCATGTCGGGCACCCTCCTCCTCCTCCTCTGCTTCTGTTGTGTAACGTCTGGAAACATAATCAGATTAACCCCAAAGTAAATCTGAACCCTGTCCGGATATAAAAAAAAGAGGTTTCCCTCTGCTTTTCCCTCCAGACCATGAGCGGCAACGAGCACAACTCCTCGATGCACAATGGCACACCGTGGTTTTACGATGAGTGCACCATCGAGCTGGATGTCGCTGGAGACTACCGGCGCATCGCCCTCTTCCTCATCTACCTTTTCGTCTTCATGGTGGGCCTGCTGGAGAACCTGATGGTCGTCTGGGTCAACTGGCGGCGACGCCACTCCGCCAACGGGGTCCTCTTCTGCATCATCAACGTGAGCCTGTCCGACCTGATGGTGATCGCCGTCCTGCCTTTCTTCATGATGGAGGTGACCATGGACAGGGTTTGGCTGTGGGGACGCTTCCTCTGCAAGGTCACCAACCTCATATATGTCATCAACATCTACAGCAGCTCCTTTTTCCTGGCCTTCATGACCCTGGAGCGCTACCTCTCCCTGGCCAGACCCTCGTTTCCGGCCCTCTTCCCGGTGGTGGGTAGTCGGCGCTGGGTGCTCTGCGGTGCCCTGTGGGTGTTCTCCTTCATCCTGGCTCTGCTGGAGAACATCCATGTGGATATCCTGGAGTGGGACGAGCCGGGCTGCTACATGCTGCCTGAGGCCAACTACGCCGAGTGGTTCGTCTCAGTGGCTTTCCTCTGCTTGATCTTCCAGTTCCTGGGCCCCGCCGCCATCATAATCACCTGCAACGTGCTGATCGCTCGCGTGGTTCGAACAGCACCGGACGTGCAGGGCCGGCGGGACGTGTGGCTGGTGCACGTGTACTCCCTGGTGTTTGTCCTGTGCTGGCTGCCGTACCACCTGGTCATGTTCCTCATGACCATAGAAGACCTCCGCCCCTTCTCCCTCAGCTGCAACGTAATCGAGGGCCTCTACTTCTCGTTGAACTTGGTGCAGAGCCTGTCTCTGTTCCACAGCGTCGCCAACCCCATCCTCTACAACTTCCTCAGCAAGAGCTTCCGCAACAACCTGATCAACACGGTGGTCAGCCACTTACCCAGAGAGGGAACTCTGGACCAGGTTGGAGCAGGGGCCCAGCCCGATGCTCTCAATGGGGGCAGGGGAGAGCGGGGGAAGCAACACAAGTTAAGTAACGCCAGCACCAGCCAGTCTGATATCGGATCGTAAAAAAAAAAAGAAAAAAGAAGCTGATAAGAAAAGTGAGAGCTTCAGGAGCGAGATGTCAGAACTGAATCCGGTCTTTGTGCTTCAGAAATACCAGATGCACAGATTGTACAGCGTATCATCTCACTCTGGTCTTCGACTCATTGTGCTGTTTGTTACGCAACCGACGGGGTCACAGACACCTTCCTCTCATAATCCACTTCCTTGTTTTTCTTCAATCATGTATCTGATCATGTTAAACCGAGGAAGGCAGGAAACATTTGTGTTTTTTTTTTGTCTGTAAACGTATCTGCTGTCGGTCCAGTGCCAGATAAGAGCGATTCTCATAAACAATTCTCTTGCAAATATGAAAATGTAACATTTCACTAACAGATGAATCATAATTCGTATTGCTAAATGCTCCTGTGTCTGTTCCTGGGAGCTGCTGTAGTCTACATGTGCTGTAAAATATAATAAAATTCCATCAAAACACTGTTTGTAGCCATTGAAGCTGCAGAGTCTGTACTTTGTTATCATGAAGGCAGAGCAGAGCGACGAACAAACATGGGAATGTGTTTATTCTAGAGAGACACGTTGCTGTTTTTGCACTTGGATATCTCCCTTCTCAGTCTTTATTACATTCACTTCCATTTCTGTCTCCGCCTGGAAGGTGTCACGTCCAACAGTTTAAAAGATAAGTGCGCAGAAGAAGGGAAACGGGGGTGTCAGTTCACGGATGGCACAATTGCAGGAAGAGACTGGGCTTTAAAGAGGGCAAAGGTCACGAGCACCCGGAAGCAGGAAGTTCACAATACTATGCAGATTTCTGCAAGTTCATCACCGGATTTGGGATGATGGATAGATTTTTGTGGTTCAGGGACGATTTAGACCAGATACAGAGTTACTTCTACAACTGGTATTCAGATAACTTATTTGATTTTAAACCAAGAAATGATCATTGATTTCAGCTATTAACCACTGAAAGTGTGAGGAGTACTTGGGCACTCTTATTGAGAACAAACTGACATGGAATGCTGAAACCAAAGCTCGGTTCAGGCTCAACAACGTCTCTCGTTTTTGGGAGCATCTCGATCGAAAAACAGACTCAAACATCATTTATAACAGTCTTCTGAGAGGCTTTATTGAGATTTTATTGTTTTCAAGAAACAATATTTAAAAAATAAGCCAACATTCATACAGCTTTAGAAACATAACGTATAAAGGCATACAAATTATAAATAGTTACACTGCCATCATAAATATGAGGTAAGACACAAATATCACACAGAAACGTGATGGGCACTTAAATATTTCTACAGCATGACACGACTTCGTGAGTGCTGCAGTTTCCGAAAGCATTCATAAAGAGGTCTCTTCAACATCCCAAAACATGTCGATAATGTTTCAATGATGAACTATCTGCACTCCTTCATGAGGCTGGTCATATTGTTTCTGTGGAGTGATCAATTTAACTTCAACAGACATTTAAAAAAAGTGTGAAAATAGTGACTGCAAATATAGGAAAATAATTTCTATGCTACAACGAGGTGCTACTTTAACAACAGTGTAATAATCAACCACTGACATGAAAACCTATCCTCATGTTTAAGTTATAAAGATACAGACTTGTTCGGAGTAGAATAATACAAGCAGAGCGCCGGCCACCAGCTTCCCTTCTTCCACTGACAACAGAACAGGATACACTGCCACCAAGTGGCTTCTTATATTCTTAGCTCAAAGAGACGAAAGAGGTCGTCTCAGTGAACAGCATCTGACGGATAATACCTCTACATTCTATAAGTCTAATAGAAGGCTGAAGCCATTAATCGACAACAGAAACGTAATCTGTCGGGTAATTTATCGAACAAAAACATCAGTATTCTCTTTTTGCAGCTTTTCATACGTTAGAATTTGATGTTCTTCAATGTTTTACATATTATAGACTGCATATCTTTGGGGATTGGACTACTTGATGGGTCAAAACAATCAATTTGAAGGAGAACAATTGCCACAACCAGTTTTTAAACCATTTGACATTTTACAGACAAAACGATTAATAAAAAACAAACCAAAAAAAAACACACAATTAGTTCCAGCCCTATTCTATTAAATGCAGTACGTGGTCCACGACAACCAGACACGGAGGAAGTGCCAGATAGAGGTAAAAGGGGGGAGGAGGAGGAGGAAACACCGGGACGGACAGATCAGGCGTCCACATTGGGCAGCGGCTCCTTCGAGTGATCATTGTACATGAAGGTCTGCTCGATGTTGAAGTCCGGGGGCAGGTGGTCCGTGTGGAGCTCCATGTGTGACGACACCAGCTTCAGCGTGGAAAAGAAAAGGCCGCAGACGGTGCAGCGGTACATGAGAGCGCCGGCGTGCGTCTTCAGGTGGCAGATCATGGTGGAGCGGCCTCTGAAGAAGCGCAGACAGACCTTGCACTGGTAGGGTTTCTCCCCGGTGTGGATGCGGAGGTGGTAGGTGAACTCCCCCGAGTGGGCGAAGCATTTGCCGCAGTAGCGACACCGGTACCATTTCCCACGGACACCTGCTCCCCCGACTCCTCCGTCCTGCCCTGAGTTTCCGTTGGTCAGGACCCCAGAGGGCACGCTGTGCATTGCCCCTTGAAAAAACTTATCCGGTATGCTGAAGCTCATTCCCAGCCCCAAACCCATGTTGCTCATCTTGACGAGGCTGCCGACCTCCCGTTGAGAGGAGGAAGACGGAAGGCACTCCAGAGTCTGGTCGGCTTTGCGTTTGCCCAACCAGCCCTGGCCCCGGACACCTCCTCCACCCCCCAGGGACTCGGTGGTGTGCAGGCTGAGGTGGTACTGGAAGGCGGAGGCGGAGCGGAAAGTCTGTGGGCAAAGGAAGCAATGCAGCTCTTCCACCCCTGCCACGCCGCCTCCCCCGACTCCGTAAGCCTTGAGAGCCAGACGCTCCCTCTCCGTAGCTGCCGCCTCCTCGGCGTGCAGAGACATATGTCTGTCCAGCATGGAGCGCACGACGAAGCAGCGAGCGCAGTGTGGGCAGGTGAAGACGGGCAACGAGAGGTGGGCGAGGGCGTGCCACAGCAGGGAGCACAAGGAGAGCTGGGGGAGGTGACACACGCCGCAGCTCAGGCTCTGGGGACACACATGGCTCAGCAGGTGGTCTTTAACAGTCTGGGGATTATAAATGAGAGATCCCATTAGGGAGCAGCAGGTGGTTAAAGAGCAATTCCATATTCTTACTTTCAATCCATGTTACTGTTACGTGTCTCTTTTTGAAATCAGTTTTTCTGGCACTAATCCAAACAGGCACCTCAACATACCATCTCATTTTAGCCACTGTAGCTTTACACTTTATATTATGTCATGAGTAACAAATCATCTGAATACTGCAAATGTGTTTTTGTTTGATTGTTTGGTCTATTAACTGACAAATAACTGAAAAATCAACAGATATTCAATTAAATTAAATACGTAAGAAAGTCAGAAAATCATCAAATTCCAGGAGCTGAAACTTGAATGATTGAACGTTATTTATTTTTAGGTGATCTAATTATTGGGTATTTTATTCTGTTTCATCGGCGATATTTTTGGTGACCTAATTTTCTTTCATTTCTATTGTTCGGAATTGTTTCATCTCGATTTTCCACTTTGTGCTAAATATGATCTATAAATAACATTCATTGTCATTATTTTCATAATCATGTATAAACGTGACTTGATAGGCATTTGTAATTATATCTTTGCAGCTAGGGGAAAAAACAAACGCCCACTAACCTGGAAGTCCTTGCTGAGAGTCTTGGCGCAGACGGCACACTGCAGCTCGGTGTCGAGGCTCTGGCTGCAGTTGGTCAGCGCCACCTGTGGTATCGTGTAAGTGGAGGCTGTCTGGCGATGGTGGCGCAGCAGTTTGTTCTGGCTGCAGAACTGCAGGTGACACATGTCGCAGCTGAAGAGCTGCACCCCAACGTGGGAGAGAGAGTGGTTGACACCAGCGTCTCGGTCCGGGAACGACGCCCCACACAGTCTGCAGAGCCCCGACTCCGTCAGGTGGATCTCGGCGTGTCTTCTGATGGCATCTGCGTCTGCTGGGAGAGGCACTGCACAGGCTTTGCATGGCAACATGTTCCCCGTCACCTAGAGGAGTGAAAAGCATCATTAGTCCATTAGTTTGGACACACGTTTACCTGAAATATTTCAGTGCTGACAAATAAAAACATTACCTGGCTGCTCGAGGTCCCTCCATCTCCATTCTGCACATATACAAGTGCATCTTCATCATCCTCCTCATCTCCATCCTCCATGAAGTTCTCATCGTCACTCAGCTCGATGATCTCACCTGCCAGCTGTCTCCACTGCTCCTCTTCGGTTCCCTCCATTGCTCCATTCCCTTTCAGTGCCTCCCTCCCCTCCTCCGCCTTTCCAAACATCAGCCTGCCTTCCCTCTGGACGTCCACCATGCTGCCCTCCACTGATACTACTTGCAGGCTGCCTAGAGGCTCTCCTGAGGAGGAGGTTGGGGCGCAGGCCTCAGCTCCGAGCTGAGCCGAGGAGTCGGGGAAGGAGCAGGAGTCAGACGGCGCAGCTTCGCTGCTCTGAGGCAAAGAACTTCCTGCGCTCTCAGAAACCATTTGTCCACCTGTGTCTCCGTCCTCACAACTGCCTTCTGCCTCCTCCTCCTCCTCCCCCTCCTCCAGCCCCGGCTCAATCTTCAACTGGAGAACAGACCCCGGAGGCAGCGCGCCATCACACTGGCTGGAATGGCTGGTTAAAAGACCGGAGCCTTGTAGTTCTTGATCTGCTGCCATCTTCCCGTAGCCAATATGAGACTGCATGTCCTCTACCTTCAGCTCCAGGGACGGAGCCCCAGTGTGAGCTTCGTGGCTGGCCCCGACTGTCCTGGCTTGGATAAGAGGTGAGGGAGCGGCAGCAGGGGTCGGGGCAGCAGACGGACCAGCGGACGAAGACAGAGATGAGCAAGAGGCAGCAGAGGAACAAACAGACGATACAGAAGCCGCACCAACCGCAGCCACTGTGGACGCGGCAGCGGAAACCATGCTACAGTTCAGGCTGAGGTCTCCAGGACTTCCTGGTTTACAGTTTGCAGACACAGAAGCCTGCAGGTCCGGGAAGGTAGCGTGACAGGCCCTCACCAGTTCACTAACGCCCAGCCGCTCAGCCAGCTCATATAGCACCCCGACATCTATGAGGTCAGTCAAGATCTCCCCCGTGTAGACGAACGTCAGCAGCTTCTCGAAGTTGGCTGGGGAAATAAACTCCAAAGAGAAGGCAGCGTTGGATGAGGATGGAGCCCGGGCGAACAGGTTACGGAAGTAGGTCCCGGCGCAGGCCAGCACCGCACGGTGCGCCGCGAAGGTGCGGTTGCCAACTTGAAGTAGCACATCGCAGTACTGGCGTGACTGGCGGCAGCTGTTGAGCTCAGCGAGAAGACTGGCAGCGTGGCCGGGACCCTGCAGCTGGATCCTCATCCCTGCTGCAGCTCCTGGCGCTCTACAATCCAACTGCAGGAGCAGAGGAGACAGTCAGTCAGAGCAGAGGAGGAATGTCCTGTAACCTTTTTCATAACGACACACTTCCTTTGACTAGAATGTGCAGTCAAGGCAAATATAATGTATATAATGTATGTACCTTATGTTCAATTTATAACTTATATATGTTTGTCTATAAAATGTAAGAAGGGTTTCTGCACAGTTTTAAGTACAAAATATGTTTACACTGCAAAAAAATATTATTATTGACTTTAATTGAATTTGAATAAGTGAAATGTTTTGTGCTCATTAGCTCACATATCTGCTTTCTCATCAATAAAAGTAAATATATAATGTCCCCCTGCATTTACCACCACATAAACACAAGAGGGCACTGTAGAAACAACCTAACAACCCAGTCATTACAACATTTTGACCTATAATAACGAAAATGTGTACATAAGACAAACACTGTTTGTTCCAAAAAAAAAGTGCAAAGACCCTGCATAAACAATTCACTATGTTAAGTTATGGATTTTCTGTATTCCCTTTTCTATTATGTCAGATTACTTGCTTTTGTCCTCTTTTAGAGAGCACAGCGAACACCAAACACATAATAAATAATAATTACCATTATTATTGTAGCAGAGAGGATGAAAAAAATGTGTTTTAAAGAAGCAGTTTTTAAATAAATGGCAATTATTTTGGTGGTGGAAGAAATATGTCGCGACAACCACGTTATCCGTAAAGTCAACTTTTCCTAAGCACAGAAAGCAGCGCTCATTTGACGATTTAACAGTGGAATGAAGAGGTGTTTTTTTTTTATTATAACGTATTTAACTGAAGACGTATGAAATGTGTTTGCCAGAGTGAACAAATCCTCTCACATACGTACAGTCAAACCCGGCAGCAGAGGCGAGAATCCAGTATTTTACGACCCATTGTCCCGAGTTTGAATGATTTGTGACAAAGTTCACGTCGCAGCTCTTACGATTCGCGGTTTAGTTGCTGTCAACCGCCGATATCTGTCGTCCTCCGACAACTTCTCATTGCGTTTATTTATGTACCCGAGCCTGCATTGCTTTCAGAGGCTCGCAGCGTCACCTTCTTGGTTTGTTTTCACCTTTTCCCCGCCGCAGCCCTCAAATCAGGAGCTGGATAAACAGCTTCTACCTCTTCTTCTTCTACGTTAAAAAGGTGGATGCCAGGCAAACAAAGGCGCACTACCGCCACCTAACGTTCAAACTATAGGTGTTGGACGTTGCGGGAAATGGCCACTCTTGTGGAAACACCAGAAAAGTAAAACATAAAAAAAAAAAAAAAAAAAAAAAAAGACCCGTCCATGCATTCTGCCCCAGTATAATGTTAAGGATGAGCTGGAGAAATACGATAACTAATGGCTCACAAACACTCCATAACTACAGTACAGCAACGGTTCTTACACGGACTGAAAGACTGGATTAATGAAGACAAAGGCACAGAGTTTTTTCCTGGATGGATATAACTATTCATTGACACTAACACCAAGTATGAGTACAAAATATGTCTAAAGCTGTGGATCACTTCTTAGATTGTGTGACAATTGAAATCTGTGTAACGAAAGGTAAAAAATATAGTATAAGCTGTGTTTACAGAGCACCTAACTCAAAAATAGAAGACTTCAATGAATGTGTGGCTGAAATATTATATACTACAACAATATACTCTGTAAGGACAGTTCATTAAATCAAGAACGGACCAGTCAGAACGCTAGAAAGAATATTACAGCAATTTACTAGCAGACAACCCGGTGGTCATAACAAATAGATAAGGATGGAGACAGAAATCCCAGCTCAATGTTTCTCACACCAGTGAAGGACACAGAGATAAGACACCTGGTCTTCAAACGCGTAGTCAAAACTACTACTGATGTTGATGCGCCACTATACCCTGACTTGGACATGAGGCGATTGGACCCCCTTCAGACTTTGTTACATGATGAGACTGCTGCTCACTCGTGATGAACTAATACGGACACGTGTGCAGACGCATATGTAATCTGTATGCACTGGACTTCAGCTCTCTGAACCACCTACTGCTGTAACATAGTATGTCAAATGTCACAAGAAAAAGGAAAAGTTATGTCAAGTGGAAAATGCAATGATAAGAAAAGATTATGATGACGATTTTATCCTGTGGGTAATGGGGGCGGGACTAGATAAGCCTTGGCTTCTCCCGCTTTCCCTTTCGGCCATGTGTATTTTACTATGTGAACAAAGATGTGTGATGATGATTTAACGGACATGCCCGAAATAAACAAATAAATGAATAAATGCATTCCCTCCTAAAAATGTCAAGTAATTTAAGGGGACTCCCCAGGTGAATAGGGTACATATTTAAGTAACAGGTGATATACCATAACATGAAGGCAATTCTTTTTGTATTCACATTTTTTTTTGTGTATGGATTATCATTATGTGCTAATTTGCACAAACCTCCAGAACATAAATCGGAACATTGGATATCGCCGGCTTCAAGATTATTATTTCATTGTGCCTTATGTACAGCCCTGTGGGTTTGTTGCTGAAAGCTGCTTCACAAATATACTTGTAATGCATCAACAAAACACTAACAAGAGAATCGTTTGAGCTCAAATCACCTTATTAAAGTGACTGAAAAGTCTTCTGATAAAGTTAACTTGATGAGACATGTTGTCGGAAAATCTGAGTTACAACTTAATGTATCAGTATAATAAATAAAACACTAAACGGAGAAAGTGTAACATGTTATTAACCAACTCTGGATATTTGTCACTGTGATTGCTGCCAAGTATTACTGGATGACTTGAAATAAGAAATATTCAGAAGATAGCTATTCTATGGGATCCTCATGGTTTTTATAATGACAACGCAGAGATACACATTCACACTGCTCATTACAACACACTGACAGTATCTACTGTCAATACAACAATAACCACTGTTGCTATTAAAACAATACAAACACAAAAGGACTGAAGCTACTATGGTCAAACATACATATCGCCATTGAACACAGAATGTCCACGAAACTCGTTCACAACAAAGATTACTTATTAATTATTGAAAGTTTTTCAAAGAAAAGCATAACGAGCATTAGAGTGGGTGATGTAGAAATAAATTAAGCTGTCGCTAATCTCACGCCAGTCACAGCAACACAAACAAATACACGTTTCCAAGGCGACGATGCGCTACGAGAGCTTGTTTTTACGTGTTTTATAGCGTCGAGTTTACATTTAGAAGACCGTTTATTACATCAGGAAGCTAACGGAGCTTAGCCACCTTTTCAGACACATTACAGCAACTCCTGTCCAATAAATCTGATGGATTTTACACGTTTATTCTTACTAAGAATCGACCTCTTTTTTAACGTAGCCGTGTGGTTGGTACCATTGTAACTTACCCATTTAAAAGATGCCCGGGGGCGACTAACACTCTCTCGTTTTATTATGTTTTCAAAGGGAGTCTGGTGGTCGTCCACGGATATAATTTACAATCCCCTTGATCGCCCGTCGCATTTTGGTGACGTATGTCAACAAGTGAACTTCAGGCGCCCCCTACAGACCGAATGAGTCACTGCATCGAACAAGAAGAACTGAACAGTGGTGGGAATTAAACTGTTGTTATCAAGTACCATTTTGACATACTTTATACTTCTAATTTTTCAAGGTAAGATTTGTCACATAAAGGAACAAAACAAATAACAAGTTAGCCTACTAAATATTTTTTTCATAATTCCACTGGTCTATTTTTTGTGTGATCCAATTGATCAAAGTACCTGGGTTTATGTATTTGCTTGCGTTTTGAGTTTTTTCCCCTTTAATCACTTGATTTTGTGAATGATGTGGCATGAAGTAAAGTATTTGTAATTGAAAAAATAACCTAAAAAATAAAACATGATACATTTTTTTTGATAAATTAATACTGATGTTAACTGAACTGTTGATTTAAGTATTAACTAGTTGTTTTATATCTGCTATTGGATACTACAGTTCTAAATATTTTCCCCATCCCTAACTCAAACCAACCGGAAGTTAATTAGCAGTGTGCACGAGGACATGTCTCCAATGTCGTCGGAAAGTCCCTCTGGCTTCTCGTAGGTTTTCCCTGCGCTCACGTCACGTCACGTTGAGATATACGTTACGCTTAAAGTTGAGTGACTAGGAAATAAGTCTAAAGCTTGTATTTAAGTGTGGGATAGATTGCAGTGAAACGGTTTCCCCCGCAGAGGCCACGAGGGAGAGAGACCACCGCGTCCATCTTAGTTAGCCCCCGGTAAGCTAACGCTAGCTTCTCTGCTCTAGTTTAGCTAGTTTTGCTGCGTGTTAGCAAGAAACGTAAATCAGTGCAAATCATATTTCAGTGGTTTGTGAATGTAAATGTTATGTTTATTTGATTTTTTAGAAATAATATTCACTTTGTTACTGTGGGAGAAAAAACACGGGGCAGACTTGAGGTCGACATCAATGATATCTGTTTACAGTACAACATGGAGCAAGTTAGTCATGCGATGCGATCTCTTTCATGCCATATTACACACACACACCTCCTTATTGTGAGACTTCTACCCCTATCAGGTACCCTCCCCTGTGTACAACTTATCTCCCCCCCCACCATAACTTATGGTGTCTACTTTCTGTGCCTCACATGGACACAATACGCAGAACTAATGGTGTTTACATGCTTTAGCATTGGCATAACATGAACACAACCCTTCAAGACACCATCACTTTTTTTTAATGATACATCCACAGTAACAAAACAATATTAAATGAATCAGTTGGGATCAAAGAGAGTAATGTATAATTTAAAATTTGTGAAGTAACTGCGTTTGTTCAGTGCTCACTTTGATGTTGATCTAGTGTGATGAAGACATCATTAGAATATGAAGGAAAAGCAGAGCAGAGACTACCGGCCTTGTTTGTAAATGCAGGTCATGTCTTTAATTCAGTGAGAAGATCCAGTAAAATCGATTCAACGATTCCAGTAGAAGGCGAGACTCCCGGCTTGATTTCCAAGAACCCGGATCTACACGGAAACAGCTGGATGAACAATCTGCTTTGTGGTAGGATCATGCCAGAAACCAGCTCAAACATACCTGAAAATCTGACTCATCACACTCCTGACAGGCCAGACCTCCTTCTGATCTGAACTCAAACAAGTTTACTTGTTCAGACACTTACTTGGATGTTACTTGAAACTCCCACATTAGAACAAATAAGCTTAGCTTCTTTAATTATTCTATTATATATACATTATTATTTTTTTGTTGGGAAAATGAATCATTTAGATTAAAGAACGAATCTGTAAAATAGTTGATAGATTTCAACAAGTTTCAACTTTATATGTACTGCTGGGAAAAGCTTTATCTATAATAAATGAATCAGACTTTATATGTTTTATTTATATTTTATATTAATAATTACCTGTATTTATAGGCTAATTTCACATATGTTATGTAGCAGACGGCCCAGACACACAAAGACTAAATAAAACGCAACACATTATCCAAATAATGCTAAATAAAAAAAAGTTTATTTGAGTTCGGTAACCATTTCTTTCAGCTCATTACAGATTCACACGACCCACAAAGTGTCAAAAATAACAATGACACCTGCAACTCTTCATACTTCACTGTGAACGAACGGGATAGACCTACACAACAGTAACATGAACATGAATGATGTCTTTATGTGTCGTTTGGCCATCCCAAATAAAATGTTTTTTTTACAAATAGCCACATGTTCACGTTATGTAAAAGCATTTTATTTACTGGTTTATGCTTTTATGACATGTAGGAGAATACGAAATTAGACAATGAAAAAACAAACCTGACATATTTTCAAAACTACCAGTAGAAATCATTTACAAAATTGAGTCTTTGTTTTTTTCAGTTGTGTCTTCGTTACAGAGTTTAACATTAAGCATGTAGT
Source organism: Chelidonichthys spinosus (assembly GCA_029853015.1). Lineage (NCBI taxonomy): Eukaryota > Metazoa > Chordata > Actinopteri > Perciformes > Triglidae > Chelidonichthys > Chelidonichthys spinosus. Next base: position 6,471,675 of record CM056829.1, on the reverse strand, counting down.
ATAGATACATTTACAGTATATTAAAATGCCATATCTTTGACCTGTGAGAGGAACACTGATATATTCATATTCCAAAACCATTCATTTTTCTAGTCTAAGCAGAATAATTTCAGCTGATTTGTTGCTGAAAACAGTTTATATTGACCATACTGGCCTTTATACTGCTGTAACAGGCACACTAACTAACAACATGACATTTTGTAGGTTTTATTTGTAAAGCCAAAGAAAATAATAGCTGTTTTGGTCCAGTCACAAATTTGAATAAATGCAGCACCCGCTCAATGTATTGACGATACAGTCACCCGACACAGTTTGCTCTAAAACTTGTTGCTTTTCATCATCATAGTTGGATTATTGCACTTCTTCTGGAGGAAGTGTAACAAGAAGCAGTTTGTCCGCTCTAAAATTACAGAAGACGGCTACAAAGTTCTACTCGAGTCATTTTGAAATGAGGTCACCAACAACACAGTAATTCAGCAACATATCTGTCATCAACAAATTGAATGAATATTGCTTTTAAGTTGTTTGATATGTTGTTCAGTCTTCAGAAACACGTTTTAAATCCCTTAGTACTGCAATATAGTCCTGTCATTTATCCCTTTGTGTGATGCTCTCCAACATATCTTGTGTTGTTAAAAGATTTCTAAATAATAAGCAACGTCCAGTCGTCACCCTCCGCGCGGCGTCGTCCTCGGTTCGCGCTACGACACCCGTTTCCTGGAGCTGGTTCGGCCCAAACTGGCAGTGCTGGACCGGCGAGAGAGGACGGGGGTGGCAGTGGTGGGGGACGTGTCGTTGGGACATCCGTATTGGAGCAAAATATCAATGCAGCCTTTGCTCCCTGTTTTTCTGGCCATCCTCATGGCTGTCTGGCCTTGGTTGTCCTTCGCTTTCACATCGATTCCGTACTGTAGGGAGGAGAGAGACGATATTTGCTCTTTTACAAGCCCGTTTATAGAGTAAATGATGATTAAAGGTAGAACTCTTTGCAACTCTTTGCTATTCAAACCTGCTGCTGAAAACTATCATAATTAAGGGCATTTCTTATTAAACTACCACTTCAGTCTGGTAGCACCCGTGAGACAAAGCAGAATACTAACTGGGAAAATCAGCTGACTCTGGAGTCCCACATTCACTGCATGTTAATTGCGTTTTGGAAATGACAATTACTGACAAAGGCGAGCCCTGCATTATAAGCTAATCAAGTGTCTGGTAGATTAGAGGGGCCTTCTGTCTCATTTTAAGTTCGTATTGTGTTCAGAAAGTGCAAGTTGGTAAATCTTTGACTGTGCTAAATTTGATAATCAGAGGGATGAAAGGGAGGGAGGTGGAGGGGGATAGCCTCCACACCATTCATGGTGTTCAACATGGCGACGGCTGAGCTGGCAACTCACAGCTAAACGTGCTAACAGTGCAAATAACGGCAAGAGTGCTGAGCGAGCTAACGATATTAAACTGGGGGTTGGCTTGATGCTTGCTCATGAGCACTGTTGGCAGCATTTTCAGTTGTAACCACAGTGTGAGAGTGGCAGCAGCAGCATGCCAGCCAGTGGGGCAACGCTCACATGAAGTAACATGCACCTAAAGGCATGCACAGCCGGTCTGGCTACCAGAGTCCTGGTTGGTGTTCCAGTCTCTGGATATATATGAAGCTGTTATAGAACCATTTTTGACCAAATATAGCAGAAACTATGGAAGCATTGCAAACTAAACTAAGAACATTTCTGTTCGGCCACATTTGAAGAGATGTGTAGATAGATGCAAATTAAGCTGAGGATGCCCGTGAGAACTTGAAGGCAGCAGGGTACATTTACACAGTAGGTGGCCAAAAGGGTCCCAACTTTGGACACCAAAACCAGTTTAATGTGATCTACATGAAGCTTTATTATGAAAACGTTTTGCCCAATTTTCCTCGTCATATATGAGTAGACAACAATGAACAGATGGTGGTCTATGAAGAATGAAAAACGAAAGATATATATATTAAAAAAAATGAAGAAACCCACCCAGACGAGCAGCTGTGTCATGACTACATCTCCCAGCTGACAAGTAGCGTGCAGCGCCGAGCGAGATGGCGACCCCGTCACTTGAGCGTTGATCCGTTCCTTGGTGCTGTGGGCCAGAAGAAGCAGCAGTCTGGGCAGATCTCTCTCGGTCACCGCAGAAAGCAGCCACGCCGGCATACCGTCGTCTGGAAGCTGGGGCCCCAGGGCCGACTGAAGAGGCGGCACGAATACCCGTTGTTCGTACTTTGCACGAATCCACGACTCCCTTTCCTCACTTGGAAAACAGACACACAGGAGAGTCATGCATAGGATGTCCAACAATTTGAATCCCTGGCATTTGAGGTCTGTGTCACCTCACAACATTTTTATTAACTGATCAAGTTTGCTTCCTTTCATATCTCACCATTTCTGTAATTAGTGCATAAACAGACACTGACTGCACACATGACAACTATCTAGCTAAACTAATCGATGCAGATGAGACTTATGATAGCTATGTTCCTCTGAATACATGGTGATACCCACTGTGTTGCAGTAGGTGTGGGTTTGGTTCGGCCCTGGGTGCAGCTCTCCCAGATGCTGTTGGCCATGTGGTTTCCGATGGCAGCCAGGACTTGTGTGAGCTCTCCGGGCCAGTCGTCAAGGTCCAGGGAGCGGACGCGGGACAGGTGAGTCCCCAGGTTTCGATGGATCCCTGAGCACTCGATGCAGATCAGGGCGCCAAGGTTGAGACTGGCCCAGGTGGGATCTGGAGGGCAAGGAGAAGAGTAGACCTGTTACGGGATGCCCATAAGGAACTCAAACCGATAATTGAAGAGCAGTGGTTGGAAGTACATTTAATCAGAACTGTACTTTAGTACAATTTGTAGGTACTTTCAGCTATTTTACACTTCAACTACCTACAATTCAGCAGCAAATATTGTACATTTAACTTATTTGACATTAAGTATACTTTGATGGCTCAAGTCAAATTTTAAATTACTTTTTAAATGATCTTTTTAGTGAAAGATTTGAGTACTTCTTACACCACCGCAGGCATGAAAGCAGAGTTATCCTCCAGAGTAAATGCTGATATTTTATAAGATCTTACTTGGTGCTTCACAGTCAACACACAGGTTGTTGCCCTTGGCGTTACGGATGGCCTGCAGCGCAACAGCCTCACTCTGGCTGCTCCTCCGAGCCTGCACACAAAAAGCACACACGCATTTAATTCCTTAATCTGCATAATTACTTATATTACCTACAAAGAATACATGGTATAACTTACAGATGGGTGTAAATACCGCAACATACATTTACCGTCAATTCCCCCACCCCTATTAACAGGTGACACTATGTCATGTGTATTGACATGTATTGATTGATCACAATCTCTGTGCTCCACTTCCCCCAGCTCCCTGCATTTCCTTTAACTCTGAATTTGCCATTCTCCATCCATTCACCCTTAGAATTTCCCACCATTCCCGGTCACTAATCACACCAATTTCATTGGCATTTCTTTTGCATGTGCAGGGTTGAAGTTGTTGATGTGCGCACCTTGTTTCTGCCACTCTCACAGGACTGCAGGCTGGCCAGGATCTGGCTCTCTATAGCGGACACCCAGGAGTCCCGGTCCTCCAGGCTCTGAGCCTCAAAGTGCCACGTCTGCCCGGTGAACGACACTATGATAAAGTCTGCATTCTCTTCATCTGCGAGTAAAATGGAAGCAGAACAAACTCAAGTAAGATTTGGATGCATACAGAGACAGCGAATTGACCATGGCTTAATGAAATGGGCATAACTAATCCACAGTCAGTGAAGGAAGTACAAAAAACAAATGCAAAACAGCAGTTTGATGGAAGGTGAGAACAAAAATATCTGGACATTATTGCAATGAAAACCAGTCAAATGAACAACACAGGGTTGGGATGTCAGACACCGAAGAGGAAAACGGACAGTATGGAAATCAGCTCCATCACCCTCACTTGTTACCTGTCTTATTAATGTTTCTCAAGCTACCAAAGCTCTTTAATTTCCACATTTTGCGTTTGGCTGCAGAGCAACAGATGAGCACAGGGAAAGGAAAAAGAAGAGAAGTACAAGTGTTAAGAAAAGACTGTCTGAGATAGACAAACACAAATGTCTATCCTCACAGAAGAGACAGTGATTTAAGAAAAAGGAAACATTTTTAATAGAGTTGTTGCAAGAATCAAAGGCAGCTCTTCTTTAAAAACCTACTTTAATGTTTTATTAATGCATTCATTTTCTAGTTTTTTTGCGTTTAAAAAAATACCTTCAGCCTGCCCGACGGCTGCATCTCCTTTCTGATTCATGCTCTTCTTCCTTCTGTTCTTCTTCCTGTCGCTCATGGGAGATGATTGGCCGGGGTCTTTTCCAGCAAAAGGACCGGCTCCTCCTTCAAGGGCGTCTGACATTTGGTGCAACAATAATTAGTCGTATATTATCTATGTAAGACAGCACTGAATAGCTACATACAGCTTTAGTGGAGCTAAATTGTTTTTGAACTGGTGTGACTGAAGGGTTTTTATTTCCTGCAGTACGTACCGACACTTTGCGCTTTGGTGGACAATGAGGAGGGGCAGCGCTGAAGTCCTCGGTCTCCTCCTTGAGGCGACAGGCCGCCATCAACCACAGACAGAGTGGCTGGACACAACTGTGGAACTGAACGCGAGAGAAGAAGGGAGGAGTTTATACACAGTATGTGAAACTTATTTTTTAATTTACAATATAATGAAATCTGAATTTCTATAGGGAATAAAAGAAGCTTGGAGATATTGGGTATGGGAGTCCCTCGAGAGAATTTGAAGGGTTTTAACCAAAGAAATGTTGCATATATAAAGTAGTGGTAGCATGACGGAAGAGTTAGGTTAAGTATTTTGAGATGGACCAGCACATTGGGGGTTTTATTTGTTAATAATATGAAAAGTCTTGAATAAACCTTTAAAAAGAAAACATCTGCCCTCAAGAAGAAGTACCTGTACTGCTGCTGTCGGCAGCTGTCGGCTCCTTACTCAGCCCGTTGACTCCGGGGGCAGAGCCGGGGGGGACCGGCGAGGGTCCTGCAGGGACGACGGCTCTCGGAGGACGTTTCCCGGGAACTTTAACTGTCACGCGCAGCAGGTCGATTTCTTTCCCGTGGATGTTCTGCGTGTAGTCCTGAAACAGACAATATGTCACATGTGAGACATTTTCACCACATGAATACACAATTTACAAATTATAAACTGAATTTAGAAGCAAGTAAACAAAGCTTTGCTTCTACAGCTTGATATGGCCAATAGCTTATTGTTGTAGATAATGTTAGCAAGACGCTGCTGGTTTTTCCCCTGACATATTCAGTGTTGGAAAGCTACTGTATTTATTACTTCACTAAATGTATCTAAATGACTGCTGGAGTTACTTTTATATATTTTATTTTACAAACAAAACATGATCACTTTGTACAATTATATTGAAATATATGGATCATATATATGAAATACAGTATGATAATAAAACTCAACCCAACACATACAGTTGGCTCCTTTTACTTTAATACTTTTCTACATTGACATGAAATCAATGCCAGATGCACTAAAATCAGAAGTAGTCATTATGCACAATGGCCCGTTTTAAATTCATGTTTGTTATGTTTTCATGTAGTTATTGAAGCATTAAAGCATTTATCACTTTAATGCTGCAGCTAATACAGCTGGAGAAATACATTGTTTTATCATTAATCTATAATAATGCAACATATTGTTTTGTTGTTTATATTTTCATTCATAATCTGAACCTGCAAAGTAACACATGTTAGTGTACAGTATACAGTAATATAAAATAGAAATACTCAAGTAAAGTTAAAGTACCTTTAAAATTGTACAAAAGTACAGCACTTGAGTAAATGTACTTAGTTACTCTACTGGAAACTATATCACTAATACAAATGTCAAATCACCCTGAAAGTTTGCTGTACAAAAATTAAAAATAAAATCAATAGTCAGTAAAAGTTTCACAACGATTCCTGTAGTCCTGTATTGAAAAACAATAATTATATGGTGGAAACCGTAGTCAAATCTAAAAAGCTTTTGGGTAATTAAAAATGTAGTGATGATAATACAGGAACACGAGAACATGTGCTAAATGTGCTATGGCTTATTATCACCAGTAGGTTACGCTTGTATGTAGAAATACATCAGATTATATTCGATGAAGGGCTATTGATTCTTCTCCAATGTGGGGGGTGGGGGGGGGCGCCCTCTATTGACCAGCCTCTACTGTTGCAGTGAAAACTCTGAATCCTTCACTGTGTGTTTTACTGCTGCATAGATCTGTCTTGTGGGTGCGTTCTCTTACACTGGAGCTGGAGTGGTACGACAGCGTGCCATTGTTGGACAGGGTGACGTACTTCTTCTTCCACTCCTTATTCAGGGAGCTGCCGCTTCTCTTCCACAGGATGCTCTATCAAAGACAACAACCGAGGTCACTGCACTCGCAAAACAAACGGCGCTCTGAGTCTGCCTAAATTTAGAGCCGAGACAGTCTCTTCAAAGTGTGAAGCAACGATAGAAGTAACAGTAACTGAAAGCACAATATTAATAGTACACCCTTGAGAAAGGTTGAAAGTTTTTTTTTTTTTTTTTTGCTGCTTATATAACATGAAATATTTGAAGAGGGAATTATTGTGATGCTGCGAACAAACATGCATGAAGCATGAAGAGTGGGCTTATGTGATTGTGATCCGTAATGTTAACCAAACCTGTTTGATGGGCACGCCCCGCACGTTGCTCTGGTCTCCTTTAGGGTCAGCGGACTTCTTATCCGAGTCCCGGTTCTGAAATAAGAATCCAACAGCAGGAAGGTGTTTTAAAAAGGGCAGGAGAGAGAGGGAGGAAGGCAGAGATGGAGCTGAATGAAGTGAAGTGATGACAGGAGACGAAAAGGTGCGAGACAACCGGCAGTTGGCAACAACTGACCTTGAAGAGGGAGGGTCGTCTGGGGATGCTCTTCAGCGAACGTGAGTTGACACTACCTCCCCCCTCTCCCTGTGCAACCCGCAGATCTCTGTGACCGATCACAGGGGTGGAGGGGAGGGAGTAGGCGTAGCCACAACTCGGGCCATTACTGGCCTGAGAGGTGGAGCGAGGATGGGGGGGGGAGGACAGCAGGGTCAGGAGGTCAAGGGGGGGATGGGAATGGAGGCGTGAGGGAAGAGATGGAGAGAGTGAGAATGGCATGAATGATGAAAAACAGGTGAAGCATATTGACAAAAAAAAAAAAAGTGGGCGATGATCGACTTGATTTTTCAACCATGAAGGAGGGAAACGTGATACTGATGGAGCTGAGGTGGATGTGGAGTGAGTGATGGATGGATGAGCTAGGAGATGTGTTGGATATTAAGTTTTAGTTTTTCACTTTTAGAATGTAACTCTCAAATTACCCAGAGAGCTCCACATTCACACTTTGAATTTGAAAATCCCACCTCCGTCGTGTTAGAATAAATATTATTATTGTTATTATTTTTTTCAGGACACACTTGTGTCTCTTTTACTTATTAAGGCTGAATCTGCAGAAAAAAGGTGTTGGCTTCGGGACCACTAAAAAAAATCTCTTGAAGCTTGATGAAGGTGAGCAGAGCAATAAACAAAGGCTCAGCCAAGGTGAGACGGGAGTTTGATTTTGAAAAAACAGCATGGCAACAGCAAAACACCTTCATCTGTGTGCTGTTTTATCTGGTCTTATGTAATATCTGTCTAGACTGGAAAAAGATTGTGTTTACCCAAACAAAAGAACAATGTTTCCTATGCATTGTAAGGAAACCTTGGGTGTCCTGAAAGGTGACCTAAAATAAAATGTATTATTATTATTATTATTCTTTTATTTCCTCCTCTATTCAGTGTACAACCTGAAGTTATTTGAAAGTATGGACATAGAGTATACATCACAAAACTTCTACTTAAGTAAAAGAAGCAATACAACAGTGTAAAAATAGTTAAAATATCAAATACTATCAAATATACTTAAAAGTACTCACTTTTAACTACTTTCTATACTTATCATAGTACGTGATAATTGATTAGTTGATACATTTTTCTATTAATAATTTTTGATTTGCAAAGTAACTATAGTTTTAAAATCAAGTGGAATAAAAAGTACAATATTTGCCTCCACGATGTAGTGGAGTAGAAGTGTATAATAATAGGCATATTAAAAAAAGCTACCTGTCCAGGGAACGATGCTGATCCAGGTGTGGAGCCCCCAGAGTGACTGGGGGAGTTGGGAAGAGACTTGCAGGCCTGCAAGCGCCGCCTGCTTCTTCTGAGTTACAATCTTCTGGGCAGCTGGAAAACACACAGCAGTCGTTAAACCCTTTCCTTCATCAGTGTCCCAGCTTTTCACGGTGGCGTCTCGTTCACTCTGTGTTCTGCGTGTATTCAGATCACTGATAAAGGTGTAAGTCAGCTCACCCTCTGAAAACACTCGATCCACGTTGAACCCGTAGGTTCGCGCAGGTCTCGTAAAACAGCGAGTGACGCACGTCGATACACAGCTGTCTGGCTCTCTGATCCTCGATCACACGAGGGTTGGTGCTGCTGATTTTATCTGAGGGGAAAAATAAACAAGATCAGAAATGATCAGAAAACAAAGCTCAGTGTATCATTAGTGGTTCAAACAGACAGATGGGTCATATTTTGAAATCTTTTCAAAAGCATAACCTTGTAAAGTGATATTGATTATTCTTTTTCTTTGGGCCTTTTTAGTAGCTAAAAATGTTTGCTGCAGCCCTCCGTCCTAGCAGTGTATTGCTTCCATGCCAGTAATAACCCCATGGTTTATTCCCAGCATAAATCTACGTGGCTGTGACTCATCCGCTGACCTTGTGTGCCGACCACTATGACCGGGATGTCCGAGCGGTGTGCACTCAGCTGGCTGTATAGCTGGTAGAGCTCCTGGAAGCTGCTCTCGTTCTCCAGACTGAAGACCAGGATCACCGCGTCAACCCAGCTGCTGAACTGAAGGGGGAAGAGGACGATGAGGCCTGCAGGTATTACAGCTTAGCACGCTAACACACTCTTCTCAAAACACACACCTGTGCATCAGGTGGTCCAGGTTCCTCCCGGATCAGTAATAAATTACTCTGTCCATCCACCAGCACTTCCTTTTTATACCTGCCACCTGACGAGGACAGTGACAGACGAGTTATTCAGACAGACGGAGGAAGAAGTCTCATCAGGCTGCACGAAACAACATTTAGATTTATGAATTGTTATTTATACCCTACACATCATTTTTGACCAGCATTCAGCTCTACTACTTAAAGGCACAGTGGGGGAGGAAGTATTCATTTAATTTACTTAATACCAGACTGTGAAAATCTGCTGCTACAAGTAGAAGTCCTGCAAAAAACGTCCCCTGTGGCTGTTAAATATTATATTATTATTATTTTTACTCATACATTAATGTCAAAGCAGGGTTTTACTGTTGTAGTTGTGAAGCTCATCCAATCTATTAACTAAAGATTATTATCATTAGCGAGCTGTCGATTATTTTCTCCGTTAATCTATTGATTGTTTGGTTTTAACAATTCAGAAAATAGTAAGTAATGCCTCCACGATAGAAACCTCAACATTATTCAAAATAAATTAAAATATTAAAAAAAAGAAAAACAGGAAATCGTCACATTTGTGAAGTGAGACCCATGAATGTTTTTGCATGAAAATTAACATGAATAAATGCCCTTGGTTATATCCCCCACTGTGAAGGTCACACGATATAGAATATGTGTTCTTACCATCAGCCTTCTCAAGTGCAACATAACTGCCTGTGATGTATTTGTTCACCAACGCTGACTTGCCACTTTTTAGACTTCCCAGAATGCCCTGAGAGAAGAGGAAGGAAATCCAACACCGTTAGTTCAGGGTCGGCGTGCACGCTCGATCACAGAGTAATGTTTCAAATATAACTCTCTGACCGAATTCAAACACATTCTGTAGTTCCTCCATCAAATATGTTTCTTTCAGTCTGTGCTTGGGCTTAAGTAGCAATATCACTTTACAAGTATTACCGGCCAAAATGTACTTAAACATTGAAAAGTAAAAGTACCTATAATGTAGAATGACAACTTAATTATACACTCAGTGTCCACTTTATTAAGTTCTCCTGTACAATCTGCCTACGTGTTCTGAAATGTGTAAATTCGATGATATGTTTATTATTCAGGGCCTAGATACAGGTGTGTTGTACTCGACAACATTATTTCGAGGTGTTTCTAATGTTCAAGCCATTCACCATCATTGGTGCTTTTCCACGATAGATTTTTATTGCATGTAATCATACTTGTAACGGTGGGTTTGGCCATTATAGAGCCAATTGAGTGTGGAAAATAATATGATGTAAACATAAATACCCTTAACATAAAATTAGAGAAACACTCTTTAAAGACCCTTTAAAGACTCTCTAATATAATGACTTATTTAATTGTGAATTAATGGCAGAACTCCTTGTGTTTCTGATTTGTTAACCGGCTGCGGGCGCTGCATTAACTTTTTGCCTCACCAGTCTGAGCTCCGGGATGGATCTGCTCAGGGTCCACTCCTGACTGTTGGCAATATTTACTAGAGAAAGACAGACAGAGACAAACAGTCAGTGAGGCAGCGACGCAGAGAGAGATTCATCATTTTGATCATAAGCAGTAAAGCCTTTCTGAGGGAGAGCAATAAATCACACAGCTGCTGCGTGATCGGTCACCATAAGCACACGTGTGGCCTCACAGGTTGTCTTAATGAATATGACCTTTCTGTCCCAACAGGGGGATCCAACAACATCCAGCTATACCGCTCTTTATCCACTTTGCCCCCCGTGTGCTGTGTGTGACGGGCAGCTGCTGGGTGAGTGACTGTGGCCTTTACTGGACACTTCAGTTCAGCTGCCATTCAAACACCTAAAGACTCGTCTGTGTATATGAACGGCATTTCCCCTTTTTCGAATCTTGGATTAACCTTTCAACTATGAAATGTCATAAAATAGTAAAAAAAAAAATGCTAATCACCTTTTCAGATTAAAGGGATCAACAGTTCAGGAAAAACAAAAAAAAACCTACATTTTTTTGCTTGAAATGATTAACAGATAATCAAGATATTATACGACGGTATTTAATTGTTCTGCCTTTTGACTAATCGATTTATCATCAAAACTCAACATTTCAGCTCAAAATTGAAACTGTGTAAATGTTGATTGGTATTTGGAGTGACATCAACCCTCACTCTCTCTCACACACACACACACACACACACACACACACACACACACACATGCACATTATACAGTGGAGAGGGGCCGGTTTGCACACAGCTGTGCCAACATCCCTACAGGGACAAAGAGAGGTGGGTGCCCCCAATGTGATGTGACCCTCACACCTAAGTGCAGCTTCAGAGGGATAAGAATGAAGAGAAAGAGGACTGTATGATAATTTACTACTACTCATAATGATATAAATATGGTTGACAAAATAATAGAAATGTGTGGCAGTGTAACATAAAACATTTTAACAGCACCACAAATCACACCCTCCAAAATCACCATAAAGTTGAATCAAAACCTAAGTTATAGTTAGATTTTCCCAAATAAACTGTATGTTTTACTTTGAAAGAAACGTCACTGCAGCCATAATGTTTAACATATTAACCTTTATAGTTTAGCCTGTTAGCTTGATAACATGGCAATTATCACTAAACGCAGAGCACAGTTGAGGTTGGTTGGAATGTCAATGGCTTTCGCAGGAATTTAGTCATAAAATAAAATATTGAAAAATGCTGACCCCATGATAAAAGGCCTACTGCTTTCTCTCAAAGGTAATTAAGATTCAACATCTGGGAACCATGAATGTCTGTACAACATTTTATGCCAATCCGTCAATTAGATGTGAAGATATTTCACTGGATACGTGACATTTTTGACCTGCCGATGGCACTCGAGGAAGACTGGTGGGATCATGCTGCTGAAGCCAATTCAGAGATAGAATAATCAGAAAATACAAGAGAAGGACAGCAATAAAAACAGAGAAACCAGAGGAGTCCAGGAGGTTTTGGCAGACGCAAGTGCCCGCCATCCTGGGTGTGAATTTGTGATGTGTCCTTCAAAGACAGATCGTAATTCAAGTCGAGCCTGTTTCTAAAGCTATGGAACGTACCAGGCCAATACTGCAGCCGGGATGATTTGCTACAGATGATGGAGAAAAGAAAGGGGGGTGGGGGGCTTACATACGAGCTGCTGCTTTAGGCATCCCTGTGAAACAGGGCAAGTCCTACCACACAGAGAGAGTTTGTCTATCTTTGTGTGAGTCAACGCTCTGTTTACGGCCATCTACTGTTGCCAACAGTGATCAGACAGCGTGATCCTTCTGCTGCTTCGACACACAGATTTATACAGAAAGCCAATTATCCACACTCTCTGCTCCAAACCAATCGTGTGTGATCCCCTCCGCAACCTCCCACACGCCAGCCCCTATCTCACATCCAAAACTGCCAATTTTCCAACTTAAATCTTTTTTTTTTAGAGAGAATTTTGTCAGAATCCTCTCAGCCTGTGTGTCAACGTACGGTCACACATATATGCACACACACACACACACACACACAACACCGCCTCCTCCACCCCACTGTTTCATCACTCTGCCTCTGTAGCAGCAGCAGAAGCAGCAGTCCTGCCGGTTGCCATGGCAACACTTCCTCCTCTCCTCAGAATGTGTATGTGTGTGTGCTAATGTGTGTGTGTGTGTGTGTGTGTGTGTGTGTGTATGGGATAGTCTCACTACTTGCATGTGTGAATACACAATGAATGAATGAATACATGAAACACACACAGAGGCACACACGCGCTCTTTCTTTGAGCAAACATGTTTGTGAAAGAGATGCACTGTTGTACGCTGCAGCTGTCGACACATAGCGAAGGGGGGGGGGCAGCATAGGCAACTCAACCATCCTAAATCTTAAAATGCCCCGTGAATGCTTGTGACATGATGATGGAATTTAAATTGAATGCCTGACAGAGACAAAGACGAGAGTGAGCGGGAAGGAGAAGAAAAAAAAAGAAAGCCCTTGTCGTGGCAGAATATGGGGTGGGTGGAATATCAAAAACAGGATTAGAAATGTTCTTGATTGGCTGCGGATGCACACTTCCCTTCCTGACGTGGGTGAACACATATCACCTCATGTCTTTCCCGCTTTATGGAAATAGAGCCGAGGCAAAAAAAAAAAAATCCCCCAGAGCAGCACAATCCATCCGCGATCGTGCCACCAGCTCCTCTCCCTTTTGGCTTCATTATGAGATTCAAACCCATGCTGGGAACCGCTGCTTAAGTGTGTATGTGTAGTGTGCAGAGATTACCCCTCTAGCGGTGTGAAATCTGTGCACACTCTGAGGGGGAATTAGATTAAGACTGTCCAAGATGATTCTATTGTCGGTTCCCAGATCAAAGAGCTCCATCTGTCATCAATTTTGCTAGGGGGAAGCGGGTTCTACGGGTCCCTCGCCGTGTGACGGTATTATAGCCTGTAACCGTATTCTGTGTGCGGTTCTTTTAAAAGATCAACCCCACCCAACCCCACGCCAACGCACTTTTAAACGGATGCTTGTGGGTAGGTGATGGAGCTACATGTATAATACTTGTCTGGCAAAGCAATTGAAGACAGGAATGTGTATTGATAATGGTGTCATGGATGTAGTCAACATGGAGATGTAGAGCTGATGAGGTGAAAGTGATGTGGGGTTTATGACCTCCTACCTTCCTCCTCACTGGAGTCTCTCTGTATATAGACGGGAGGCGCTGTGGAGGATGACCCCGATGCCCCAGAGCTGCTCTTTGTGAAAATGCCACTGATGAACTTGAGCATCTTCCTGTCTTTGGCGGAGCCTCGTTGGCCCTGCTGTGCCTGCTGGGCCAGGCCCAGGTCTTCAGACAGGCTGTTCAGGTCACTGTTATCCAGCGTGCGGCTTTTACCTTTGCGTCCCGGTTTGTTGCCCTGGTTAGCAGGTGCAGGTAGGGAGGCTGAGCCTGTCTTTAGCCTGTCCTTCCTGGGGATGTCCCTCATCACTGCAGCCATGCCGCCTCCAATTTCCAGAGGGATTCCAGCTTGAGCTTCGTCCCGCAGGTCCCTCCATCCGTCGGGCCTGCTAGCCTCGGCCCAGGAGGCCCTGCAGGGTCCTGGAGAGCGCGTTGGCATGCGGCAGTCCTTCCGGTCCAGGCTCTGTGCTGAGGTAGGGCTGCGCTCTCTACCATCCCTGGAGTCGCGACCGCGGGTGGTCACATTGCTGTGAGACTTCAGCAGATTCACAGGACGCTGTCCCACCGGACGGATAGGGAGACCGGTCCTGGTTGGGGTGCAGCTGAGCTCGACCACCTCTGTGAGAGGCGTTGAGGTCAATGAGGGTGGCCTGCATTGCTTCGCCTCTGGGGTGGAAGGCGTCTTCTCGATTCGTGTTAAGTCAACCTCTGCAGGCTTTGCCTTCTGAATTGTCCCTCTCTCAGCAGGTAAGGGGATTGAGAGGTTGCACGGTGGCTTTTCACCCCCTTTGCCTGGGACATCAACAGTAGAGGGCAGTTCCTTCATAGGGCTGAGGGGTTTTCCCTCTCCATCTTTGAGTTCATCAGTTAACTTGCCCTCTTTCACAATAGCAGCATCCTCAGCTCTTTGCGGCTGTCCAGCTCCATTCTCAGCCCGTGCAGGCGCTTCTTCTTCGGCCTCCACACTCGCCCCAGCCTCTTCTCCTTCCCCACCTCCAGGCCTGGCCTCCACCTCCTTCCCCTGGGTGCTGTTCTTGGCCTCCCCTCCATTCTCCTCTACAGCCTCTACTTTGACCAGGGTGAGGGAGATGAGGTAGGTGGTGCGTTGCTGCAGGGCGCCGCCTCCACTCATGTGGTCAGGCTTCAGTGGACACACAGTAGATGAATGAAACCAGACAGAGCAACGTGAACGGCTGACAGTTTGCCAGCGTGTTGGGATGTGAGAGAATCTGACAGCACGACCGAGACAAAAAACTTACATGGTGGGAGATTAAGTTTCTCCTTGGAAGATACAACAGCAGAGCGGCTGTTGGCTTCATCCATCCCCCAAATCCCTGTTTCTGATTTTTAATTTCAGTCACAGATTTCTTCCCTGACTGTAATTTTAATTTCTCTGGGATACAGAAAAGAAATCCACTCTTCCTGACAACCTTCAACGCACTGTCAACGCAGTCCAAGCAGCTCTTTTGTTTCTAGAGAACACCCATTAAAAATCTATCCGCTGCATATGTATGCAGCCACTGGTGCAAATAAATCTTCATTACGGTGCCTCATTCCGGATGGTAATTATTTACTCGACCTAATTCTTCTGTGCAGCGCCCACATCTTATGTTACTCAGTCCATCCTCTTCACTCAGAGCAAAAAAAGAAAATCTGGATTCAATTCAGCATAACAACTGCCCTGCATCATACGTCATCAAGAATGTGATCTACAGCAGCTGTAACGTGACAAGGTAAAGTCTTTAAAAATTCATTGGTGTCACCCTAAAGCAGCATGGCACAGTAAACGCAGAGCTGTATGCAGTCCAGTCCAGATCATGGGCTCTCGCTGGAAGCCACACATGTGTGTTGACAGCAGCATCCATTCAGAGCGCGCAGCGGCAGGAAAGCAGGCAGCCTCACGGCGACACTGAGGAAGGACATTGACGAGGGCTGAAGGGGATCAGGAGGAGAAGCCAAAAGAAGCCCAGGCGGATATCTGGAGATGCATGGCCGAGTCAGGGCGCGTCCGGCCATCACGCCCCTCTCGCTGTCCCCCGGGCAGCCTGTGTCCTCTGAGCGCATGAGGCGGTGAGCAGGACGACACAGCGCCGGCAGAGAGGAGGCGCTGAGGCGAGTCACCGCTCAAACAGCCATCCGATAGAGACGCCGTCGCACAGGTTCAACGAGTCCAATCACACACACACACATGCACACACCATCACACATGCACAGCTCACACTCTGCGTTTCTCTCCCCTTCTCTCACCAACACGCTAGGAATCGCCAATGTCCCTCCCTCTACATGCCCCTCCTTGTTCCAATAGGCAATCCATACAATGCAGGATCCTGCTACTCTTCTTTCCCTCCTTTATTTTTTCTCCCTCTCCCTCTCTCTCTCTCTCTTTCTCTGCTGCTCCTCTCAGACTGTGCATGGTCCTCGCTCTTTATTGCTCATCCCTCCCATCCCCATCATCCCCTCCCCTCCATCTTTCTCCCCGCATGCCGGAGAGGAGGGGGAAGGCAGCGGGTGATGACTGGTAGTAAAGCAGCAGTACACAAGCTGGACCTGCTAAATGAGGGGAGACTGCCGGAGAAAAGATCAGCGGCAGGGAGAGGAAAGCAGGCAGGGTTAGTAGGGAATGGCAAAAAAAAAAAAGATGGATATGTTTGTGAAGGTGAAAAGACATAGGGAAGGTCAGGGTGGGTTTTCCATGTGTCTGCCCCCTGTCTCATTTATACAGCTGCCAGAATAGTTTCATCAAGATAATCCATCTGTCTTTAGCTGTCTACTTGTGTGTGTGTGTGTGTGTGTATGTGTGTGTGTGTGTGGTGGCTCCGTGTGGCTCCTCCTCAGTAGGAGGCTTGGCTTGTTTGTTGCTAAGGTGTTACAATCTTCCTGGCTCTGGTGGCACAATCATCTCCTCCGTGTCCTTCCTTCCTCCTCCTCTTCCTCCTCCTCCTGTGGTACATTCTGCATCGCTATCACTCCCAGGATCTCCGTATCAAAATGGTGTTTCTGTGTGCTGCGTGTTTCATTGTGTTCCTGTGAGTGTATTGATCTGTCGTCTATTGCCTACTACGGCATGTGTTCATTAGCAGAAGTGGGTAATCTCTGGGCTCACAGCATAAAGCAGAGCATAATGGACATCAATAATTGCCCCACAGGATGCAAAAAATAAATTATATTAAACACCTATGCTGTTATTTCTGTGAGTAAGACGTCCTCATTTAAACATAGAGTAGATATATTCCCAAATGATGAAGTGAAAAAATATGTGCTAACAATTATTAACTAAAACATATTTTCTATATCCATTAAAGTACCCACTTTTACTCCATTAATCAATTATCCATTAAGTCTACAAAAATTACCATTTATTTCAAATTGATGTCATCAAATGTCCCAACATTCAAAAACCCGGATATATCGAATTTCTAAAAGCAGCAAATTCTCACATTCGAGAAGCTGGAACCATGAAATACACATTATTTGAGTAATTTAACGATTATCAAAATACTTACATTTTTAATGGACTTAATAGTTAACAAACAGAAATTGAAAAACAGGAAAAAGAACGAGATAAACTGAGAAACAGTGCAGCAAACATGATGACACATCCATCACTTGAATTATTTTCTGGGTCTAATTTCATGTTAATCAGTCTCTGATTAAAATAAATATCCTTGATGTGAAATCAGAGGATGCTTTTCCCCACAGTGCACCAGTCTCAGCCTCTCACCAACATCCCATAATACACGATCTGACTGTCCACCTGCTCATCCCGCTCCCCCCCTCCCCTCCCTCCCTGTCAGTGAGAGGGCAATAACTACCCTCACTGAATACAAAAGACCTCTGACTACCAGCCGCCTTTGGCTCAAGGGGAAAAACACACAACCTGAGAGAACCGCAGCCTCCATCACACGAGAAGTCATAAATTTAAAACCGGATAGGAAGCTGGGTTTTTCTTCATTCAAACATTCTTCCACTTTCCCGGGGAGTGACATTATACATGTGTAAAGATCCATTTTTAACAAGAAGCGTGATGACATGCAGCTTGCAGCGCTGCGTGGTGAATCTAATTATTTGGAAATAGACACCCACATTTAATGCAGAAAAGCGAGTCATCTTCAGGCAGATATCCTTTCGAAACACTCTCTGTGTGAAAAAGACTCGCATGCAGACAGACAAAGCACACACAGGCACACAAGACCTATGGGCGGCTGCTGTCAGATGGACAGTGGCCAAGGGCAGTGGTCATGCTGGGTGATTTTTCATTTCTCCTTCAGTGGGAGCTGTCCTTCCTATCTTTCCCCTCGCTCTGCTGCCATGCTGCAGTGAACACATACCAGTCAGATTCACATTTAAATGTCTTCATTCAGCTCCACCTCACCCCTTTTCTCCACCTCCATCTCTTTCTTTTTTTCCCCCTCGCAGCCTTTCCTTGGCAGATTCAGTCAACCGCATCCAACTCGCTTATGTCCAAAAAAACCAGAGGTGGCTCTCGTTTTAGCACCAGTGAACCTTACACTCACAGATACAGGCCCCTCGGAGGATACCTCGACTCCAGCGGACTAATTATGCCACAAAAAGAATAATCAGCTGAATGTTTTAACACATAGGGGATGTGCTTCTCACAGCGTGATAAGATCTGCCAAAAATAGCAACAAAAAAATTAGCAAAACCCTAACCATAATCCACTCACAAAAAAAAGTTGAATTTCTTTATGTTTCTTAAGTAATGGTTCAAAAGTATCAACAGTAAAATCACTGGTTTATTTTAACATTTTTGACAATTTGTTGCATTTTATAATCTTATTGTGTTTTGAGTATAAAATATTAATCTGAAAAATAACTAGTAACAAATATCCATTGAATACAGTGAAGCAGACAGTATAACATGTCCCACTTAAATGTTGTAGGGCAGAAGTATAAATTATAACTAAATGGAAAAACTCAAGTACCTCAAAACTGTACAAAAGTAAAAATCTTTTCTGCATATTATTTTGAAGGGGGCCATTTTTCATAGTAAGTTCTTTTGAATCGTACTTCTGCTTAAGTGCAAGTTTGACTGCATGACTGTTAATTGGAAAAGCTTATTCTTACATTGTGGTATTGCTACTTTTACTGTAGAAAAGGATCTCAACACTTCTTCCACCGGACGTCACCGGTGACTCTTCTGCTGTTTGCAGATGAGAAGAAAAAGCTCAGGGAGTTTGACGACAGCAACACATTGTGTCACATTAACAAGAAACGGTGGGAAGTAAAGATATGAGGAAATGATGTAAAACGGATCAGCTTCACATGTAAAGGCCCTGCTTGTCTGAGAGGAAGTGGCTTTGAGGGCAGTTGCAGATTGGCAGACAGGAAGTAGGCCGCACAGCAGGTTTCATCCTGCTGCCATGGCGATGGCTGCTGCGGGATGTTGCCATTGGTTGCCCGTGTCCAGAAGCTGAGTGATAGATACGCCACATCGTACCAGATGCCGGCAGCTGAATTTTTTATTCTCATTTTCTGAGTGAAATGAGAATTAAAATGAACGTTGACTTTCTCGAAAAAAAAAGACAAACAGGAAGCGCAGAGGAAGATATCAATCACCTACACTATCATGTTTCCCCACCAATAGTGTTGATGACGCGAATCACTAAACTCGCTGTGAACCAAAGTCTGATTTTGAATTTTCCTGTTTATCATGTCGAAAAAGGCATCTGCCGAAAAGACCTTCAGCATACAGCAATGCGTTGCTTTCTCCCCTGAAATACAACAAACAATGAAGGATGAGCTCACCTTGAATGCTGTGGAGGTAAACCTTGAGACCTGAGCGCAGCTGTTGATCCGCCACTCTTTCGAACTGCTTGTAAAGTCTGTTGATTGCCGTCTGGAGAGATGCATGCCTCTTGATCTCTGCTTTTATTGCAGTGGCGTTTACTGATTTGCTGTTGCTGTTCATCCTGACGCATGGATCTCTCTGTAAACTGAAGCTAAAGTACCCTCGCTTCAGCCCATTTGAAAATCCGGGGCCTGTTTGTTTCGGCAAGACGAACACGGAACTTTACGACACAGAAGCGTCAGGAAAAAAAGAAGCGGCGCCGCCAGCTCGGGGTGTCTCCCAATCTCGCACTGCCTCGCTCTCGACACCGCAGAAGTCAGCTCACGACAACGTGTCTCAGTTTCCTCTGCATGTTTGAACTGAACTGAATTTACTTCCTTATTTGTGAACCATAATGTTCACTGCACCACAGCTCTGCCTGCTGTGGTGGCCACACTATTCAACGGCGCCATGGATCTCACATTACTCTGTTGTTCCTCATAAAGAAGCAATAACCTAGAAACATTATAATGACAGCTGATGTGCTTTGACCTCGTGTTTGCTCTCGACAAATTGCTGTAAAGTATCCACTGCTGTCAGGCTTGAAGGCGACATACCTACAGTTATTTGCAGACTTAGCAATATGTGCCAAAAAATACGTTACGTGTTTCTATGGAAGCAACCACCACAACCTGCGGGGGGAACTTTTTGATTGAACAATTGTAATGTGAGGTCACAAGTGGAGATTGTTCATTTTCACATGCAGAAGAAGGTTGTGAACTAATATATAAGGAAATAATCCTTTCTTAGTCCCACAGTAGGGAAATAACAGGGTTACAGCAGCAAAAGGAGAAATAACAAAATCATCAGTAGCAAAAAATAAACACAATAATAATAGAATAGAATGAATGCATTGTTTT
Source organism: Chelidonichthys spinosus (assembly GCA_029853015.1). NCBI lineage: Eukaryota > Metazoa > Chordata > Actinopteri > Perciformes > Triglidae > Chelidonichthys > Chelidonichthys spinosus. Next base: position 6,451,201 of record CM056829.1, on the reverse strand, counting down.
TAAGAAAATGTTTTGTTTTTTTGTGTCTACAAGGTCAATCAAACAGTCTCTTATTACATATTAATATACTCTATATAAGGGTAGCTTGATGTTCAACAGCAGCAGGATGTTACAGATAACTCTTGGCTTTCCTTGGTAGAGTGCTGGGGAGGAATTGGTTAAATAAGTGAATAAATGTGTGCTAATTTCAAACATTTCTATGTTTTTCTCTGTCATGTTGTATCACAGATGCCGACTTCTTCCTGTGTTATCCTCATGAAACACGTGTGCTGTCATCACCACAGTGTTCCTGCTGGTAATGCTCACACATCCACACACTGATTCTTTTTTACTAGTCCTTTATATTATTTTCACTGCTTAAATGTTACTTTTATTATTTCTATGCATTGTTGTCGTTAAGTGTATCACTCCAGTCACAGGGTTTGGTTGTACGGAAGAAAAAAGTGAAGATAAATAAATCAAATTGAATGAACTTATAGATAATTAGACTAGAATAGACTCCAGTTTCATCCGTATATATATATATATGCAAAAAAAGGAACAAAAAGGATCAAACATTTGAATTCTTCCTCCACTGTTTCGCTTTTTGTTTACTTCACTTGGTTGTTTAACCTTCACCGTGTAGAATCATGTGTGCAGAATTTGAAAGCTGTTTTGTCCACTGATAGGGGAGGAAGTTTCCCAGAGTTTTTCTGAAATGTGAGTTTACTACGTTTACATGCAGGCAGGATTTTCTGACAACTTAAAGCTAATCATGGCCCAACATGCAACTTATGAACTTGAACCCTCTGGTGCACAGAATGCAGAATCCATCTGCTGTGTCTAGTAGTAAAACTTTTAAAATGAACCAGGTGTGCAGATTAGTTTCTGGATTATTCATTCAGCACGTTTACATGTGCACTATCATCCACGTTATGTTTTGCACATGTAAACCTCTTATCCTGGTTTCACATGGATAATGGATACATGGACTACTTAGATAGTGGGACATGTTTACAGGTTATAAATATGTGAACATAATACCCTAAATAAGACCAAAACCAGGAAGAGGCTTAAAACTGGGATTCTTATGTGAATGTAAAAACACTGAGGGATAAGCTTGAGTAGATGCAACCTTAAGATTTTTTAACCAAAACCAATTTTTTTTTTAATTGCAGAAAAAAAACCCACGAGATGTTAATAATTTATTCCAAACACAGTTCATGGTTCAATACACGTGTCTAACCCTTGACACTAAATTCCTATAGACAAACACTTAGAACTATATCATTAGTCCGTTTTACACTGTTATCATAGACTGAATGGGGGTCACTTTACATTGTAATGTAATGCAGTTATTTCCACTTTGTCATTCATACCGCAGGGAATTAAATCTTTAAATAAACACCTGTGGTAACCTTTAGGTGTTGATTTCCTCCCTTTTCTTTCTGTGTCCCTGAACTGTGAGAATTTTATGAGCCAAACTGGAGATAGATCTTATCGTATAGGGCCTTGTGCAATAACGGTGACTGACGTTAAACGTGGCTGTGATGGGATTGTTGAAGACCTTCCCCTACAACTGTGATTATGGCTGGTGCAATATGTGAAAGGTTAAGTGTTTTTGTGTTGTCATGTCAATGAACTCCTCCCTGAAACCGTTTCCCTAAGGGGACAATAACGTACCTATCTATCTTGTTTACGTTTTACCTACGGCTATTTATTTATTTATTTAATTTGATTCTAAATGTATCTGTATCTCTGTCCTTGTGCTGCTGCAACAGCCAAATTTCCCCGCTGGGGATCAATAACAGTTTATCCTATTCTATCTCCAATAAGAGGATATTAAGTACGATCTCATGGACACAATCGGAAATTTCTGTGCTTCAGATCTGATACTGTAGACTATATATATATGTATATATTGATTTATGCAGTATGGAAGCAACCTTTTATCCTATATTTGCACTTTGCTGTCCTTTGTTTTTGGTCTGGATCCTAAAAAAGATGACATATGGTCGACACCCCGACGTCACATGCGGCGCAGACGTCATCGGACACGCCCTCTCCGCTGACCAAAAACATTTGTGTCCAGACGTTAACGCTCCGGCGAGCCCGACGACACTGATTATTTTTTATTAAGTCTTATCCATTTGACGACGGAGGCTTGTCGAATATGGTCTGTGGCGGTTTCACCTGCTCCAAGAATGCGCTTTGTTCCCTGAACGTGGTTTACATGGTGAGTGTACAAAATGGATCATCATGCTAACTTTTAGCAACGCTATGTTATCTTAGCCCTGTCTAGCTTCCGAAATGAACTGCCGTGTAGCGTCAACGGCTAATGTTAGCTCGCAATGTAGCCACGGCGCAGAGGGATGACTTTCACCTTTAGTTTCACATTTCTCTGTTTTTATTTTGCAGACGGATTAATGGTATGGATCCCATTTTTTTTTAAACATTAGACATGTGTTGTGTACGTTAGCTATCTAGACGGCAATATAGTGATTTTAGCTAGCCGTAGCTACCCTTTTAGCTATCGCCATTATGTGTATGGAAGCTTCCCGTTAGCTGTGAGGCTAGCTCGACCTCCCTAAAAAATGTGAAAGTGACATGCTTGAATGGATTATTTCCTCCCTTCCCATCTCCTTATCGGCCACAGTAGCCTGCCACAACAACATTTAATCAGGTCATCATGTGTTTGTGTGTCTGTCGGTCATGTGAGTTGTGCTAGTCAACATGTTGGCCTCAGCTCAACTGATGGTTGGCTCCTGAATCCCAGTCCACCAGTAAATGTACCCCTTTATAAACGTTGTGAAGGAAGCCTGTAAGAAATTAAACGTTATGGTGACTTTTTAAGGCTGTGTAACTCCTTCACATTATGTGGATGAGGAAGACAAAATATGAGAGTCACCCTTTATTACAATGTTCAAGTACTAAAGCCTAAAAATGGACAGAAAACAATAGAAAATGTCTGTCAGCGACTTTTAAAGTAAGGTTGTAGGTGTTAGAGGGCTGTTGGGTTGCATCCTGTCATACAGCTGTTTATATTGTTCTCGGCTCTCACTGTTACTGCTGCCTAATCTTACAGAAGTGTTCTTTTCTGTTGGTTGATGCCTGCCAGTGGGCAATGGTACATAAACGTCAGCTGATCTGTCATGTCAGTCTACATAAATCTATATTGTGCAGAGACAAAATGTTACTTTTATTCGATTCGCATCAAATTAACAATATTTCTGATAATTGATTAATCGTGTGATAGGTCAAAACTAATGGTTATAGTTGCTTTATAGACCAAACAATTCATGGATTAATTGATTTGTCGTATTAATCAGGGATGGAAATCAATGTTAGTTGCAGCCCTGATTGTATTATAGGGTAGTTTGTGCAATATTGTAATATACTGCATTGCAGTCAAGTTATATAATTTTGTGGAAGGTAATTGCCTCTGTGCCTCATATTTGCATTCCTATCAGAGACACTACTATTAGTTACTGGTTAACAACTAACATATCAAGTTTTTCATATCAAGTGTTGAGTCAAAAAACGTCTTGATTGTGTTTGTTCTCACTATTGCCTGATGTCATAACTCTAAATCTGCCAGGTAAGCTCTTTGTGAAAGACGTGGGAGTGACATCTGCATTGCATATTTAGCCTGCTGTTGTGACACAATGGACACATGCCACCAATCATGTTGACAGCTGAGTCACTGGAGCTGTCACAAGTGTGATGCTGTGGTTGCTGTCTGGAATTAGGCCAGTTACGACAGTAAAGACTTGTAAAGACAAGAAGGACAAATTACTCCTTTCAAATTATCCTGCTGGCTCGGACATGACAAATATGAATTCTGTAATGCCGAGCCAGTTATTTTAAGCCATTAATATTACAGAAACATAATAATGAGCTCAGTGTTTTAATTGGTTTCAGTTAATTGAAAACATTAAAATAAATGCCTAGAGGCTAGCAGTCTCATTACCCCAGGCCATGTGAAGAATTGTAATAATAATCTTAGTCAGCCTGTTCTTTGTGTTGTTGTTCTTCCCCTGGTGGTTTTGGTAATCAAAACACCATCTTGCACTGGTTAACTTCATTCTGTTTGATTCCTTCAGCTAGTCGGCCTGCTGCTGATTGGAGTAGCAGCATGGGGGAAGGGGTTCGGCTTGGTGTCGAGCATCCACATCATTGGAGGGGTCATTGCAGTGGGCGTCTTCCTGCTGCTCATCGCTATTGTTGGACTCATCGGAGCAATACACCACCACCAAGTCATGCTTTTCTTTGTATCCTTTCCCCTCGTTGTAATTGATTCGCAGATGATGATCGGGTTGCAGCGAAATGGGATTGGGAAATGTGTTTGTGTTGCATGTTTCAGTAGTTCTTTCTTTGACCTCTTGCTCCCAGTACATGGTCATTCTTTTCATCGTTTTCCTGTTCCAATTTGGAGTTTCTTGTTCCTGCTTGGCAATGAATCGTGGGCAGCAGGTGGGAAAACACAGTTTTAACAGTCAATGTCTTACGCTGCATTCATGTTAATTGTAAGGCATATTAATAAAACGTACTAATGAATACACTTTAGTGACTTTTTACAAGATTTTTGCTCATTTTGTTTTGTCTTATTCTCCAGGAGGCACTCCTGAACTCTGCTTGGGGAATGTTGGAAAACAAGACCAAGATGGATCTGGAGAGCCAGCTAAACTGCTGTGGGCTGCTCAACGTCACCGCCAGTCGGGCACAGTTTGATCAGGACTTGCAAAATTGCCCCGCCGTGAGTCTTAATTATCAACATTTTCATCAAATATATAGTTATGTCTATAACTTCTGCTCCTTGAAGAAGAGGAGCAAGGTTCAACACACATCGGATTTGGATACCACACCCCTAGTGAGCTACCTGCAGACTTTTAAAGTAGATGATTTGTGGTGACGTATGTGGGGCCCCGACTTAATACATACGTCACCACAGTCATTCCTCAGTTCTACAGAGGCTCTTCACCGAGCTGCGAAGTGGGGCGACCCTTTAGAGTGCGCTGAGAGAGAAAGAGAAGGTCTCTCTGCAGAGGAAGCTGCCAGGGCCTCCCCTCCAGCAGTCTGATGGGACCAGTATCAGGGACAGACCCTGTGGATGCGCTCTATCCAGCACAGGTGGTAACATTCCACTGGGGAAAACTGCATCAGGCCTCAGTGTCTGTCTGAGTTTGAGCTTGTTTGTTCATAGGTACCTTTTTTAAAATCTGCAGGTCCAGAACAGGAAGCAGTGCACCCCCTTCTTTGGAATAATAACTTAATGGCTGTACCAACCTTTGTTCGCCCTGAAGCAGGAACCATTCACATCCCTCTCTTGCTCAACACTATGTTTACTTCCTTGCTCAGTACCGCTGCTGCCTCGTCCCCAACAAACGTGTTTACTCGGGAAAGGAATCGAGGTGGTCTGACCCAGAACCACAGCTGGGTGTCTGCGCATGTGCGCCACTGAGGGAGGTGACCTACTAGCCGGCAGACTTGCAGCAATGGCGGTCTGAGTCCGTTGCCATATGGCCTGCAGAAGGGGAATGGCATCACCTGTTTTCCAATTTGATTAAATGCACTGCTTATTGAAATGACATTTACACGGTGAACAGGAAGCGCCTTTTATTGGAGGTCTGAAACACTTGCTCAGACCTCAAAAGAAATGTTAAGCACACCTGAACTGGAGGTTAGTTGAATAGACACAAGTCACCACTGGTCATCTGCCTTAAAATAAGCGAATAGAGGAATCTTCAGTTACGTCACTGATGTCCCATATTAGATTTGTTGGACTGTTATTATAAGAAAACTTATTTGAACAGCACAATTGCTGAATTTAGCTGCTCCATAGCAAAACTATATTTTTTATTTACTGTTTGATTCACATGTGGAGGTATATATGGTGTTTTTAAAACAAACGTTTCAGCTGCAGCATAGACAAATATTGCTGTTTCACAGTAAACTTCCTGTTACACAATATGCCCCCTTGAACACAAGTCACACAAGCATTTACCTTAACCAGGATGAGATTTTCTGTAGTTCTCAGAATAGATTTTGGTATCTAATACTGGCTAAGCCAACAAACTGTCTGAAGACTAAAAGCCTTTTCTTTTTTTATGCGTCTTTCCCTTCAGTTATGCAAAAAGAACACTGGCTGTTATACCTGTGGGGATATGATGCTGAATCATGCAACAGAGGCTCTGAAGATCCTTGGGGGTGTCGGGCTCTTCTTCAGCTTCACAGAGGTGAGTGCACGGTCTACAAACCTGCTAACCTTCCGCTCATTAAATCAGCCTAATAAGTATTATTAGAGAGATATTCTTAAAGAGAAAGACACTGAATTGAGTTTAATGTTGCACGCTTACTGGACTGATTGCTAAATTTAGCTAAATGGATGTGCACACACTCCCACGTCTACTTTTGGAGGGGAAAATACCCATCAAGTTGAAATTGGGATTTTTTTTCTCAGAGATTTCTGTTGCGCAATTGATACAGTATTCACAAGTTTGGGAGTCTGGTTTCTTGCTGTTCGCGAATCACGGCAGCTTTTAAAACATTTGTGTCAAAATCAGTTCATTTTAATGGAATTTCCTCAGTCAGTGGACTTGATCGTCGGGCGGAAAAAATCCATGCAAATATTTTTCTATCAAGTTCAACTTTGGTGCACTTTCACGCGCATGTTTGCACCCTTGAATCTGTAGAAAATAATCTTGATGTCGCTGAACTCTGAGGGGACGGAGTGTCGGAGATTCCTAAAGGGAGGAAGCTATCGTAGCTTACTAACTGCTACGCCATCCATTCTGGAGGAGCATAAACTGCTTCATGAAAGTGGTTTAAGTTGTTGACAAGAAATTGATATGTATATTCCTGGCTAGGTAGTATGTTGGTGGTTAACGTGCTGATTAATTATTTTTGTAACATTTTTTTGTCACGTTTATCTTTTTTCTTTGTCTTTTATCAGATCCTGGGAGTGTGGCTCGCTGTGCGCTACAGGAACCAGAAGGATCCGAGAGCGAACCCAAGTGCTTTCCTATAGTCACGTACACGTAGGCAACGCAGCACCGTAGATGCAGTTTCAGACACACTGGTTCACATAGTATCATGCACATGTAGAGGCAGACGCGCCAGCATACACTACCACACCGATCACAACAACACAGAATGGACGAGCGCACGCAGCAGCTGAGAAACACGCACACACATTCACACACCTACACACACCTACACCTGAGACTGAGAAACTTACAACCTGTCCAGAAGCGTTGCCAGAGCTCCAACTGGAAGAACTGGATACTTGTGTATGAAAGGATAACTTGTAATACCAAGAAGTGTGACTTGTTGGTATCGCGACCCAGCCTTGATTTGAGTACCAGATTTCCTGCTAGTTTCCAACTATGTAACAAGGGATGAGACATCTCTGCATGTGTCCTACGCCTGCACAGACAAACGGCCTCTTTTATTGATTCTGTTCCACACACCAAATGACTGTGCCATGTCCAACAAATTAACGTGTATGCACCTTGAATCTTTTCCTCTCGTCTCTAATGTAGTGGCGCCACATAACGACAAACGCTGTCGTTTGTGTGGAGCTGTAGACCCAAACATGTCCAGTGTGATGAGTTTGTGATCAAAGTAAGCCGAGGGGGGGCAAAAGAAGGCAAATACTGTACATGTGTTGTAAAGTAGTTTTTGAATGATGTGTTTTTTTTCTCCAAATGCCGGGATTAAACATGATTAGAAAGCAAGTAGGTGTGAGGTAGTGTAGTTGCTAGGCATTCAGGTTCAAAATATTTATGAACTGTAACTGAGCCAACTAACTTTTAACAGTCGGAGATATAAGAACGCCAACGGACTGCAGCCTTGATGTTGTACATAATCTTTTAGAAATATTTCTGGATGGGTTTCCCATGTAATTGCCCCTCTAGTCGGGAGGTTTGCCTGCATAGTTGAGGCCTTCGACGGCCACAATAATCCACCCTTCCTGTATTTAATGTTCTTTTGTGTCACAGTGTTGTTGCTTAGTGTAGATTCTGGTAGTAGAGAGGTGGAGTCAGGTACCCATCATGCACCTCCTGTGTAACTGGAAGAAATCACAGTAAATTAAAAAAATAAAAATTAAAGTACTGTTTGATTTGTATAAATTGGGTAAATTTGGCTAAAACGGCTCATTGCAAACCCAATTTTGTTTTTAATAGTGTTAATTGTGATCATGTGCTCTTGGTTGCAGTCATTTTTCTTTTTCATATTTTGAAAACGATTATTCTGTCGTGGAATGTTTTTGTTCTCGGTTGCCATCAGCTCTTTTTGTTGTTCATCAGTGTTAAATGCTTTGTAAAAAAAAATAACTTTGTTGAATATTTTCACGATCTATTTAAGTTTGAGGATGCACATTAGGCTAACGTGATCTTGAAGTTTTTGATGATTTCATTTTGCTGCCTAACTCGATGTTTGACATTTCCTGTTGATAAATCACTGCTCATTAATTCTCTCTTTTAAGATACATTTTCTCTTTTTGAATTGCTTTTAACTTAAAGGACTAACACGAGCTGTAACTACATGTCTTACTTGAACCTGTCAACTTGGGTGATATGAATTTCCTGCTGCTGAGTCATCGCTGGTGTAAACATTTTGACAGATCTTAAGCATTGTTATGCCGTATATTAAACCTCACTTTGAATTTGTGTGCACTTGTTATTCAAATGTATCTTGAATTTTTGAGACTTCATTTTCCAAATAATAAAACCTCAAATTGGAAACTGTTTCACTTAAGTCATTGTTTAAGACTTTTTCTGTCTTTTCCCAAACAAAATGCACTCTGAATGGTGTAAATGTGTTGTTTTTGCTGCTGAAAGTAGTTTCTTTTCTATCTGAAGCTTAGTCATGTACTGTACTTCAGTACAATTTTGAGCCACTTGTATGCATTTCCGTTCTATGCTAGTTAATTTCTTACTTCTACATTTCAGATGCTTTAAACTCCACTACATATGTCTGACAGCTTACACACTTTGCATATTTAGATTAAGAATACATAATCATGTAATTTATGACTTATTTAGATAATGCCACCCAGCACTTAATAAAGTAAGTAAAACCAACCCCATATTTCCCAGCTGTATCAATAAAGTCATGTATAAATTAATTAATCTGGGTGTTTCTTTTGTTTGTTTTTTTAAAGCAGGACTTTTTACTTAATTACAAGACACTGACTTCTTCTTCCACCACTGTTTGTTACAAAATACATTGTGCTGTCAGAGAGGAAGACGGGAGTTTGACTGCGGTGACACATTTCACCACACGATGGCACTACAGAGCCTCTAGAGCTGCCATTTCTTCTTGGTTAGCTGTTATTTCAGCCCTTCCCTGACTGGATCAACACCTCAGGACTGGCAAGGAATCTAAACACGGTGGTCGCTTTTTCCAGCGTCTGCCGTCTTACAGATCAATTGTGTCCAAGTTGAAGGTGGATAGCATCAACATGGCAGCCTTAAAATGCATTAACTCAAGCAGCGGTCTTTTGATTCCCCGTGATATTCCTTCAGAAGGCCATTAATCCTTTCAGCTGGGATGGGTCCAGTAATGTGGGGGTGGCAGAGCAGAAGGAGAGCTCAAGTACACTCTGATAGGGGAATAGAGACAACACATGAGGAGATTATCCAGATACCTTTCAACCAAGGTTGTCCTAAATGAGAATAAACCGCTCCTCCGAGCTCCTCCTAATGGCCCATGGCAGACTGTCACCATCACCGCTGCTCCCCCTTCATGAAAAGGCATGACCTGATCGCTGGCGACGGTGCACCCTGCAGGGAGCACCTACAGGTTCACTTTGACTGAGACGCAGGAGCGTTTCTGTAAGTGAAATGTGCCTGGTCAGGGCTTTGGGTCTTGAGTATCGCCGGTGGCTCGGGACCAGCATTTTTTTTCTTTTTTTTGAAAACTGCACCACATATCCAATCCCCTATCCTGTCAGCGTGCTCTCCTGAGGGCCCGGTGCCAGTCCCCCACCCTGTGATGCGCGTCCATATGCCGGGTGTATTAGCTCGGAGAAGCTGTGGAGAATCGCACCAACGGGGATGACCATCTGTCCCCTCACAGATATAGCATGGACTCTGCAAGTGCGTGAAAGGCAGGATCTTAAAACATTTGGTCCATTATATCACAGCGCCATGGTGAATGGGTTTCACAAGGGCTTGTCCTATATGCGGAACTAATTATGTATAGCTTTTCAGCATGGGGGCAAGCTGAGGCAGCCTTCAGATCAGTATGGAACCAATACATTGTTTCTTATAATAGTCCTTTTCTCTGTGGTGGGAGGAAGTGCATTTACATAGGTCAAAATACCAACGCTGCAAGAATACTCCACACTGCACTACCACATACTGTATATGTAATGTAAGCTACTTGGGTATTTTACATTACATATATATATCACAGACATTTTAATACTGATTTAAAATGAGACATGGAAACGTAAAAAGCAACACCTAAAGTAACTCAGGTAGACACTTATAGATAATAGTGCAACAACTGGAATGGAGGTTATTCAGAGGAGTATATTTGAATAAATGGTCCTATATCCTGTTAATATCTGTAGTGATATTATTTTCTGTATCTCAAAGCTAAAATTTCAATTAGAATTTGGTTAAAAATGTCTGAAAATTCAGCTTTAGGCTGTAAGTCTTTGAATAAAAAGCTGAAATCAACCAATCGATCACTATTACCAAGTACCACAAATAAACGTCCATATTTAGAGCTACGTGGATGATAGCTGCACTCTTACATTTTATTTCCAGACATTTTAGCACTCAAACTCATAGTTTATTTATAAGCAATCATCTATTCTGGAGAGAGAAACTACTTAGTTCAAATATTATTCAGTGATGGGAGTATCAACACCCTTCAGTATCAATGTAAAAACTCTTCATTACAAGTCAAAGTCCTGCAATTAAAAACACAAGTACAAGTATCATCAGCGAAATGTACTTACAGTAAAAGTACTCAATGTGCAAAAATGTAGTCACTATGACTGATATATCATTATAGCATTATTAATATTGATGCATCAATGCATTTATAGCGTTCTACTTTTATAGCTGCTTGAGGTGGAGCTAATTTTAACTGCTTTATATTCAGTCAGGTAGTTCAGTCCAGTGGTTCCTCGGGTCAGGGCCCTCTAAATAATTCAACCACTTTAAACCTCTTTACATATCTAACCTGGAAACAGTAAATGTTGCTTGTTGTTTGTTTATTACAATAGCTACATCTACAGTGGAAGTTGCGTCTGACGATGGCAACGGGATCACTGAGGATGAACATCAGTGTGGTTTTAATGGGTTTGTATTCTTCTCATAGCTCTGCGAGGACAAACAGGAAGGGCGAATCGTTCTCATCAGTGAGGGGAGACAAACGGGTCAATATGGTCTATCAATAATGAAACAGAGCAGGGATGCATGTTGTTAGTCCTCAGATGGAAGGGCAGTACAGGTGATGTAGGGAGTTAATCAGAGCGTTCATGTCTGAAAGTGGTATTTCTCTTTTTTGTCGTACTGCTATCTCCCCATGAGTGTTGTTTCGCATGCTTACATGCTTTCAAAGGAAGAGCTCTGAGTCCAAATGTTTGAGCCGTGCAAAATGTATTCAAAAGTTCATGTTGAGTTAATATGAGGCAATCTGAGCTCTTGTTACAGAATTGGTCACAGTCTGTCCCTCCACTCCGGCCACATTTTCCAATCCCCACGTCCCCCTCATTGCCATTTTCCATCCATCCACCAGATGCCCTCAGACTTTCCCTGCCTCCCCATCACCTGACTGCCCTACGCTCCTCCTCCTCACCTGTTCACACTTTACTCGTCTGCTCTGTGGTTGCCTGGCCTTCCCCGCCCTCCTGCATCCCGTTACCACATCGGCTTCTCAGTTTATGAACCAGCCCAGTTCATTCCCTGCCAGACTGTTAAATCTGTCCATCTACTTTTTCCACAGCCTGACCCGTACTCTGATTTTGTCCCTTTACCTGGACCTCCCTGTAGGAGCCTTGATCCAACCCCACATTTGAAATGAATGATTGAACTGTACCTGCACTGTCCCTGTTCCCTATTCTAGCTGCATGTCAGAATTCCATGTTTGTGTTGTAAAACACATTTTATTATAGCAAAGGAATATCATCAAATTGTTGAATTAGAAAGTCAGTTTAAAGTTTGACCAAAGCAAAATATACCCTGAAAATTTCATTTATATGAAAAACAACACCTAGCTTACGAAAACCTCTATCATGTTTAGCAAAATAGCATGATTTTGGAGATTGTTTGTTTACGCTTTGTCGAAATTGAATAAACGTTACAGAATTTACATGCAAATGTTAACTGTCGTTAAAATCCTCCTCCTAGCTCAGATTCTAGATTGAAATTCAGTTCTGGTTAGGAACTATTTGTCCAGGCGTAATAACATTCAGTCCAACCAGTCTTGGCTTTGTTGTGATTGACAGCTCAGAGGGCGGAACCAAAGTATAAAGAAGGTCAACGATTGGCTGAAAGTGAGACCTCGGTCTTGTGTGAATTTCAGATGTGTTGCCGTAAATTAATAATTTCCAACTTTCCCAGAACGTCTGAAGTTGTTTTCTGACCAGTTTCTACATTAAATTGCGGATCGTAAACCAACGTTGAGCGATATCTCATACAAGCTTGTTTATTTCACCGCTTCCTGGTTACAATGTCCAATCAGAGCCAGCCAGAGAACTTTTGACCAAAGGGATGCAGCCAAGGGAACGTAATGCCGAGAGAGTGTGCGTGTTATTGAGGCCGGCGTACACCGAAATGAGAAGCTCTTGAACTTAATATTAGCGGCTAGCTCCACCCGGCCCACTTCAGACAACTGGGAGGAGCCGGACATTAAAAACAAGCGCACCCAGAACCGGCTGCCCGCTTCGGACGCAAATATCAACGCGCGGATTTTAATGAGTTGTATTAGAGTAATACAGTAATTTGCGATGAAATAAACAACGCGGTGATTTTTCACAAGGTTAAATGACATAAACCCAGAGACTCAGCCTCGAGGAGTGTTTTTACACACCGTTTCAACGTGAATGGGAGGGAACGGCGGTTCAAACAGGTAAGCTGAGCTCTACTAATGTAAACACTGAATAGGAATTGATGTTAACGTTACATTAAACACAACCGTGACTTCCCGTGAGCAGATATGTTCATCTTATATTCAGGCCTTTGGATACAGACACCATTACACACAGGCTTTTTTTTTTTTTTTTTAAAGATCATCTCATTAGCATTTACCATCACCCCTCCCCCCACACAGAAGCATCATAAAATACCCCTCCCACACAGTGTGCCATCATGTAAGCATACATTACATACACATTGCGGAACAGTTTTCCCCCCTAAGGTGTGAAATAATGCTAATGTATGTTGGTCAAAATATGCGTGAAAGATGAACATGTCATTAGTTGCTCAGATGATAACAAAATATGCCGCTTCAATCATCATGGTTCCATGTTTGATCATTACAATCAACTGAAACCCAGTTAACACGGAGTACAATATTGTATATGCGGCGGTGGGAGACGTATTCATACAATTTACTTAAGTAGAAGTACTACACGGTGCACTACAAATAAGTCCTGCATTAATTAGGTAAATATCAGCAAAATATACTCATGTATGGAAAGTCAAATTGCTTATTGTGCAGTATAGTGTTCCCTGCGATCATTTTAACTCCTTTCTATACTTTTTGGGTAGTGTGATCTACTCTCGCATCATATTGGATAACATAATTGTGTGTTTGTAGCGCAGTTGTCCTGTGAGAACCAGCTATATCGCAAAAAGGCAACTTTTCATGAGCTCATAAAAACAGCCCTGTGACGATGTATTTTCCAGCTGATCCAAGAGGGTTTAAAATACTTTATTTAGCTTAAGGCGTAGGAGGTTTTTCTAAATCTATAAAGGAACACTTCATCCTTCAGTTTCAATTCTGAATCACCAAATACACAAACACATATATATATATTTTATATATATATATATAATATATATATATATATATATATATATATATATATATATATAATCAAATCAAGTGTTATGCTTAAATCCATATCTGTAACAAGCAGAGTGTGAAAAATCAATCAAGATCAATGTGACGGGGGTTTTTGTGGGAAGTGTTGCCATGGAGGAGAATGGAGAGAGAGAGAGAGAGAGAGAGAGAGAGAGAGAGAGGGCAGTTAAGTGGCTTCTTCCTCTGCAAACTGCAGATTAAAGTGACCTCTGTGACCTCTGGTCTTGTGCCTCTGATGTTTCCCTAATTACCTTGTCTCGCCATTCTGAGAAACTGCTCCGAGACAGTTTGCTCCTCTGTTGTTTAGGGCTTCGTTTACAATCTCAGAAGAGCTGACATGGCGACGAACACATGCTGAACTTGAGCATTGTGTGTGGATTGTGGTTGCACTGCTAGTATCAGTCTGAGCACGCTGATAGCAGGTCAGATCTTTGACATCATGCAGAAAGGCCATTTTAGAGGAGCATTATGTTATTGGATTATTGATATCCAGGTCGTGGCTGGTAAATGTGGAGCTCATTTTAATTACTTAATACATTGCAGGGTAGTTTAACTTCTAATAATATTCCTTATTATTAATCTGAAATCTGCAATTTGAAATGTATCAAATAATAATGGCGGAAAACACAATAGATCCCACTGAAATGTAGCAGAAATAGAAGTATGAAGTTGCAGAAAATACTCAAGTAAAGCACAAGAATATCAAAATGATTATGAAGCACATGCACTTATGTAAATGTAGTTTCTTTTCACCACTGCTGACAGTATATCAAGTAATTAAAACAAGTACTTTTACCTTTTGATGCTTTGAGTAGTAGTATAGCCTGCATTTCACTGATAATACTTGCAGATCAAACCAATCCAATACATAAAACAGTCCTCCATACTAAACCCTCCCTTCAAAAAGGGTATAATGTTCATAATATCTTTGTTTTAAACTTTATGATCTGCAGTTTGGTGTGTGGCTGAATTATTAGAAACTACTGCAGTAGTATACCTAATAAACGGGCAAGTGTATGTTTGTAATCGAGTAGAGCTACCCAGCGTTATATACAATCATTACAATCAGCCTCACCTTTACCAGCTGCAACATTAAAGTGGTTTAGACATTAATGCCATAACTAATATTATCATTTATGATTCATAATTCTGAAATGGGCACAGTTTAACTTTAAGTCTATTTCGATTTGAATGCTTTTGTACTTTTTGTCACAAAGAATTTGTTGTATTAGTACTTTACTTGAGTCAATTACTTACTGCTACTTTATAATACATAATCCATCTGCTCTGGCACACACCATATAGAGATTCCTCCACACACACACACACACACACACACACACACACACATGCACGCCCGGAGAGGTCCAGGTCCGGTTCGTGTGGCCGCAGCGTCCACGTCAGCAGAGGGAGATCAGCACCCTGGACAGTGGCGGCCGGTCAATAATAAAGCAGCCACTGCTCCTTTCCAGCCCAGCTGCTGGGAGCACTGGGGGGGAGGTACACCATCACCCACAGCAGGCGAATGGATGACCAGATTAAAAAAAAACACCGACTTGTTTACAGGATGACAGGTTTCTCTCTCTCTCTCTCTCTCTCTCTCTCTCTCTCTCTCTCTCTCTCTCCCCTTCTTCTCCCTATTCCGGAAGTAGCTGCTGCGTTGGTTCAATCTCCAAGCCGACCATTTCGAGGAGGAAAATCAGCGCCAGCAGCAACATCACCACCATCCATCTGATCCAATAATCAATGCCATTACTGCTGTGTAATTGCTCTCGGATGCGGAGACATCGCCATACGTCTCCCCCCATCTTTCTCTCTAATTAGAAAAATCGCAGGGTGCCTTTATTATTCCAGCCTCCCTCACTCTATCCATCCCCCCCCCCCCTCTCTCTCTCTGTCTCTCTGATCGTTTTTTGGGGGGGGCTCGCGACGAAATGCTGATGGACACCGAGGCGAAGATGGTGAGGCGTCGGGCTCCTCGGGTGTTTTTGTGCTGCCGCGTTTGCTTCTGAGAGGAATGGACGGGGTTGTGTTTCTGATCTCGACGTGGATCGTCGGGGTGAATGGCTCGGATTGTTCGTGGAGGCTTCACAAGAGGGAGATGAAATAGAGAGAGAGAAGAGGAGGGGAGGAAAAAAAATGGACCATGATCTGACGCTTGGGATGCTACAGTGAGGGACAATAAAAAAAAAAAAAGACATTTTTTTTTTTTATATAATTAACTCAAACTTCCATTCCTTTTTTTTTTATTTGCTATTTGTTTTTTCTGGATAATGATTCTCGACGAGAGTCCCAGATGTGACTGCGTGGATGGCAGCTCGTTGTATTTCACATCCCATGTTCTGTTTGCTGGCTCTGTGTTGCTCCCTCTTCCACTCGTCCACTCTCTCGCTGTCTTCTGCTTCGGGTAGCAAAACATGTAGGCTATTTTCTGCTGCAAGCCCAGCGCGTCCGAGAGAAGGTGTCTTTGAAGAGAAATGGACCGTGGAGATCAAACCCCGTACAAGTTGTTGTAGTGGGGGGGTGGTTATTATTTCTTGTTTGAGGGGTTCCTCCTTTCCTCGGGGTGCGGTGAAAGATGCATCTATATAGGCAGCGTTCACTAAGTTGTTTGAGTGATGAATATTGAAAGAGTGTGTCGGCCAGCTGAAAGGGAAAATCTTTCATCCGCATTGGCTTAGACACACACACACACACACACATGCCATCAGTGGGGCGAGAGCCTTTATTCCTCTGGATCTCCACTTAATGTGAGAATGAACACATCGGATGTATGAATAATCATAAAACCAGTAATAACAGAGGGAGAGGCGACGGGAACACATTCATTTATTTCAGCCTGCTGGGTTCTTTATGTAGCCAAACATGTTCAAGTATCGGATCCGCATGTTTTTTAACGAACTGAAAGTCCTGGTGTTTATGCGATCCGATTCGACACAGTCCGGCTCAGACACCGATAGACGGTCCGCCACCATGCGAGGTCTGGGGATGGGCGGCTGCGGTTGGCCGCCTTTCGTCGACTGCCATTCCCGGGACGACGAGGAGGAGTACTACGGCAGCGACCCCCGGCCCCGGAGCCTGGCGTTTGAGGACAAGGAGCCCAAGCTGCAAGTGGGCCTGGACGCCGTGTCTCTGGCCAGCACCGCCAGCAGCCTGCGGACCCCCCAGTGCCGGATCTGTTTCCAAGGCCCAGAGCAGGTATAGACATGCAGCAGCCTTCCTTACACCACCGATGCCTCAGACACCTCTTGTTTGTGCTGTGAATGTGCTGCCGAGCCTTTGTGTTGCCGTGGAGAGCCATTCCACCATCCATGCATGCATGCAGGCATTTATCTGCCTTCTTCCAGGAAGTGCTCCTGTTTCCCCCCCAAAGTTCTTTATTGTAATCTGCCATTTTGATTTTTTTATTTTATTTATTATTATTGTAGCAAATCACAAAGTGTGAATATTTGATTCACTCTCTCACTCTCCCTCCCACCTTCCCCTTAAATACCCCCTTATGATGGAGTCAACATTGCAATAAAAATAGTCAAATTCGTTTTATTTAAATACACCAAAAATCCCCCAATTTGCCTCATTGGGCTTTAAATGTGCACGCCGTGTCATCACTCCCCTCCGTCTCTAAACCCTGGATTTAGAGGCAAATATTATCCCTTTTTTTCTGATGATTGCTCAGTGATGTGGTTGTCTAAATAACACTGTTTTCATAGCTAAGCTAATCAGCGGTGTAGAGGCAGCAGTTCCCACACATCTGAGATCCGGCCAGCATAGCAACAAAGAAAGTTAGCCAATTAGGTCTGCAGGATGACAAATAGAGTGAGAGGGCCTGAATATGCATGAGTCACAAACATTTTGTAGATGTAAATGAACTGTCCCCTGTCCGCGTGGGTCACAGGACAGCATGATCGGCCATCGATCGTGTGACAAAACGCTGTTCCTGGACAGACAATGGTGTCGACCGTGACGAGAAATGACAAGTTGAATGAATTTGTCATCCTTTTTTGTTTGTTTGGTGTGATCTATTTCTATTCCCTTCTCTCGTTCTCTCTGTCTCTGTGTCTCTCTCCACTTGATTTTCGTCCCAGAGCCCCGAGTAAAACAATAAGAAGTGCATCTCTTTGGTCTGTGGCCAAATGTCGATCTCACCAGATGTGCAGAAACCTGTGCCGCCTGGCTCAGCAGGTAGTCCTGAAGCCTGGGATAATTAGAAACACTGTAAATCCTGTTGGAGCACAGATGGATATTACCATTTAGTCACTTATAGGCCTAGTGTTATTACAGCCCATGAGCTAATTTATGACATCTGCCTGAGATTGTCTCTCGTGAGACAAAGTAAACCGGAGAAGTACAGGACGGGAGGATAGATCGGCTTTGTTTCGGATGCGAAGCCATTTGATGTTACGGACGGGGATCGACCCCCGGGTTGCTCCCTTGCCCACTCAAAGATCCTCCTTTAATAAAAGGTTGATGTTTGGGGCTTTGGGCTCTCCGGCATGGTGACTCATCGTGCAACATGGCTCTGAGCTGCCTCTTTTAGCTACAGACAAAGAGAAAGCAAACAAAGCACTGAGGGGGAAACCCTTCGACTACTACTATCAGCTCTGATATTAGCTCCGTGTCTTTTGCCTCCACGGCACAGAGAAGTGCCTCATACCTCCTCGGGCGCAGGGCACAGGTGTTTGCTCACGTTTGCCATTTTATTGTTATTTCATTATTCAGGCAGGTCTCAACAGAGGCCGGGATTGTGTCAGTGGGGCCAATTACCTACAGACATAATCACCTCGCTCTGTGGGCTGAACCGAGTATGAATCCTTATTAACTGTCTGTCGGAGGTGTCAGAGTGTGTCATCGTACAGTTAGTCGGGGTTCACGGGAGCAGAGTCAGAGCCGGGCTTGAGGGGCCGGCCTTGTTCGGAGCCTACAGGCTGCTGGAGTGAGGAGGGGTGGTAGAGGTGGAAGTGGTGGTGCCCTTTTCACTGGCGGTGCCCGACGGCGTGTTTCCACGTTCACACACAGTCTGTAGCACTAGGGGGGAGAGGGGGAGGGTTGGGGGGTTTGTTGCCTAAAGGTTACAGCTGAGGAGGACATATATTTTCTTAGTCATAGAAGTGACACACCGTATTAACACCTTTGTGCTCTGTGAAGTGGCCTTGAGGGACAAACCCACGCCAGATCATCAGAGCAGGAAGTGTCTGTGTGTGTGTGTCTGTGTCTGTGTGTGTGTGTGTATGTGTGTGTGTGTGTGTGTGTGTGTTGTGTCTGTGTCTGTGTCTGTGTGTGTGTGTGTGTGTGTGTGTATGTGTGTGTGTGTGTGTGTGTGTGTGTATGTGTGTGTGTGTGTCTGTGTCTGTGAGCAGCCATCATGTTTGCTGGAACTATTCATGAAAAAAGGCCAAAACCAACAGCGTAGTGATCTATTACTTCGTTTAATATCTTTATCATAAAAGTGCAAAAGTATTACTTTTTACATAAAATATTTAAGTGCCAAAAGTGAAAGTACTGATTATGCAGAATCCTGCATTTCAGAATAATATATATTAAGCTGAGAAACGTGCAGCTAATTTTCTGATTCTTTACTGCTAGGTAATCCATTATTTATTAGTTGATTTATTTTTGTATCAATAATCTGTAAAGTATCAAAATAATGTGGCGTAAAAAGTACTGTATTGGCATCCAAAATGTAGTAGAATTGGAGAGTAGCACGAGTAAGTTCCCTTTGCACCACTTCTACGAACGAGACGATAAAACATGTTACGATGTGACCATGTTTAAGGTTTGTTTGGGATCGTTGTCATGGTTAAAAAAAAGGACGACTGTGAGACAGAGACAGGAAATGTCCAGCCGCCTCCCACGTCAAAGTCAGGGTCACAGTCACACTGTTACGCTGGGTTCCTGTTTACCAGTTTGTACCAGTTTATTTTGCCACTATTATTACTATTTTCTCAAGGTTCAGCAATGCTTGATAAAAAATAAAAAAAAACTTACCAGCTTATGTAGGACATCATTTACCTCTTTAAAAATGCACGTATTTGTGAGCCATTTTTTGAAAAGATTATGAGTAAACATCACATTGTTGGTTTTGGTCTTTTAACAGAATTTGCTGATGATAACCAAAAAACATAAAAAAAAAACCTCTGGTCTTATCCTTTCAAATGAAGTTGGTTAGCGTAAAGCGTGATGTTGCTGTTCCAGTCTACTTCACTGTTTGTTCAGAAACAGTAAAACTCCACTCCCAGGTTTATTTGAGCATCAGCACATCCTGCCAGTCCAGATGTGACCTTTCATGCTTTTTACTGTGTGTTGCCTTCAGGTGTAGGGCGTCACTCCCAAATGGAAGAGCCCACAAATTAAAAAAAGGCACATTACACAGATTATATACTGCATGTGTGTGTTTTACTTCTATTTTTATGTAGTTGATTGCTGCAGGATTTAATCAATTTGATTTTCAATTGCATAGATTATCTATTTCCCCTCTAGGATCTTTACTATTACTGGTAAACTGCAGAATGTGACCGTGATGCTGGTAGTTTTTCTGTTTTAACTGCGCTTGCCTTTGACCTAATTTGCAGAACATGTTTTTTTTACCACATGAAGCACAAAATAAGATTTGCTGTCGGTTGTACAAAGTTTTCACCTAAAAGTCATTATTTTGACTTCAGTACATAAAAAAAAAAAACATCTTTCACGCCCTCAGCTTGGTCTTCCGAAACTAAATGTGCAACCTGTGCTCTGTGAGCCCGGCGATCAATAGACGTGAACATCAAACAACGCTCCCTCAGAGTTTGAATCTTGAACCTCCATTCTGGGACGAATTCAGGAGGATTTTTGAATGTAAATAACATGAATTTTGACTTACAAACACATTTTATTACTTGACCCTAATAATTAGACGCTTGTGTCGAGAAAATCACTTTCTGAAATATGGCGTCTCTTATTCATTATTAATATAGCAGCTCTTGATTTTGACGTACGCTGAGATATAATTATCACATTTTCTGCTTAAACGGCTTCTTTTCAAGGTGGTTGTTTTTTAAACGCATAATTGCAGCTTTTAAAGGACTTTGTTTTTTATTTTTGTTCCCGTTGACATTAACATCATCTTACCAGCCGGAAAATGTTTCCTCACACGCACGCTTTCCAATGACAGCTTGACATTTTAGAAATGTTTGCTTTCATACGTTTTTTTATTTAGGTTCCCATATACTTCTGACCTTCTCCGTGTTATCTTTATAATGTCAGTAGGCAAGTTATTCTAAAGTTTATGAGTGGCATGTGGCTCGTCTGCTTACCCAATCTTTTTATGCAGCGGGACACTTGAAGTCTTTTATTATAAGTGGGAAGGTCAAACGAGCCAGATGGGGGAGCGACAGAGTGTAGACAGAGAGAAAAAAAGATGAGGCATGGTTGTGTCAACGCCTTCCTCTGGTGCATAAAATCTGTATTGATTACGCTGGTAATCCGCTGGCAAAATGTTTTCTGAGTCACCATTTGTAAATAAAAATAAACCAACCTTTTTAGGCTTCTAAATGATGTGTAAAGCCACTGTTATGCTATCAATTGAGCCGGATCCCACTCTATCATTAGAATGTTTATTGCAACAAAAGAGAAAATCCAGTCCTTCTGTTTAGTACATCAACAAATATGTGAAAATGTATGACATTGCATGGTACAGCATGCAGAAATACTATAAATAAGCAGCAGATGATTACTTTTTTCAGCAGTAAGGGCTCTTAATTTGAAATGCAGGAATCAGATTGCGCATAATAATCCCATTAGTGCTCCGTTTTACTTTGAAATTTGGGGGTGAATTTGTTTTACTGAATTCCTGAGAGTTTGGCTGAAGGTTGACATCTGAAACTCACTCAGTAACAAGTGATATCTTGTTTGTTTAAGTCAAGTTGACAGGTAAGATTACCATTCATGGTGCCTTGCTGAAGGACGCTGCCGTGTAATACTAGCCCAACCAATATTGAAGTAAGGGCTCTGTGTAACGAGGAGAAGCCGACTGCTACGTGGCTAACATGGATGTTTGATGTCTGAGAGATGGAGGTTTCATCCGAGTTTGTGTGAATCGACATCAAGAATGAGCCACACTGACGTACCCAACACTGTGGTTTTAATAGCTTTCCTTCTGTCGTGACGGTGATGGATTTGCTTTTCTTTTTGCCTTTCATTAAGTGAGAACTTTGCTGACATCTGAGGCAAAGAATGCCAGTTGATTTTAAGCCTCCTGACAAAATGGATGTTTGATGCTGAGCGTTGATGACAGCCGGAATGTGGTCATCCTTAATGTGGCGAATATGCCAACACACTTCAGGTGCTGGAGCGGTGCTGAAGAGACACCAGCGTGTTTTCTCAGACACTCTTAACAGAAAGATGGAAAAAAGGAGGATTATTTTTTATTTTTTGCTGAAAGGAGAATATAATTTGTATTCCCGGCTAGTATTTATATGATATTTCAGCCATCTCTTGTGAGATATCTTGCATTAAAAAAAGATCAAAATGTTTTTTTTATCAATAAAATGCTTTCATGTGGACCGCCCGTCATTAAAGGAATATTTTGCCAAAAGCAGAGGAAGCACCATGGCCTTTTTTGAGAAACACAACATATGTGAATCTTATTAGTGAGTGATCTCATCTCTTGCAGAATTGCAGTAAAATGAAATGTACTTGTATTATATGAACCCTAATAAATCCACAAATTAGTTCAGTATAGAGAGATGAACTGTATATGATCTAAGATATGATCTAATAAGATCATTTCCTGTGTTTTCAGTTGAACTCACAAACTTAATCATCCGTTCTTCCTCAATTAGCTGAACTGTAACCAGGACACTTGTATCACCTTTCATGTGAAAACCCGAATCCACTCATAAAACAAGGACTTAATGACATATGGAGGAAAGGGTGTGAAAAATAATGTTGAATAAAGTCAGAGGTTTGAGAATGTGGGCCTCCCCTCAGACAAAGCATGGGGAAAGGCTATTTAATGTGATCTAATGTGATAAATGTTGTCATATTTTGTTCACTTCTGCCTCCCCTGAAACTGCTTGTTTGTTATGGTTAAAGGGATAGTTCCTCATTTTGGGAAAATGTGTTTCCAGCCAATTAAAAGAATTGCCACTCCCGCAGTTGAGAGATTCTCATCTAATTATCTATATCTATATTTGTGGGGAAAATTGTGTTTTGTAATACAATGGGATAAACACTATTTCTTGTATTTAAAGCAGTATCTCTGTTTGTATTCTTACTAGCAGGGCTAAACAAACAAGTGAGAATGATATCCAAATACATTTTTGTTTGTTTTGCACTGACCTCATCATGCTGTGTTCTCTGTGCTGCAGGGCGAGCTGCTGAGCCCCTGCCGCTGTGACGGCTCGGTACGCTGCACCCATCAGCCCTGCCTCATCCGCTGGATCAGCGAGAGGGGATCCTGGAGCTGCGAGCTCTGCTACTTCAAGTACCAGGTGCTGGCCATCAGCACAAAGAACCCTCTGCAGGTAACGTGACAGGAAGGGTGAACACATGCCAGCTAATCTGTAGAGTTACAGATTTGAACACAGAGAAAAACTGATTTGAGGGGAAGTAAGGCTTCACACTTCCTTCTTGGTTAGTTGCAGAACTTGAAATGTAGTGGTGGAAGTGCATTTCCCCATCTAGTGGCGAGGTGGCACATTGCAACCAACTGAAACTTTTTCCGTGTGCAAGCCTGTGGGAGAACTACGGTGGCCAACGTGAAAACATTAACATGACCTCTAGAGGCCGTGTTTGGGACTTCCATTCTGGGCTTCCGTAGGAACATGGAAGAAGAAGAGCCGCTCTGTGTGTAGATTCAAACGGGTCTTTCTGAGGTGATGAAAAACACAATGATTAGACCCTAATGTAAACACACCTGTGAATATTATAATCCATTCATGGAAATAGATCCCTCCAAATGCTACACACTGTGTCTTTGGGTAAAAGATCTGAGAACTCTGACTTCTGTTGCAAATCCACTAAAGAGCTGATACCGTTTCCGTCCAGATCAATCAGTCTCAAAAAATGTTTTTGTTTCTCAGGATGAGAGTTAGTGGATAAACATATAAACATAAACACAAGATGGCGATAGTATGTGAATATATGAACCTAATCTCGACATGCACACAAACTTTGTAATGATCTGTCAGGTGTACGTTTATTTTTTATTTTTGTTGTGTCTAAAATCCAAATTTCAGATCTTTAATAGGAGTTAAAACATTTTTTTTTAAATTTCAGACATTTCATATTAACACACATAAAACGTATAAGCGCCGCTGCATCGACCCCAACACTCTTCGCTAGAACAAATCTCAGGCCGACGCTGTGGTGAGAGGAATGTTGCGAGCCATATTGCGCTGACACATTTTCCCTCTGCGTCACTGTCCTTCTGCCCTTCTTTTCAGAGGCAGCCAAAACCTATTGAGAAGATGCCGTGTGTGTGTGTGTGTGTGTGTGTGTGTGTGAGATATTTGCTAACGTGCGTTTTCATCATGGTCTGTACATTAACTCAAGCACTTCCCTCATGTACAGTACACTATTTCCTTTTTTTTTTTTGCTTTACACTTCTACACACAACCTCCAAGACAGAGATGTACTTTTACTCCAATACTTTCATTTAACAGCTATTACAGAATAAGATTTTACATTAAAACACCTGATACGTTTATCAATATTATTTATTGTCATGCTTATGATCACACTCAATACTTTTGGGAGGGTTTACGTGGAAATATTGTTGAGTAGCTCCACTAATTAAAAAAAAACATATAGAAAATATTCATTTGATTCTAAAAATATATCCACGTATTTGTGAGTAGGAGGAAATTAAACTCTAATAGTAATGGGTATACATATTTAGCTAGACGATAGAAGACATAGAAAAACGATCATCGCTGAGTAGAACAGAGATCATAAATCACTCACAGCACCGTTTATTGTGTAGGACTGAAAAATCTGAATCAGTGCCAACTAAATTATCTGTCATCTCTTCTTTTCCACACTCTTGAGATGCGAGTGGAAAACCAGAACGCATCAAAATCAAACAATCATTCCAAATCTTTGCTCATCAGAGCACCAGAATAATTTAGGCTTTACTCGGAGTCATTTCATGGACCATCAACTCTTGTAAGTCATCACAATTTGCACAGTATGAAAGAAAATGGTGGAAATAATTGCCTAAAAAGTAATGGATTAACAGTTGAAATAATTATCTACTTGGGGCTCCTCCTGGTTCTCATTTAAATACTTAAAAATGTCCAATATTCTCCCCCTCTCCCATTAATCATCTGCAACCCCTCAGATTTATCTTGTGGCCCTTTGGAGGGGCCTCGAGCCCTAGGTTGGGAACCGCTGGACTAAAGTAACTATATAAGATTGTTAAAACTCCACCGTTGAATTATTCATTTTTTCAGTTATTTTCATTGGCACAAGTACTAGTTGGAATAAAAATCACTTTAAATATTAATAGACTGTATTATACCTTCATTTGCCATCTGTATTTGTGTGTATCAGTAGTGAAACAATAGTTTTTGCAAACATGAACTGTTACATAATAGATTTATGGCTGAGTTTGTGCTGAAATAAAAGCATGTGGGGTGAGGGAGAGGTGCCAAGAAAAGACCAAAATGAATGCGTAGGAAGCAAACATGAACCTTGTTTTTGGACGGGATTTTGAGTGTACTTCCACTTGTACGTTTAAGTAAAGAACTTGAATACCATCACTCATTGAGACTTTTTTTCTCCTCTCTTCCAGTGGCAGGCCATCTCTCTGACAGTGATAGAGAAGGTGCAGATAGCAGCCATTATTCTGGGCTCCCTTTTCCTCATCGCCAGCATCTCCTGGCTCATCTGGTCCTCCCTCAGCCCCTCGGCCAAGTGGCAACGCCAGGACCTGCTCTTCCAAATCTGCTACGGCATGTACGGCTTCATGGATATCGTCTGCATAGGTAAGAGATAACGTGGGTGGCGGCGCCCCAAACAAAATCACACGGCAGTATTAGAAATAGATTCCGCAGCAGTTATAGACGGATTGTCTGAGAATATCACATGAAGAGATAGGAGGTTTAGGTTACAGAGCATGAAGGGACGCGTTATGCAACGAGAACACAAACATATATATTTATAAAGATAGGTTGCATTATATAAGGACAAATTAAAAAGATGTATTCAGTTCAAATAATTACACAGAAACCGGACTAAAATAAGCAGATGGTGCGAAGCGAGGACGGTGACAACGCCATTACAGAAGCACATTTTGAGGAGAACAAGAAATTCTGTTTTTCTAGGCGCAACCTGGTTGAATGTCGGTGTGTAAACTCCCTGTAAGACTGCGGACAGATGGCGTCAGATATCTGCACCGTGATTATTGCCAACTGTCTATTCTCGTCCACGGGCGAGATGGAATGTTCCCACCTATGTGATGCTGATCGCTGTCTTTCTAACGCGTGCTGTAAAGCAGATCATTCACTGACTGTCCCTTGCTCTTCTTCTCTGCCCAGGCCTCATCATCCACGAGGGCTCGTCGGTGTATCGGATCTTCAAACGATGGCAGGCTGTCAATCAGCAGTGGAAAGTACTGAACTATGAGAAATCAAAGGACTTGGGCGACCCGCTGAGTTCCAGCAAGACGGGGGCCCGCGGCTCCCGCGGAAACCCTCACGGCCTGGCCAGCAGCAGCGGCGGGCGACAGAGCAGGAGGTTAAGAACTATTCTGAACCACCACTGTGGATACACCATCTTGCACATCCTAAGCCAACTGAGGCCCAACGACCCTCGGATCAGCGCCGCCGGCAACCGGGAGGTGGTGATGCGGGTCACCACCGTGTGAGTCGGATGCGACGGGACGGACCTCGTCTTTGTGTCCAGATGTAAATGGAGAGGACAGACTCGTGGACCTAATATTCAAACACTAGACTCATGCAGGCGATAGGAGCCTCGTGAGGAGCCGGGCGATGCCACATCAACAGACACTTGAGGATTTCTCCTCTTGTTTCGTACGACAAAAGGAAGCCGGATGCTCCTTTTCAATAATTAACGATGAGAATAAGGATGAATTAAGAGACATAAAAATGACGTGTGTGGAGGAAGAAACGTGTAAACAGGCTTTATAACCGAATCCAAGGTGACGAGAGATTTTTTCCAGTTCAATATCAGGATGCACAGAGACATTTTTCTTTGATTTGATCCTCTCGGTTTGATTTGTATCTATTCTTTTTTGTTTGTTTGTTTTTTACTCGCTTTGATTTTGTACGGATGTATGATTTTAGAGGAAATCATGTAACTCCATACATGCCAAGCATTTCCAGACGACTATGTATAATTATCTTGAAATTTCTACAGGCTAACCGATGCTGGTGAATAGACCGAAAACTGAAACAAACAAACACAAGGGGGAAACACAAAAACGACGACAGAACAATAAGTCAGTACAAGTTTAAAAAAAAAAAAAAAGAAAAAGAGGAAAGAAAAGTTAAAAAAAAATAATTTAATAAAAAAGGAATCAGTAAGATTTCAGTGACACTTAACCTTCCTGCAATAAAGATACGTATGTACATTTCACAGGGAATTTTGCATGGGTATTTAATTTTATTCTTCATCACATAACATAAGCACATGACAAATTTGCTCTATTTCGAATGGTGCTTGCCAAAATAAACACTTTAGAAACATCTGATTTCATTGCACCAACTTTTTGTCAACATGACAAATGGCAGTGTGTTACAGCTCTTTCAGCTAAAATACAGATTGTTGCTGCTGTGTGCTGATTCAGATTTGATAATAAGTAAACTATTGGATTAAAAATGGGGATCAGATGATCTCTTACTACTCAGTCTCACTCAGCCTCTTCTTTACTCCACCTAAAGCATGTGTGGTCTGGTGTAAATGTGGTGATTTATGGGGGGAAACACAATGGGAGATCCTTTATTTTCTATATTTTCATTAATCTGCTTGTTTAAACTTGTTTAAAAGCTCTTCATTACAGTAGCTAAGGGAGAGATGATTTGAGCTGCAATGAGTAGTCAATCAATTAGTGGATGCTAATAACTACTTTGATGATCAAATAATCCCTTTTAAAGAAAAAACAATCATTTGCTGCCGTTTATCTGTTTTGTATCATCATAAACTGAACATTTAGAGATGTTTTCATTGTTTTCTGACATTTTTTTAGACTAAATTATTAATTGAGTAATTGGGAAACTATTCAGTGAAATTAAATCAATTTTTAGTTACAATAGTCATTAGTGGCAGCCCAATTTCAACACTTTCATTTTAAGTATTTTTTTGTGTGTTGAATATACAGAAAACTGCATTCAAGTTGCTCAGATTCAGTCGTCATTTTCATGAGAAAAATTGCGTTGTTGAAATTGGATTGGTTAAATTCAGACACCAAAATTCCAAGGTGAAAGATTCACATGAACATCTGGGCTCCCAAAGATAATTAATCGAACATGAATGAAACTGATCCAACCTCTAATATTAGTTGCAGCTCTTATAGTTTAGACGGTATAGTTTTGAGATTATTTTTACAAAAAAGAATTGATTACTGTGATAATGTTTAGGAGAAATCACAAAGTAAAACTACTGAAATAAATATATACATTAACTGGATTTAGAGCAGGAATATTAAGAAACACTTTATTATTCAGGCCTAGTTTTACAAGGTGTTTAAATAGGAACCAATAACACAATTATCGGTTCCTATTAGAGTTGAAGAAAACAAGTTTAGGGGAACAAGGGACAAGTAAGAGCAAATGATGCATTGGTGAGTACAACTGTACACTCATTTTGGTAGCATATTGTCAAGATGACATACTTTATTTCATAACTACTCAAGATCTGCAGAATATCGTTAATGCAATCTTCCCCAAAAATCCCAGTATTTGAACGTGTTTTCCTTTGATGACAAAGTCAATACATATATTGTGAAAAAGCTGTTCAGGTTCAGGTTCAGGTTCAGGTTGGAGAAATCAGTTAGTATTTGTCTCCACCCAGTGGCTGTTCGTCCTCTGGTCACTCCCTCCCTCAATAAAACCACCTCTCTCCTCTGTAGGACAAAACAACACCCCTCCTATCTGCTATGAGGCCTTATAAACACCTGCAGCAGGAGGGAGATGGATGGAATGTCTGGTTTGTATATTTCAAATTCATCGTTTTCATTTAATAGAATAAATATCTAGATTGTGTATTTCATTAAATATAGCTAGCTTTATAATGGTCCTTTCTCGGAACATAGCCATTAGTACTGTGCTAAGAGGTCAGGGGTTTGGGGAATTTAAATATCTCATGCTACAAGAAACACATGTATATTATAGGCTTATAATTAAATAAAAGGAGCCATAGTTGTATTTATTACAGTGGAGAAGACATTGATTGTTGGATCCACATGTAACTGTATAGCTTAAATATGATGAATCCAAAGCAGTTTAACCGTTTTGTATATCCAAAGGGTTTGAAATAGCGACCTCTTAAATTCAAAATATTGTTTTTTGTTTTATTATTTTGAAACTTGTAGCCGGAAACGACCATTATTCTATATGCTCAGACTTTTATTCTGAAAATACCGGTAAACAACAATCAAATAAACGTGTATATACACATTCCATACAACTCAACTAAAAGAGCAATCTTCAAAAGCAGAATGTGCAAATACACCTGTCTTGTGTGTTTGTGTTTTATTTTGAAATCTGTAACTCTTCAGGGAGTCTCGCTTCCTGCTGATGCGGGATCGGGACGTTTCACTCAGGTTTCACTGTACTAACAGGGTCACGTGATAGAAACAGCCCATCGGGTTCACTTGTGAAGAGAAGTTCTTTGTCCCCGGGCGGTTTCCCCCCTCCCTCCCTCCCTCACCTGTCCGGTGAGTCAACTCCCCAGTCGGAGTGACGATGCCCAACCTGCCGGATGTTCCTGATCTCCGTGAACTCCTCAGCGGACGAGAGCGAGAATGAATCAACTCACCGGAATCTAGCTGCTTGTTTTGTTTGACGTTTTGGAGGTTTTTGGAGTTTAAAGAGAGGAATAATGCCGCCGAAGAGGAGG